>JAHZTW010000001.1:446258256-446290107 GCA_020283515.1 Alliaria petiolata | reverse complement strand
AAATCAATAGAAACAAAGGAGTTCCAAATTTGCTCTGAAGGAGACAAATTCTTCTCTCTAAAATCTCTCTAAAAATCTCTCTCTAAAATAATGTGTGTGTTGTGCCTAAACAATGGCTGAAAAACTCTATTTATAGGCCTAGGTTCGCATCTTCAATTCCTTGGAAGATTAGGAAAAGTTTTGGAGATTTCTTTTTCTTCAAAATATGGAAACTTCTCGATTCTGGAAATTGGAAAACCTGGTGTCGATCGACACTCATCGTGTTGCAATTCGTGACTTCATTCCATTAAGCTCCAAAATGTATCCAAATCTCCAATTTGTCTCCAATTGTACCTGAACCTGTAAAGACTCTATATAGACTCGAAAATAGCCAAAAGACTCTATAAAAACACTTATATCATGGTCTAAAAATGGGTAAAAACCATGATATATCACACATGAAAAACTTACAATTTTGACACACGTAAACAGGATCACCGTCATCATAGTAACCTACAGAGTCACCAACAACTGTTACAATATTTAATGAAAACTAATAGTAATACTAAGATCACTTATATCCAAACTAAGACATTACCTTTATTTGTTAAACCGGGATCAATGCTTGTCTTAAAGTCTGTTCTAGTTAACTCCTCTTCCGAAACTTCCGTGAGGTCACCAATCAGCTTACCCTTTCTCTGTGTCTTTGTTTTTCTCTTCGTGTGCTCTTTCTTTCCGGGACAATCATCTTCAGATTCTGAACCATCTCCATCATCATTATCCGTATCTGAATCGGTTACATTGAAGCAAACAAACCATTTTTTGTTGATAGAATCGTTCAGGATCTCTAACATTCAAAAAACAAAAAAACAAAAAAATCATGAGAAAATTTGCTCGACCCTTTATTACATGCTTCATATCAACATAACGTTTATACAAATAACTTAACTAATAGCTCGATTCTCTGCTCTTATCCTTCGTATATAAGACATCCTTTTATATATGTCTTGCAAGATGACATTCGTATTGGTGTGAACCAACATCAGCTGTGGTTTGGTTATTCATCGCGTGATGAGTGATATAATTGGCAATCATATCGAGAGGAGCATACCGATTCATTGATGCGTTCACACCTAACAGTTGACAAAAATGATGCATTGTAAATAATACACAACTTAAGTTGGATAAAATCACAAGAACGACGTCTCAATAAATAATACACAACTTACGTAACTCAGGGACATGTGAAGTCACAGATGATGATGGAACATCTTTTTTATTTCGAGGTGTATAATAACACTTAGTCTTCATTATTAATAATTGTATACAGCTTGACTAGAGATAGGTAACGAAGTGATACTTTTTTCTCAACAAAAACTCTACCTCGCTAGGATTAATAGTAACATTTATATGCAGAGAGATACAATTAGACGGAGATATTTCGTCGTAAAATATACTGAATATAAAATAAATAAGTGAAGCTTTGGATATACTTCGAACTTAGATAATATCTCTTAACATTTTTCTTGGTAAAAGTCAAAACTAACATTTTTCTTGGTAAAAGTCAAAACTAACATTTTTGTCGAACTGTATAAAACGAATATTTAAAATCACGTCTCGAGAGTTAATAGTAAGATTTATATACATAAGGATACTATTAAACAGAAACATATTGTCACAGAATATTGGATATATACTAAATAAGTAGAGTTTCAGAAAGACTAAGAACTTAGACAATATCTCTTAACAAATTCATACAGAATATATAAAACTAACATTTTTTACCGCCGAGTACAAAGCAAATTTCAAAACATAAATATAAATCTAAACCTTTATATTATAGTGATAATTCTAAATCTAAACCTTTATATATTATAGAAATATAAAGTAAATATACTCCAGGTGTATTTTATTTTACATTGAATATAGTAATAACCATAAATCCGTGAAACTAACTAACTAACTGACTACCATAATTTAGAGCAGTTATCACATAATTAAAATCTAATAATTTTAAGCAGTTATCAATTCTTAAATAACTGGCAAAGGATATTTTTCATTACTTATTAATCCTTGACCTTTTTTATAATCTTATCACGTAGTATCGAAAACAACATTTAACAATCCATATCAATCCATCAAACCTATCTCTTTATTTTCGTATATCAAATATACAATATTTATAATCGACTAAAAAATATTAAGTATGAAATAATCTGGATAAAAATCAGAAGATTAAAGCAAAAAAAAAATGCCTAAATTCCTATCAACCAATAAAAACGCCTCACGTGACAACGCTTGACCCCATTTATCAATAACTCACTCTGATGAAATACAACATGATTCTTGCAATTCCATTGCAATTGTAGACAACTTGTGCATTTATCCCACCCAATAAACCCCTATTTTGTGCATTTCAACAGCCATTGTAGACACTTAAATATAATTGGATATTGTGTTTAAGAAGATGGATCGTGATCAACAACCATTGTAGACAATATTTTTTTCATTTTTTAATAACACCAACATAATGTTTGTTTATTTCGAGGATCGATTTTATTCATACGAACATGTTATCATGTTAAAAACCAAATTTAAAACCTGAATCACAATGGAATATTCAATAAGAAACCGGAGTAGTGCATCCATAACACAATATTCTAATCCAAAACGAAATAGTATAAAATAGTACTGCATAAAAATCTCAAATTCAATTTTCATGTTATAGTTGCTATCTGGATTCCTGGACACCAAGATCATCCCATTCATGCCACTCACCTCGTCGTTTTGCTTGGAAGACTGCAAGACAAACGAAGTTTTGATACATAAGTAACTCGTATTTACTGTAAACAATGGCTAAAACAATACACCAGTAATACTATAACTTACTTTCCTTTAAGATCCACCATCTCTTTGATAGGAGGCTCTATAATGATCTGAGTTGGATAATCAGAAGTTATCTTTCTCCTCCCTATAGAAATTATCAAATAAATGCGTCGTAAAATATAAGCACGATGAAAACCAAAAATATTAAACACAGTATCCAATTATATTAAGGTGGAACTAAGCACCTGAGAAAACCCCCATGACAACCCATCGAATTAAGCAAACGATTGGACCACCAGCACAATTGCTAATATCAGTATGTAATTTTAGAGCTCTATCTCCTTGTAATATACACGGGAGATGAACATTACTACCAAAAAACACATTACACATTAGGAGATCTGAATTCCGGATTTAATAAAATAGCATAGAGTAACAACAATTTCAGAGTAAAAAGATGATAAATTACCTGGAATTTCTTATTCGAAAGTAATTTTTAGAACATGGAAATCCTCGGTAAAATATTATGGTTAGGGTTGAAGTTACCCACATTAACAACTTCTCCAATCAGATCTGTAAAACAGTCAACATGTTATAACGAAAGGAAGGTATATAATATATATAAAGTGGGTGTGTAAGTAAAAAAATTTAAAAACAGTAGATTTTTGCCATAACATTTAAAAAACATGTCACCACCCAAGTAGTTAGCCTCAAAAGATGGAGCAAGAATGTCTTTGAACGCAACAAAATAAAAAAAAGTCATTCCACAATTTGCCATAACATTTAAGACTTTAGTGGATTCAAGGAAGTAGATCGTGGGAAAAAATGATGTATAACCACCTGAAGACTTTTGGTGGATGACATCAAATTTTTTGATACTAACCCAATCACCCTCATGAAGCTTATCAATAAATATCCCATAAAGTTCTCTCTTCACCGTTGCATGCACCCTCCTCCCCTAACAAAAACGATATAGACTCCCAAAAATTATAAACTTCAGACTAACATATGTACACATAACGAAAGCATTGATTACCAAAATAATACTCACATGTTCATCACATAGAATGAGTTCAATAACTCTACCGACAGGGTTGATGGAGTAAGTCCATACACGTAAGATCTTAACGAAAATCATTGTTGCGTATCTCATTGGGACCAAACACTCAACACCATAACCATACAACTGCTCATTAGAGAGCATGCATTCATGTTCCTTATCTAAGCTCTTCAAGTAGTTCCCAAACTCGGTTCCGCTGTTTTGGCTTCGCTCAAGTTACCAGACTCATGAAAAGGGTTTTCTTCTGTATCGCCGTCCAAATCTGTGACGTAAAACCGAATCACATGAGACCTAAATCCGAGCAGCTGAAAAATTCTTACATGTAAACCTAAATTAACTCATGGTGTACAAACATGACTTTTATATCTTGCTTTGAGCTTAACAACTACCGATAATAGGAAACTAAACCAATAACTAATATTGTTTTAGCTAAACAATTCTGTTAAATTCATGCTTAATTGTATTGATTTAGCGACGCAATTTATTTTCTATACATGCTTAATTGTAACTCAATATAAATACAAAGACATACCTCTTGCCATGAACACACCACTCGTTCTCGACATGATGGCCATATTGTGGTTCATAGCACACCGAGAGAGTTTATAGCGACGAATACATATATATACTTAAGAACCTAGGTCTAATACTCTAAACCCGCGTGATGTCCAAAATATCCAATTACGAATTTGTTAATATTAACATAATTATATTTAGATATTTCCCTTATTCTTAAATATCTAATATTAACATAATTTTGTTTAGATATTTTTCTTATTCATAACTATCTATATAAATTAGATATAAACATGGAACCAGTTAATGAATTTTATGTTCTGATAACTTTGAATTATTATAACCTAGAATACTGAATATTCGAATTATCATAATTCAGAATACTCATTAGTATGAAACCAAATATTCAAATTATCATAATTTAGAATACTCATTAGTATGAATATCGGCATACACCATTTATGCATGGACAACTTTAATCTTTGCTGCTATATAGTATGAACCCATCTTTTAAAGCAGTGGCAGATCTAGAAATTATTTGCACTGGGGGTTAAAAAAATTTAAATTAAAAATAATGTTATACTAAAATCGAAATAACACCATATACCATATTTTTATTTATCATTTAAAAAATAATTGTTATAATTATTTCAGCAACTATTTTTTAAAAATAAATTACAGTTAAAATAAATTAAATAAATTTGTAATTATTTTTTATTACTAAAACTTCAAATAGCCTTCTATTTTAATAAAATAACTAACATCGAATACTTAATATATTTATATAAATATAAATTTTACTCTTAAAAAAAGTGTATATGGACATACAAATAAACATTTAGAAAATATGTTAAAAAGCATACATAAAAATTTTAAAAAAAGAAATAAAGAAAAGATTCTATATTGATTTTTTCGATCAGATAAGGGAA
Organism: Alliaria petiolata; assembly: GCA_020283515.1. Taxonomy (NCBI): domain Eukaryota; kingdom Viridiplantae; phylum Streptophyta; class Magnoliopsida; order Brassicales; family Brassicaceae; genus Alliaria; species Alliaria petiolata. The sequence goes on along the minus strand of JAHZTW010000001.1, from coordinate 446,284,797 downwards.
AACAAAAATATAGACTTTTGGGTTATGAGATTTTATTTATTATTTTTATGTTAATTGACTTAATTTAGATTTTGATGTTTTGGGCTTAAGTTTTCTTTTTAAAAGTGTAGCCCACTTACAATGGGGGTATAAATACAATTTTTAGTGGGGGCATAAAAAAAATTAGTTAAAAATTACTTTAAATTTTGAAAAAGCACTGGGGGGCACCTGCCCCCACCCTGTGAACAGTAGATCCGCCCCTGTTTTCAAGTACATTAATTAATGAGAGAGATCAACGATCCCTAATTTAAAGTTACGTGCAAAAATTTGCTCACTACTTTAAAGTTATTATATATGGGATTGAAAGTGATTAGTAATAGTTATATTGTAGGGGCTTTATAATATTGGTCTATATCTCTTTGTAGTATGAGCTTCAAAGATTCTACATAAACCGACATGGGACATGGGCCTATATTTAAGAGCTGAAAATTACGTATTAAAAAAGGCAACACACATATAACTACACACATGAGGATTACTCTGCATAGATAATACTGTGAAATCCAAGTCTGAATTCCAAATGCAACACATAAGCAGCAAACAACATCAATAAGTAGAATACAAAACATAAATCAGAACAAATTGTCTCAGTTTTAGAGCAACAACCACAATTATTTCCATGGATCGTGGTCTTATCAACATATCATATAATGTGTAGACATCCTACGCCAGGTAGCTCATTAATCAACAACTGAACCATCATCAGTACGGAGTAGAAACCTGCAAGGATCGGATTATAAATCAATATCAAAACAATATATATATATATATATATATATACATATTAACGACACCAATGTCGATATCAACGATATTCAACTAATAGATATTTCTCACATGTCTCTAAACACAGTAACTTCAGGAATAGGTTGATCCAAGCGAAACTCGGAACAGCCACGAACCGATTTTAGACAACGTTTTGTAACACCACCATCTACATTTTGTAACAGTATAATATATGATTCACAATTGAGCAGAAGAAGAATATACATCTATGTAAATACTTGATAATATAGTCTTACCCATATATACTTGGACCTTCCAGAATCTTAAAACGCATATCTTGGAGTATCGGCGGCCCAATGCCCACCTATCATGGATCTCTTTAGCCATCGACCCAGAAGCGTTACACCTTACAATATAGCCGCTAATAATTTGGTATGTTTCAACATCATCACCAAAAAGATATCCAACATAAGACACACATCCAAACAAGTCTAAAAACAACAAATAACGAACGGATGAAATTAGTTATCAAATTAAACAAAATACACATTAGCTTAAACAGAACGTAGGTATTGTGACTAACCAATTAACACAGTAGTGTCTAAACCGAATCCAATAACATCTTGAATACTTTGAGAATTCAAAAACAACGATCGTTTTTGGGATCAATATTCTCAACAATAGTAGAGTTTTTTTTAACACAATCTAGTACTTGTGTCTAGTAGTTTTCAAGATGCCAATAGAGTGCTTCACGCGGAAACCAAAGAAGACTTTTCAGTCACCATCTCTGATTCTATCCTCGTAAATGGGCACTTCTCTAGGCAATATTGTGACACCGATTCTCAGATCCTAAGTTAAAATTACCAAAAATTAAAATCGCAATATACATTCCAGCCGATATCAAATCTCGATTTCAATAAAAAGAGTATAACCTAAAGTATTTCGATAACTTACATTTTTTTCTTGAAGAATCATCTCGATACAATCTTGACCATTCGTGTAAGGTACACGCCATAATCGAAGGACTCTTACATCTATTGCATAAACAGTTCAAACATGATACAAATAGTTGAGGGTATCTCTAACCAGTCGCTCCATATGTAATGAGAACGAACTAAAGCCAATGAATCCGGTTTTAAATTACAGTCGCTTCTAAAGAAATAAAATTTAGGACTATTCTTTGGAATATAAACAGTTCGAAACATAAAACAGCTAAATTTGAAATTACAAACCAAGCGATTATCTAAATATCGAAAAGTGAGCCCATCAATACCATAAGTCGAATCTCAAGAAATAACTCGAACATATTGAAATTCAAAATTAACCATCATCACAACCTAACCAAGCTATGACGTGTCATAAATATATACTATTTAGATTTTCGTATAAACATCTATCGATCGTATTTCAAAAAGTAATCATTAGTTGTAAACGAAATTTTCGTGAAAAGACACAACGATACTTGTGACAAATGCAACTCAAATCTATCCAGATTTGTACAAAAACGCAGATTACATCAAATACAAATATTGTTTTTGAAAAATAAATTGAAAAATAAATAGTTTTATAAATAAGTAAACAACTTAAAACTAATATCAATAGACTACCAACCTAAAATATGTCAAAGCAAAAGGATCTGTACTGGTTACTTATTAACAAAAAAATAACTTGCCCACTCCAAAAATAAATTACATGATAACAATTAAACATTTTTTGAATTATATTTAAAAGACAAAACGTCCACCTATTAAGGACGGAGCGAGTATTAATTATAATCATATGATAACTTACGCTCAAGCACCTAAATGACCATAATAACTTTGAACTCCCATCGTTTTTATCTTCAAGAGATATCCTTATTTTAAGGGTTGCACATTTTTAGAATAAAGGTTTTGGATGTTTTGTACCAATGGTTATCTTTATCTTTATCCTTAAAAAGTTGCATATTGCATTATAATTAATTATAATAATAAAATTTTCATTTATAGTTATAAGCATATACATCAATGAAATATTACAAAATACTATTGATAAAACTAAATTAAAAAAACACACATAGAGATATTAAATTGTAAAAATACATACAAAATATTAAACTACTCAATATAGTTAATTCCATAATGATGTGTAATTTGCTTTATACGTGAATTTAATTATTTTAATTTAATAGTATTTTTTTGAGCTTAGAAATAATTATTAATTTTTTAAAGATATATATTAAATATATATGGGATTTATAATTATATAGATTAAACAAATAATTAAGTACTTAATAAGATTATTCGTGAAATTATATAACTATAACTGAAATACAAACCAAAGAGATTTATAGGGATGTGAATAGTGAATCCTTATATTTGAGGACTCAACTATTCACATCTCTAAAATTTAAGGACCTCTTGGGGTATCAGAAACTTTATAATTTGAGGATCTAAGGGTCTATTGGAGATGCTTTGGATCTCTTGGGATATACATATAATTATATAGAAGTATCGTTTGTTATTACGCCATTCTAGCAACTCAAATGTAACAACTATAGAACATAGGTTTAAATAAGCACTCTAAATAAATGTTAAACGATAATATATAATATTAGCAAAATAATTATTTAAGTATGGTCTTAGATTCGAAACAATAAAACATAAAAGAGTTTAGGTCCAAATGAACACAACGATAAAGCATCAAAACTTGATGCTAATCAAGACCATAAGTTAAAACATATATTTTTAGACAGACGGATGTTGTAGCACGACACTCTAATCACGTCCACGAAGAGAAAACTTATAGGAGATTAAAATATACAATTGTTAGAAGCGATGTAGTTCTTAAAATAAATATAAAGCAGAAAGTAGAACCACTCACTTCGATTTAAACACTTTTACATCCTCGCCATCATGTTTGAATGTATACTGAGAACATGGATTGTAAGAACGACGGATGTACGGATGTACGAATGAACCGCATCACCTATATACACAAACGAATCACATTCTTTGTAACTATGGTGTAGATAACTACGTGGATTGAAATCATAATATCAGCCAGATAATCCGAAATAATACCTCGAGCTTTGCATATCTGCCAAAACCTCGGGACGCAGATGACTGGTTGATCTTCAGCCCACTTGAAAGCGAGTTTGATGTCCTTAGCAAGATGTCCACGGGCAATACACGGCAAAATGGCTTCCTTGCTTTTTCGCAGAGCAACATATCGATTTTGAATCTAACGAATCAAATAGAAACAAAAATTAAACATTAATCTTACGTGTGATCGAGCAACTCGAAGCGAAAATAGTAAGGCGAATCACCATAGGCTTGAGGATTAATCTCCTCAAGCTTTCCAACGGAATAGACTGCTTCGAAAAAATTTAAACCCCCAAAATAACATCATGAATTAATAGATTTATAATAGGGTCCATAACACTACGAAAATCCAAACCAACCATAAATCGATATTCTTAGAACCAATATATATATATTAAAAACATATCAACTAAATACTGAGGATCGGCGGCACCGGTCAAGATATCATAAAAATTAGAGCAGTCAAGAGACAAATCCTTAAAACTCGTCCAAATGGGCTTAACTTCCGTATCATGCAAGAATTCGATTCTCACATCATAGTAACCAATTCGAACCAATCACCCTCCTTGAGGAGAGACTCATATTTTTTTAGATGATCATGCATAAATGTTGCAGAAATCCGAAAACCCTAGAAAATTTTTTTGTATACAAATTAAATTGAATAATTAACAACGTTGTAAAATAACAGAATACGATGGTCTACAAAATAAATCATTCTAACCTAAAAGTAGAAATAAACGAACCTTAAAGTCTGCGAAAACCATCTCAAGCGTATCTCCGAAATCATTAAGATGTTTTCAGAGTCGAAGCAGTTGAACACATATTATACATCCTCTTTTTCCAACTTCCAAATCGGTTAGAGCATGAAAGATCCCCATATCGTCAAGTATCGTTTGTACGATTCACGAAGTTTAAGACTTTCCGCTTTCTCTGTGCAACCCTTCCAGGGTTTTCTCTAGATGATGTCTTTAAAAGGGAATGAAACAGTGTCAGGTAATTAAACGCTACTAAAACACACACCTTTTCGGGGAAATATTAATCCGCCATAAATATTAAAACAATAATATATATAATAAACCTTTTATTTTATTCTAAATTTTATACCAATTCCTATCATCATTATAGCTGAAGCTATACGTAAAGTACAATATCTCTACCGCTTATATATTGTATTTTCAATTTATCACAATTAAAGACATTCGTGTAACCAAGAAAATCTCCAAAACGACCACCATGCAGAATCAGTGATTAAGATTTTAATAATTACTGTAGCATCGAACCTCGGGCCCATTCCGACACAGTATCCTCGAAATGAAAAACCAATAAATGGTGCAATTCGCTTCCCATTCCATTTCTTTTTTTAATTCAATCGATTAGTCTAATATCTCAATTGTTGATGTATTAAATCAGAGAAACGATGCTAATTAATAGCTTCCATTGATATTAACCACTATAAATAGCAAACGTTATTAGCCAAATATTTTATATATAACAATACTGCAACTAAAACTACGAATAATTTATACATGCCCAAAAGATAGTCCAAAACTCCCAACGAATAATGCGAATAGAGCAAAACAGTAATAAGTTTTTTGCCGAATTCCAAAGTTGTAGAACATAACGAAGTTAACAAGTTCTAAACACACGCAAGAAAAGTAATGGTATTTAATAAAAACAACAATTGCTCTAAATATATGTGGCACGCCGCATGCTACAACCGTATAGACTAATCACGCCCACGTATCGAGAACCTAAAAAAATTTGAATATACAATTATTAGATGAGACATTCCCCAATAGCAACCCCAAGAACACTACTCAAATAACTCACTTTTTTTTGAACGCATGAACATCTTCACTGTCAAGACTGAACGTGTACTGAGAGCATTGACAACAATCACGAAGTACATACGATTGGACTTCCTCGCCTACGGAAGAAGAACAAAGCATTAGCTACCTAATAAAAACACAACAAAATAACGGTAACGTCTCCGGAATGTACCAAAACAATACCCTGAGCTTTGCAGACTTGCAAGCACCTCAAGACGCATATAATTGACACATTTTCAACTCGCTTGTACGCATAATAAATACCCCGAGCAAGATCCCCACGTGCAAAACACGCTAAAATACCACCTCTGCTGTCTCACAGAACGATAATAGGAATGAAACACCCATACAGTAAACAAAAACATAACTAAAAATGAAACCTCACGTATGATCAAGCAACTCAAAACGTAGATAGTACCGTGACTCCTCGTATGCATTGGGACTGATTTCATGAAACTCGCCAACGGAATGAATAACTCAGATGGCATCTAGACACGATATCAACCAAACAACTCAGGCAAGTAACCATAAGCTAAATGAGCAAGAGACAATAATGAAAAAAAAAGTGTAGTAGTTAATTTACCAACTAAATATCGAACATCAGCAGCGCCTGTGAGGATGTCTTAGAAACTTGAGCACTGAAGAGATAAAATTTTAGCACCACGCCAGATCGATCTAACAAACGTGACAGGGAGAAACTCGATTCTGAGATCATAACAAACAACTCGGGCCGAACTCGACACATCATTAACATCAAACAGCTGAAATGAATTCCAATCACCCTCTTTAAGAAAATTCTCGTATTTTTCCACTAAATCTGGCATCACCGTAGCATATATTCGAAAACCATAAATTTATGATTATCAAAAAACCAAACCTATTTTTACAATTGACGACATCCGACATACATACTGTTAGTGAACCAAAACAAAATAAAAACCTAACATTCAGGTCTGCGAGGATTATCTCGAGTGTATCCCCGAAATAGTTCTTCTGCTTCTAGAGTCGGAGAATTTGAACACATATTCGCCATTCTTTTCCCCTGGACTTTAGATCGGAGAGATTATCATAATATGCCATATTCCGAGGTATTTAGACGGAGACTCTTCGGGACCAAAATTTCCGACTTAACGTGCGTTTTGTTTTGTTTATAGTGCTTTGAAAACGAAGGGTTAAATTTTATCGATATTCACCAAGCCATTATAAAAAAAATTAGATATTTTAATATTATATCTTCGTAAATAGCTTTACTATTCAGACTTTACCAATACCTTCTGACAATGTGATTATTACACCTAAATTGTAGGCGTAACTTACCATATCTATAACCAATTTAAAACAATATCATATATACATTCAAACTTGAGAAATCACCTAAAACCATCAAACAATGGAATTCGCTACCAAGTTATACTAGGCTGCATATTTTTAATATGTAATAAATTATTTAAACTAAACTGTCATTAACAACACGATAACAATAATAATACAATCTAATGCCAAACTGGGTTGATGCCACAACAATATTAAAATAAAATAAACAAATTAAATTTATTGGCCCGAATTAGTTTTTTCGTTACCAAAACTTCGACGTAAATAAACCTATCTTTCCATTTTTTTTTTTACAGCCTTTTTTTTAATAGTAAATCGTGCATAAACAGTGATTGAAAGCTTTCAACATAGGAGTTTCGAGAAACATATAATTAAAAATATAATACTACCCTAAAAAATGAAACTATTATTACTAATCAAGACCACAAAAAACTATTATTATAATAATATTAAATAGATAACTATAAGAGCAAAATCCCCTCTAAACAATGTATAGAATTCTCTAGAAACAACATTACTAAAAAGAGCAAAAATCAGTGTAATTTTATGCTTCAAACGTTGAGAAGTAAATATAAAAGTGTAGTTGTTTAAACACACCCTGTATCTACATTGAACAAATTAGTTAAGCATTGGCCGGACTATCATTATGGGCCATGTTGTGCAAACCACAACTCAAATTAAAACCCAATGTAGGCTCGATTTGGATTTAAGGATATCGAGCGAATCCAAACAATCATATTTTTAATAAATAAAATATATCAGTAATATTTAGACTGAACATAAGTCGTAGAAACATCATAGATAGATCCAAATAAGATTTACTAATCCATTAAAATCACAACAATTGTATCGTGAAAATATTAAAATATAACACGTAAATAATAATAATCTCCATAAAACTCAAGATCAAATCGAAACAATGCCAAAAACTATAGGATAAAACCAAAGCAACATAAGTATTATTATAAAATAGATAGAAATCTTGAAACGAATAATCAGCCACTCTCGTCGAAGTTGGGCTTAGTAGCCGATCCTTGATCCGTGAGTACACTGTCGTCGGGCTCTTCTCGTCGCTTTTTAGACACGGGTGTAGAAACCGAGGCCAAACCAGAATCATTACCCGAACCTATATCTTCACTCACGAAAATAAGTGGCTACAAAAAGCACACAAGTATTACAGTAACAAACGTACAAATTGACATAGTAATATTTAGAACACACAAAGAAATAACCTGCGAGTTGACCTCATCGCGATACTTCTCGATTATATAATCATCCCTTGAAATAAGGTCAACAACAAATGATGACTTGACGTTGTTCACATTATCATCAGAAACGTTTACTTTGAAAAGCATCTCCTTATCTATCAGACTTGTTAGAGATGGTCGTAGAGCCATAGTACCATCCTACATTTGTTTTAAAAAAACAGTAATTAGTAAAAAAAAACAATAACAGTAATCGTCCAATTGCACAGAACAAAAGGAAACTCAATTCAACGGGTTCATCATACAACTCCTCGGCAGTTTTTCCAATAAATCTCTTCCCCAATGCATCAAAAACCAAGAAACTCGCCCAACCACCATACGCGTCCGAAACATTCAGCACAACAAAATAACTACACATACTTCAAAAAGTTTTAATATAACATAAAAATAAAACAAAAAGGAACGCGGAAAATACACAACATCATCGTATCAATAATTATAAAAATTGAACTATAAACACGTGATTACCTCGCAACAACGTTAGTAACATCTTTTTGCATTGTAGACGTTTCCAGACAGGTCAATCGAGCTCATCAAATTTATCCGGATAAGGAAAAACTTTCCTGTTGCATTTCTTGCAAGCTATGTAGTACTAATTGTTGTTATTATCAAGAGACGTCACGGTTGCTAATGTCACAAACTTTCCCGCCTTTACATAAATAAATATATATATTAGCCTAGATTAGACCAGAACAACAAAATTTAAAGGACATTAAAGTGTATAATCATACCTTGGCACAATCATGGAGTCCATTAATCGACACCCTCATATACTTAAAACACAAGAACTCGTCATACAACAAATCTTCCAAAACAATAGACATGGCATCATCGATAGGCACCAGCTGTATCTTATCCGTCGGTAGTGACACAAGGTCACAGGGGTGAGATCTATTATGGAGGATGGGATTGAGCCGCTGGTTGTTTAACTCTCTCAGCTACAATCGATGGATGACTTGCGGAATGAAGTGGAACGAGTATGCGATCAAAACAGCTGGTTGTTCAACACTTTCTGATTTGATCAAGGTATGAAGTCGGGGATGTAACAAGGGTAATAGATGCCACCACAAAGCTTTATGGATATAAGCTTTGATAAGACACAAACTCACAAACTCTGATTGAATCGCACAAAGAGAGTAAAAGAGGGTTTAGCCGACGGCTAGGTTTTCTTGTTTGAAGAAAGTTTGGTTTCTTTATTGATCTAGGGTAAATGATACAAGGCTGTGAGAGGGGAATTTATAAGAATCCAAACAGTTGTGCCCTTCTAGGGGTCTTTGAAGCAAAGTACATAGGAACTATACTAAGAAATAATTCGGCCAACAATTGCCTTACTCTAAGGTAAAATATAAATAAATGGCTAACATATGCCTTAGCTACTAAATGAAATAAAAAGACTAAGCTTAAACATAAAAGACATAAACCAAAGTTTTCATTAGTCCAATAATCATATGGAAATGTAAATGAAACGCACATACCTTGGTCTTGAAGTTCTGCGTTTGGTTGGATCACCTAAGTGGTTCAATGACAAATAAGGAAACTCCTTTCCTCTCTTGTATAACCGGCAACTCTTTGATATATCCCATAGTCTTAATGCTTGGACCATTGCTGATGAAGATTGCTTCTTCTTGAAGTTCCTTGCTTGAATCTTCAATGGACGTGAGGCCGTGATCTTCTAGCTCTACGTTTGCTATTGCAGCTTCTCTGGTTATGCTGAGCTAGTTGAGCTGAGAAGTGATGTCTTGAAGCTCTTTGTTGGTGAGAAGTGTTTCACGGCTTGATTGAAGCTCACAATCAAGTCTTTAGTTCCTGACCATGTCCTTGGTGCTTGTTTCATAACAGGAACTGAGCTAGCTGGATCGATGCTAGTATCTATGTTTGTATCATCCTCTCCCTCTTGTAAGGGTTCTGTCCTCAGAACTGATTCTCCTGCATCAAAGGGTAATAAATCATAAACATTAAAAGTACTAGAGATGTTAAACTCACCTGGAAGCTCTATCTCATTGGCGTTGTCATTGATCTTCCTGATGGCTTTGAAATGACCATCTCCCCTTGGTGCAAGCTTGGATTTCCTCTGGTTTGGAAACCTCTCTGTCCTCATGTGTAACCAGACCCAATCTCCAGGCTCAAAGGTTATTTCCTTGCGTCCTTTATCAGCATTCTTCTTGTCATGCTCATTCTGCTTCTCTATGTTCTCCTAGACTTTCTGGAACATCTTCTTCATTGACTCTGCCTTGCTAACTCCATCTTGATTGACTTGTTCATTCGGAGGCAGTGGTGCAAGATCTATGGGAGCTATTGGCCTGAAACCATACACAATCTCAAATGGCGAGATCTTAGTAGCAGAGTGTGGCACACGATTATAAGCAAATTCAATTAATGGTAAACAATCAAGCCAGTTTCTGAGATTTTTATCAACCGTGGCCCTTAAAAGGTTTGAGAGTTTGCGATTTACAACCTCAGTTTGTCCATCCGTCTGTGGATGACAGTAGTGGAGAAGAGAAGCTTTGTTCCTAGCTTCCTCCACAAGGTTCTCCAGAAATGACTTAGAAACTTGATGTCTCTATCTGATACAATCGTCCTTGGGAGTCCATGTATTCTCACTATCTCTCTAAAGAAGAGATCAGCAATCTGAGTAGCATCATTTATCTTGGCACAAGGGATGAAATGCGCCATCTTTGAGAATCGGTCTACTACTACAAAGATTGAGTCCTTGTTCCTGGTCTTTGGCAATCCTAAGATAAAATCCATAGAAATGTCTACCCATGGTAGGTCAGGAATAGGTAAGGGAATGTATAAACCGTGAGAATGTGACCTGGATTTCGCTTTGAGGCATATGATGCATTTGGAACAGAAACGCTCCACATCACGTTTAAGATGAGGCCATAAGAAGTGTTCTGCCACAATGCTCAAGGTATTATCTATGCCGAAATGCCCCATGAGTCCTCCTCCATGTGCTTCTCTGATGATCAGATCACACATAGAACTTTGAGGGATGCACAGTCTCTTGTCTTTAAACAAAAACTCTTCATGTTTAAAGAAGGATCCGAATGCTCCTCTGGTGCATTGCTTGTATAAATCGCCAAAGTCTGGATCCTCTCCATATAGCTCCTTTAAATGCTCGAATCCCATGATCTTTGCTTCCATTGTAGAGATCAATGAATGTCTTCTTGAAAGCGCATCAGCTACAATGTTCTCATTTCTCTTCTTATACTTGATGATATAAGGGAATGTCTCCACGAATTCAAGCCATCTAGCATGTTTTTTCTTCAGAGTTGTTTGTCCTCTCAAGTACTTAAGAGTCTCATGATCTGTATGAATAACAAACTCTTTAGTTAAAAGGTAATGCTGCCAAGTTTCCAATGATCTTAACAGGGCATATAGCTCTTTGTCATAGGTAGGGTAGTTAAGCATAGCTCCATTGAGTTTCTCACTGAAGAATGCTACTGGTTTCCCTTCTTGAGTTAGTACATCGCCAATGCCAGTCTCTGATGCATCACATTCAACCTCGAATGTCTTGTCAAAGTTTGGCAAAACTAAGACAGGAGCATGCATGAGGCTGTCCTTAAGCTTCTGGAAAGGTTTCTCTTGTTCTTGTCCCCAAGCAAAAGCAACGTTTTTCTTTAAAATCGAGGTCAAAGGAGCTGCAATGGTGCTGAAGTCCTTGACAAATCTCCTGTAGAAGCTTGCTAATCCATGGAAACTCCGGAAATGACAAATTGTTGTAGGCGTAGGCCAATCCTGGATTGCCTTGATATTCTCCTCATCTACTTTTAGACATTGTTAACAAACAAAAAAGCCATAAATACCAATTGATCAGTGCATAAAGTACATTTGCTAAGGTTCACATATAATCCCTCTAGTCTTAACGTTTCTAGAACCTTTCCAAGATGCACAGTGTCATCAGATAAGCTAGAGCTGTAAATCAATATATCATCGAAATAAACAACTACAAACTTACAGATATACGCTCTTAGAACATGGTTCATAAGGCGCATGAATGTACTGGAGGCATTGGTGAGACCGAACGGCATGACTAGCCATTCATATAGACCTCTCTTGGTCTTGAATGCTGTCTTCCACTCGTCCCCTTCCTTCATTCTGACTTGATGGTATCCACTTTTCAAGTCTATCTTTGAGAAGATGGTGGCGCCACTCAACTCATCTAGCATGTCATCTAATCGTGGGATTGGATGTCTGTATTTGATGGTGATGTTGTTGATGGCTCNCCGAACGGCATGACTAGCCATTCATATAGACCTCTCTTGGTCTTGAATGCTGTCTTCCACTCGTCACCTTCCTTCATTCTGACTTGATGGTATCCGCTTTTCAAGTCTATCTTTGAGAAGATGGTGGCGCCACTCAACTCATCCAGCATGTCATCTAATCGTGGGATTGGATGTCTGTACTTGATGGTGATGTTGTTGATGGCCCTACAATCCACACACATTCTCCAAGTACCATCCTTCTTTGGTACTAACAAGACCGGTACAGCATAGGGGCTTAAGCTCTCTTGGATATAGCCTTTAAAGCGAGTAATGTCTATAGCTCTCTGAGTTTGAGGCTTGCTAGCCTCTGGTTTTGCTCCCTTAGATGCCTCGGAAGTAGGCTTCTTGTGCTTAGAAGCAACTTCTATGGACTTTCCCTTGTCCATACTTCTCGGCTGTGAACTCCAAGCTGGTTTCATGCGTGTTGTAGAGGCTGTCTTTCTCTTGATGTGTTGTTCTGCTTGGACAGCTAAGCGTAGAAGCTCGTCTAGGTCTCTATAGGTCTGTCTCTCCACCTTTCTAGTGATTCGATCATAAAGTCCATCTAAGAATTGAGCCATAAGATTCTCCTCTGTATCTCCAATCTCCAAACAATTCTTCAATGTCTCAAATTCTTCAAATTATTCCTCCACAGACTTAGTTCCTTGAGTGAGCTTCCTGAAACGCTTCTGTAGCTCTCTATGGTAATACGCAGGGATGTATCTCTTCCTCATTTGATATCTCATCTCCTCCCAAGTATTAACTTGGCCATGTTGATGTCGTCTCCTCTCAGAAACTTCTCTGTCCCACCAAGACAATGCGTTCTTGGTAAGCTGAGCTGCTGCAAGGGAGATCTTCCTAGCATTTGAGTAATGGTAATACTCAAAGATGTATTCCATTCGCCTTTCCCAGTCAATGTTAGCCTCTGGATTGACTCTTCCAGCAAACATTGGGGCCTTAAGTTTGAGATCCTTGCCCCCAAGCCAAGGCTGATCCTCTTCTATGTCTCTGCCTCCACGGTTTCGGCCTCGGTCTCTGTCTCTTTCCCTCTCATTCCTCCTGGCTGGACGGTTATGATTAGCTGGAGGGATCATCATCTTCCAGACTTGGCATGTCACTGTCTGAGTCGCTTCCTCCTCTAGGCTGAGGGGTTCTGTCATGGCGTCTAGGACCATTACGTGCGTCAGGATGTGCTGCTGGTGCTGGTGGAGGTGCTGGTGCTTGTGGTGGAGCTGCGGCTGGGACTCGTTGCTCTAGCAGAGTCATCTGCTCACTAATGCCTCTCATGGCATCCAGTAGTTGTGCCATAGCATTCGGATGCTGCTCAATATTCTCCATTTGTACCTGAAAAGAGTAACACAAGTATCAAAGCTCACAAATAAAAGTATAAGGATTGAGAAAAACCGAGGTTAAGCTGATCCTTAAACTATCACTTTCCGGCTTATGATTCAAACAAAAACTTAGACTAAAGGCAATTAATAAGATCCGCACAAGCAAAGTAGGCAAATACGGTTTGATTAAATGCACAAAGATCGGTTCTAAATAAAATAACGCAAGGACGTGCGGCTAAAGCAATAGCTAAAACAAATAAGTAAATATGCAGCTATGCGAATTAACTAAACTGGAAACAACTTATTGCTAACAAATCTTTTTGGCTTTTTCGTTTGGGAATGAATCAAATGCAAAAATTTAAACGCAGAATGAATGAATGAATGATGAACAAGAATGCAGGGATATGAAACACAGAAACACAATAGGATGCAAAAGATCGTTTTTTTTTTTATGGATGAAATAGAAACAGAACTAATTCAAAGCAAGCAAACGGATGTTCTTATTTTTTTTTTTTGAAATAAGAGATGCAGAAACTTAAACAGAATGAAACACAAAGCAATCAAATTCAAGGTTCTTATATATTTTTTTTTGAAAGATGATAAACAGAAACAAAACAGAAGCAAACAAACGGATGTAACAGATCAAGCAAAACAAAGAAATATAAGAGCTAAACGAAATAAACAGATGTAAAGGATAGAGTACATCTGATTAGAAGCCTTTCGGCTCTGATACCAAATGACACAAGATCACAGGGGTGAGATCTCGTATGGAGGATGGGATTGAGCCACTGGTTGTTCAACTCTCTCAGCTACAATCGATGGATGACTTGCAGAATTAAGTGGAACGAGTATGGGATCAAAACAGCAGGTTGTTCAACGCTTTCTGATTTGATCAAGGGATGAAGTCGCGGATGTAACAAGGGTAATAGATGCCACCACAAAGCTTTATGGATCTAAGCTTTGATAAGACACAAACTCATAAACTCTGATTGAATCGCACAAAGAGAGTAAGAGAGGGTTTAGCCGACGGCTAGGTTTTCTTGCTTGAAGAAAGTTCGGTTTCTTTATTGATCTAGGGTAAATGATACAAGGCTGTGAGAGGGGACTTTATCAGAGACGAAACAGTTGTGCCCTTCTAGGGGTCTTTGAAGCAAAGTACATAGGAACTATACTAAGAAATAATTTGACCAACAATTGCCTTACTCTAAGGTAAAATATAAATAAATGGCTAACATATGCCTTAGCTACTAGATGAAATAAAAAGACTAAGATTAAACATAAAAGAAATAAACCAAGGTTTTCATTAGTCCAATAATCATATGGAAATGTAAATGAAACGCACATACCTTGGTCTTGAAGCGTTGCGTTTGGTTGGATCACTTAAGTTGTTCAATGACAAATAAGGAAACTCCTTTCCTCTCTTGTATAACCGGCAACTCTTTGATATATCCCATAGTCTTAATGCTTGGACCGTTGCTGATGAAGATTGCTTCTTCTTGAAGTTCCTTGCTTGAATCTTCAGTGGACGTGAGGCCGTGATCTTCTAGCTCTGCGTTTGCTATTGCAGCTTCTCTGGTTATGCTGAGCTAGTTGAGCTGAGAAGTGATGTCTTGAAACTCTTTGTTGGTGAGAAGTGTTTCCACGGCTTGATTGAAGCTCTCAGTCAAGTCTTTAGTTCCTGACCTTGTACATGGTGCTTGTTTCATAACAAATGATGTATTAGAAATCTAAAACTTATAAAATCAAAATAAAATATCCAAGCCAGAACATCGAGCTACCTTTCACCACGAATATAATATGTGATGTTACATGCAGGATCATCACACGGAGCGAATACTCGCTTGTCACCCGAAGCGCAACCTAGTGGACCAAAATCGCCTCGCGAACAACTTCACCAACTAAATATGCAAAAAACACAGAACATGAATAAAAATATATGGATAAATTATATACAAACGATCTATAAAACAACAACAACATAATATAAGATCCAACAATTAAAACATAAATTAATACCAACTAAATAATCACTGTCATGAATATGGTCCACTATCCGGCGAAAAGGAACAAAGTCAAAAAAACTTTGTAGACATCTAAAAGTACTCTCACGGACAAACGTCAACGGCGTAAATCGTATCTTGAAACCATGAGAAGTTGTCCGGAGAGAACCAACTTTTGTTATGACGGCAAAGTCATGTATAGTCACCCACACATCATGTGTAACTATAGACATGAACTTATCATACATATCACGATCGACGGTCGCCTCGACCTTCACACCCTATGCATATAAATTTAGTTTTTATAGCGGATCCTTTTATCCATATAATAACTACTAAAAAATAAATATAAAACATAAACTGATGAGAGACTTACATGTTTATCGACCAAGATCAGGCCTATACTCCTTGAATCGCCCACAGAAGCGTGAGCATAGATTCGGAGAACCTTCACGTAAACACTACCACCGGAATTCGTAGGCTCGAGGCTCGACAAAGGAATGTCCACGTTAGACTGGCGATGGGGAAGCAAAATGGATGCGTCAGCAATATCATCGCCACACTCATCATCACCACCACCCTCATCACACCCATCATCATCACAATCGTCATCACACTCATCATCATCACTATCATCATCACCAAATCCATCACCATCATACTCAACATCATCATCCTCATCAAGCGAAGTGTCCGAGGAAGCATCACTATCTGCATGGCTACTACCACAACAATTAGATCCGTCAGAAGTGTCACCGGGCTCATATTCTGATACAAAAAGCGATGACCTAGACAAAAATGAATCATCATCGGATCCATCTTCGAAACTTCCATCAGAGACAATTTCAGTATCCTCCGTGACGCTAAGACGATAGGCACTAATACAATCCAGGCGACACCCTATACAATATGAATAACAATTAGATTGGTAAATGGAATCAAGAACAGTCATACGCTTCAAAATCATACACATAGCTTACGAACACAATATAAGATATCATGACCTCTTGATTAAAAACCCCATGTAATAAACAATATAGTTTACACTAACCATAAAATTTCAGAACATGTGCATGTAACATCCAGTCAGACGTGCAACCATCCCAATCAAACCAACGACACACTCGCAACCTCGCACCTATTAAAAAAATTATATTGTTTAAAATGGATCAGATCATAGAAATACAAACAAAGTTCGAATCTAAGCAGTGAAACAAATTTTTAATGAACGAAAACAATATAAAATCCTGAATATTATTTAAAAAGGATTAGAACATATAAAACAAAACAAATATCAAATCAAAACAATAAAAATATATTTTAAATGACCTAAAACAGCTACACTGGTACACTTCATAAACGGAAACAAAAACCGCATAAAAAAACGTCAACAAATAAACAATGGATACCTCCGACGTCTATACCCTCCTCGCCTCTCAACACGGACCGTAAACATAAGAAATAGTAATTATCTTTTTCAGTTGAACCAATCAATAGGAAATAGTACATTTTTTAGACTAATGAAATACAAAATATATCGCATTGGCGAATATCGCACCAATAAATTAAGAAAAACAATAGTTAAACACACAATGATTATATAGATCTGCGAAATTAAAAAATTACACACCCTAGTCCTTCAATTAACTAAGAACATAAGCGTAACTAAATGTTTATCCATCGACTAAATAAAGAAAACAATAATTAAACACGCAACGATTAAATACATTAACAAAATTACGAAATTATACAGCTAAACCTTTGTATGCATTAAGAACAGAAGCGTAATTCAGATTTCAACTTTAAATCTCAGCTCAAATCACTGCGCAAATAATAGTATATAAGTGCTAAAACCGTTTTATTCATTCCCAATATGTAAGGGGTTTAAGGCAAATTTTTCAAATAATATGGATTTTCATAATTTTTTTTTTTTTGTAAACTGAAATTGCAGATACAGTAAATATGTTTATAATAAAAAAAATCTCTAAAGAAAAGAGTCTAAAAAATATATAAAGAACACTCCTAACACTAGCATTTTATGAACTCCAAATTTTGATTAAAAACATGGGGTCCGGAGGCTCTTGCCTTTTTTGCAACAAGGTGAGCACGGCTCTGGCCATGACTTCCCTAAGTTTTGATGGGAGCATATTAAATCAATTTTTGAAAGAATTTGGATATTATCTCAATTTTAAAAAAATCTAAAGGGTTTGAGATTTGAGCAACTTTATTGTTACAAATTTTAAGATGATTAGAACTTATTTCATGATATTTGAGAATGATTTTTGTTTTAATTTTTACAAATTATTTAAAAATATATTTCTAAAATTTATATTACCTTCTTGACTTGATTAAGGTGATGAATGTTTGTATGACGCCAATTGATAACAGGGTTTTCCCCCTGTTAGGTCCATGACCCAACACTTTTAACCGTTTGCAGTATAGTGTATGCGGTATCAATCCATTTTGGGAGTGTTTAGTGGACAAATCGATTATATCGACATTACAAGTCAAGCTCAGAATGGTTAAAGGTCGAGACTTTACTACTAGAAAAGACTAAAGACTAGATCTTGTGTCACTCAAGATCATAAATATGTAAAATTTAAACTACTTGAGCAAGAAGTGAAGATATGAATGGTAGATAAAAGAAGGATCAAGATGGATTTTACAAACTAGGTAACTCTCGGATTGTTTAATCAAGCTAAAGCTTTTAGATCACATCAAGACTTGGTCTTAGATGGTGATTCTTAGGTAAAGGGATCCTCAAATCGTTTAGCCAATGGTGTTTGGGTATAAACTCTTTGAATCTCTATCACCATAGACTAGCTCTCGCTTAGCGGTACAATTGAAGAAACAAGCATGATAAAACGTCCCTATTGAACCGTAAGACCCTTAGACAGATGGATCGTCTGAGCCTAAGGAATCGAACTCTTGTTTATGGTTTCGGCTAAGCAAGCACGTGGTGTTCATGTCAAGACGCCTATAATCTTTAGACTAGATGATCAAGCTAGACTAACATTGAGAATGATAAACAAGAAAGAATCTAACTTTATGTTCTAGCTAAGCAAGAAATCTAAATCCGAGAATCCCTTGGTTCTTTTAACCCATCAAAATCCTTTAAATGACTACTCACGCGCCAATAGAGAAACCTCAAGATCCATAAGGATAAGAAGCTAACTCATGGATTACAAGATAGTCAAAAACAAAAAAAGGATGAAGCTTTTACAAGAAATGCTATGAAACAAGACTTGATAACTTCAAAATATCATAAAAGATTCAAGCTTTAGAAACAAGCTTTAATGGTGAAAAAGACTAAGAGTTTCGGTTGCAAGAAAAGACGGAAAAACTAATTATGGACCGAGAGAGAGAGAGATAGGCGTGGGGAACAAAGTATTTATACAAAAAAGAGGAAAAACCCTAAACGTTGGGACCACTTGCCCGAAATGGGTACTCTTTTGGATTGTAGCGTATCGACTTTACGTCGTGGGAAGTAAGCCGAAATGCCAACTTCTTGTGATCTTCGAGAAACATCTATATCGGGGAACCATTTCGGGGTTAAGCCGTCGTGACTCCTCTTGCTTGCTGCTTGTATCGGGGTCTTCCCGCTGGCTTGCTCCGATATCCGTCTTCAGTGAATCCTCTTGCTGGACCTTCGTTCCGGGGTGCTTCTTTCGGGATCAAGTCGCTGCTACTCATCGAGGTTCGTTAATGCGCTCACCCATATCGGCTAAGGAGCTGTGATCTATGCTCGATATCATTCGTTCACCCTCACCATAGCACCTGAGAAAACACTCCAAAACATGCAAGAATGCAAAGACCTAACCTAATGCATCTAGACCTAACATGAGTGTAAATGAGATAAAAGCTAAGATGAAAATGCATGAATGGGGTCCTAACTAGTATGAAATGTATGCTAAAAAGATGCAATTTACAGAGATATCAACACCCCCAAACTTGTCTTTTTGCTTGTCCTCAAGCAAAAGCCAACCGGAGGGGTGTGGTTTTAAAGAAAAGGTGTAAGTTTGAATCCAAAACGCCATTTAAAAAAAATCAAGTCAATGTCTAAGTTCAAGTTTCTAGGATGCAGATTGAATTTTACCTACCCAAAAAGCCTTAGCCACATTCATCACAACATCAAGCAAATCAATCTCAACTTAGATGCACATTCAAATTCCCAATTCCCTTTAACATTCATTAGAGAATTTAAACTGTGGATCCTATTCATGCTTATCAATCAACTCACTTGGTTCAGGTTAAGGTCACGAGCTAAAGATGAACTCGTAGTGCGAACGAGTTAAGTGTTTAAATGGGATCACTCATGAAAGGAACCATCTTAATGCAAAATGCTAAGGGTAAAAACTAATGGATGCATACAAGGATAAACTCCAATCTACCCAAGCACCTATTTCGTTTTCTACGCTAGTCTAATCTGCCCCTTCCTAAGCTACCCTTTTCTTTGGCATTTCGCCTTATACCCGTTATTTCTCCTCGTGTTACCCTTCTCTGGTCATCTTCGGGGGACTTCCTCCCTGGTGGAGATCGGTTTCGGCTTTCTGGCTCCTTATGTGCGTTCCTTGCGTTTCACCTTTTGTGTTATTGGCCGGATTTAGACTTTGTTGATTTGGCCTTCTTTTCTCCTTTTTGGAATCGCCTTTTCTACTTTTTGGTTTCGAGCTTCCTTTGTAGCCGCCATTTCCTTATACATGTCCCCATCTGACTCAGTAATTTTTTTCCTTTCCTTTTCTTTCATTATATCAAAAATCGGAACCCACCCCTTCCTAGTCAAACCAACAATATCGGCCTATAATATCGGTATTAAGCCGTTTTAGTTATAAACCACTTAATCTAGTGTTGACTCGAGTTGTGAGCCAACGTCTACATGGGAATCTAACCTTGTCAGCCTAAACCCAACACTTTTTGCCTAAGAAGATTCGAAAATGGTGCAAAGGCCTCACATGCTCTCACAAAAGTGGTTACGGTTTCAAGCAAAGGTTAAGGTTTTGGGTGTGGTCTGGTACTTGAACTAGCAAAAGGGTGGTAAAAAGGGAAAGAAAGTCCAAGCGAAATCTATGAGTTGATAACAAGCATGAACAAGATAATTAAATTTTCAGTTTAAGCGGTTCAAGTTCATTAGGGAAATGGTTCAAATCACAATGTATCTAGCTAAGACCGAATTTTACAAGACGAATTCCAAATGTGGTGCTGGCTTAAGCTCGGTCTAATTCAAAATGCATCAAACAAACAAGAACTAAGGCATTGAATTCATAATTTAAAAATGGCTATCTACAAGGATTCAGTATACTTTACACCCTATGCGAATGCTATGAATCCTAAATGAATGCATCTAGACTCAATCCTAAGATGGAAATGCAACTACAATCCTAAAAATTATTATTATTATTATTTTTTTATGATTTTATATGAATGCATGATATTTATTCTAAATGAATGCATGTACTACGTACTCCCCCAAACTTAAATCACACAGTCCATGTGTGATAGAAGAGAGGAAGAATACGTTCCTAAGGAAATGCAAAAGTTCAAACAAAAACAAAGAAAAGAAAAAGAAAATTGCTTATGTACAGAGGTTTTGGAGGGATACCTCAGGTTTCGGTGTGATGTGAGGACGTGGTGTCCTCACTGGTTGAGAGAGAGGGGTTGTCTGATTCCGGTATCAGGGACTGGCTTTCGCGTCTCTTCCTCGATATGTTCCCCTCTTGGAAGGAATGTCTTCCTGGCTCACTTGGCTCGTGCTCCCTTGGCAGGAACGAGAAGAAATGCCTCTCCTGGAGCATTTGGCTGTCTACTTCGTCTGACTCTTCCTCTTCTTCGCCTTCTGGCTCTCCTGGTGACATTTTGGCTCAGGTCGTGGTGACGAGGTCGATCCTTTTAGTTTTGACGTGAGGGTCTTGATTTGGCCTTTCAGTCCCTTCACGTGCCCTTTGATTCCCTTCGACGTAGAGACAAGCTTCCTAATCGAGCGATCTTGCCACATGCAGTATCGCTAAAGCACGTTGATCCGATCGTGTGCCGACTTGAGGGTTCGATGCGTACCACTCGTGATAGGATCAAAGTGGTAACGCTCTGCTCCATAAACTGGGAAGCCGTACTCGTCAGTAGGTTCCTCATAGCCTTCCTCATCTGCTTCTTCTTCCTCATCAACTATAGCGGCCTCCTCTCGATATTCTTCCTCGTAATCCCCATGGAAGTCAGCTCCATAAGAGAAAAGGTATCCCTTCTGCGGCTCGAAATCCAGATGTTGGGGTTCTCTGATGGTGGTCAAGAACGAGTTTGTCAGGAATAGCACAGCTGCATGGGTCGACGGAAGGGTGAACTGATATCGGTGTCCATGCCGATATGGCTTCGCGAGAAACTGACACTTTTTCAAATATATGATGTCTATCCAACGGATCCCGTGCGTTGGCTCCTCCATATCGACACCAGCTCCCTTCAAGATGGCAGTCACAACTCCTCCACAGCCTACTTGAGACCTATCACTCGGTGTGGATATCATCCACGATTTGTAGTGGAGGAACTCCTTGAGTAGAATCGTGATCAACCCGGTACTCCTCCTGCTTCCCTTTAGCTCAGTCCCATTCCGGGTCTCTTGGATGATTTCTACCAGACCGTCATCCATTATCTTTAATTCCTTGGTCAGGACAACTCCACATTCTTTTCTTGTAAAGAATGTATGTGCAATGGCTCTTTGCACATACCTCAAGGCTGGATGCCTTATCCTGGTGCTCTTGTTTACTCCAGGCTTGTACGTGCCTACCCCAATATGCCCCCACAATGCTTCCAGCTCCTCCCTTTCGATATTGAGCGGCATCTCGCGTATATCGACTTGGCTGAATCCGTATATCGACTCGAGATCCCGAAATGACATTCGGTGTGTCTCGCTTCCATACTTGAAATGTATGTAGCCGTCTCCATCTTCTTCTGGAGTCTCCTCTCTGAAGGTGTAGAACGTTATTTCCAGTGATGCTAGGAACTGTAAGGTCGCCTCGTCGTGAGATGCATATGCATTCTCCATGAAGCGCCTTAGACCCATTGCATTGAAAAGGATCTGGAAGTCTTCGTAGATGCCCAGCTCGATCATCGTTTCCTCGTGGGGGTAGCGTGTAGCCTTAAACTCCATTCGCCTGAATGCTGCACGCATATCGGCCAGTGTGGGTCGGGAACTTGTACTTCTCCTTCCCGATGCATGTGTGGGTGAGCGAACTGTAACAGCTCGGCTAGAAATCCCAATTGGTCTCTTTCCATCTCTCTTCTTCGATTGGTAGTCTCTCGATCTTCCAAGGACATCTCCACTTCTTGTAGCTCCCACCATTATACCTATCAATAAAAACACTCGAAAGCGTGTAAGTACAAGGAAAAGTAATTACAGCTGTAGATCTCTTGCATGCGCGTTTAAACTTATGCATTGATAGTAGGATTTTTCCTCTTTCAATTAATCTCTACTACTCATGTCATTGTAGCATTTGAGATGTCAATCCAAAGGGGTTAAGATTAACAACACTAGGAATACATGAAACTATTTAATCTAAGCCAAATTCAATATTGAAGGAGACAAGAGACTAATAAAAGCAAACTACAAGCTAAAAGGGATACTACAAGACTAATTATATGAGCTAAGGCCTTAAGTTTAACTAATTAAGCACTAATCAAGAGATTAACTACTAATCAAGATTACTAATTGACTAAAAACGAAACCTAGGGATGGAATCATTGATTTGGGCATTCAAATGGCCAACCTTGCAATCAATTAAGCAACTAAACAAGTTATCTCTATGCCTAGATCACTAATAAAAACTAATCCTTGATGTGTGGTATTAATCCCTTTCTAATCATCTTAATGAACTAATGATGTGTTAGCATTAAAATTATTAGCAAGCAATAAGCATAAGTCTAAATGGCATGATAAACACCCTAGGCAACTAATATATTAGGCTAGGAATGTAAATCTCTTAGAAAAGTGGTTCAAGCATTTCATCAAACACTTGGTGGGTGNCCCCCCCCCCCTCCCCCGAATGAGCTAAGGGTCCTATTTATACACATCTGTTCATCAATCTAAGTCAAGATCCCTAAGAATCTTCTAGTAGATTCTTCTTTATCTACTCTTCGCGGTGCTCCCTTCCGTGAGACTTCGTCTTCTAGGACGAACCTCACTTCGGATTTCCTTGTGGGCTAGGACTAGGCCCATTTGCATAACGATCCGTCTTGGGCTCGGCCTCGTGCCTTAGTTTTGAACTCGGATTACTTCGTCTTCTAGGGCCGAAGTATTCGATTTAAGCGACGGAGTAGTTTCGCGCCGAGGCATTTTGTGCTCAAGGGCCAAGGTGAATGACTCGACACCGAAATGTGTTGTTTTTTTTTATCATATGCCGAGGTGAATAGCTTTGTTGCCGAGGCGTTTATGTGTTTGGTTAACTTATTGCCGAGATGTTTTCAAATGATTGGCTCGGCTCTTGACTTCTTTCCAAGGTGACCTTGTCTACCGAGGCGAAGTGCGAAACTTGTCACCGAGGTGCTGACTTTTCGGCTCGGCTCTCAGCTCGTTACTACGATGCTCAACTTATTTGCCGAAGCGCGTAAGTCGCGACTGAGGTGGTTGGCTCGACTTTTCTCGCGGGAATCATTCACCTCGGAGCGTTTTGACACTTAGGGAATTTTATGATTTTTCTTTCTTGTCTGGACTTTTGATTTTGGGCCGTCATCGTCGGACTTTGGCCTACAATTATCCCCTAAGGCCCAATATCCGTTTACCAGCTTCGAGCTCACCTTGGGAAGTGGAACCGTCTCGCGTGTTCCCGAGGCGACGCGCTAGCTCGTCTATAAAATACCCAGATCTCCTCTTGACCCTCTCACTATCTTCATTTCTCAAAAATTCCTAAAGATTGGTTTTCTTTCCTCTCTCCCTTCTCTCTCTCATTTATGTTTAGACTTCGATTAGGGTTCTTCAGATTTCTTCCGCGCCGCCGTCATCCGCCTTAGTTTCTCCGGTCAATCTTCGAGTATTCCGGCTGTTCTTCGAGTTTTCCGATCCATATTCGAACGGTCCCCAAGGAACGGATTAATCTTCAATGTCTTCGTCAAGTCTCTGAACCGAAGTGATATCCGAGGCCTGTCTCTTATACACATCTAGATGTGTATAAGAGACAGATTTGTAGTGGAGGAGCTCCTTGAGTAGAATCGTGATCAACCCGGTACTCCTCCTGCTTCCCTTCAGCTCAGTCCCAATCCGGGTCTCTTGGATGATTTCTACCAGACCGTCATCCATTATCTCAAATTCCTTGGTCAGGACAGCTCCACACTCCTTTTTTGCAAAGAATGTATGTGCAATGGCTCTTTCCACATACCTCAAGGCTGGATGCCTTATCCTGGTGCTCTTGTTTACTCCAGGCTTGTATGTGCCTGATATCTCCATATTTTACATCATTTTAGCAAGCATTTAGTATAGGTTTTTGTCTCTTTTATGCATTCATTCATTAGTTTTTGTCTCATCTTCATTCATATTAGTTTTAGGATAGGCATTGCATATTTTTCATGTTTGGAGTGTTTGGCAGGTACTTTTGGAGCTTGTGGAGGTTCCATGAAGTTTGGGAGAAGAACTAATGGGCAGCCAAGACAAGAAGGAGAAAAAAAGAAGACTTCTACAGCCACCACGGTCAGCCACAACGACCTCATCCTATTATGAAGCAAGACGTCTGCTTCCAGATCAATCAACTAAACCGAAATGGACAACCCGTTGTGGAAAGATCAGGTCGGACGAAGGACTTCTAGCTTGATTCAGTTTCTAATGTCTTCATACAATTTGTAGAGGATCGAGCTAGCTTTCGTCTGGTGGAGGTATCAAGTCATTACGATCGGCGGTTCGGAAGTTACTGCAGAAACAGTGAGCATCGGTCTGGCAGCTCGGCAAGCTAGTGTATAACGAGCAAGCATAACGACTTGTGCCCGATTGTGCGTACTGGATTTCGCACAATAGATAATATGTTAATAAAAATAAAAGAGGACGAAAAGATTCTAAGTTAAACACGACACGAAGATCCGAAGACAGGAATTTTATTCAAGCTGCTTTGATAAGCTTTTTAGGGTACATGTATTTTTGCTAGGTAAAACGCGGATCCCCTCCCAATGAGCTAAGGGTCCTATTTATACATATCTACTCGTAAATCTAAGTGAAGATCTGTGAGAATCTTCTAGTAGATTCTTCCTTATCTCCCCTCTGCGGCGCTCCTTTATGTGAGGCTTCGTCTTCTAGGGCGAACCTCGCTTCGGATTTCCTTGTGGGCTAGGCCTCGGTCCATTTGCATAACGATCCGTCTTGGGCTCGGCCTCGTGCCTTAGTTTTGAGCTCGGAATACTTCATGGGCCTATTACTCGGATTATCGAGGGGAGATATTGATTTGGTTCGGCCCGTGCACAGTCTGTACGCTTTACGGTTCGGTCGGGTTTCTGTACAGTTTGTGCACGGCTCGGTTCGGCTCGGCTTCTGCATAGTTTGTGCACCGAGCTGAACCCGGATTGTGCTCGGTTCATGCACACTTCGGTTCACTTCGGTTCGTGAACGATTTGTGCACCGAGGTGACTCACTTCGGTTCGTGCACGGTTTGTGCACCGAGGTGGTTCACTTCGGTCCGTGCACGGTTTGTGCACCGAGGTGACTCACTTCGGTTCGTGCACGGTTTGTGC
>JAHZTW010000001.1:446130529-446178111 GCA_020283515.1 Alliaria petiolata | reverse complement strand
CCATAAATTTGAGCGCTTTTCTCGGATTGGCTAAGTCAAAAACCCTATTACCTGGATGACCATATCGGGTCGAGCCCGATATGGCTGACTGTCAGTCTCGATATCGGCTTCGTTCCCGATATTTGACCCTGATGAAGATTGTCTGGCTTGGGCTCCATTCCATATCGGTTACACACCGTTGTGCCTGCTCGACATGGAATGCCCTGGGATGTTATTACGGTGTTAAACCGATTTTTCATCCCATTGTTGTGCTAGACCATCTCACGGTGGATTTTGCTCCTCTTTGTGCACAAGTGACCCCATCTTATTCTCTCTTTGGTCCCTGAAAGCATTAAACTAGACTAGAAAAAACATTAATATGTACATGGATAAGCTTGGGGTGCCTCCCAAGAGCGCTTTGTTTTAAGTCACTTAGCTTGACTTTTCTTGATTTGTTTTCAGTGTGAAAGGGGGAAATGAACACCCCTCGATCATGTGGGAGGATCTTTACTTTCCTTGATCACAGAGATGAAATTAGCCAGAGATACATGGGAGATTCTCTCTTTGCTTGCCTTAGAACCTTTTTGATTGGTCAAATCGGTGTCTTTAATCACCTTAAGGTAAGCAAAGGGTCTAATCTTTCCCTTGCATCTCAGCTTGTATATCATCTCACCAGCAACAGAGAGCATAGGTTTGAGAGTTGTACCTTTCAGAAGATCACCGAGGGTTGGTCCTTGTGCATAGGACTTTTTTCAAGTGATCACCTCTTTGGGTGCTTCTTGGATCCTTTCGGTTTGTCCTTCGAACATTGCATTGAGGCAGACGCCATCAAAGCTATCCCCATCATAGCATATCTCCAAGGATGGATCTTTGATTTTCTCAATCGTCTTCTTTAGCTCAAGGGAGTATGCATGCTTTCATTGATTCTCTTCCCTTTTGTGTCGAAATGCATTACCAAGCTCCCGGTTAGTCTCAGCTCCACCTTGCCGCTTTTGCAATCGAACATGCAACCGGCCGAGGCTAGAAAAGTTCTTCCCAGCAGAAGGGTCTCCTTGACATCTTGGCCCATTTCTATCCCCAGGAAGTCGCTTGGTAGCAACACGTTTCCAATCATGAGAGGCATGTCCAGCAGCTTCCCAACCGTCTTTCTTTCACTTCCATCGGCTAGGGATAACGGCTTCTTGCAGTCGATATAGCTGTTATAGCCGAGATGGTTGCTGTGGCTAAACTCATCACATTGATGCTTGCACCGAGATCACACAAACAGTTGTCAAAAGTGATCCCACCGAGTGTGCATGGGAGAGTGAACGATCCTGGATCTTCTAACTTCTTGACTACCAAGGTTTCTTCCTTAGGTTTCTCTTCACGAGCTGCTGCATTCCTTCCTATGGTTGTCATTGCATCGGCATAGAGCTTATCCTTCAAAGCTACGAGAAAAAGCTGGAACAGACTTGGTCTCGTCGACATTGCTGAATAAATCTTTAACCTTCTTCAAGGTTTCGATCAATTCGGCCTCTTGTTCATCTATGAGACGCTTCTTATGCTTCTGGGGGTATGGCATTGGCGGTTTGTAGACTCGCTGGAATGGTGATTTTTGTGGATTAATCACCTGTTGCTCTTCATGAGTTGCCAAATTTTGAGATCTCCCTCCCCCTCTTAGGATATCGATGTCCTCATCGACTTGAGACCATTTTGGAGAAGCAATTTCGGCTTGATCCCGTTCTTCCTCGTCGAAAGTGGTGATCATTTGGCAATACTCCTTTGGGTTCATGACAGATTTGTAAGGAAGGTTGCTAGGCAGGCTTGTTGATGCAATGCCTTTGTTATTTTCAAGTGTCCTGACACGAGCGGCCAAAGCTTCAATCTTCCCGGATAGCTCGGTGTTTACACCATCTATCTTGTTATGCACTTCAGCAAAACGTTTGTGCATATCCGTCTGTATGTGGTTTTGTCCTTGGAGAAGTTGCTTGAGAGTGCCTTCCAAGTCAAAACCAGCTTGAGCAGGTGGGTTCCCTTGTTGTTGTTGAAAACCAGGAGCTGCAACGGCTTGTTGTCGTGGCGGGTTGCCGCCTTGAAATGGGTATCTTCGTACAAAACCTTGTTGATTCGTGTAGGTCACGAACGGCTTTGCTCCTCCTGCTTGTTGTTGTGGATAGGTTTGGTCTTGGAGAGGTTGTTGTTTTGTCTCCATGTAGTGTAACCTCCTTGAGTGTTGATGTAGTGAACATCTTCGGTCTGAACGTCCTCCCCCTCTTGGATTTGAGTGTATTCCTCCATGAAATGGTCCTCTTTTTGTACTTGAGCAAGTAGCAGCCTTTCAAGTTTCTCGTTTAGTTCCTCAATCAGGCTGATGTTGAGAAGAACTTGGTCAAGAAAGCTTTCTTGCATTCTGCCCACGAGGTAATGGAGCCGTGTGACAGAGTCTTCTCCCAAACGTGTGCTTTGTCTCCCAATGAGAAAGGAAACAAACGCAGCTTGAAGACATCCTCGCTTACACCGTTGATCTTGGTCATGGCGCATACACGGTCAAATTGGTCGAGATGGTCGGGTGGGTCTTCCAAGGGCAGACCAAGGAATCGGTTGTTCTGCACCATGAGATGAGACCGCTCTTGATCTCGAAATTGTTGTTCTGCACTGGTGGAGGCTGGATGCCGTGTCGGCTTGCAGTCGATATCGGTGCATCTCATGCACCGATTTGCCTCGCGACTCTTGGAGGGGCTGCAACACCAGGTTGTCCTTGAGCGCCTTGTGGACCTTGTGGACCTTGAGGTCCTTGGTGGCCTTGTTGGCCTTGTGCACCAGCTGCTCCTGCAGCTCTTTGAGCACCTTGTTGATTCTCCATCATCACACGGTTTGCAATATCGGCTTGTTCCCGATTTCTTCTTGCTGATCGTTCGAGCAGGTGTATATCGTCGATTTGGGGAACAAGATTTGTCGTGCCGTGTGATCGTAGGTTCATGTACCTATTAAAACAGAAAAATCACGGTAGAAGTGTTAAATAACTTGAAAATAAAAACTTGTCCTTGCAACAACCAAGAACCGAAATGACTAAACTTAACCCCAAATGGCAACGGCGCCAATTGATAACAGGGTTATCGTGTACAACTTTCAAAAATATCAAATGGACAACGTTCAACTTCCAAGAGCCGAGACGTATGGCGTACAACGGGATCAACCCGATACACAGCGTCAGCAACGTCTCATTGGCGAATGTGACTCACCAAGCAAGTACAGACCAAGAATCGGTATTACCCCTCCCTCGAGTGATGCTGGATATGAGATAAAGAGTAGTATGCTCGCTATGGTCCGAAACAACAAATATCATGGTGATGCCGTGGAAGACCCCTTGGACCACCTTGATGATTTTGAGAAGATCTGTTCTTTGACAAAACATGAAGGAATCTCAGAAGATAGATTCAAGTTAAGACTTTTCCCGTTTTCATTTGGAGGAAGAGCTCACCAATGGGAAATGACACTCAAACCGGGATCTATAACAACTTGGGAGGAATGTAAACGAGCCTTTCTCAAGAAATTCTTCTCACCGTCAAGAACAGCAAAACTGCGACTTGAGATCTCCGCGTTTACACAACTCAAAGAGGAGCGATTCATTGAAGCTTGGGACCGTTTGAAAGGCTATACACTCAAATGCCCTCATCACGGCTACTCAAGCTCTTCACTACTCAGTATCCTATATAGAGGTGTGTCAAAGAAATATAAGAATCAACTGGATACTGCAAGAAACAGGATCTTCCTTGGCCAAGATGTAGATGATGGAACGAACTTCGTCGAGAATATGGCTACAAGTGAATGTAATTATGAGGATGACATTAACAAAGAAACAACGGAGCTGAACAGGCAGAGGGAAAGCGAGGTGATGTAGTTACAAGCAAGTTTGGATGCTCTGCTACAGGGACAACATGTTCAGGATGCTAAGATAGAAAATATCGAGGTAATACCGACGGAAACTGGCCGATGTGGGGAAGCAAACACTATCCACGGACAAAGACAGTCAGGGGACTCTACAACTACGGCTATACATCCTCAGCTAGCTCTGCAGTGCAATACCAATGCATACACCCATCAAAGTTACCCTCATCCTCATCCATACTACCATCAACCTCAGCCGTATCCTCCACCATATGCTCAACCTCCTTATGGACATTACGGCTACTATCCACCACAACCGCAAGAATAAGACATTAAGAACCTGTTAACTCAGCTAGTCCAAAGCCACTGCACTAGCAACCAAGAACTTCAATCGAGCGTAGAAGACCAGCTCTTCACTAAACTCAAAGAACAAAATATCGGGATAAAGCCGAAACCTACTGTCCATTGTGAGAAACCTAAAGAGCCACAGTTTGTTCCTCCTGCATACAAACCTCCTTACCCTTTCCCGGGTAGATTAAAGAAACAACTCCTAGAGAAATACAAGGCACAATTCGAAGAGCATTTGAGGAAAGTGGAACTCACCATGCCCCTCATGGATGCTTTGGCCTTAGTACCGCCATACCAAAAGTTCATAAAAGACGCAATCCTTGCGAGGACAAAAGAACTCCAAGGCATGGTGGTTTTGACACACGAGTGCAGCGCCATCATATAGAAGAAGGTGGTGTCAAACAAGTTCGAGGATCCAGGAAGTTTCACTCTCCCATGTTCGATTGGTCCTCTCACGTTCGACAATTGCCTTTGTGAACTTGGGGCAACTATAAGCCTCATGCCACTGTCAATAGCTAAGAGGCTCGGCTTCACAACCTACAAACCAAGCCGAATATTCTTGATACTAGCATACCGATCCGTGAGGTTACCCAAGGGTTTGCTTGAAGACGTTTCCATCTGGATTGGTGATATCGAAGTGCCAACCGATTTTGTGGTACTCGAAATGGATGAAGAACCGAGAGATTCTCTTATCCTTGGTACACCATTCCTAGCTACGGCAGGGGCAGTGATCGATTTAAAGAAAGGAAAGATCGAGCTGAATCTAGGAAAAGATATCATTCTCAAGTTCGATATAAGAGACGTGATGAAGAAGCCTACCATAGGAGGGAAGATATTCTGGGTAAACACATAGGATAAGCTAAATGACGAGCTTTTTGAGGAGCTATCTTTGAAAGACCCTATGCTAGTTGCTTTGACGAAGGAGAAAAAGCAACATGGACATATAAAACAAGAGAGTGAAGTCTATGTCATGCAGCTGGATGCGAGAAGAGTCGCTGAAGATGACGAATTCCCCGGAGACCTCGAGCATGGAAGGCATAAGATCGCTTGGGTAACAAAAGAAGGGGAATATCGAGATCAAGCCGATAAGGATGCAACAAGCTCGGACGAGCAGTGCATACGCGGAGATTGGAGTGAACTGGATGCTCCAAAACTCGAGCTCAAGCCACTACCAGATGGACTAAGGTACACTTTCTTGGGACCCAACTCCACATACCCGGTTATTGTGAATGAAAGTTTAAGTGATGATGAGCTCAATTCACTCCTTAAGGAGTTGAGAAAGTATAGAAAATCTTTTGGGTACTCACTAAGTGACATCAAGGGTCTTTCACCAACACTTTGCACTCATATGATTCACTTAGACGATGAAAACACATCTTCTATTGAACACCAAAGCCGTTTAAACCCAAACTTAAAGGAAGTGGTCAAGAAAGAAATTTTAAAACTCTTAGAAGCCGGCATGATATACCCATCAGTGATAGCACTTGGGTATCTCCTGTCCATGTGGTACCAAAGAAAGGGGGTATCATAGTCGTAAAAAATGAAAGAGAAGAGTTAATCCCTACTAGGACCATAACCGGTCATATGATGTGCATTGACTATAGAAAACTTAATTCATCCACAAGAAAATACCACTTTCCTCTCCCTTTCATCGACCAAATGCTGGAACGGTTAGCTAACCATCCATACTACTGTTTTCTGGATGGCTATAGCGGCTTCTTCCAGATACCGATTCACCTAAATAACCAAGAAAAAACTACTTTCACTTGTCCTTATGGAACGTTTGCTTATATGAGAATGCCCTTCAGGCTTTGCAATGCTCCAACTACGTTTCAAAGATGCATGATGTCAATATTCTCTGATTTAATTGAAGAAATGGTCGAAGTATTTATGGACGATTTTTCCGTATACGGTTCTTCTTTTGGTATTTGCTTGTCTAATTTGTGCAGGGTCTTGAAGAGATGTGAGGATACAAGCTTAGTGATGAATTGAAAAAATGCCACTTCATGGTCTGAGAAGGGATAGTGCTTGGTCATAAGATATTGGAGAAATGTATCGAGGTCGATAAGGCAAAGATAGAGGTCACGATGCATTTGAAGCCACCCACTACGGTGAAGGAAATTGGTAGCTTTCTTGGACATGCAAGCTTCTATAGGAAGTTCATCTGTGACATCTCCAGGATTGTTAGACCACTCACTAGGCTCTTATGCAAGGAAGCCGAGTTTATCTTCGATGAGGATTGCCTCCAAGCGTTCACCACGATCAATGAAGCTCTTGTGAGCGCTCCCATATTCTAAGCCCCTGATTGGGATCTACCATTCGAGATCATGTGTTATGCAAGAGACTATGCTGTTGGAGCTGTTCTAGAGCAAAGGAAGGATAAGAAATTGCACGTAATCTACTATGCAAGCCGGACACTAGACGATACCCAAGTGAAGTATGCCACGACCGAGAAAGAGTTATTGGCAGTTGTGTTTGCTTTTGAGAAATTCAGAAGCTACTTAGTGGGATCAAAAGTGATTGTTTATACGGATCATGCTGCACTAAGATACATCTATGCAAAAAAGGACACAAAACCGAGGTTGCTAAGATGGATTATCTTGCTCCAAGAGTTTTATATGGAGATCTTGGATAAGAAGGGAGTGGAGAATGGTATAGCTGATCACTTGTCCCGGATGAGAATAGAGGATTTGATTCCTATCAATGAAGCTTTACCGGAAGAACAACTCATGATAGTGGATGTCCTCGATGGAATGTACCAAGTGAATAAAAATTTAGAAACTGTAGCCAGCATGGAAGAGAAAACCATTCCTTGGTATGCAGACTACATCAACAACTTGGTGAGTGGGGACATACCAAATGATCTTGATGCTTACCGAAGGAAGAAGTTCTTCAAGGACATTAACCATTTTTCTATGATGAGCCGTATCTCTTCAAAAAGGGACTTAGATGGAATCTATAGAAGGTTTGTGTCTGAGGGAGAAGCGAAAGGGATCTTGTTCCATTGCCACAGTTCAGCCTATGGTGGCCATTTTGCCACATTCAAAATACCACAACAAAGATCTTGCAAGCTGGATTCTGGTGGCCAAGCCTATTCAAGGACACTCACGAGTATGTCTTCTCCTGTGAAGCATGCCAAAGAAAAGGGAACATCGGCAAGCGTGACGAGATGCCACAGAGCCCGATATTAGAAGTCGATATCTTTGATGTTTGGGGAATAGACTTCATGGGACCATTTCCCTCTTCTTACGGAAACAAGTACATACTAGTTGTTGTTGATTATGTCTCAAAGTGGGTAAAAGCCGTGGCCAGTCCCACTAATGATGCAAAATTGGTACTTAAGCTATTCAAGTCCACTATCTTCCCAAGGTATGGGGTTCCAAGAGTGGTAATAAGCGATGGTGGTAGCCATTTTATCAACAAGTTGTTCGAAAATCTCCTAAAGAAGCATGGGGTCAAACACAAGGTAGCCACACCATACCATCCGCAAACAAACGAGCAAGTCGAGGTATCTAATCGCGAGATCAAGGCGATATTGGAAAAACCGGTAGGAGCAACAAGAAAAGACTGGTCAGCAATATTGGATGACGCTCTGTGGGCATACCGAACTGCCTTCAAAACACCCATAGGAAGATCTCCTTATGCCCTCCTCTATGGTAAGGCATGTCATTTGCCCGTGGAACTCGAGTACAAAGCTCTATGGGCCATCAAACTCCTGAATTTTGATATCAAGACGGCTCAAGAAAAAAGGTTAATAAACCTCCACGAACTGGAAGAGACTCGGTTGGAAGCATTTGAGAGCTCTCGGATCTACAAGGAGAAAACCAAGGCTTTCCACGATAAGAAAATCAAACCGAAGGAGTTCGCACCAGGGGATCAAGTGCTGCTGTCCAACTCAAGACTAAGGCTTTTCCCCGGAAAGCTAAAATCAAGATGGTCCGGTCCGTTCATGATCAAAGAAGTCTTGCCATATGGGGCTGTGACACTTATAGGAAAAGAAGGGGATGACTACACAGTAAACGGGCATAGACTCAAGCCGAATTTGGCAAGTGAGAAATACCAGATATGGGAGGTGACTGCAGTTCGTCTCCTAGACCCCAACACACCCTAGACGGTTAGGAAGAGTCAAGCTATGAGACTTTAAACGAGCGCTCTTGGGAGGCACCCCAAGCTTATCCTTTTATTTTATTTTGCAGTTTTTCTCTCTTTATTTTTCATTATCAAGAATATTTATAAGTGGATTCGATGATCTAGATATAAAGGTGTACGATATCGGGAGCCATAACGGGAAGAAAACCGGAAGAATTGGCTATTACAGAAGTGAAATCCAAGTACAAGCCAATTTGAAAGACATACCCCCCGATATCGGGTTATGATCACGGTCTAAGGCCGTTGTAGAAACGCAACCTGGCTTGAACATCGGATTCACCCCGTAATGATCATCCGGATATAATCACACCCGTCTGCAACTTACTATACTAGGCAATATCAGACTCGTATAACGGTCACAGACCGATGTGACCAAAGGTACTCTCATCCTCCTCGACCTGACTCCTCTTGCACTATTGGTATTTTGGTTGCCTCCTTTTGAGCTTTTGTTACAGAGAGACTGTGTAATTTAAGTTTGGGAGAGGGTCATGTATATAACCGTGAATTTTATTTCCTTATTCTCCATTTTCCATCCTTGAGTCACATGCATAAATTTTTTGATTTTTCACGCATTTAGCTGCATTTTCATCCTAGGATTGAGTCTAGATGCATTCATTTAGGATTCATAGCATTCACATAAGGTGTAAAGTATATTGAATCCTTTTATATAACCATTTTTAAGTTATGAATTCAATGCCTTAGTTATTGTTTATTTGATGCATTTTGAATTAGACCGAGCTTAAGGCAGCACCACATTTGGCATTCAGCCTGTAAAATTCGGTCTTAGCTAGATGCGTTGCGATTTGAACCATTTCCCTAATGAACTTGAACCGTTAAAACTAAAAATTTAATTATCTTGTTCATGCTTATTATCAACTCATAGATTTCGCTTGGACTTTCTTTCCCTTTTTACCACCCTTTTGCTAGTTCAAGTACCAGACCACACCCAAAACCTTAACCTTTGTTTGAAACCATAAACACTTTTGTGAGAGCATGTGAGGCCTTTGCATCATTTTCGAATCTTCTTAAGCAAAAAGTGTTGGGTTTACGCTGACAAGGTTAGAGTCTCATGTAGACGTTGGCTCACAACTCGAGTCAACACTAGGTTAGGTGGTTTAGATACAAAAACGGCCTGATACCGATATTCTAAGCCGATATTACTGGTTAGACTAGGAAGGGGTGGGTTGCGATTGTTGATATAATGAAAGAAAGGAAAAGAAAAAAAAATCACAGAGTCAGACGGGGACATGTATAAGGAGATGGCGGCTACAAAGGAAGCTCGAAACCAAAAAGTAGAAAAGGTGATTCCAAAAAGGAGAAAAGAAGGCCAAAACAACAAAGTCTAAATCCGGCCAATAACAACAAAGGTGAAACGCAAGGAACACTCATAAGGAGCCAGAAAGCCGAAACCGATCTCCACCAAAGAGGAAGTCCCCCGAAGATGACCAGAGAAGGGTAACACGAGGAGAAATAACGGGTATAAGGCGAAATGGCAAAGACAAGGGTAGCCTAGGAAGGGGCAGATTAGACTAGGGTAGAAAACGAAATAGGTGCTTGGGTAGATGAGAATTTATCCTTGAATGCATCCATTAGTTTTTACCCTTAGCATTTTGCATTAAGAAGGTTCCTTTCATGAGTGATCCCATTTAAACACTTAACCCGTTGATATATCATGGTTTTTACCCGTTTTGGACCATGATATAAGTGTTTTTATAGAGTCTTTTGGTATTTTTAGAGTCCTATCAGAGTCTTTGCAGGTTCAGGTACAATTGGAGCTAAATTGGAGATTTGAATACATTTTGGAGCTTAATGGAATGAAGTCACGAAGTGTTGAAGTCAGATTGAAGATGCAGGATGAGTGTCNTTGGAGATTTGAATACATTTTGGAGCTTAATGGAATGAAGTCACGAAGTGTTGAAGTCAGATTGAAGATGCAGGATGAGTGTCAATCGACACCGCCTCTTGGTGTCGATCGACACCAAGTTTTCCTATTCTAAAGACGGGAAGTTTCCAGAATTTTTAAGAAAAAGAAATTCTCAAGACTTTTCCTAATCTTCTAAGGAATTGAAGATTCGAACCAGAGCCTATAAATATAGTTTTTCAGCCATTATTTAGGCATTATCTTATATTTTAAGAATCATAGAAGTTTAGGTTTTTGGAGAGAAAAATCATACTCCTTTAGAGCAGATTTGGAATTCTTTTATTTTCTTCTATTGATTTCTTTTATGCTTTCTATTTAAATAATGATTTCTGTTTCATTGATCATGTCTGAGTAGTTTGCTAGTTAGGTTTAGGGTTTTTCAAAGGTGATTGATGAATTGTTAGGTCGAATTAAATTGTTAGGATAAAATCATTAGAGTTCTTCATCTGGATTTCTGTTTAATGCTTATTCTAGCTTCGCGACCTAGAATCTGATCTTAGGTTAATTAATAGATGTGAGAGTATTATTGATTGTCTGAACTAATTTTTGAAGAGCAAAATACCTATTCGCAAAGATATTTGGTTTAGGGATTTTGTGAACAATTGAACCTGTTATTAA
This sequence comes from Alliaria petiolata, assembly GCA_020283515.1. Taxonomy (NCBI): domain Eukaryota; kingdom Viridiplantae; phylum Streptophyta; class Magnoliopsida; order Brassicales; family Brassicaceae; genus Alliaria; species Alliaria petiolata. The sequence continues at coordinate 446,167,229 of JAHZTW010000001.1, read as the reverse complement.
TGCTTGTCTGAATCGATAGGATTTGCAAAGAGATTTGGAATTCTAAGGTTTAGACATAGATAATCTTCGCAGCGAGAGTTGGTTGATTTTACATTAGTGTTTCGAGTTCAAGAACAGTTCTTCATAAATCCTAACATTCTGTGTAGGCCTGCAATTTAGATCACTTGAGAATTTCCCTGAAACTAGCGTCTCGTCTCCTGAACTTACACCGTTTTTATTTACCTGTTGTCTTTTACTTTTAAATCTTTGTTCTTAGCATAATTCGAACCTAGAAAACCATTGTGTAACTTTCACTTCCCTTGGGATTCGATAACCCTTTATACTTCAACTGCTTTGTTGTGCACTTGCAGTATTGATTTATTGGGTAAAACTTTGACCCTATCAAGTTTTTGGTGCCGTTGCCGGAGAAGTAATAGCTGCCTACGGAATCTAGTACTAGAATTTTGACTAGGTTTTGTTTTTATTTTTGTTACTAATTTAGTTTCTTATCTTTGGTTTCAGGTGCATGCCCAGTACCAGAAGCAACAAGGAGAAGGAACTTGTCGCACTGAATTAAGAGATCGGTCGTTTGGAACGTACGAACCGCAAGACTGCACGAGTGTCGATCGACACCCATACTAGCATCGATCGACACCCTGCGCAAACGACAATGGCTGAAGCTATGGTTGTGGTACGCGACGCAGAAGGCAACCTATTCGACTTACAAGGCAATAGAAGGAATGCTCAAGGACAGAGACTTGATGATAATGGAGCTGTTATCATCGAGCAACCAATACAAGCTGCCCTTGCAGAAGCTGGACGTAGAAGAACACTTGGCGAGTACAACCGTCCAGACCAGTTCTATGCCAATAGAGCTGCGATCCGTCCTCCTGCATTTCAGAGGAATGACTTTGAGCTGAAGCCTGCTTACTTCACAGTGGTGGCTCAGCATCCGTTCCATGGTCTTCCTCAAGAGCATCCCATGGACCATATTGAGAGATTCGAGGACTTGGCATCAAGCATCAAGGCTAATGGAGTGTCCAATAACTATCTCTTCTGTAAGCTATTTTCTTACTCGCATGTTGGAGATGCATCATACTGGCTGAAGCAGTTGGATCCAGGATCTTTGACCACTTGGGAAGAAACAAAGAATGCATTTTTATGCAACTTCTTTGATGATGCGAGATCCGAAGAGCTGAGGACAAAGATCACTCCATTCTCCCAAGGACCTACTGAAGCATTCAAGGCTTCTTGGGTGAGATTCAGATCGTACCAAAGGGACTGCCCGCATCAGGGTTTCAGCGAGCCGCAGCTTCTCGGAATCTTCTACCGAGGGATCGAGTGGAGGTACCAGATGACTTTAGACGCTGCGAGCAATGGCAACTTCAACACCAGATATCCAGAAGATGCAATGGTGCTTATAGAGAATTTGGCCTCTGTAACAACACCAAGAATGCAGACTTTGAGAGGAAACAACACGCTGGAGTGAATGGAGGAAGTCAAATTGCTGAAGTGAATGCTAAGCTAGACTCAGTGCATAGACTTCTTGTGGGAAAGAAGAAATTCCAGTTTGCTGCAGAAGTGGATACTTTTGATCTAGAGCAAGAAGAAGTTAACTACATCAGGTTTGGCAATCAGCAAGGCTATGGTTCTTCTTACCAGAAGCCTTTTCAGAACAACAACTTCCAAAGAACTTATGGTTCTTCTTCTTACCAGAAGCCTCCTGCATAAGACAATAAGATGGAGTCTATGCTAGAGCAACTTTAGGAAGGTCATCAGAAGATGACTGTGGACTTCAATGGGAAGATTGATGCTTTGTACACGGATCTAAATGGAAAAATCGAGTCTCTAGGCACTCATGTCAGGCAATTGGATGTTCAAGTGGCTCAAATTGCTGGAGCTTTGAAGAGACAAGAGGGATGCCTTCCAGGAAAGACGGACACGAATCCGAGACACCACGTGAATGCCATCACGATTCAGAATGGAAGGAGCCTTCAAACAAAGCTGAAAAAGGGTCTAAATGCTGAGGAGATCGAAGAGCCAGATGAAGAACACGATGCTGCAGAGCAGGTGTCGATCGACACCACTGCTGAGTGTCGATCGACACCAGTTGAAAATCCCGATTCTTCGAGCTCTGACGGACCGAAATTGAGCACGATCGACACAGCATCGTCGACACAAAAGACTAGTGTCGATCGACACCAGCTGGGTGTCGATCGACACCCGTCGCAGACTTGGACAGACACGCCTAAAGCTTCAAAAACTGCGGAGGAAAGAGTGTACAAGCCTAAGGTTCCATATCCTCCTCTACCCAAACACCTAAGGCCGCCCATTAGTGCAGAGAAGCTGGCTGCTTTCAACAAAAAGGTGGAAATGATTCCCAAGGAGATCTCCTTTGATGAAGCTTATGAGAGATATCCCTTGTGTGCCTTCTTCCAGAATAACAGAGAAAGCTTTGAAGAGATGGAAGAACTCTTTCACAAAGCAAGGGAAAAACCACCACCAATGAAGCAGCTGCTTAAGGTTGAAGATCCTGGGATGTTTGTGGTTCCATGCTCTATTGGAGGAGTTGAGTTTGAACCATCTCTCTGCGATTCTGGTGCTAGCGTGAACCTCATGACAAGGGACATTGCAGAAAGATTAGGCATTGCTGATATTCAACCTCCAAACATGACTCTCATGTTCGCCAACTCTGACACCACAACTCCATATGGTATGATTCCAGACTTGCTTGTCAAAGTGGGGGATTGTCTAGTACCTACTGATTTTCAGGTGGTGGAAGTGGGCAAGAATTCTGTCATGTGATACAAGACTTTTTATGTCTTGCAAGCAATTTCTCAATTGCTCATATCATTGCAATATTTGAGATATCAATCCATCTTGGGAGATGATTCAATAAGAATACAAAATCTAGTTTAAGCTAAGCTAAAGTGACAATTAAAGTGACAAATGATGATTAAAAGCAAAGCACAAACTAGAAGAGACACTACTAGAGCAATAATATGAAATTAAACCTTAATCACTACTAATCAAGCACTAATCAAGTAGTTACTACTAATCAAGATTATCAAATTGGCTAAAAACGAAACCTAGGGATGTAATCATTGATTTGGGAAACTAAATGGACAACCTTGCAATCATTTAAGCAACTAATCAAGCTAACTCTATACCTAGAACACTTAATGAAGTCTAGACCATGATGTGTGGCTCTAATCCCATTGTTAAACACCCTAATGAACTAATGATGTTTTAGCATTAAGATAATCAACAAGCATTAATTTCAAGTCTAAAAGGTATGATAAACACTCTAGATAACTAATTTCTTAGGCTAGAAATGTAAATCTCTTATTAAGTTGGTTCAAGCATTTCATCAAACACTTGGTGGGTGGATGAAATGCCTATGATCCAAAATAGCAAAGATTAGCTATTTGGCATTAGGAACTACTTAATAAGAAGAGAAGTGAAAGAATCTATCCTAGATTGCAAGATTGAACCATTAGAAATCCCTAAATCTAACCCATCCCCAAGTTCCTAGAGAACTACTCACTAATCATACTTAAACCCATCAAATCAAAGATTAGAGAAAGGTTAAACATGATTAGAGAAAGATAAAACAAGAAATCTAAAAGAGATATTGCATTAAACTCAAAGATTCAAAGCATAAACAAGGTTTTTCTCAAAGTGGCTAAAAGTTTAGACTAAGAACAAGAGAATCCAAGTTAAAAACAGAAAATTAGGTCTGAATGGTATTTATAGTGAATAGTGATCGGACCGGGTCAACCCGGAACAAACCGGGTATTGACCCGGTTTTTGGCTGGAAAAAGAGGCTGCATCGGTTTGCCAAACCGATGTGCACTTAACCGATGCGTGATGAGAGACGCGTCTCGGCCTGTCTGTCCGAGGCTTCTAACCCGAGGTGAGTTCTGGAACGTCCGTCTCGGTTTGCAGTCTGATGCAGCCAAACCGATGGGAAGTCTGGTGGAAGCGTCTCGAGCTGCTCCGCACGTCCAGACCGATGGAAGCAAACCGATGAGAAGTCTGGAAGGCTCGTCTCGGTTTGCAGTCCGAGGTGCCTCTAACCGATGCAGTGGCAGACAACTTCTGTCAATCTTTGTTTCAACTCCTCCTTGATCCGAACTCATCCCCAAAGCTCCATATGGGTTCTTTAGCTCCAAATGTACCTGAGGAACACTCCAAATGCAACAAATATGCAAAGACTATGCAAAGACACCTTAGACTCTAAATGATCAAAATGCAACACAATGATGCTTAAATATACTCCTAGATAATGATAAACTTACACTAAATGGGTGAGAATATGATGCAAAATATAGACATATCAACTCCCCCAAACTTGCCTTTTGCTTGTCCACAAGCAAATGAAACACAAGCCAAGGAGAGAGGTTTGAAAGTGGGGACTCAAATCCAAAGGTGTCAAGCAAATAAATCAATTCAATGGTCCTATTTAGTAGTTCTAGGATGCTCTTTATGCACATTTCTACTCCAAAAGGTCTAGCCATACTCATACTCATCCAAGTGAACCCAAGCCTCAACCTACACAAGCATTCATTTTCACCAACTCTTTAACATTCATTAAGTAGTAACCATGGATCATGAATCATACAATGCTAGAAAACTTGTTTGGTTTTTGGGTAAGGTTTTGAGATAAAAATGATCTCAACTTCATGGGGTTCCAATGCAAGGGATCTCTCAATGAACAAGTGAACTTTGGCAAAATGCTAAGAGTAAAAAGCAACCTATGCATACAAGGACAAACTTCCATCTACCCTTTGTAACACAATTGTCTTCACTCTCATTTTTCTTTTAAACTCACTCACCAAGTCCAACCTAAGCTACCCATTACAAGGCAATTCGCCAAACCCATAAGCTCAAAACACATTCTACTTTTCTCTTTTAAGCACTTGGGGAAAACTTCTTCTACAACCACAAGTGTTGGCACACTTTTCACTTCAAGCTCTTTCTCTTTTCATTCACAATTTGCTATCCTCTTTCTTATAAAATCTTAGCCATATTTTTTTCTTTTTCTTGGCTCTTTTACTTTTCTTTTCTAGAGGATTTCTTTTCTTTTCTTAACACTTAGAACACAATATACAATGCCAACACTTGTTCCAAATATTTTCGTTTTTCCCCCTTTCACTATCTCAACTTCGCCCACTTACTTGTTCCACATCAAATATCAAGCCAAAATTCCCACCCAAGAATCCTATCCTATCATCTAGCTCATTGTTCTCGAGCTAGCTACATGGAAGCCTATCCTTGTCGCTCTAAACTCAACACTTTTTGCTAAGTTCACAAGATGAAAAAGGCCTAATGCACTCAATAAGGAAGAGGTTTCAAAGGAAGCTTAGTTAGGGAATTCGTTTTCAACCGCTCTAAAGATGAGAGTCGGCTATTTGGGTTAACAAGAGTGGTAAAAGGAAAGAAGATAACACAAATATGTATATGGTATCCACAAGTTCTCTAGCAATGCATAACCATGATAATTACTTGTTCAAATTAGGTTCAAGTTCAAGAGAGTTGGTTTCTATTCAAAGCTTGCTTCAATTAAAACTTGAATATCAAATGGTGAGGTCCAAGTAGGGTTCAACTTTAACTTTCAAAATTTGCACACAAAGCATCAAACAACTATTAACTAGGGCCTTGAACTAATTCATGAGTTTAACACCTTACAAGGAAAAATCATCATTGTCCCCTATGCATGAATGCAATCCTATATGAAAGCTAGACTCAATCCTACTTATGTAACAAATGCAAATGCAACTACATGCTATTTTTTTTTTGAAATTTTCGAAATTTTTCCAATTTTTTTGGTTTTTTCTATGCCATAGATGTATGCATGAGACTCAAGAATGCATGAGAAAGAAAAATAAGATCACAAAACACAAGATCAAATACACCATACTCCCCCAAACTTAAATTACACAGTCTCTTGTGTAATCCAAGCTTGGAGAAGATTTCAATATGCAAAAATAAAAGACTAGATGGTATTTACAATGGAGTTTGGAGTGTTACCTCTAGAATTGGATTGAGGAGGAGGATGATTCCCCCATCGAGTATGATTGATTGCTTGACTCCGGTGTTGGGGAACGCATTGGTTTCCTCTTCCTTTGGCGAGTCTCATAGGAGGAGGATCGTGGTGGTTCCTCATGGGAAGTGTTCCTCCCTTGCTCGTGGAAGGAGTGTCTCCTATCAAGCTCCATGGCACTCTCTCCTATGTCTTCTTCCTCATGTGCAGCCTCGCGAGCTCTTGATGATGATGAAGCGCCCCCAAGTTTGTTCTTTAAGCCCTTGATTTCCTTTGCCATCCCCTTGATGGTTTTGACCATCTTCCTAATGGTCTTATCTTGGTACTTGTTCCACCTTTGGAGGAGGTTGATGCGATGATGTGCTTCTCTAAGGGGTTGGGAAGGAACTGCTAGCTCATAAGCATCAAAGAAGTAGCGCTCACTCCCAACTTTCGGACTCATAGGCTCCTCTTGGTTTTCCTCGGGGTCAATCTCGGCGCTTGCTTGACTCGTGGAGCCCATTGCCTTCTTCCCGGTCTCAAGTGGAGGATCAACTGAAGGGTTGTAGAGATCATCACTTGGGGGGCAGAAACGGATGTTACTCCTCTCGCTGAAACTAGTCAAATGGGGGCATGGGAGTCGGATCCTTGCTTCCGTTCTTTCGCCATAAGCAAACTTGTAGACATATCTACCTCCCGATGTTCCACTAAGGAACCTTGTGTTGCGAAGGTATGAAATATCCAGCCATTCCATATCATGTGTAACCTCCCCAAGATCCGCTCCACAAGCCTCGAGAATGGGTGTCACTATACCTCCAACGCTGAGTTGTGGTGCAAAGTCCTTAGTTGTAGCAGCCCATTCTTTGTAGCTCAACAGCTTCTTCAGAAGGAGAGTGATCAAGCCTATCCCGGAACCATCCCCATGCAAAGTTATCACCTTATTCCCAATCCTTATGGTCTTAAGGATGTTCTTAAATCCCATGTCCAAAAGCTCAAGCTCATCTTCAGTCACATAACCGCATTCCTTTCTTGAAAAGAAGGTATGAGCTAGTGCCTTGTGCGCATACCTCACTGCGGGATGTGTGATGGAGCCACTCTTGCTTGTACCAGCCTTGAAGTTTCCAACCGCGATATACTTCCACAGATTCGTAAGCTCATCCCGTCGAAACTCCAAAAGCTTTCCTCTTCTCCATCCTTCTTCAAACCCAAACACTTCATTAAGCTCCTTGAAAGACATCCTATGGTGTTTGCGGCTTGCCTTGAAGGTTATATATCCATGCCCATCTAGTTTCTCTTCTTCAGTGGGGTCCTCACAAAGGGGGTAAAATTCCACCTTGAGAGTAGAGAGGAATTGGCAAAGTGGGGCCTTATGGGTTGGGTGAGCCATTTGGAAGAACTTCCTCATCCCCATTTGTGTGTAGAGCTCTAGCACATCATCAAACAAGCCAAGTTCCCAAAGAGTCTCCATGTGAGGGAATCTTGTCCCTTTGTGCTCCATGTCCATGAGAATCTTATAAACCTCACTCGCGGTGGCTTCTTTTCCATCGGCCTCTTTCGCGCGTGTGGAAGGGCGTTTGCTTCCCTCACCATGAACCATTGATCGCTTCCCTTTCCTCCTATCCTCTCTTTGTTGATCCGTTTCTCCATCATGTGGCCCTCTAACTTTCACCATTTGTACCTATAAATAGGAAACGCTTGGAAGAGAGTTAGCTACATATTATTGCCATCAACAAGATTAGAATGTAGAGACAATAACAAGAGAAAACCAAATATCAAACAATCCCATACTTAGAGAAAATTTTGGCATGAACTCAAAAATTCAATTTGGTCAAAACTCAAATTCAAGAGGGGCTATGCTAAATCGTGGGTAATGCACCTAATTACAAGCAAAAGCCCCAAATTTTAACTACATTTAGAGTACCAATTTGAAAATTTCGGAACTTTTTATCCCTAGAACCCTAAATGCCAAAAAAATTTCAAAATTTCTCAAAGTAAGCACGTTTTTGCCACCAAATCAACAAGATTATCATTCCCAAGTATAACCCAAGCTTCTAGCAACCAATTTCGATTCCAATTTACCAAATTCCTCAAGTTCCTCCAAGAGAGAAAATCATGGATATGGAGAGAAATAGAGAGAAAATACCTTGTTCTTTGCACAGAAGGGTGGCCCGAAATTGGAATAGAAACAGTTAGACAATAGAATTCCGAGCAAATGGGTTCTTGAATCACCAAAATTGAGTGAAATTTGAGAGTTTTATGCTCAAAATAGTGAAACAATGGGAGAATGGAGGAAAAAACGAGTTTGGGAAAGAAGAAGAGACTAAACCAAGCAAAATTCTGTAAAAATTGGTTTAGAAAAGGCTTGGTTTACTCAATTTGAACCTGTCAAAGGGAGAAAGGAAGTGTTGACTTACCTTTTGGGGCTGCATCGGTTTGGCAAACCGATGTGCCGCTAACCGATGAGTTTTCGGGAAGCTCGGCCTCGGTTTGCTTGTCCGATGTAGCCAGTCCGATGGAAGCTCTGCCGAGCTCACCTCGGTTTGCCAAACCGAGGCGTCCAGACCGATGAGTGTTCTGCCAAGCTCACCTTGGTTTGCCAAACCGAGGTGTTCCAAACCGATGCCTCCCTAAAATTCCTCTTTTCATGCTTTCCATCAAAGTCCAATTCATATGGCTCAACCCTAACAATCACCAACACTTAAAAACACAATAATAGAAATGAAAAACAAGAATATATACAAGGATACCATGGGAATGCCTCCCAAGTGCGCTTGTTTAAAGTCACTAAGCTTGACTTTTCAAACCCTTAGGCATGTGGAGGATCTTGAAGAGGACATGAGCTTGCCTCTTCCTTAGACACATTCACCAAGTATGGCTTGACCCTATGACCATTGACTGTGAAACTCTCCCCATTCTTCCCAATCAAAGTGATGGCTCCATAAGGCAACACTTCTTGAATCTCAAAAGGGCCTCCCCACCTTGACTTGAGCTTACCCGGGAATAACTTCAATCTTGAATTGTAGAGAAGGACTTTGTCACCAACACTCAGCTCCTTCTTCACAATCCTCTTGTCATGGAAAGCCTTGGTTCTCTCCTTGTAGATCCTTGAGCTTTCATAAGACTCAAGCCTAATCTCCTCAAGCTCTTGGAGTTGAACCAATCTCTTTTCTTGGGCAGTTTTTATGTTGTAGTTGAGAAGCTTCACAGCCCACAAAGCCTTGTGTTCAATCTCTACTGGTAGATGACAAGATTTTCCATACACAAGGTTGAAAGGAGACCTCCCAATTGGTGTCTTGAAAGCTGTCCTATAAGCCCACAAAGCATCATCAAGCTTGATTGACCAATCCTTTCTTGTTATACCCACAGTTTTCTCTAGAATAGCCTTGATCTCACGGTTTGAGACTTCCACTTGACCACTAGTTTGAGGGTGGTAAGGGGTGGCTACCTTATGCTTGACACCATGCTTGTTCAATAACCCTTCAAAGACCTTGTTGATGAAGTGGCTTCCCCCATCACTAATCACAACTTTTGGCACACCAAACCTTGGGAAGATTATGCTCTTGAACATCTTAACCACGACCTTGGAGTCATTAGTGGGACTTGCAATGGCTTCAACCCACTTTGACACATAATCAACAGCCACCAAGATGTATTGGTTCCCATAAGAAGATGGAAAAGGTCCCATGAAGTCTATGCCCCAAACATCAAACAACTCCACTTCTAAGATTGGGTTTTGGGGCATCTCATCTCTCTTGCTTATGTTCCCCTTTCTTTGACAAGGCTCACATCTCTTGATGAACTCATGAGTATCCTTGAACAATGAAGGCCACCAAAACCCACTTTGAAGCACCTTTGTAGCTGTCTTGAATGTAGCAAAATGCCCTCCATACTTAGATCCATGGCAATGAAAAATCACACTCTCAACCTCCTCTTGTGCTAAGCACCTTCTATAAATCCCATCAGCACATCTCTTGTAGAGATAGGGCTCATCCCAATAGAAGTGTGACACATCTCTCATGAACTTCTTCTTGTGATAAGTGTTGAGGTGAGTGGGTTCTTCTTTGCATACCAAGTAGTTAACAATGTCGGCATACCAAGGCAAAGCTTTGTCCTCTAGACCTTGAATCTCTTCAAGCTTTCTTCCAATTCCATGCACACTAGCAATGCTCTTGATCATCATAATTTGCTCTTCCGGTAAGGAATCATTGATTGGCAAGGCATCCTCGATCCTCATCCTTGACAAATTATCAGCTACACCATTCTCTATATCCTTCTTGTCAACTATCTCCATGTCAAACTCTTGAAGAAGCAAAATCCATCTAAGGAGCCTTGGCTTGGTCTCCTTTTTGGCATAGATGTGGCGCAATGCAGCATGATCGGTGTACACTATCACCTTTGATCCCACCAAGTAAGATCTAAACTTCTCAAAAGCAAACACCACATCCAAGAGTTCCTTTTCAGTTGTAGCATACTTGGTTTGAGCCTCATCAAGTGTTCTACTTGCATAATAGATCACGTGAAGCTTCTTGTCTTTCCTTTGCCCGAGAACCGCTCCCACAGCATAGTCACTAGCATCGGCCATTATCTCAAATGGTAAACTCCAATACGGTGCTTGCACAATAGGAGCACTCACAAGTGCTTTCTTGATTGTCTCAAAGGCTTGCAAGCACTCTTCATCAAACTGAAAATCCACCTCCTTGCAAAGGAGTATTGTCAAAGGCCTAGCAATCTTTGAGAAGTCTTTTATGAACCTCCTATAGAATCCAGCATGCTCAAGAAAACTCCTTATGCCTTTCACATTTGATGGTGGCGCCAAGTTGATCATGACATCTATCTTGGCCTTGTCCAATTCTATACCATCTCCAGAAATCTTATGACCCAACACAATGCCTTGATTGACCATGAAGTGGCACTTTTCCCAATTAAGCACCAAGTGAGACTCTTCACATCTTTGTAGAACCCTGCAAAGATTAGAAAGACAAGCAGAAAAAGAGGCACCATACACAGAAAAGTCATCCATAAACACCTCTACCATTTCCTCAATAAGATCGGAGAAGATACTCATCATGCACCTTTGAAAGGTGGCTGGAGCATTACATAACCCAAATGGCATCCTTCGATATGCAAAGGTACCATAAGGGCATGTGAAAGTAGTCTTCTCTTGATCATTAGGATGAATGAGTATTTGGAAGAACCCACTATATCCATCAAGGAAACAATAGAAGGGATGGTTAGCCAATCTCTCAAGCATTTGATCAATAAAAGGAAGAGAGAAATGATCTTTTCTAGTAGAAGCATTAAGTTTTCGGTAATCAATACACATCCTATGGCCAGTGATGGTTCTAGTTGGTATTAGCTCATCTTTATCATTCTTAATCACAGTGATTCCACCCTTCTTAGGGACAACATGCACGGGAGAAACCCAAGTGCTGTCACTAATAGGGTAAATCACATTAGCTTCCAAAAGTTTTAAGATTTCCTTCTTCACCACTTCCTTAAGGTTTGGGTTTGATCTTCTTTGATGTTCAATTGAGGAAGTGTTTTCATTTTCAAGGTGAATCCTATGAGTACAAAGCATAGGAGATATACCCTTGATATCACTCAAAGAGTAACCAATAGCTCTCCTATACTTTCTCAACTCATTAAGGAGAGAGTTGAGCTCATCATCACTCAAGCAATCATTCACAATTACGGGGTAAGTGGAGTTAGGGACTAAGAAAGCATACCTTAGTCCAATGGGAAGTGGTTTGAGGTCCACCTTTGGAGCCTTTAGTTCACTCCAATCCTCATCAAGATCCTTACCCAATTCGCTATCCTCAAGCTCCTCTAGACTTTCTTCTTGTCCTTGACTTGAAACCTCAACCCTCATGGACCCTTTGTCTTGGTCAAATCCTTCTTGACCCTCACATGAAGCTACCAATCTTGTAAAGCTTTCCTCCCCATCAAGAGCTTTGCGCGAATCAAGCATTTGCATGTATGCTTGTGTTTCCTCATCCAAGTACCCATTCTCTCCATGTAGTTTGGTGAGAGCAACACCAAGATGGTCCTCTTGAGCTAGTTCCTCTAGCAACTCATCGGCTAGCTCATCCATAGTCTCTATGTAGAACACTTGACCATCAATGGTGGGCTTCCTCAAAGTCTCCTTTATGTGAAACTTCAACTCAACCCCTTTTCCAAGATGTAAAGCAATCTTCCCATGCTTAACATCAATTATAGCACCAGCTGTAGCTAGGAAAGGTCTTCCCAAAATCAAAGGATCCTTTGGCTCCTCATCCATCTTGAGCACCATGAAATCAGTGGGAATGATGAAGTTGCTAACCTTGAGAGGCAAATCTTCAAGAACTCCAATAGGCATCCTCACACTTCTATCCGCAAGTATCAAGGAGATTCCACAATCCTTGTACTTAGTGAAACCAAGCTTCTTTGCAATTGAATAAGGCATAAGGTTGATGCTAGCTCCAAGATCACACAAGCAATTTTCAAAACCAAGAGGACCTAGGGCGCATGGTATAGTGAAAAAAATCGGGGTCTCCATGCTTCTTTGGTATCACCTTGCTTTGGATTATAGCACTACACTCTTGAGAAACTAGCATGACTCCTTGGATATCCTTAGCTCTTTGTGCCACAGCATCTTTCAAAAACTTAGCATATTGAGGAATCATCATAAAGGCATCCACCAAAGGCATCTTGAGCTCAATGTCCTTGATTTGCTTGTCAAACATAGCCTTGTATTTCTCCACCAATTGTTTCTTAAACCTCCCGGGAAAGGGAATCTTAGGTTTGTAAGGTGGAGGAACAAATCTTGGCTCCTTCTTGTGCACATCCTCCTTTGGCTTTTCCTTTACCACTTCCTTGCTCTTCTTTGCAATATACACATCATCAAAAGTTATAGCATCTTGATCTTTTTCAAAGCTATCCTCTCCATCTTGAATCTCAATGTCCTTATTGATCAAAGGACTTGTCCTTGGAGGCAACTCCTTTCCACTTCTCAAAGTAATGACATTGATGTATTCCTTGGGATTTGCTTCACACTTTCCCGGTAGAGTGCCTTGAGAATTCGAGCTTGAAGCCTTGCCTTTTTCAAGTTGCTTGAACTTTTGTTGAAGACCTCCTATTTGAGTAGCAAGCTCATTAAGTGAAGAGTCCATCCTTGTGTTGATTTCAGCAATCTTCTTTCCCATATTAGCATCACTATTCGCTTGACCTTGTAGGATTTGTTGAAGCATAAGCTGAACATTGTCTTGTGGAGGACCTTGTGAAGCTTGACTAAATCCCGGTGGAGCATTGCCTTGGTTGAACTTTTGCCCTCCAAAGTTGCCTTGGTTTCCTCCTTGGTAGTTAGACCTTGGTGCATAACCTTTTTGTTGATTGTTGTAGGGCACAAAAGGCTTTCCTTGAGTAGCTTGTGGAGGGTAAACTTGGTCTTGGGGGTTAGCCACATTAGTACTCCTATAAGAGAGGTTGTTGTTCCCCTTATAGTTGTTGTTATAGTTGTTGTTGTATCCTCCTTGGCCTCCCACGAAATTTACCACCTCTTGACCCTCTTGGTATTCAACTTGATCATCACAATCCTCCACATTATCTTCAACAAAATGTACATGCCTTTGGTTTGAGGACATGAGCTTGTCCATCTTGTCATGTAGAGACTTCATTTCCCTCTTGTGAGCATCAAAATCACCTCCCCTTGGAGCTCTATCATAGTCTTCATTGTAATTACCATCACTCAAGGCAAGATTCTCTACAAGCTCCAAACCATCTTCAACATCTTTGCCCAAGAAATTCCCATTGCTTGCGGTATCAAGAAGCATTCTTATCTTTGGTAGAACACCTCTATAGATTGTGCTTAGTAGAGACTCTTGTGTGAAGCCATGATGAGGACATTGCATTGTGTAGCCCTTGAATCTTTCCCATGCTTCATTGAAAGACTCATTGCTCTTTTGAGTGAAGCTAGAGATCTCATTCCTCAACTTGGCGGTCCTAGAGTTGGAGAAGAACTTAGATAGAAAGGCTTTCTTACACTCATCCCATGTAGTGATAGTACCTTGAGGCAAAGTTTTCTCCCATTGCCTTGCTCTATCCCCAAGAGAGAAGGGAAAGAGTCTTAGTTTGAAGGCATCTTCACTCACACCATTCATCTTGAATAAGCCACAAACTCTATCAAAGTTGTCCAAGTGATCTAGAGGATCCTCCATTGGCAACCCATGGAACTTGTCTTGTTGAACCATAGAGATGAAAGCTGGCTTCACTTCAAAAGTATTGTTTTGAACCGGTGGAGGATTGATACCATAGCGATTTTGATGTGTATTTGGAGCATCTCCAGCCCCAATAGTCCTCCCTAGTCTTGGCGCATGTAAGGGGTTTCCATTCCCCCTTGGTGCTTGCGCCATGTTCATTGGAGGAGCTTGATCTCTTTGTTGTTCTTCCATTCTCAACCTCTCTAACCTTGCAGCTTCCCTTCTTGCAATCCTTGCAACCCTTTCCAATTGATCAATGTCTTGAAAACCTTGGAAGTTGTTGTCTCCTTGTGATCTCAAATGCATTCAAGGAAAAACTGAAATCTAGAAAAGTAGATGGTCAATAAGCAAAAAGATCACTTAGTCTCAAACAAAACTCAAATCTTAATGATCAATCAATCCCAATATGGCAACGGCGCCAAATTGAAACAAGAGTTTTTATGTCTTGCAAGCAATTCCTCAATTGCTCATATCATTGCAATATATTGAGGTATCAATCCATCTTGGGAGATGATGCAATAAGAATACAAAGTTAAGTCTAAGCTAAGCTAAAATGATAAAAGCAAGTCACAAACAAGTATTGAAAGCTAAACACAAACTAAAAGAGATACTACTAGAGCAATACTATGAAACTAAGCCTTAATCACTACTAATCAAGATACTAAGCAAGGATTACTACTAAGCAAGATTATCAATTGACTAAATCGAAACCTAGGGATGGAATCATTGATTTGGGAAACTAAATGGACAACCTTGCAATCATTTAAGCAACTAATCAAGCTAACTCTATACCTAGAACACTTAATTTAGATTAGACCATGATGTGTGGCTCAAATCCCTTTGTTAATCATCCTAATGAACTAATGATGTTTTAGCATTAAGATAATCAACAAGCATTAATAACAAGTCTAAATGGTATGATAAACACTCTAGACATCTAATGTCTTAGGCTAGAAATGTAAATCTCTTATTAAGTTGGTTCAAGCATTTCATCAAACACTTGGTGGGTGGATGAAATGCCTATGATCCAAAATAGCAAAGATTAGCTATTTGGCATGAAGAACTACTTAATAAGAAGAGAAAAGGAAGAATCTATCCTAGATTGCAAGTTTGAACCATAAGAAATCCCTAAATCTAACCCATCCCTAAGTTCCTAAGGAAACTACTCACTAATCATGCTTAAACCCATCAAATCAAAGATTAGAGAAAGGTTAAACATGATTAGAGAAAGATAAAACAAGAAATCTAAGAAAGATATTGCATTAAACTCAAAGATTCAAAGCATAAACAAGGTTTTTCTCAAAGTGGCTAAAAGTTTAGGCTAAGAACAAGAGAATCCAAGTTAAAAACAGAAAATTAGGTCTGAATGGTATTTATAGTGAACAGTGATCGGACCGGATCAACCCGGAACAAACCGGGTATTGACCCGGTTTTTGGCTGGAAAAAGAGGCTGCATCGGTTTGCCAAACCGATGTGCCCTTAACGATGCGTGATTAGAGACGCGTCTCGGCCTGTCTGTCCGAGGCTTCTAACCCGAGGTGAGTTCTGGAACGTCCGTCTCGGTTTGCAGTCCGAGGTGGCCAAACCGATGGGAAGTCTGGTGGAAGCGTCTCGGTTTGCCAGCCCGATGCAGCCAAACCAATGGGAAGTCTGGTGGAAGCATCTCGAGCTGCTCCGCACGTCCAGACCGATGGAAGCAAACCGATGAGAAGTCTGGAAGGCTCGTCTCGGTTTGCAGTCCGAGGTGCCTCTAACCGATGCAGTGGCAGACAACTTCTGTCAATCTTTGTTTCAACTCCTCCTTGATCCGAACTCATCCCCAAAGCTCCATATGGTTTCTTTAGCTCCAAAAGTACCTGAGGAACACTCCAAATGCAACAAATGTGCAAAGACTATGCAAAGACACCTTAGACTCTAAATGATCAAAATGCAACAAAATGATGCTTAAATATACTCCTAGATGATGATAAACTTACACTAAATGGGTGAGAATATGATGCAAAATATAGACATATCATCATGCCATTCATCCTTGGAAGACCATTCATGGCCACAGTGGGAGCAGTTGTAGACATGCCGAATAAGAAAATATCATTCTCTAATGTTGACAAAAGAGTCTTCTACAAAGCTATTCCTACTATTGGAACATCCAAACACATCTCTTGCATTGCTGTGATCGTTGGAGAAGAGATGGATTCTATAGAGCAAGTGAACAAACTGGTTGTTCAAGAGGCATTGGATGGGAATTCTGAGAAAGCTGTGGAGCTAGAAGATTGGAGTGGAAACAATCATCTCTTCAGGACTATAAGCGAAGATGAAGCTCTAATCATTGTCAAGTTGATGGAGGAAGACGTTTTTGTGCTAGAGACAAGGATTGCAGAGCTGAATTGCAGAAAGAGTGCAGAGATTCGAGCTGCAGAGTTGGTGTCGATCGGCACCACTCCTAGTGTCGATCGACACCCTCCGCGGATCAATCTAGAAGCTGTTTCCAATGCTGCAATTCCATCACATGTGGTCAAACAGACGACTCCACATCCTTCTGCTCAGAAACCTCGAAGAAAGCAAAGGTATGTACTTCCTGGAATCAATTCCAAACCCCCTGATCTTGTCAATAAAATAATTAAAGGTTCAAAAGCTGCTTCACACTTATGCAAGCCACGAGATTCTCGTAGGGGGCTTGGTGTTTCTTTTGATGATTGTGCAGGAAAACAAAGTGTCCCACCCGAAAAAATGACCCACCCTCCTGTTGTTCCTCACTTCCTTGGTCGCTCTCATGCACCTACTGCCTATACACCACCATGGATGAGAAGACATTCGTCTGGGAAGCATTCGATGCCACCCTCTGATCCACCAGACGTCTGAACCCCAACACAGTCAAGCTAATGACTGAAAATGAGCGCTGAGTGGGAGGCAACCCACTGTTAGGTACGTTTTTTTTTTATTTTGTTTTGGTTTTACTAAGTCCTAGTTTCAGTCACTTAAAAAAAAGGTGACATTGGACTCGACTCAGATTAGTGTCGGCCGACACCACTATAGCGTCGATCGACACCACGCGCAGACGAAGGTAAGTCTTCTATCTGGTCTTTTATGTTGTTTCTAATCTTTCTTTTAGCCAACTTCGGGCTCGATAATACTGGGGAGAGTGTTGTTTAAGTCTGGGGGAGGTGATTACTGACTTTGTGTTTTGTTTTTAAGAGTCAATTGAGTCAGTCAAAAACTTTGTTTTATTGAGTCAAAATCAGTAAAATTTTCAGTTTTCAGAAGAACTAACCACAGAAAATTGACACTTGAAGGACCATTGCCATAGCAGTTGATTAGAGGTTTTACTAGGTAGAAAGCCGCAAGTGGATCAGTCTAACAAAGAGAGTTCAGATTCCTGCTTAGAGCTTGGTATTCATTGGACTTGATTCCTCTTTCAGCACTGACAAGATAAGAAAACAACAGCCTTTCCTTGATCTTCCCTTTAGAAAAGAAAAAGAAAGAAAGGAGTCTAAGTTAAAGGAATAGTGCAAAGATCATCATGAGTCTTTCTCCTCACAAGGAACAATATTAGTGAGTGCTCATGAATCTGTCTCCTCACAAGGAACAATATTGGTGAGAGCTCATGAACCTGTCTCCTAACAAGGAACACAAGTAATAGCAGCACTATTCTAGACTTCAAAAAGAATAAGAGAAGTCAATGAAAAGATCTTAGAACACCCTGAAAATGGGCATCAGTTGACTAAGAGAAGAGAAAATAGGGAAGCTGTAGAAGGAATGTCTTGTTCAGTCGCTAAGGAAGGGAAAAATCTGTAAGTCATTTGGTCAATACCGTTGTTTAAGTTCGAAATTTTGAAAGCAAAAAGGGATTTGATCTTGATTTGGGAGATTGCTAAGCTTGTGGTAAGTGTATTGAAATACTACCTAAGTTGGATCAATGGTATGTGGATTCAAGAGTGTTGGTTCGATGTGGCGTTCTGAAGGTTAGCTGGATATTTCTGTTTTCAAACCTCGACTCTATACTTGGTTTCTGTTTTGCTTGAGGACAAGCAAAAGCTAAGTCTGGGGGAGTTGATATATCATGGTTTTAACCCGTTTTTGGACCATGATATAAGTGTTTTTATAGAGTCTTTTGGTATTTTTAGTCCTATTAAAGTCTTTGCAGGTTCAGGTACAATTGGAGGTAAATTGGAGATTTGAATACATTTTGGAGCTTAATGGAATGAAGTCACAAAGTGTTGAAGTCGGATTAAAGATGCAGGATGAGTGTCGATCGACACCGCCTGTTGGTGTCGATCGACGCCAAGTTTTCCTATTCCTAAGACGGGAAGTTTCCAGAATTTTGAAGAAAATGAAATTCTCAAGACTTTTCCTAATCTTCCAAGGAATTGAAGATTCGAACCTGAGCCTATAAATATAGTTTTTCAGCCATTGTTTAGGCATTATCTTATATTTTAAGAATCATAGAAGTTTAGGTTTTTGGAGAGAAAAATCATATTCCTTTAGAGCAGATTTGGAGTTCCTTTATTTTCTTCTATTGATTTCTTTTATGCTTTCTATTCAAATAATGATTTATGTTTCATTGATCATGTCTGAGTAGTTTGCTAGTTAGGTTTAGGGTTTTTCAAAGGGATTGATGAATTGTTAGGTCGAATTAAATTGTTAGGATAAAATCATTAGAGTTCTTCATCTGAATTTGTGTTTAATGCTTATTCGAACTTCGCGACCTAGAATCTGATCTTAGGTTAATTAATAGATGCGAGAGTATTATTGATTGCCTGAACTAATGTTTGATGAGCAAAATACCTATTCGCAAAGAGATCTGGTTTAAGGATTTTGTGAACAATTGAACCTGTTATTAATGCTTGTCTGAATCAATAGGATTTGCAAAGAGATTTGGAATTTTAAGGTTTAGACATAGATAATCTTCGCAGCGAGAGTTGGTTGATTTTACATTAGTGTTTCGAGTTCAAGAACAGTTCTTCATAAATCCTAACATTCTGTCTAGACCTGCAATTTAGATCACCTGACAATTTCCCTGAACCTAGTGTCTCGTCTCCTGAACTTACACCGTTTTTATTTACCTGCTGTCTTTTACTTTTAAATCTTTGTTCTTAGCATAATTCGAACCTAGAAAACCATAGTGTAGATTTCACTTCCCTTGGGATTCGATAACCCTTTATACTTCAACTGCTTTGCTGTGCACTTGCAGTATTGATTTATTGGGTAAAACTTTGACCCTATCACCCGTTCGCACTACGAGTTCATCTTTAGCTCGTGACCTTACCCTGAACCAAGTGAGTTGATTGATAGGCATGAATAGGATCCACGCTTTAAATTTTCTAATGAATGTTAAAGGAAATTGGGAATTTGAATGTGCATCTAAGTTGAGATTGATTTTGCTTAATGTTGTGATAAATGTGGCTAAGGCTTTTTTGGGTAGGTAGAATTCAGTCTACATCCTAGAAACCTGAACTTAGACATTGACTTGATTTTTTTTAAATGGCGTTTTGGATTCAAACTTACACCCTTTCTTTTAAACCTCACCCCTCCGGTTGGCTTTTGCTTGAGGACAAGCAAAAAGGCAAGTTTGGGGGTGTTGATATCTCTTTAAATTGCATCTTTTTAGCATAAATTTCATTATAGTTAGGACCCCATTCATGCACTTTCATCTTAGCTTTTATCTCATTCTCACTCATGTTAGGTCTAGATGCATTAGGTTAGGTATTTGCATATTCTTGCATGTTTTGGAGTGTTTTCTCAGGTGCTATGGTGAGTGAGGATGGACCGAAGAAGAAACCATGGAGAGAGATCTTGAAAGGAGGGTGAACGGATGATATCGAGCATAGATCACAACTCCTTAGCCGATATGGGCGAGCGCATGAACGAACCTCGACGAGTAGCAGCGACTTGGTCCCAAAAGAAGCACCCCTAAACGAAGGTCCAGCAAGAGGATTCACTGAAAACGGATATCGGAGCAAGGCAGCGGGAAGACCCCGATACAAGCAGCAAGCAAGAGGAGTCACGACGGCTTAATCCTGAAATAGTTCCCCGATATAGAGGTTGCTCGAAGATCTTAAAAAGATAGCATATCGGCTTGCTTTCCACGACGTAAGGCCGATTCGCTACAGTCCAAAAGAATACCCATTTCGGGCAAGTTGCCCCAAGGCTTTAGGTTTTTCCTCTTTTATGTATAAATACTTTGTTCCCCACGCCTATCTCTCTCTCTCGGTCCACAATTAGTTTTTCTGTCTTTTCTTGCAACCGAAACTCTTAGTCTTTTTCACCATTAAAGCTTGTTTCTAAAGCTTGAATCTTTTATGCTATTTTGAAGTTATCAAGTCTTGTTTCATAGCATTTCTTGTAAAAGCTTCATCCTTTTCTTGTTTTTGACTATCTTGCAACCGAAACTCTTAGTCTTTTTCACCATTAAAGCTTGTTTCTAAAGCTTGAATCTTTTATGCTATTTTAAAGTTATCAAGTCTTGTTTCATAGCATTTCTTGTAAAAGCTTCATCCTTTTCTTGTTTTTGACTATCTTGCAAACCATGAGTTACCTTCTTATCCTTATGGATCTTGAGGTTTCTCTAATGGCGCGTGAGTAGTCCATCTCGGTTTTAGGGATGAGGTTAGGGTAAATAAGTTAAAGGTTCAATCTTCGATGCTTGTCTATGCTTAAAATATCTTAATACTTTCTTATTTGATGCTTTTAATGCTTAATCATCTTCGCTATTTGATTTTTTCTATCGAGCTTCTTCAAACAAATGCCATGTTTGAATGAATGCAAGAACCAATCTCATAAGAGATCCGCTCATCCTAGCCTAAGAGATTAGATGCTTAGGGAGCGTTTTGGCAATAATTGAGTTGTTTATTCGTGCTTGTTAGTTTCATGGATCTCTACGCGGGAGCGAGGTTAGGTTGTGGATTAGCAAAGTGATTTATACCACGACGGTGGATTTATCAAGTTCTTGAACTCTATGCTGAAGGATTAACCTCATTCGTAGTTAACTTGTGCATCAAAGAGAGACCTTTATTATATTTGTCCTGAAAACACCTTATCCCTTGAACCGATTCTTATTTTATCTTGTAAGCTTGTTTCTTTACTTGCTATTTCCTTCCCTCTTCACTAGATCTAGTTTATGTTATTAGCTTTCTATCATTGTGACATTTAAGTTGATAGATTTCCTCTTTTATGCTTTTAGATTGCTCTTAGCTTGTACAAGAACCTCATAAACGCAGTATCTTGAACCTTCCCATCAGATTGATTAGACCCATAACCTATACAATATTCGGTTATAAGTAGTGGGTCATTGACCAAGTAGAAAAAAGCATAAGAAAAAACTACTTATCAACGATTGTAGGTTTCGATATCTTTGTAAATTGAATCTTTTTAGCATACATTTCATACTAGTTATGACCCCATTCATGCACTTTCATCTTAACTTTTATCTCATTTACACTCATGTTAGGTCTAGATGCATTAGGTTAGGTCTTTACATATTCTTGCATGTTTTGGAGCGTTTTCTCAGGTGCTATGGTGAGTGAGGATGGTCCGAAGAAGAAACCATGGAGAGAGATCTTGAAAGGAGGGTGAACGGATGATATCGAGCATAGATCACAGCTCCTTAGCCGATATGGGCGAGCGGATGAAAGAATCTCGACGAGTAGCAGCGACTTGATCCCGAAAAAAGCACCCCGGAACAAAGGTCCAGCAAGACGGATATCGGAGCAAGGCAGCGGGAAGAACCCGATACAAGCAGCAAGCAAGAGGAGTCACGACGGCTTAATCCCAAAATGGTTCCCCGATATAGAGGTTGCTCGAAGATCACAAGAAGTTGGCATTTCGGCTTGCTTCCCACGACGTAAAGCTGATACGCTACACTCCAAAAGAGTACCCATCTCGGGCTAGTGGTCCCAACGGTTAGGGTTTTTCCTCTTTTGTGTATAAATACTTTGTTCCCCACGCCTATCTCTCTCTCTCTCTCGGTCCACAATTAGTTTTCTGTCTTTTCTTGCAACCGAAACTCTTAGTCTTTTTCACCATTAAAGCTTGTTTCTAAACCTTGAATCTTTTATGATATTTTAAAGTGATCAAGTCTTATTTCATAGCATTTCTTGTAAAAAGCTTCATCCTTTTCTTGTTTTTGACTATCTTGTAACCCATGAGTTACCTTCTTATCCTTATGGATCTTGAGGTTTCTCTAATGGCGCGTGAGTAGTCATTTTAAGGATTTTGATGGGTTAAAAGAACCAAGGGATTCTCGGATTTAGATTTCTTGCTTAGCTAGAACATAAAGTTAGATTCTTTCTTGTTTATCATTCTCAATGCTTAGTCTACCTTGATCATCTAGTCTAAAGACTATAGGCGGCTAGACATGAACACCACGTGCTTGCTTAGCCAAAACCGTAAACAAGAGTTCGATTCCTTAGGCTCAGGCGATCCATCTGTCTAAGGGTCTTACGGTTCAATAGGGACGTTTTAGCATGCTTGTTTCTTCTATTGTACCGCTAAGCGTGAGCTAGTCTATGGTGATAGAGATTCAAAGAGTTTAGACCCAAACACCATGGGCTAAACGATTTGAGGATCCCTTTACCTAAGAATCACCATCTAAGACCAAGTCTTGATGTGATCTAAAAGCTTTAGCTTGATTAAACAATCCGAGAGTTACCTAGTTTGTAAAAGCCATATTGATCCTTCTTTTATTTAGAAAGCTTATCTTTTTACCATTCATATCTTCACTTCTTGCTCAAGTAGTTTAAAGTTTACATATTTATGATCTTGAGTGACACAAGATCTAGTCTTTAGTCTTTTCTAGCAGTAAAGTCTCGACTTTTTACCATTCTAAGCTTGACTTGCAATGCCGATATAACCGATCTGTCCACTAAACACTCCCAAAATGGATTGATACCCATACACTATACTACAAACGGTTAAAAGTGTTGGGTCATTGACCTAACAGGGGGAAAACCCTGTTATCAATTGGCGCCGTTGCCATTTGGTGTTAAGTTTAGTCATTTCGGTTCTTGGTCGTTGCAAGGACAAGTTTTTATTTTCAAGTTATTGAACACTTCTACCATGATTTCTCTGTTTTAATAGGTACATGAACCTACGATCACACGGCACGATAAATCATGTTCCCCAAATCGACGATATACACCTGCTCGAACGATCAGCAAGAAGAAATCGGGAACAAGCCGATATTGCACACCGTGTGACGATGGAGAATAACCAAGGTGCTCAAGGAGCTGCGGGCGCAGCTGGTGCACAAGGCCAACAAGGCCACCAAGGACCTCAAGGTCCACAAGGTCCACAAGGTCCACAAGGTCCACAAGGCGCTCAAGGAAAACCTAGTGTTGCAGCCCCTCAAAGAGTCGCGAGGCAAATAGGTGCAGGAGATGCACCGATATCGACTGCAAGCCGACACGGCATCCAGCCGCCACCAGTGCAGAACAATAATTTCGAGATCAAGAGCGGTCTCATCTCCATGGTGCAGAACAACCGATTCTTTGGTCTGCCCTTGGAAGACCAACTCGACCATCTCGACCAATTCGACCGTGTATGCACCATGACCAAGATCAACGATGTAAGCGACCGATGGTCTTGAGCTAGTCGAGAACTTAGCTCAGAGTGACTCTTCCTACCATGAAGACTACGACAGATCCAATTGAAGCTCCAAAGAGGAAGTAGATGGAAGCCGAAAAGTGATTAAGAAACTAAACGAGAAACTTGACAAGCTGCTACTTGCTCAAGTACAAAAGGAGGTCCTCGTGGAGGAATACACTCAAGTCCAAGAGGGGGAGGACATTCAGACCGAAGATGTTCACTACATCAACGCTCAAGGAGGTTACACTACATGGAGACCAAACAACAACTTCTCTTACATAAGCACAAACGTTACCAACCCCCAAGACCAAACCTATCCACAACAATAAGCAGGAGGAGCAAAGCCGTTCGTAACCTACACGAATCAACAGAGGTTTGTACCAAGATACCCATTTCAAGGCGGCTACCCACCACGACAACAAGCTGCTGCACATCCTGGTTTTCAACAACAATAAGGGAACCCACCTGCTCAAATTAGTTTTGACTTGGAAGGCACTCTCATGCAACTTCCCCAAGGACAAAACCAAATACAGACGGATATGCACAAACGTTTTGCTGAAGTGCATAAGAAGATAGATGGTGTAAACACCGAGCTATCCGGGAAGATTAAAGCTTTGGCCGCTCGTGTCAAGACACTTGAAAACAACAAAGGCATTGCATCAACAAGCCTGCCTAGCAACCTTCCTGGCAAATCCGTCATGAACCCAAAGGATTATTGCCAAATGATCATCACTTTCGACGAGGAAGGACGGGATCAAGCCAAAATTGCTTCTCCAAAACGGTCTCAAGTCGATGAGGACATCGATATCCTAAGGGGTGGAGGGAGATCTCAAAATTTGGCAACTCATGAAGAGCAACAGGTGATCAATCCACAAAAATCACCATTCCTGCGAGTCTACAAACCGCCAATGCCATACCCCCAAAAGCATAAGACGCGTCTCATAGACGAAAAATAGGCCGAATTGATCGAAAACTTGAAGAAGGTTGAAGATTTAATCAGCAATGTCGACGAGACCAAGCCTGTTCCAGCTTTTTCTCGTAGCTTTGAAGGACAAGCTCTATGTCGATGCAATGGCAACCATAGGAAGGAATGCAGCAGCTCGTGAAAAGAAACCTAAAGAAGAAACCTTGGTAGTAAAGAAGTTAGAAGATCCAGGATCGTTCACTCTCCCATGCACACTCGGTGGGATTACTTTTGACAACTGTTTGTGTGATCTCGGTGCAAGCATCAATGTGATGAGTCTAGCCACAACAAGCATCTCGGCTATAACAGCTATATCGACTGCAAGAAGCCGTTATCCCTAGCCGATGGAAGTGAAAGAAAGACGGTTGGGAAGCTGCTGGACATGCCTCTCATGATTGGAAACGTGTTGCTACCAAGCGACTTCCTGGGGATAGAAATGGGCCAAGATGTCAAGGAGACCCTTCTGCTGGGAAGAACTTTTCTAGCCTCGGCCGGTTGCATGTTCGATTGCAAAAGCGGCAAGGTGGAGCTGAGACTAACCGGGAGCTTGGTAATGCATTTCGACACAAAAGGGAAGAGAATCAATGAAAGCATGCATACTCCCTTGAGCTAAAGAAGACGATTGAGAAAATCAAAGATCCATCCTTGGAGATATGCTATGATGGGGATAGCTTTGATGGCGTCTGCCTCAATGCAATGTTCGAAGGACAAACCGAAAGGATCCAAGAAGCACCAAAAGCGGTGATCACTTGCAAGAAGTCCTATGTACAAGGACCAACCCTCGGTGATCTTCTGAAAGGTACGACTCTCAAACATGTGCTCTCTGTTGCTGGTGAGATGATATACAAGCTGAGATACAAGGGAAAGATTAGACCCTTTGCTTACCTTAAGGTGATTAAAGACACCGATTTGACCAATCAAAAAGGTTCTAAGGCAAGCAAAGAGGGAATCTCCCCTGTATCTCTGGCTAATTTCATCTCTGTGATCAAGGAAAGTAAAGATCCTCCCACAGAATCGAGGGGTGTTCATTTCCCCCTTTCACACTGAAAAAGAATCAAGAAAAGTCAAGGTAAGTGACTTAAAACAAAGCACTCTTGGGAGGCACCCCCAAGATTATCCATGTACATATTAATGCTTCTTCTAGTCTAGTTTAATGCTTTCAGGGACCCAAGAGAGAATAAGATGGGGTCACTTGTGCACAAAGAGGAGCAAAATCCATCGTGAGATGGTCTAGCACAGCAATGGGATGAAAAATCGTTTTTAACACCGTAATAACATCCCAGGGCATTCCATGTCGAGCGGGCACAACGGTGTGTAGCCGATATGGAATGGAGCCCAAGCCAGACAATCTTCATCAGGGTCAAATATCGGGAACGAAGCCGATATCCAGACTGACAGTCAGCCATATCGGGCTCGACCCGATATGGTCATCCAGGTAATAGGGTTTTTGACTTAGCCAATCCGAGAAAAGCGCTCAAATTTATGGCCCACTTTTCCAGATAAGGCAAGAATACTTGGTTGGGGTTAGCTAACAGTTATTCCCAAAACCGAGAAACCCTAGTCAAACACTTTTCACCCCTTATCTTCTCTATAAAAGAACCATCACTATCACCTCTCTCTTTTTTTTTTCCCATCGCTCTCAAACCCAGAAAATTTGTCCTTAGCTCTTAATTCGCAACCTGAATCTCTGCACTTTTCTTCAAAGGATTTTGCAAAAATCGTGCTAGGTAAATGTTTATTATTGATCGATGTGGTTGTTTGAATGTTGCTTAGGATTGTTTAGATTCGTTACCATTTGGGGTTTGAGAGCAGATGGAGATGTTTTTGGTAGACAAATTTTGCATAGATACTTAGGGTTTTTTGTAGGATTTTCTAGGGTTTTGACATTTTTTTTTTGTGAGAATAGCTTCACGGCTAAACTCTGTTGAAATGTCAAAATTTTGGAAATCCCCTTTCTCACCCTTAATGAATGCATATTTTGTTTAAACACTGGAATCCGTGAAGAACCGCTTAAAGGAAAAATCATTGCCCTTCACGATTTAAGTTTATCTCGGTCTAGTGTAGAAATCGAATGTGTTTGCTTGAGTCTCTCTCTAGTCATGAATAGAGATGCATAAGTTTAAACGCGCATGCAAGAGATCTACTGCTGTAGTTACTTATCCTTGTACTTACACACTTTCGAGTGTTTTTATTGATAGGTACAATGGTGGGAGATACAAGAAGTGGAGCTGTCCTTGGAAGATCGAGAGACTACCAATCGGAGAAGAGAGATGGAAAGAGACCAATAGGGAGTTCCAGTCGAGCTGTTACAGTTCGCTCACCCACACGTGCATCGGGTAGGAGAAGCACAAGTTCCCGACCCACACTGGCCGATATGAGTGCAGCATTCAGGCAAATGAAGTTTATGGCCACACGCTACCCCCACGAGGAAATGATGATCGAGCTGGGCATCTACGAAGACTGCCATATCCTTTTCAATGCAATGGATCTAAGGTGCTTCATGGAGAATGCATATGCATCTCACGACGAGGCGACCTTCCAGTTCCTAGCATCACTGGAAGTAACGTTCTACGCCTTTGTGTACCTGTCAAGCCGCCTATAGTCTTTAGACTAGTTGATCAAGCTAGACTAAGCATTGAGAACAACAAACAAGAAATGATTAAGGTCATTAAATGCATAAGCATCCAGATCTATCACCATAAATCTTTCACACCCTAAGAACCACGAAATCTACTCTCTTTTCATGTGGTTAACCTCTAAACCTAAAAGAAAAGTTGTTGAACTCAAGAACAAAATAAAAGCTTAAACATAAATCCTAATAATGCATAACCACGAAATCCTATGAAGGATATGTGGCTAAACAATATTAGAAGGCAAGAACAAGAACAAATAAATAAGAGAAGTGCAAAAACTAAATTAAAATAAAAAGTATTTACATGGTTCTTGAAAATAAAAAGAGAACTAAGCAAAAACTAAAATTGTCTAAGAAAAAAAAAGGGAAGAGGAGGAGCTCGGGAGAAGAGGCTAAGTATTTATAGAAGGGCCACAAAAACCTTAGTGAACCTTATCCTCTCAAAAGGGATCCAATGCTAAAAGTAAACTTCTTTGGACTCTTGTGCTCTTTTGGACTTATTCTGCAACGGCTTCATAAAGATATGGCACCCCGATTATGGCTCCAAGCTCTTATCTTCCCAGCAGAAGCTTCATCGGGCACAAGTCGTTATGCTTGCCCGTTATACATTAGCTTGCCGAGCTGCCAGACCGATGCTCACTGTTTCCGCAATAACTTCCGAACCGCCGATCGTAATGACTTGATACCTCCACCAGACGAAAGCTAGCTCGATCCTCTACAAATTGTATGAAGACATCAGAAGCTGAATCGAGCCAGAGGCCCTTCGTCCGAGCTGATCTTTCCACAACGGGTTGTCCATTTCGGTTTAGTTGTTGATCTTGAAGCAGACGTCTTGCTTCATATCAGGATGAGGTCATTGTGGCTGACCGTGATGGCTGTAGAAGTCTTTTCTTTTGCTTTTTCTTGTCTTGGCTGCTCATTAGTTCTTCTCCCAAACTCCATAGAACCTCCACAGGCTCCAAAAGTACCTGCCAAGTACTCCAAACATGCAAAATATGCAATGCCTATCCTAAAACTAATATGAATGGAAATGGGACAAAAACTAATGAATAAATGCATAAAAGAGACCAAAACCTATACTAAATGCATGCTAAAAAGGTGTAAAATATGGAGTTATCAACGCCCCCAAACTTGCCTTTTTGCTTGTCCTCAAGCAAATAAAGACAAACAAGAGAGTGAGGTTTGAAAAATGGGTGTTTAAATCCAAAATGCCATTAAAAGTGATCAAATCAATGTCCATGTTTAAAGTTCTAGGATGCAAATCAAATGTATTCTACTCTAAAGTCTTAGCTACACTTATCTCAAAATACAATGCACTTAATCTCAACCTACACACACAATCAAATCATCCTCTCCCTTTAACATTTATTAAAAATCAAAACCGTTAATCATGCTTATATTCATCATTCAACTCATTTGGCTAAGGGCAAGGTTCGCGAGCTAAAAGTGAACTCGAAGTAAAAGGGTTAAGTGTTTAGCATGGATCACTCAATGAAAGGAATCTTCTTAATGCAAAATGCTAAGAGTAAAAACTAACCGATGCATACAAGGATAAATTCTCATCTACCCAAGCACCTAATCACTTTCTACCTTAGTCTAAACCATATTTCCTTTCCTAAGCTACCCTTTTCCTTAGGCATTCCGCCTTGTACCCGATTTTACTCCTCGTTTCACCTTCTTTGGTCATGGGGGACTTCTTCTTTCTTCTTTTGAGATCGGTTTCGACTTTCTCTTTGGTTCATCTGGTGGCGCTCCTTTGTTTTTCACCTTTTGTGTTGCTGGCCGGATTAAACTTTGTTGTTTGGCCTTCTTTTTCTTCTTTGGAAACGCCTTTTCTTCTTTGATTTCGAGCTTCTTTTGCAGCCGCCATCTCTCTGTTTTGTTTTCCCCATGTGACCCCATTGAACCTTTCTTCTCATCTTCTCCTCCCTTAGATAAACACTCAAAACCCACCTTTCCTAAGCTACCCAAAGATATCGGCTAGGCATATCGGTGTCAAGCCATTTTTGTCCCGTGAAACACCTAGCCTATGTTGACTCGAGATGTGAGCCAACTTCTACATGAGACTTTAACCTTGTCAGCCTAAACCCAACACTTTTTGCCTAAGAAGATTCGAAAATAATGCAAAGGCCTCACATATCTCTCATAAAAAAGTGTTTTAAAGTTTGAAACGACGGTTATGGTTTGGGTGTGGTAGGGTGACTTGGACTAGCAGAGAGTGGTATAAAAGGAAAAAAGAAAGCCCAAGTGAATATCGATGAGTTTAAATCCAAAACACAAGCATGATAATTATAAATCAATATTTACGGTTCAAGTATAATTAGGGAAAAGAATCAAATCAAGTGTGCTTCAGCAAAGAATTAAATAACAAAGTATATGGTCCAAGTGTGGTTCAACCTCAAATTCGAATTTACTCAAAATGCATCAAACAACTATGAACAAGGGCGTTGATCTCATGACATAAAATGACAATTTACAAGGAAATTCACCCTATGCAATGCTAATAAATCCTATATGCTATGCAACTAGACTCAATCCTAAAATGTAAATGCATCTAAACAATTAAAAAAAAAAAATTTATGCATGAGACTCAAGTATGCAAAAGGAAAATAAGAAAACAAAACACAAGGTCAAATTACACAAACCCTCCCCCAAACTTAAATTACACAGTCCCTTGTGTAATAGAAGTTCAAGAGAAGGACTCAAAATCACAAAAATATGCAAGGAGTAATGGCAGTCACAAGGAGTGGAGTAGGGTTTAAGGAGAAAGAAGACTTACAATTGATTTGGCTGTCATATCGGGGTCTGACCGTTTCACCAGCTCGGTGTGGCTCCAATATCGGGCACAAGCCGTTATGTCAGCTCGTTATGGCCTCTATTGGGTACAAGCCGTTGCACCATGTTGGCGTGGCACCGATATCGAGCACAAGTCGTTGCACCAGCCCGTTTTGGCTGTCATATCAGGTACAAGCCGTTGCACCAGCCCGTTTTAGCTCCTTTGGTCCCTTTTGGTTGGTTCACGACCTCCATCACCCTCTTCACTTGGATAAACATGAGACTGCCTCTCAAGTGCGCTAGTTTTGTGTCTCTAGCTTGACTCCCTCATTGTACCTGAAAGAGAAACAAAATAAAACGAAAATCAGATTTGAAATAAATGCTTAGTCTAAGCAAGAACTCAATCTCAAATGCATTAAAACAATCTCAAGCGGCAACAGCGCCAATTGATGCAGAGGTTTTTAGGCTTCTGGTCAATCTTCAAACACACATGTCATTGTAGTATTTGAGGTGTCAATCCACTTGGGAAGCTAATGACACTTGAGATATAGAGAACTATGCTAAGCTAAGCTAATGGAAAAGGTTTTGAAATATAACATCCTAAATGATACCAAAGAGAACAGAAAATAAAAGCTAACAACCTAGACAAAGACTAAGAAAAGAAGAAAGCTAGACAAGACAAAACTAGACACAAGCTTGGACTTAAAATAAACTAATGACAAAAGTGGTTCTTAGGATGAGATAATTGATAGGTTTGATGCACATGGGCGATCAATGATGGCTTATAAACAACATCTAGACCTTGGGTCCTAGATGGTAATCCTTAGGCATAGGGTTTCTAATCAATACTAATCCACTTTCGTGATAGAAGTCACTTTGCTAACTCACAACCTAACCTCGCTCTCGCGTAGTGATCCATGAGAATAGCAAGCAAGAATACCCAACCCTATAAGGCCGAAATCCCCCTAGACAGATGGTTAGTCTTAATCTAGGATAGGTAGATCTCTTGTTTATGGGTTTGGCTAAGCAAGCATGTGGTGTTCATGTCAAGCCGCCTATAGTCTTTAGACTAGTTGATCAAGCTAGACTAAGCATAGGGAACAATAAACAAGAAAGGATTAAGATCATTAAATGTATAAGCATCAAGATCTATCACCATGAATCGTTCACATCCTAATAACCACGAAATCTACTCCCTTTTCATGTGTTTAACCTCTAGATCCATGAGGAAATAAAAGCTAAACAATGTTAGAGAGAGATCAATGACATAAAAGTAAAATAAAGGCAAAGGCTTTACCAAGAAATGCTAAAGAACAAGTCTTGGTTAAGCATAAACACAAAATAAAAGTTCTTGAACTCAAGAACAAAGTAAAAGCATAAACTTAAATCCTAATAATGCATAACCTCGAAATCCTATGAAGAATATGTGGCTAAACAATATTAGAAGGCAAGAACAAGAAGAAATAAATAAGACAAGTGCAAAAACTAAATTAAAATAAAAAGTATTTACAAAGTTTCTTGAAAATAAAGAGAGAACTAAGGAAAAACTAAAAATGTCTAAAAGGAAAAGAGGGAAGAGAGGAGTAGCTCGTGATAAGAGGCTAAGTATTTTTAGAAGAGCCACAAAAACCCTAGTGAGCCTTATCCTCACAAAAGGGATCCAATGCTAAAAGCAAACTTCCTTGGACTCTTGTGCTATTTTGGACTTATGCTGCAACAGCTTCATGTCGATATGGCACCCTGATATTGGCTCCAAGCTCTTATCTTCCCAGCAGAATCATCTTGCACAAGTCGTTATGCTTGTCCGTTATACACTAGCTTGCCGAGCTGGCCAGACCAATGCTCACTGTTTCCGCTGTAACTTCTGAACCGTCGATCATAATGACTTGATACTTCCACCATACGAAAGCTAACTCGATCCTCTACAAATCGTATGAAGACATCAGAAGCTGAATCGAGCCAGAAGACCTTAGTCCGAGCTGATCTTTCCACAACGGCTTGTCCATTTCGGTTTAGTTGATTGATCTTGAAGCAACGTCTTGCTTTATATCAGGATGATGTCGTTGTGGCTGACCCTGGTGGCTGTAGAAGTCTTCTCTTTTGCTCCTTCTTGCCTTGGCTGCTCATTAGTTCTTCTCCCAAACTCCATAGAACCTCCACAGGCTCCAAAAGTACCTGCCAAGTACTCCAAACATGCAAAATATGCAATGCCTATCCTAAAACTAATATGAATGGAAATGGGACAAAAACTAATGAATAAATGCATAAAAGAGAGCAAAACCTATACTAAATGCATGCTAAAAAGGTGTAAAATATGGAGTTATCAACACCCCCAAACTTGCCTTTTTGCTTGTCCTTAAGCAAACAAAGACAAACAAGAGAGTGAGGTTTGAAAATGGGTGTTCAAATCCAAAATGCCCTTAAAAGAGATCAAATCAACGTCCATGTTTAAAGTTCTAGGATGCAAATCAAATGTATTCTACTCTAAAGTCTTAGCTACACTTATCTCAAAATACAATGCACTTAATCTCAACCTACACACACAATCAAATCATCCTCTCCCTTTAACATTTATTAGAGATCAAAACCGTGAATCATGCTTATATTCATCATTCAACTCATTTGGCTAAGGGCAAGGTTCGCGAGCTAAAAGTGAACTCGAAGTAAAAGGGTTAAGTGTTTAGCATGGATCACTCAATGAAAGGAATCTTCTTAATGCAAAATGCTAAGAGTAAAAACTAACCGATGCATACAAGGATAAATTCTCATCTACCCAAGCACCTAATCACTTTCTACCTTAGTCTAAACCATATTTCCTTTCCTAAGCTACCCTTTTCCTTAGGCATTCCGCCTTGTACCCGATTTTACTCCTCGTTTCACCTTCTTTGGTCATGGGGGACTTCTTCTTTCTTCTTTTGAGATCGGTTTCGGCTTTCTCTTTGGTTCATCTGGTGGCGCTCCTTTGTTTTTCACCTTTTGTGTTGCTGGCCGGATTAAACTTTGTTGTTTGGCCTTCTTTTTCTTCTTTGGAAACGCCTTTTCTTCTTTGATTTCGAGCTTCTTTTGCAGCCGCCATCTCTCTGTTTTGTTTTCCCCATGTGACCCCATTGAACCTTTCTTCTCATCTTCTCCTCCCTTAGATAAACACTCAAAACCCACCTTTCCTAAGCTACCCAAAGATATCGGCTAGGCATATCGGTGTCAAGCCATTTTTGTCCCGTGAAACACCTAGCCTATGTTGACTCGAGATGTGAGCCAACTTCTACATGAGACTTTAACCTTGTCAGCCTAAACCCAACACTTTTTGCCTAAGAAGATTCGAAAATAATGCAAAGGCCTCACATATCTCTCATAAAAAAGTGTTTTAAAGTTTGAAACGACGGTTATGGTTTGGGTGTGGTAGGGTGACTTGGACTAGCAGAGAGTGGTATAAAAGGAAAAAAGAAAGCCCAAGTGAATATCGATGAGTTTAAATCCAAAACACAAGCATGATAATTATAAATCAATATTTACGGTTCAAGTATAATTAGGGAAAAGAATCAAATCAAGTGTGCTTCAGCAAAGAATTAAATAACAAAGTATATGGTCCAAGTGTGGTTCAACCTCAAATTCGAATTTACTCAAAATGCATCAAACAACTATGAACAAGGGCGTTGATCTCATGACATAAAATGACAATTTACAAGGAAATTCACCCTATGCAATGCTAATAAATCCTATATGCTATGCAACTAGACTCAATCCTAAAATGTAAATGCATCTAAACAATTAAAAAAAAAAAATTTATGCATGAGACTCAAGTATGCAAAAGGAAAATAAGAAAACAAAACACAAGGTCAAATTACACAAACCCTCCCCCAAACTTAAATTACACAGTCCCTTGTGTAATAGAAGTTCAAGAGAAGGACTCAAAATCACAAAAATATGCAAGGAGTAATGGCAGTCACAAGGAGTGGAGTAGGGTTTAAGGAGAAAGAAGACTTACAATTGATTTGGCTGTCATATCGGGGTCTGACCGTTTCACCAGCTCGGTGTGGCTCCAATATCGGGCACAAGCCGTTATGTCAGCTCGTTATGGCCTCTATTGGGTACAAGCCGTTGCACCATGTTGGCGTGGCACCGATATCGAGCACAAGTCGTTGCACCAGCCCGTTTTGGCTGTCATATCAGGTACAAGCCGTTGCACCAGCCCGTTTTAGCTCCTTTGGTCCCTTTTGGTTGGTTCACGACCTCCATCACCCTCTTCACTTGGATAAACATGAGACTGCCTCTCAAGTGCGCTAGTTTTGTGTCTCTAGCTTGACTCCCTCATTGTACCTGAAAGAGAAACAAAATAAAACGAAAATCAGATTTGAAATAAATGCTTAGTCTAAGCAAGAACTCAATCTCAAATGCATTAAAACAATCTCAAGCGGCAACAGCGCCAATTGATGCAGAGGTTTTTAGGCTTCTGGTCAATCTTCAAACACACATGTCATTGTAGTATTTGAGGTGTCAATCCACTTGGGAAGCTAATGACACTTGAGATATAGAGAACTATGCTAAGCTAAGCTAATGGAAAAGGTTTTGAAATATAACATCCTAAATGATACCAAAGAGAACAGAAAATAAAAGCTAACAACCTAGACAAAGACTAAGAAAAGAAGAAAGCTAGACAAGACAAAACTAGACACAAGCTTGGACTTAAAATAAACTAATGACAAAAGTGGTTCTTAGGATGAGATAATTGATAGGTTTGATGCACATGGGCGATCAATGATGGCTTATAAACAACATCTAGACCTTGGGTCCTAGATGGTAATCCTTAGGCATAGGGTTTCTAATCAATACTAATCCACTTTCGTGATAGAAGTCACTTTGCTAACTCACAACCTAACCTCGCTCTCGCGTAGTGATCCATGAGAATAGCAAGCAAGAATACCCAACCCTATAAGGCCGAAATCCCCCTAGACAGATGGTTAGTCTTAATCTAGGATAGGTAGATCTCTTGTTTATGGGTTTGGCTAAGCAAGCATGTGGTGTTCATGTCAAGCCGCCTATAGTCTTTAGACTAGTTGATCAAGCTAGACTAAGCATTGAGAACAATAAACAAGAAAGGATTAAGATCATTAAATGCATAAGCATCAAGATCTATCACCATAAATCTTTCACACCCTAAGAACCACGAAACCTACTCTCTTTTCATGTGGTTAACCTCTAGATCCATAAGAAAATAAAAGCTAAGCATGATTAGAGAGAGATCAATGAAAATAAATAAAATAAAGGTAAAGGCTTTACCAAGAAATGCTAAAGAACAAGTCTTGGTTAAGCATAAACCTAAAAGAAAAGTTGTTGAACTCAAGAACAAAATAAAAGGTTAAACATAAATCCTAATAATGCATAACCACGAAATCCTATGAAGGATATATGGCTAAACAATATTAGAAGGCAAGAACAAGAACAAATAAATAAGAGAAGTGCAAAAACTAAATTAAAATAAAAAGTATTTACATGGTTCTTGAAAATAAAAAGAGAACTAAGCAAAAACTAAAATTGTCTAAGAGAAAAAAAAGGGAAGAGGAGGAGCTCGTGAGAAGAGGCTAAGTATTTATAGAATAGCCACAAAAACCCTAGTGAACCTTATCCTCTCAAAAGGGATCCAATGCTAAAAGCAAACTTCTTTGGACTCTTGTGCTCTTTTGGACTTATCCTGCAACGGCTTCATACAGATATTGCACCCCGATTTTGGCTCCAAGCTCTTATCTTCCCAGCAGAAGCTTCATCGGTGTTGGGGTCGGTTTCCACCCAGGCGAAATCAATGAAAGAAAAGGCCAAGTGTGAAGGGTAATTCCCTACCCGTGCATAAACCGAGTGAACCACCTCGGTGCACAAACCATGCACGAACCGAAGTGACTCACCTCGGCGCATAAACCACGCACGAACCGAAGTGACTCACCTCGGCGCATAAACCGTGCACGAACCAAAGTGAGTCACCTCGGTGCCCAGACCGAACACGAACCAGAGTGAATCACCTGGGTGCACGAACCGTGCATGGACCGAAGTAAACCGCTTCGGTGCACGAACCGTGCACGAGCCGAAGTGAACCACCTCGGCGCACGAAACGCGCACAAACCAAAGCGAACCAAAGCGCACATAAACCGAGCCGAATTGGGCTGTGCACAAACTGTACAGGAATTGAGCCGAATCGTAAAATGTATGGGTTGTGCACGAGCCGAACCAAACCAACATCTCCTCTTGATAATTCGAGCAGTAGGCCCATGAAGTAATCCGAGTTCAAAACTAAGGCACGAGGCCGAGCACAAGACGGATCGTTATGCAAATGGACCTAGTCCTAGCCCACAAGGAAATCCGAAGTGAGGTTCGCCCTAGAAGACGAAGTCTCACGGAAGGGAGCGCCGCGAATAGGAGATAAAGAAGAATCTACTAGAAGATTCTTGGGGATCTTGACTTAGATTGACGAACAGATGTGTATAAATAGGACCCTTAGCTCATTCGTGGGGGGGGGGGGG
>JAHZTW010000001.1:446119724-446130049 GCA_020283515.1 Alliaria petiolata | reverse complement strand
CAACCAGACGAGGTGACCGTCACCGCGTCACTACGAGATGGAGCTTCGGGAGGCAGCCTCGGCTCGGAGCAAGATCAGGACTTAGCCGAGGAGGAGGAAACCCTCATGTGGGTCGAGCAGGCACACTATCAGGACGAGCCCCGGAGGATAAACCGAGGCCGTCTTACCGAACCCAACTCGGCGAGCCGAGGCAACGCTCTTGACGAAAACCGAGCCGATTTGGCTCGGGCGAACGCGGAAGTGAAAGCTATTCGATCACAGGTGCACAAGACGACGAGCGCAGCATCCGAGATTGATTTAATGCTGGAGGAAGCCCAGATGACGCCGTTCACAGCGCGCATTATGGAGGCGAGAGTGTCCGACCTCGGGAAAGTCCGCCTTCCGACTTACGAGGGAATGACGGATCCGAAGGAACATATCATGGCGTTTCGTACGGCGATGGCACGATCCAACCTCAGAGAAAGTGAGCGAGACGCGGGATACCGCCTTCTGTTTGTCGAGAATCTCCGAGGACCAGCCCTCGAATGGTTCTCCAGACTCGAGCGCAATTCTATCGGCAATTTCAAAGATCTCTGCATCGAGTTCATGAAGCAATACTCCATGTTCATGAACCGAGGCGTGTCAGACGCTAACCTCTGGACACTATCTCAAGGACCGAACGAACCGTTAAGAACTTTCATGGGGCGCTTCAAAGCAGCAATGTCGAAAGTAGGAGAAGTGAGCGACAAAGGAGCGCTCCAAGCATTAAAGAAGTCCATGTGGTATAAATCGGATTTCCGAAAAGATATTGGGCGCAACAAACCCCAATCTATCCAAGACGCCATGCATCCGGCATCGGATTTCATACTCGAGGAGGAGGAATTCCGAATCCTCGACCAACGCTTCGGGCCAACAAAATCAGCGAACAAGAATCAAGTGATGCCGAGCCAGCTGAGCCATTCGAAGAATCGCCCGAACGGCGCCTATATCCACCACGAGGGACCAAACTTCAGCGGAGCGCACAACTATCAGATCAGCGCCGAACAAGGAGCTAGGCAAGGTCGAGGAAGAACGAACGGAAACACATGGACTAGGAACTCAAGTTTGTACGACGAAAAGGCCTACTGCGAGATACATAAGACATACAGACATCTAACAGCCAACTGTCGAATCTTAGGAGACAAGCTCAGAGCGAAATTCTTGGCCGGAGAGCTCGGCAATTCAATCAGCTTGAAGGACCTCGAACAGGAGAAGCCGGTCGAGGCCGAGCAGGAAGAACAACCCGATTCGGAAAACCGACCGGGCGGCCCGCAGAAGCGAGGAAGAAGAAACAATAACCCCTCAGAGCCCGGTGGGCCGCGACAGAGGATAAACATGATCATGGGAGGATTGGAATACTGCAGAGACACGGTGTCCGCGATAAAAGCCTTTCAACGAAAAGCCGAAGCCAAGATACACTGGTCCACACCGAGCAAAAATCCCAATGATGTCATCACATTCGAAGAAAGAGAAACGACGGGCATAGACAGACCGCATAACGACCCCCTGGTGATCGAACTCATAGTGAAGGATCACGAAGTAGCCCGAGTCCTAATTGGTACCGGAAGTTCGGTAGACGTCATAGTTTGGCGAAAATAGGAATCGACATGTCCAAAATAATACTGATCCCGAGTCCGTTGACCGGTTTCTAGGGAGAAACGACCATGACGATCGGAACAATCAGACTACCAGTCCTGGCGGAAGATGTCACTAAGATCGTCAATTTCTCGGTAACCGAAGGTCCCCCGGTGTACAACATTATCATGGGAACACCGTGGATTAATTCAATGAGAGCCGTTGTCTCGACTTATCACCTATGTTTGAAATTCCCCGGGGCCAACGGGATCCGAACGATCTGGGGAAATCAGAAGGAGTCACGAATATGTTTTATGACCGAGCACAAGCTGAGGAACCCCAAAACCGAGGCAAAAGGGAAGACCATTCATAAAAAAATTAAAACCGACCGAGAAACGAAGGTCGGCACCAAAAAACTCTTGTAGCAATTACAGAAAGCCGAGCAGGCCGAAGACAATCAGCTGCGGTGCGCCCCGGTGATATCTATCTGCTTAGACGACGAAAACCCGGAGAGATGCGTAGAAGTGGGAGACGAGCTAGACGACGCAATCAAAACCGAGCTGATCGACTTTTTGAAAAAGAATATTTAACACTTTTGCTTGGACCGCGGAGGACATGCCCGAGATCGACATCAACGTTACATGCCACGAGCTCAATGTGGATCCAACTTTCAAACCAGCAAAGCAGAAGAGAAGAAAACTCGGACCCGAGCGAGCTAAAGCGGTGAATGAGGAAGTGGACAGATTGCTTAAAGTCGGGTCCATCACCGAGGCTAAATATCCAGATTGGCTTGCAAATCCTGTAGTCGTAAAAAAGAAAAACGGAAAATGGCGTATCTACGTTGACTTTACCGATCTGAACAAAGCATGTCCGAAGGATAGTTTCCCTCTCCCCCACATTGATCGGCTCGTCGAGGCGACCGCAGGAAACAAGCTCCTCTCGTTTATGGATGCTTTTTCTGGGTATAATCAGATCTTGATGAACCCCGACGACCAAGAAAAAACAGGATTCATAACCGACCGAGGTATTTACTGTTACAAAGTGATGCCATTCGGACTGAAGAACGTCGGAGCAACGTATCAGCGATTGGTCAATAAAATGTTCGCCGACCAACTGGGAAAAACGATGGAGGTATACATCGATGATATGCTGGTGAAGTCGCTGGAAGTAAGCAACCACATCGCCCATCTGGCGGAATGCTTCGAACGGCTAAATCACCACAACATGAAGCTCAATCCGGCGAAATGCAGATTCGCAGTAACATCAGGGGAATTCCTCGGGTATCTGGTTACGAGCCGTGGAATCGAGGCAAACCCAAAGCAAATCGATGCGTTAATCCAAATGGCCTCACCCAGGAACAAACGAGAAGTACAACGTCTAACGGGACGCGTCGCTGCCTTAAATCGCTTTATCTCGAGATCAACCGACAAGTGTCTAGCTTTCTACGACACACTCCGAGGCAACAAGAAGTTCGAATGGACGAAAAGGTGCGAGGCAGCCTTCCAGGAACTAAAGCAATATCTAGCAACTCCACCCGTGCTCGCAAAGCCAGTGGAAGGAGAACCCCTGTACTTATATATCGCCGTTTTGGCTACCGCAGTCAGCGGAGTACTTGTCCGAGAGGATAGAGGGGAGCAAAATCCGATCTTCTACGTAAGCCAAACACTGGCGGATGCAGAAACGAGATCCCCGCAAATGGAGAAGCTGGCACTCGTTGTGGTGATGTCCGCACGGAAACTCAGACCATATTTTCAATCACACTCTATCGTGGTCCTGACGTCTTTCCCACTACGAGCTATACTGCACAGCCCAAGCCAATCCGGAAGACTAGCAAAATGGGCAATTGAACTCAGCGAATACGATATCGAATATCGGAGCAAGACTTGCGCCAAGTCCCAAGTCCTCGCCGACTTCCTGATAGAGCTTTCGATCGACGGAACGGACGAACTGACCGAAGATTCCACATGGATACTTCACGTAGACGGCTCGTCATCAAGACAAGGCTCAGGAATCGGGATTCGCCTGACATCTCCAACCAGCGAAGTCCTAGAGCAATCCTTTAGGCTGGCCTTCCACGCTTCTAACAATGAGGCCGAATACGAAGCTTTGATCGCGGGACTCAGGCCAGCACAGGGAATCAAGATTCAAAAAATTCGGGCCTTCTGCGACTCTCAGCTCGTCGCTAACCAATTCAACGGGGAATACACGGCAAGAGACGATAGGATGGAGGCGTACTTAAGCGTGGTCCAAAAACTTTCAAAAGAATTTAAAGAGTTCAAGCTAACGCGAATTCCCCGAGGCGAAAACGCTCATGCCGATGCATTGGCGGCCCTCGCCTCGTCATCCGACCCCGGACTTAAGCGAGTAATCCCAGTAGAGTTCATCGAACGACCTAGCTTCGAAAGCTCCGAAACTATTAACCTTATCGAGCCAGCTGAAACTCTCACGGAGCCAAGTGACGAGCAAGAAATAGTCGCGACGAAACAAGACCAGCAGAACGAGTACGGATGCGACCAAGAATGGATGGAAGCAATTCGAACTTACATAATGGACGGAGAAGTCCCCGCAGATAAATGGGCAGCTCGCAAACTCAAATCCCAGGCAGCTCGATACATCGTACTCGACGGAGAAGTTTTCAAATGGCGATTCTCAGGACCACTAATGACTTGCGTGGAAGGAAAAGAAGCACGGAGAATAATGGAGGAAATTCACGGAGGGTCCTGTGGAAATCATAGCGGCGGAAAGTCTCTAGCAATAAAGATAAAACGTCATGGGTATTACTGGCCGACCATGGTGAAAGACTGTGAAAATTTTTCGCGGAAATGCGAGAAATATCAACGCCACGCCCCGACGATTCATCAGCCCACCGAGCTACTCTCCTCGATCTCGTCACCTTATCCGTTCATGCGATGGTCAATGGACATCGTCGGCCCGCTGCATCGTTCCAAGTAGAAGAGATTCCTGCTAGTTTTAACGGACTACTTCTCAAAATGGGTAGAAGCAGATTCTTTCGCCAGCATCAAAGACGTCCAAGTCGAGAACTTCGTCTGGAAGAATATCATCTGCCGACACGGAGTCCCGTACGAAATCGTGACCGACAACGGCTCGCAGTTCATCTCAACCCGCTTCGAGTCTTTTTGCAAAAAGTGGAAAATCAGACTGAGTAAATCGACGCCTAGATACCCGCAAGGCATCGGGCAAGCTGAGGCAGCGAACAAGACAATACTTGACGGATTGAAAAAACGCCTCGATGCCAAGAAGGAAAGATGGGCAGACAAACTCGAAGGAGTCCTATGGTCGCATCGGACAACCCCGAGGCGAGCGACTGGCGAGACACCATTTGCACTTGTCTACGGAACAGAGTGCGTTATCCCTCCTGAAGTAGAATTTTCAGGAATACGGCGACGGCTCCTCCCAGGACAGGAAGGCCTCAACCATCTCATGCTTTTGGACGAAGCAGACCTAATTAACGAAAGACGCGATCAGGCACTCATTCGCATCCAAAACTATCAACAAGCAACCGCAAAATACTACAACTCCAACGTTAAAAGTTGGAGATTTCACGAAGGAGAGCTGGTCCTCCGCAAAGTCTTTCAGAATACGGCAGAACGAAACGCCGGAAAACTGGGGGCTAACTGGGAAGGACCGTATCACATAACCAAAGTGGTCCGCCTCAGAGTATACGAACTCGCCAACCATTCAACAGACGCTTCGGTACCACGATCATGGAATGCGATGCATCTGAAGAAGTACTACTACTAAGACACTTGTCACAAAACACGAACTACGGGGCGGTTTGATCCTCGAAAGGGGTACGTAGGCAGCTCGTCTCATGACGAGTTCAACTGCCCCCCTCCCTAAAAAAAAGGGGGGGGGGGAGTGGGGTACGTATATTCATATACTCCTGAAACAAGACTTTTTATGTCTTGCAAGCAATTCCTCAATTGCTCATATCATTGCAATATATTGAGGTATCAATCCATCTTGGAAGATAATGCAATAAGAATACAAAGTTAAGTCTAAGCTAAGCTAGAATGATAAAAGCAAGTCACAACAAGTATTGAAAGCTAAACACAAACTAAAAGAGGTACTACTAGAGCAATATTATGAAACTAGGCCTTAATCACTACTAATCAAGTCCTAATTATGAAATTAACTACTAATCAAGAATTCAAATTGCTAAAAACGAAACCTAGGGATGGGTTCATTGATTTGGGAGTCTAAATGGGCAATCTTGCAATCATTTAAGCAACTAATCAAGCTATCTCTATGCCTAGAACACTAATTATAGACTAATCCATGATGTTTGGTACTAATCCCTTCACTAATCACCCTAATGAACTAATGATGTTTTAGCATTAAAATGATGAGCAAGCATTGATTACAAGTCTATTAGCATGATAAACACCCTAGACAACTAATGATGTGTTAGGCTAGGAATGTAAATCCCCTATTAAGTTGGTTCAAGCATTTCATCAAACACTTGGTGGGTGTATGAAATGCTTATGATCCAAATAGCAAAAATTAGCTATTTGGCATTAAGAACTACTTAATAGAGAGAGAGATGGAAGAATCTAACCTAGATTGCAAGATTTGATCATTAGAAATCCCTAAATCTAACCCATCCCTAAGTCCCTAAAGGATCTACTCACTAATCATCCTTAAGCACATCAAATCAAAGGTGAATGATAAGCTAAACATGATTAGAGAAGAGAAAATGATAAACTCAAAAGAGATATTGGATTAAACTTAAAAGATTCAAAGCAAATACAAGACTTTTCTCAAAGTGGCTAGAAAGTTCTTGACAAGACAATAGGGAATAAAACTTAACATAAAAATTAGGTCTTATGAGTATTTATAGGAGGGACCCATGAGGAACCCAAAAAGAAGTCGTCTGGGTTCGGTTCGACGAACACGTCGAACCATGTCGTCGAACCGAACCTCTGGAAAAATGGTTCGACGACATTCATCGAACCGTGTCATCGAACCGAGCTCCTGTTCTTCGGCTCTTTTCTTGAAGTTTTAGGTTTGGTTCGACGAGTTCACCGAACCATGTCGTCGAACCGAGCTCCTGGAATTTTGGTTCGACGACCTTCATCGATCCATGTCGTCGAACCGAGCTCCTGGAATTCTGGTTCGACGTGCTTCATCGAACTGCCTCGTCGAACCAGCGCCAGAAGTCTTCTACTCCTTCTTCTTGGTTCTCTTTTCAACTCCAAGTGTTATGCAATCTTTCTCCAGCTCCACCCATGCCTCCTTAGTGTCCTTTTTACCTGATCAAGGTTCCAAATGCAACAAAATATGCAAAGACTATGCAAATTACACCCTAGGACTCTAAATGATCAAATGCAACACAATGACACTTAATTAGGCTTCTAAATGATAAGGAACTTACACTTATGGATGCTGAAATGATGCAAAATATAGACATATCAACTCCCCCAAACTTGCCTTTTGCTTGTCCCCAAGCAAATGAAACACAAGCTAAGGAGAGAGGTTTGAAAGCGGGGACTCAAATCCAAAGGTGGTAAGCAAATGAATCAATTCAATGGTCCTAGTTCTTAATTCTAGGATGCTCTTTATGCAAATTTCTACTCCAAAAGGTCTAGCCATACCCATACTTATTCAAGTGAACCCAAGCCTTAACCTACACAAGCATTCATTTTCACCAACTCTTTAACATTCATTAAGTAGTAACCATGGATCATGAATCATACAATGCTAGAAAACTTATTTGGTTTTTGGGTAAGGTTTTGAGATAAAAATGATCTCAACTTCATGGGGTTCCAATGCAAGGGATCTCTCAATGAACAAGTGAACTTTGGCAAAATGCTAAGAGTAAAAAGCAACCTATGCATACAAGGACAAACTTCCATCTACCCTTTGTAACACAATTGTCTTCACTCTCATTTTTCTTTTAAGCTCACTCACCAAGTCCAACCTAAGCTACCCATTACAAGGCAATTCGCCAAACCCATAAGCTCAAACCACCTTCTCCTTTTCTCTTTTAAATACTTGGGGAAAACTTCTTCTACAACCACAAATGTTGGCACACTTTTACTTCAAG
Organism: Alliaria petiolata; assembly: GCA_020283515.1. Taxonomy (NCBI): domain Eukaryota; kingdom Viridiplantae; phylum Streptophyta; class Magnoliopsida; order Brassicales; family Brassicaceae; genus Alliaria; species Alliaria petiolata. Next base: position 446,122,389 of record JAHZTW010000001.1, on the reverse strand, counting down.
CTCTTTCTCTTTTCATTCACAAATTGCTATCCTCTTTCTTATAACATCTTAGCCATATTTTTTTTCTTTTTCTTGGCTCTTTTACTTTTCATTTCTAGAGGATTTTTTCTTTTCTTAACACTTAGAGCAATATACAAAGCCAACACTTGTTACAAATATTTTCGTTTTTCCCCTTTCACCAACTCATCTTCACCCATTTTACTTGTTCCATATCAAATATCAAGCCAAAATCCCCACTCAAGAATCCTATCCTATCACCTAGCTCATTGTTTTCGAGCTAGCTACATGGAAGCCTATCCTTGTCGCTCTAAACTCAACACTTTTTGCTAAGTTCACAAGAAGAAAAAGGCCTAATGCACTCAATAAGGAAGAGGTTTCAAAGGAAGCTTAGTTAGGGAGTTCGATTTTAACCGCTCTAAAGATGAGAGTCGGCTATTTGGGTTAACAAGAGTGGTAAAAGGAAAGAAGATAACCCAAATATGTATATGGTATCCATAAGTTCTCTAGCAATGCATAACCATGATAATTACTTGTTCAAATTAGGTTCGAGTTCAAGAGAGTTGGTTTCTATTCAAAGCTTGCTTCAATTAAAACTTGAATTTCAAATGGTAAGGTCCAAGTAGGGTTCAACTTTAACTTTCAAAATTTTGCACACAAAGCATCAAAGAGCTACTAACTAGGGCCTTGAACTAATTCATGAGCTTAACACCTTACAAGGAAAAATCATCATTGTCCCCTATGCAAGAATGCAATCCTATATGAAATCTAGACTCAATCCTACTTATCACAAATGCAAATGCAACTACATGCTATTTTTTTTTTAAAATTTTCGAAATTTTTCAATTTTTTTGGTTTTTCTATGCCTTAGATGAGACTCAAATATGCATGCTAGAAAAATAAGATCACAAAACACAAAGTCAAATACCATACTCCCCCAAACTTAAATTACACAGTCCCTTGTGTAATCCAAGCTTGGAGAAGATTTCAACAATGCAAAAGAAAATAAAAATTAGATGGTATTTACAATGGTTTGAAGTGGTACCTTGATCAAAAATGCATGGAGGAGGAGGAGTAAGAATCCATGGAGTATGATGGGTTGCTTGATTGAGGAGTGGGGGATCGCATGACTCTCTTCTCACGCCTCCTTGTCTCATAGGAGGAGGGGCGTGGCTCCTCATCATGGCTTGTAGCGCTAGGGACTCCTTGGAATGAATGGCGCCTCTCTTCCATGTGACTGTCTCCCTCTTGATCCTCTTGATGCCTTGGAGATGAACCTCTTTCAACCTTGGATGTGAGATCCTTAATCTGCCTTGCCATCCCCTTGACCGTTTTAACAAGCTTCCTAATGGTCTTGTCTTGCCATTTGTTCCATCTTTGAAGGAGCTTGATGTGATCATGGGCTTTTCGCGAGGTCTCACCTTGGTTGGTGCTTTCATAAGGCTCAAAGAAGTACCTCTCACTACCATAAACGGGAGGGGCTTGATAAGGTTCATGAGTATCGTCCCATGGAGCTATCGGGAAGGTCTCGATGTCGCCGAGAGCCTCGTCGGATGGAGTGAAGGCAGCATTTGATTTTTCTCTAAGGCTTGTGAGATGAATGCAGGGAAGTCGAATTGTAGCCTCCTTGAGCCTCTCCACATTGAATTTGTATTTGTAGCCACTCCCTTCTTTAACCAGAAAGTGTCCCTTGAGGAGGTAAGATGAGTCTATGTACTGCTCATCGGCCGAGGGGTCGCCTAAGTTGATGCCCACCTCCTCAAGGATGGGGGTGATCATGCCGCCTATAGCTAGTTGGTGGGAGCGATCCTTTTTCTTGGCTGTGGCTTTACCATAGTAACTCGCTGCGTGAGCAACCCATATCTGCACCATACCATTTCCCGTAGCATCTCCTCGCATTTCGAGGTTACCGAGGTAACTGATGATGCTCTTGAGCCCAACATCCAACATCTCCCATTCTTCAGCTGTTACAGTCACGCTCTCTTTCTTGCCAAAGAAAGTGTGAGCCAGCACCTTATGGGCATAACGGATCGCGGGGTGACGGATCATCTTGTTCTTGACTCTCCCGGTCTTGTAACTCTCGTTACCGAGAAACTCCCAAAGTCTTTCCAACTCAACCTTCCTAACATCCAAGCGCGACCCCGGACCTGTCCCCTCATCAAAACCAAGCACCTCACTAAGCTTCTTGAAGCCCATCTTGTAAGACTTGTTGCGAACTCGGAATTGGATGAAACCGACGCCATCTTTCTCTTTATCAATACCCCCGGAACTCGAAGTTGTGACCTTCAAAGAGGAGAGGAATTGGCAAGTCTCCTCTTGGTAGCTCGGATATGACCGGTTGAACCACCTCTCACACCCCAAAATCCGGAAAATTTCAGTCACATCCTCTAAGAGACCCAACTCGTCAAGCAGCTCATGGTCCGGATACTTAGTTCCCTTGAAAGGCATCTCCATGAGAGACTTGTAAACTGATGCGGGTGTTGGAGGTGCGGCCGCAGCTCTCTCGGCTCTCCTTTCCCTCGCCTTCGCCCTACTAATGTCACTCTTTTGAGACAACTTCCTTATGACCGGGGGACTCTCTTCGGGATCTTCTTCTTCCACCTCTACCGGCCTCTTGCCTTGTTTCTTGCTAGTCTCACTCTTTCTTCCCATATTGCCTACAAAATTG
>JAHZTW010000001.1:446012891-446082008 GCA_020283515.1 Alliaria petiolata | reverse complement strand
TTGAACTCAAGAACAAAATAAAAGCTTAAACATAAATCCTAATAATGCATAACCACGAAATCCTATGAAGGATATGTGGCTAAACAATATTAGAAGGCAAGAACAAGAACAAATAAATAAGAGAAGTGCAAAAACTAAATTAAAATAAAAAGTATTTACATGGTTCTTGAAAATAAAAAGAGAACTAACCAAAAACTAAAATTGTCTAAGAAAAAAAAAGGGAAGAGGAGGAGCTCGGGAGAAGAGGCTAAGTATTTATAGAAGGGCCACAAAAACCTTAGTGAACCTTATCCTCTCAAAAGGGATCCAATGCTAAAAGTAAACTTCTTTGGACTCTTGTGCTCTTTTGGACTTATTCTGCAACGGCTTCATAAAGATATGGCACCCCGATTATGGCTCCAAGCTCTTATCTTCCCAGCAGAAGCTTCATCGGGCACAAGTCGTTATGCTTGCCCGTTATACATTAGCTTGCCGAGCTGCCAGACCGATGCTCACTGTTTCCGCAATAACTTCCGAACCGCCGATCGTAATGACTTGATACCTCCACCAGACAAAATCTAGCTCGATCCTCTACAAATTGTATGAAGACATTAGAAACTGAATCGAGCTAGAAGTCCTTCGTCCGACCTGATCTTTCCACAACAGGTTGTCCATTTCAGTTTAGTTGATTGATCTGGAAGCAGACGTCTTGCTTCATATCAGGATGAGGTCGTTGTGGCTGACCGTGGTGACTGTAAAAGTCTTCTCTTTTGCTCCTTCTTGCCTTTACTGCTCATTAGTTCTTCTCCCAAACTTCATAGAACCTCCACAAGCTGCAAAAGTACCTGCCAAACACTCCAAACATGCAAAATATGCAATGCCTATCCTAAAACTAATATGAATGAAGATGGGACAAAAACTAATGAATGAATGCATAAAAGAGACAAAAACCTGTACTAAATGCATGCTAAAATGATGTAAAATATAGATATATCAACACTCCCAAACTTGCCTTTTTGCTTGTCCTCAAGCAAACAAAGACAAACAAGAGAGTGAGGTTTGAAAATGGGTGTTCAAATCCAAAATGCCAAAAAGAGAACAAATCAACGTCCATGGTTAAAGTTCTAAGATGCAAATCAAATGTATTCTACTCCAAAGTCTTAGCTACACTCATCTCAAAATACAATGCACTTAATCTCAACCTACACACACAATCAAATCATCCTATCCCTTTAACATTTATTAAAGATCAAAACTGTGAATCATGTTTATGTTCATCATTCAACTCATTTGGACAAGGATAAGGTTCGCGAGCTAAAAGTGAACTCGAAGTAAAAGGGTTAAGTGTTTAGCAAGGATCACTCAATGAAAGGAATCTTCTTAATGCAAAATGCTAAGGATAAAAACTAACCGATGCATACAAGGATAAATTCTCATCTACCCAAGCACCTAATCACCTTCTACCTTAGTCTAAACAATATTCCCTTTCCTAAGCTACCCTTCTCTGAGGCATTTCGCCTTGTACCCGTTTTTACTCCTCGTTTCACCTTCTTTGGTCATGTCAGGGGACTTCTTCTTTGTTGGAGATCATTTCGGCTCTTCTTTGGCTCTTTCTGTGGCGTTCCTTTGTTTTCACCTTCGGTGTTGTTGGCCGGATCAGACTTTGTTGTTTGGCCTTCTTTTGATTCTTTGGAAACGCCTTTTCTCCTTTGGTTTTGAGCTTTTTTTTGTAGCCGCCATCTCACTGTTTTGTTGTCCCCGTTTTGACTCCATTGAACCTTTCTTTCTTTCTCCTTCCCACATATAAGCAATCAGAACCCACCCTTCCTAGTCTACCCAAAGATATCGGCCTAGTATATCGGTATCAAGCCATTTTCCTTTGTTAACCACCTAACCTATTGTTGACTCGAGTTGTGAGCCAACGTCTACATGAGAATCTAACCTTGTCAGCCTAAACCCAACACTTTTTGTCTAATAAGATTCGAAAATTAATGCAAAGGCGTCACATATCGCTCACAAAAGTGTTTTAAGGTTTGAAACGACGGTTAAGGTTTGGGTTTGGTAGGGTATTTGGACTAGCAAAGAGTGGTATAAAAGGGAAAAAGAAAGTCTAAGTGAATATCCATGAGTTGAAATCCAAAACACAAGCATGATAATTATGAATCAATTTTACGGTTCAAGTATAATTAGGGAAAGGAATCAAATCAAGTGTGCTTTGATAACTAGCTTTTTAAGGGCTTTAATCAATCCTAAAGCTTAGCATTGTCATTGTAATACTTTAGGTATCAATCCAAAGGGGTAGAGATTAAAAACATTAGGAATGCATGAAACTATCTAATCTAAGTCATTTTCGGGTAAAATGAGGGAAACAAACTATAAAAACTACTTGCTGCAACTAAATGACTACGAAAACTATTTTAAAATCCCGACTAGGATGTTAACTAACTAGCAGAAGACTTCTAAGAATTTAAATGAGACAACTACTAGTTTTATAAAATCGAAAGCTAAAACCGGACAAAACGGGAAATTGCTGAAATCCTAAGATGAATTTTTAAAACTATTAAATAAAATCTAACGACCTTAAAACGATTACTAAGCTACTAAATGAGACTCCAGGCAATTTCTAAAATACTAAAATCATCAAGAACACTACTTTATGAATTATGAGACTCTAATGCAAGCAATAAGAAGGCTAAATTCGAAATGCAAGAATTAAAAGGGCAAGGATTTAAAGATGGGGTAATTGAATAAGAGGATTAATATGGCTAACTTGATGTTCATACTCCAACAATTCTCATTTTTAGATATAGGAATCTCATTTAGACTTTCCCATCTTAGGTGGTACTAATCTCATTTGCAAACCTAGATTTTCCCAACTTAGGTGGTACTAATCTAGTGTTAATCCTCAACCCAATGCCTAATTCTCATTAGCAAGGGGGAGAATTGCAAAGGTGAGAACCTAATCCTAAATGAATCAATAAACCCTTTAGACAACCAATATTTTGGTGTAAAAAGGTAAATCTCTTCATTAAGTGGGTTGGGCATTTCATCAAACACCTTGTGGGTGAGAAATGCCCTTGTGTTTAGATTGCATGATTTATGCAAATCTAACACTAGAACCACTAAATGAGAAAGGGTTTTATGAAATTAAGTCCTAAACACCAAGCTTTCCACTTAAATCTCCCTAATCTATCCCATCTTCAAATCCAAGAAAGACTACTCCTTATTCATGTTCAAACCCCTCTTAATCATAAGAGAAGAGGTGTTAAACATGATTAAGGTAAACAAGAAGAAAGATTAAGGCTTAAAATGCAAGTACTTAATTAAAAATCAAAGGTTTACAAAACTAAAGCTTGAAAATAGATAAAGTGTTTCAATGGTGATCCACAAAACCCAAAAATGGGGAAGGAGGCTAAGAATTTCGTGGATAGCTCTAAAATTAGGTAAAACATGTTTATATAGGACCACACAAATGGTCCCCTCACTAAAAGACAAAGTGTGAGTTGGCAAAGCAAAAGAAGGGAAAAACAGATGGACGGATCGAGCTGGCTGGTCGATCTGTGACTCGATCCACGGCTGATCGACTGGGTTTGGTCGATCTGTGACTCGATCCACGGCTGATCGACTGGGTTTGGTCGATCCGTGACTCGATCCACGGCTGATCGACTGGGTTTGGTCGATCCGTGACTCGATCCACGGCTGATTGACTGGGTTTGGTCGATCCGCTGCTCGATCTCAGCTTCCTTTCCTTTGTCCAAGCTTTCCTTTGACTCCCATCAAATCCTAAGCTCTTCTTTAACCTTCTTGTCCATGCTCATCATCCAAGATAGCTCCAAGTACACCAAATAACCTGAAAATGATGCAAATATGCAAGAAATATACAAATGCTAATGCAACATGTCCTAAAACCTAAAATGGGACAAAAACTACAATAACTCTAAGTATGAGTGCAAAAGTGAGTGCAAAACTATCCTAAATGAGTGCTAAAATATGCTAAATTATGAGTCTATCAACTCCCCCAAACTTGCCTTTTTGCTTGTCCTCAAGCAAACAAAGACAAACTAGGAGAAGAAGTTTGAAAATGGGGGTTCAAATCCAAAAGTGTTTTTCAAATGAATCAATTCAATGGTCCTTGTTCTTAATCCTATGATGCAGTTTACAAAATCTACTCCAAAGAACTTAGCCATATTCATCACATATTGAATTTCAAATCAAGACTTGTCTATTCCAAACAATCCAAGAATCCTAACCTTTAACATTCAATTAAGCTCAAACCGTGAATCACACTTATGCATTTAAAACCGAATACATTTGGCTAAGGGACAAGGTTATGAGATAAAAATGATCTCATTCAAGTGGGTACTCCAAGCTTTGGTTTATCTCAAAAAGGATTGAACTTATGCATAATGCTAAAGGTAAAAGGCAATGTATGCATACATGACTAGACTCTCATCTACCCAAATACACTAACAATTTACCTAATTCCCCTCTCATTCATTTTTTTTTTTCAGCTCACTCACCCTCTAGAGACTACCCAAATCAAACAAGGCAACACGCCAAGCAATAAACCCACAAGATCTTTATCAAATTCATTTTAGGAAAAACTTCTCCAACTTTTCTTATAGCTAGTGGTATGATCATACATTTATTAGCTCTTTTCTTTTCCTTGGATAGCTCTCTTTCTCATATATATATTTTTTCTTTTATGCACTTGGCCTCTAGGGCTCTTTTCTTTTCATTTTTTAAGAGAGCTATCACATATTCTTTTTAACTTGAGCTTTTTCACAATACAATTCAAGACCAACCACTTAAAACTATGTACCCCTTTTATTCACATCTTACACCAACTTCTTCTCAAGCCTAATCAAGGTTTCGATTTTCAGTGACAACACCCATGAACCCAACCCAAATCAAGCCTAGAACTAGCTTCAAGATGCAAAGCTAGAATCATTATGAGAGCCTAAACATGTCGCCCTAAACCTAACACTTTATGCCAAGTTCAATCAAAAATAAGGCCTCACAAATTGCAATCACACAAGAATTTTGGCTTGAAAGGAGGGTAAGGGTTAAGGTGTGGATTTCTATTTAGGCTTACAAGAGAGTGGTGAAAGGAATAAGAAAGCCTAAATATGTATATGTATCCATGTATCCTTTTTCAAATGCACAAGTATGATAATTAAAAGTTCATGTTAAGGTTCCAATTTATAGGATTGGATTCAATTCATGTTTGTTTCAACTTTAAGCCAAGAAAATCAAGACAAATGGTCCAAAGATGGTTAGAACTTAATTTTCAAATTTGCACAAAGCATCAAAGGACTACTAACTAGGGCCTTGAACCAATTCATGAGCTTAAAACACTTTACAAGGAAAATTGCCCCCTATGCAAATGCAAGCAACCTAAATGATAAAAATTCTAGACTCAGTCCTAAAGAATTTACAAATGCAAATGCAAGCTACATGAATTTTTTCGAAATTTTTGAAAATTTCTGATTTTCTATGCAAATGTATATGCATGAAGACTCAAATATGCTTAAAGGAAAAATAAGAAAACAAAACACAAAATTAAATCTCTCAACCTCTCCCCCAAACTTAAATTACACAGTCCCTTGTGTAATAAAAGTTCAAGAGAGACCATCAACAAGAAATAAAATTCAAAAATCCAAAAATGCATGTTATTTACAAGGTTTTGGAATGGTGTACCTTGGAGCTTGTTGTGGTTAGGGCTGAGATCAAGCAGCTGGGCATTGTTTGGGATCTCCATCTCCCTTGTTCCTGCTCACACACACTTAAAGACATAATCTAGAAGAGAAATAAAAATTATAAACACAAGGATAGTCATGGGATTGCCTCCCAAGTGCGCTTTGTTTAAAGTCTCTTAGCTTGACTTTCCTTACTCTTCCCTAAGCTGGTTTTAGGGTGAAATGGGTGGCTGGGGACGTGGTTGAGTTTGCTCCTTGAGGTATATCCATGGTGTAGATAGTAGACAGCATCTCTTGCACCCTTGTTTCATCCTTCTCTAAACCGGGTGGAAGAAAGACTTTGGCGTTTATAAACGGTTTGGAGTGGCATGTTGTCTCAACCTTATACTCTAAAGACGCAGCTTTGAGTCTCAATGGGTGAAGACTCAAAGTGTTACTAGGCTGAGCAATGAGCTTGCCCACGTGCTTCTTCTTCTTTGGCCTCTTCCTTGCCTTCCTTGCCTTCCTTGGCAAGTTCACCAAAATCTCATCCAACTTGGGTTCATCAAACAAAACTTGAGTTGTGGAGATAGAAGCAGCTCCTTTACCATCCTCTAATTCCTTGATCTTGGAGGCTAATGTCTCAAGTTTGGATTTAGAGTCCTCTTGTATGCTACCCATGTTGGTATGGATATCATCCAACTCCTTATCCATTTGCATTGCGCCATCCTCTTGACCATGTAAGAGTTGTTGGAGCATACTTTGAATGGTCTCTTGAGAAAGAGAACTAGGGCCTTGTCCTTGTTGCACAGAACGTGGGTCTTTCATCATGAAATTGGCTCTCTCATGGTGTTGCTCATGAGCCAAATCAACTCCTCCTTGTTTCACTTGTATGAGTTTCTCCAAGCGCTCCAATTTATCTTGCAAGTCCTTCCATGTGGAGTCTTCACATGATCTCTCTAGAGGTGTTGCAACATGCCCTTCATAGTAGCTTTCACTAGTCTTGGCCAAGTTCTCAACAAGTAGCTCTCCTTCTTCCATTGTGAGGTTTGCAAAACGCCCTTTGCTAGCCACATCCAATGTCCATTTGTGATCCTTAGCAACTCCACAATAGAAAATGCTAAGGATTGCTTCTTTCTTGAACCCATGATGTGGACAATCTCGAGTGTACCCTCTAAGCCTCTCCCATGCTTCATGAAAGGTCTCATGTATGCCTTGCTTGAAGCTCATGATGTCCCTCCTCACTTGGACTGTTTTTTGTGTTGGATAGAACCTTTGAAGGAAGACTCTTTGACAATCATCCCAAGATTTGACCAAATGAGATGGTAGAGCTCTCTCCCATTGATGCGCTTTTTCTCCAAGTGAGAAAGGAAAGAGAATGAGCTTGATGCTATCTTTGGGCACACCTCCAATGCTAAACGTGGTGCACAACCTTTCAAAGGACTCCACATGATCATAAGGATTTTCCATTCCATTCCCAAAGAACTTAGAGCATTGAATTAACCTCACAAGACTTGGCTTGATCTCATAGGCTGTGGCTTCTATTGGAGGAGGATGGATTCCAAATCTCAACTCATGATAATGAGGAGCATCAAAGCTCCCAATTGTTGGCTTGTTCCCTTGAGCTTGGGGAGAGATAGGTACACTTTCTTGAGGTTGTGGAGTTGGGAGAATGCTTCTTTGGTTGTTCTTCTCCAAAACCTCAAGTGATCTTGTCTTTCCATGTCTCTTCTCTTTAGTTTGGTACCTTTGAAAACATAAGAGAATCAAGGAACACAAGTTAGTAGCAAAAAATAAGAAAAAATTCATCATCTTGAAAAGAGATGAGAAAACAAGGTAAAATAAAAACTTAGTCTCAAATAGATTCAAAATCCTAATGGTTAATGCTACACCCCAATGGCAACGGCGCCAATTGATAACTAGCTTTTTAAGGGCTTTAATCAATCCTAAAGCTTAGCATTGTCATTGTAATACTTTAGGTATCAATCCAAAGGGGTAGAGATTAAAAACATTAGGAATGCATGAAACTATCTAATCTAAGTCATTTTCGGGTAAAATGAGGGAAACAAACTATAAAAACTACTTGCTGCAACTAAATGACTACGAAAACTATTTTAAAATCCCGACTAGGATGTTAACTAACTAGCAGAAGACTTCTAAGAATTTAAATGAGACAACTACTAGTTTTATAAAATCGAAAGCTAAAACCGGACAAAACGGGAAATTGCTGAAATCCTAAGATGAATTTTTAAAACTATTAAATAAAATCTAACGACCTTAAAACGATTACTAAGCTACTAAATGAGACTCCAGGCAATTTCTAAAATACTAAAATCATCAAGAACACTACTTTATGAATTATGAGACTCTAATGCAAGCAATAAGAAGGCTAAATTCGAAATGCAAGAATTAAAAGGGCAAGGATTTAAAGATGGGGTAATTGAATAAGAGGATTAATATGGCTAACTTGATGTTCATACTCCAACAATTCTCATTTTTAGATATAGGAATCTCATTTAGACTTTCCCATCTTAGGTGGTACTAATCTCATTTGCAAACCTAGATTTTCCCAACTTAGGTGGTACTAATCTAGTGTTAATCCTCAACCCAATGCCTAATTCTCATTAGCAAGGGGGAGAATTGCAAAGGTGAGAACCTAATCCTAAATGAATCAATAAACCCTTTAGACAACCAATATTTTGGTGTAAAAAGGTAAATCTCTTCATTAAGTGGGTTGGGCATTTCATCAAACACCTTGTGGGTGAGAAATGCCCTTGTGTTTAGATTGCATGATTTATGCAAATCTAACACTAGAACCACTAAATGAGAAAGGGTTTTATGAAATTAAGTCCTAAACACCAAGCTTTCCACTTAAATCTCCCTAATCTATCCCATCTTCAAATCCAAGAAAGACTACTCCTTATTCATGTTCAAACCCCTCTTAATCATAAGAGAAGAGGTGTTAAACATGATTAAGGTAAACAAGAAGAAAGATTAAGGCTTAAAATGCAAGTACTTAATTAAAAATCAAAGGTTTACAAAACTAAAGCTTGAAAATAGATAAAGTGTTTCAATGGTGATCCACAAAACCCAAAAATGGGGAAGGAGGCTAAGAATTTCGTGGATAGCTCTAAAATTAGGTAAAACATGTTTATATAGGACCACACAAATGGTCCCCTCACTAAAAGACAAAGTGTGAGTTGGCAAAGCAAAAGAAGGGAAAAACAGATGGACGGATCGAGCTGGCTGGTCGATCTGTGACTCGATCCACGGCTGATCGACTGGGTTTGGTCGATCTGTGACTCGATCCACGGCTGATCGACTGGGTTTGGTCGATCCGTGACTCGATCCACGGCTGATCGACTGGGTTTGGTCGATCCGTGACTCGATCCACGGCTGATTGACTGGGTTTGGTCGATCCGCTGCTCGATCTCAGCTTCCTTTCCTTTGTCCAAGCTTTCCTTTGACTCCCATCAAATCCTAAGCTCTTCTTTAACCTTCTTGTCCATGCTCATCATCCAAGATAGCTCCAAGTACACCAAATAACCTGAAAATGATGCAAATATGCAAGAAATATACAAATGCTAATGCAACATGTCCTAAAACCTAAAATGGGACAAAAACTACAATAACTCTAAGTATGAGTGCAAAAGTGAGTGCAAAACTATCCTAAATGAGTGCTAAAATATGCTAAATTATGAGTCTATCAACTCCCCCAAACTTGCCTTTTTGCTTGTCCTCAAGCAAACAAAGACAAACTAGGAGAAGAAGTTTGAAAATGGGGGTTCAAATCCAAAAGTGTTTTTCAAATGAATCAATTCAATGGTCCTTGTTCTTAATCCTATGATGCAGTTTACAAAATCTACTCCAAAGAACTTAGCCATATTCATCACATATTGAATTTCAAATCAAGACTTGTCTATTCCAAACAATCCAAGAATCCTAACCTTTAACATTCAATTAAGCTCAAACCGTGAATCACACTTATGCATTTAAAACCGAATACATTTGGCTAAGGGACAAGGTTATGAGATAAAAATGATCTCATTCAAGTGGGTACTCCAAGCTTTGGTTTATCTCAAAAAGGATTGAACTTATGCATAATGCTAAAGGTAAAAGGCAATGTATGCATACATGACTAGACTCTCATCTACCCAAATACACTAACAATTTACCTAATTCCCCTCTCATTCATTTTTTTTTTTCAGCTCACTCACCCTCTAGAGACTACCCAAATCAAACAAGGCAACACGCCAAGCAATAAACCCACAAGATCTTTATCAAATTCATTTTAGGAAAAACTTCTCCAACTTTTCTTATAGCTAGTGGTATGATCATACATTTATTAGCTCTTTTCTTTTCCTTGGATAGCTCTCTTTCTCATATATATATTTTTTCTTTTATGCACTTGGCCTCTAGGGCTCTTTTCTTTTCATTTTTTAAGAGAGCTATCACATATTCTTTTTAACTTGAGCTTTTTCACAATACAATTCAAGACCAACCACTTAAAACTATGTACCCCTTTTATTCACATCTTACACCAACTTCTTCTCAAGCCTAATCAAGGTTTCGATTTTCAGTGACAACACCCATGAACCCAACCCAAATCAAGCCTAGAACTAGCTTCAAGATGCAAAGCTAGAATCATTATGAGAGCCTAAACATGTCGCCCTAAACCTAACACTTTATGCCAAGTTCAATCAAAAATAAGGCCTCACAAATTGCAATCACACAAGAATTTTGGCTTGAAAGGAGGGTAAGGGTTAAGGTGTGGATTTCTATTTAGGCTTACAAGAGAGTGGTGAAAGGAATAAGAAAGCCTAAATATGTATATGTATCCATGTATCCTTTTTCAAATGCACAAGTATGATAATTAAAAGTTCATGTTAAGGTTCCAATTTATAGGATTGGATTCAATTCATGTTTGTTTCAACTTTAAGCCAAGAAAATCAAGACAAATGGTCCAAAGATGGTTAGAACTTAATTTTCAAATTTGCACAAAGCATCAAAGGACTACTAACTAGGGCCTTGAACCAATTCATGAGCTTAAAACACTTTACAAGGAAAATTGCCCCCTATGCAAATGCAAGCAACCTAAATGATAAAAATTCTAGACTCAGTCCTAAAGAATTTACAAATGCAAATGCAAGCTACATGAATTTTTTCGAAATTTTTGAAAATTTCTGATTTTCTATGCAAATGTATATGCATGAAGACTCAAATATGCTTAAAGGAAAAATAAGAAAACAAAACACAAAATTAAATCTCTCAACCTCTCCCCCAAACTTAAATTACACAGTCCCTTGTGTAATAAAAGTTCAAGAGAGACCATCAACAAGAAATAAAATTCAAAAATCCAAAAATGCATGTTATTTACAAGGTTTTGGAATGGTGTACCTTGGAGCTTGTTGTGGTTAGGGCTGAGATCAAGCAGCTGGGCATTGTTTGGGATCTCCATCTCCCTTGTTCCTGCTCACACACACTTAAAGACATAATCTAGAAGAGAAATAAAAATTATAAACACAAGGATAGTCATGGGATTGCCTCCCAAGTGCGCTTTGTTTAAAGTCTCTTAGCTTGACTTTCCTTACTCTTCCCTAAGCTGGTTTTAGGGTGAAATGGGTGGCTGGGGACGTGGTTGAGTTTGCTCCTTGAGGTATATCCATGGTGTAGATAGTAGACAGCATCTCTTGCACCCTTGTTTCATCCTTCTCTAAACCGGGTGGAAGAAAGACTTTGGCGTTTATAAACGGTTTGGAGTGGCATGTTGTCTCAACCTTATACTCTAAAGACGCAGCTTTGAGTCTCAATGGGTGAAGACTCAAAGTGTTACTAGGCTGAGCAATGAGCTTGCCCACGTGCTTCTTCTTCTTTGGCCTCTTCCTTGCCTTCCTTGCCTTCCTTGGCAAGTTCACCAAAATCTCATCCAACTTGGGTTCATCAAACAAAACTTGAGTTGTGGAGATAGAAGCAGCTCCTTTACCATCCTCTAATTCCTTGATCTTGGAGGCTAATGTCTCAAGTTTGGATTTAGAGTCCTCTTGTATGCTACCCATGTTGGTATGGATATCATCCAACTCCTTATCCATTTGCATTGCGCCATCCTCTTGACCATGTAAGAGTTGTTGGAGCATACTTTGAATGGTCTCTTGAGAAAGAGAACTAGGGCCTTGTCCTTGTTGCACAGAACGTGGGTCTTTCATCATGAAATTGGCTCTCTCATGGTGTTGCTCATGAGCCAAATCAACTCCTCCTTGTTTCACTTGTATGAGTTTCTCCAAGCGCTCCAATTTATCTTGCAAGTCCTTCCATGTGGAGTCTTCACATGATCTCTCTAGAGGTGTTGCAACATGCCCTTCATAGTAGCTTTCACTAGTCTTGGCCAAGTTCTCAACAAGTAGCTCTCCTTCTTCCATTGTGAGGTTTGCAAAACGCCCTTTGCTAGCCACATCCAATGTCCATTTGTGATCCTTAGCAACTCCACAATAGAAAATGCTAAGGATTGCTTCTTTCTTGAACCCATGATGTGGACAATCTCGAGTGTACCCTCTAAGCCTCTCCCATGCTTCATGAAAGGTCTCATGTATGCCTTGCTTGAAGCTCATGATGTCCCTCCTCACTTGGACTGTTTTTTGTGTTGGATAGAACCTTTGAAGGAAGACTCTTTGACAATCATCCCAAGATTTGACCAAATGAGATGGTAGAGCTCTCTCCCATTGATGCGCTTTTTCTCCAAGTGAGAAAGGAAAGAGAATGAGCTTGATGCTATCTTTGGGCACACCTCCAATGCTAAACGTGGTGCACAACCTTTCAAAGGACTCCACATGATCATAAGGATTTTCCATTCCATTCCCAAAGAACTTAGAGCATTGAATTAACCTCACAAGACTTGGCTTGATCTCATAGGCTGTGGCTTCTATTGGAGGAGGATGGATTCCAAATCTCAACTCATGATAATGAGGAGCATCAAAGCTCCCAATTGTTGGCTTGTTCCCTTGAGCTTGGGGAGAGATAGGTACACTTTCTTGAGGTTGTGGAGTTGGGAGAATGCTTCTTTGGTTGTTCTTCTCCAAAACCTCAAGTGATCTTGTCTTTCCATGTCTCTTCTCTTTAGTTTGGTACCTTTGAAAACATAAGAGAATCAAGGAACACAAGTTAGTAGCAAAAAATAAGAAAAAATTCATCATCTTGAAAAGAGATGAGAAAACAAGGTAAAATAAAAACTTAGTCTCAAATAGATTCAAAATCCTAATGGTTAATGCTACACCCCAATGGCAACGGCGCCAATTGATAACTAGCTTTTTAAGGGCTTTAATCAATCCTAAAGCTTAGCATTGTCATTGTAATACTTTAGGTATCAATCCAAAGGGGTAGAGATTAAAAACATTAGGAATGCATGAAACTATCTAATCTAAGTCATTTTCGGGTAAAATGAGGGAAACAAACTATAAAAACTACTTGCTGCAACTAAATGACTACGAAAACTATTTTAAAATCCCGACTAGGATGTTAACTAACTAGCAGAAGACTTCTAAGAATTTAAATGAGACAACTACTAGTTTTATAAAATCGAAAGCTAAAACCGGACAAAACGGGAAATTGCTGAAATCCTAAGATGAATTTTTAAAACTATTAAATAAAATCTAACGACCTTAAAACGATTACTAAGCTACTAAATGAGACTCCAGGCAATTTCTAAAATACTAAAATCATCAAGAACACTACTTTATGAATTATGAGACTCTAATGCAAGCAATAAGAAGGCTAAATTCGAAATGCAAGAATTAAAAGGGCAAGGATTTAAAGATGGGGTAATTGAATAAGAGGATTAATATGGCTAACTTGATGTTCATACTCCAACAATTCTCATTTTTAGATATAGGAATCTCATTTAGACTTTCCCATCTTAGGTGGTACTAATCTCATTTGCAAACCTAGATTTTCCCAACTTAGGTGGTACTAATCTAGTGTTAATCCTCAACCCAATGCCTAATTCTCATTAGCAAGGGGGAGAATTGCAAAGGTGAGAACCTAATCCTAAATGAATCAATAAACCCTTTAGACAACCAATATTTTGGTGTAAAAAGGTAAATCTCTTCATTAAGTGGGTTGGGCATTTCATCAAACACCTTGTGGGTGAGAAATGCCCTTGTGTTTAGATTGCATGATTTATGCAAATCTAACACTAGAACCACTAAATGAGAAAGGGTTTTATGAAATTAAGTCCTAAACACCAAGCTTTCCACTTAAATCTCCCTAATCTATCCCATCTTCAAATCCAAGAAAGACTACTCCTTATTCATGTTCAAACCCCTCTTAATCATAAGAGAAGAGGTGTTAAACATGATTAAGGTAAACAAGAAGAAAGATTAAGGCTTAAAATGCAAGTACTTAATTAAAAATCAAAGGTTTACAAAACTAAAGCTTGAAAATAGATAAAGTGTTTCAATGGTGATCCACAAAACCCAAAAATGGGGAAGGAGGCTAAGAATTTCGTGGATAGCTCTAAAATTAGGTAAAACATGTTTATATAGGACCACACAAATGGTCCCCTCACTAAAAGACAAAGTGTGAGTTGGCAAAGCAAAAGAAGGGAAAAACAGATGGACGGATCGAGCTGGCTGGTCGATCTGTGACTCGATCCACGGCTGATCGACTGGGTTTGGTCGATCTGTGACTCGATCCACGGCTGATCGACTGGGTTTGGTCGATCCGTGACTCGATCCACGGCTGATCGACTGGGTTTGGTCGATCCGTGACTCGATCCACGGCTGATTGACTGGGTTTGGTCGATCCGCTGCTCGATCTCAGCTTCCTTTCCTTTGTCCAAGCTTTCCTTTGACTCCCATCAAATCCTAAGCTCTTCTTTAACCTTCTTGTCCATGCTCATCATCCAAGATAGCTCCAAGTACACCAAATAACCTGAAAATGATGCAAATATGCAAGAAATATACAAATGCTAATGCAACATGTCCTAAAACCTAAAATGGGACAAAAACTACAATAACTCTAAGTATGAGTGCAAAAGTGAGTGCAAAACTATCCTAAATGAGTGCTAAAATATGCTAAATTATGAGTCTATCAACTCCCCCAAACTTGCCTTTTTGCTTGTCCTCAAGCAAACAAAGACAAACTAGGAGAAGAAGTTTGAAAATGGGGGTTCAAATCCAAAAGTGTTTTTCAAATGAATCAATTCAATGGTCCTTGTTCTTAATCCTATGATGCAGTTTACAAAATCTACTCCAAAGAACTTAGCCATATTCATCACATATTGAATTTCAAATCAAGACTTGTCTATTCCAAACAATCCAAGAATCCTAACCTTTAACATTCAATTAAGCTCAAACCGTGAATCACACTTATGCATTTAAAACCGAATACATTTGGCTAAGGGACAAGGTTATGAGATAAAAATGATCTCATTCAAGTGGGTACTCCAAGCTTTGGTTTATCTCAAAAAGGATTGAACTTATGCATAATGCTAAAGGTAAAAGGCAATGTATGCATACATGACTAGACTCTCATCTACCCAAATACACTAACAATTTACCTAATTCCCCTCTCATTCATTTTTTTTTTTCAGCTCACTCACCCTCTAGAGACTACCCAAATCAAACAAGGCAACACGCCAAGCAATAAACCCACAAGATCTTTATCAAATTCATTTTAGGAAAAACTTCTCCAACTTTTCTTATAGCTAGTGGTATGATCATACATTTATTAGCTCTTTTCTTTTCCTTGGATAGCTCTCTTTCTCATATATATATTTTTTCTTTTATGCACTTGGCCTCTAGGGCTCTTTTCTTTTCATTTTTTAAGAGAGCTATCACATATTCTTTTTAACTTGAGCTTTTTCACAATACAATTCAAGACCAACCACTTAAAACTATGTACCCCTTTTATTCACATCTTACACCAACTTCTTCTCAAGCCTAATCAAGGTTTCGATTTTCAGTGACAACACCCATGAACCCAACCCAAATCAAGCCTAGAACTAGCTTCAAGATGCAAAGCTAGAATCATTATGAGAGCCTAAACATGTCGCCCTAAACCTAACACTTTATGCCAAGTTCAATCAAAAATAAGGCCTCACAAATTGCAATCACACAAGAATTTTGGCTTGAAAGGAGGGTAAGGGTTAAGGTGTGGATTTCTATTTAGGCTTACAAGAGAGTGGTGAAAGGAATAAGAAAGCCTAAATATGTATATGTATCCATGTATCCTTTTTCAAATGCACAAGTATGATAATTAAAAGTTCATGTTAAGGTTCCAATTTATAGGATTGGATTCAATTCATGTTTGTTTCAACTTTAAGCCAAGAAAATCAAGACAAATGGTCCAAAGATGGTTAGAACTTAATTTTCAAATTTGCACAAAGCATCAAAGGACTACTAACTAGGGCCTTGAACCAATTCATGAGCTTAAAACACTTTACAAGGAAAATTGCCCCCTATGCAAATGCAAGCAACCTAAATGATAAAAATTCTAGACTCAGTCCTAAAGAATTTACAAATGCAAATGCAAGCTACATGAATTTTTTCGAAATTTTTGAAAATTTCTGATTTTCTATGCAAATGTATATGCATGAAGACTCAAATATGCTTAAAGGAAAAATAAGAAAACAAAACACAAAATTAAATCTCTCAACCTCTCCCCCAAACTTAAATTACACAGTCCCTTGTGTAATAAAAGTTCAAGAGAGACCATCAACAAGAAATAAAATTCAAAAATCCAAAAATGCATGTTATTTACAAGGTTTTGGAATGGTGTACCTTGGAGCTTGTTGTGGTTAGGGCTGAGATCAAGCAGCTGGGCATTGTTTGGGATCTCCATCTCCCTTGTTCCTGCTCACACACACTTAAAGACATAATCTAGAAGAGAAATAAAAATTATAAACACAAGGATAGTCATGGGATTGCCTCCCAAGTGCGCTTTGTTTAAAGTCTCTTAGCTTGACTTTCCTTACTCTTCCCTAAGCTGGTTTTAGGGTGAAATGGGTGGCTGGGGACGTGGTTGAGTTTGCTCCTTGAGGTATATCCATGGTGTAGATAGTAGACAGCATCTCTTGCACCCTTGTTTCATCCTTCTCTAAACCGGGTGGAAGAAAGACTTTGGCGTTTATAAACGGTTTGGAGTGGCATGTTGTCTCAACCTTATACTCTAAAGACGCAGCTTTGAGTCTCAATGGGTGAAGACTCAAAGTGTTACTAGGCTGAGCAATGAGCTTGCCCACGTGCTTCTTCTTCTTTGGCCTCTTCCTTGCCTTCCTTGCCTTCCTTGGCAAGTTCACCAAAATCTCATCCAACTTGGGTTCATCAAACAAAACTTGAGTTGTGGAGATAGAAGCAGCTCCTTTACCATCCTCTAATTCCTTGATCTTGGAGGCTAATGTCTCAAGTTTGGATTTAGAGTCCTCTTGTATGCTACCCATGTTGGTATGGATATCATCCAACTCCTTATCCATTTGCATTGCGCCATCCTCTTGACCATGTAAGAGTTGTTGGAGCATACTTTGAATGGTCTCTTGAGAAAGAGAACTAGGGCCTTGTCCTTGTTGCACAGAACGTGGGTCTTTCATCATGAAATTGGCTCTCTCATGGTGTTGCTCATGAGCCAAATCAACTCCTCCTTGTTTCACTTGTATGAGTTTCTCCAAGCGCTCCAATTTATCTTGCAAGTCCTTCCATGTGGAGTCTTCACATGATCTCTCTAGAGGTGTTGCAACATGCCCTTCATAGTAGCTTTCACTAGTCTTGGCCAAGTTCTCAACAAGTAGCTCTCCTTCTTCCATTGTGAGGTTTGCAAAACGCCCTTTGCTAGCCACATCCAATGTCCATTTGTGATCCTTAGCAACTCCACAATAGAAAATGCTAAGGATTGCTTCTTTCTTGAACCCATGATGTGGACAATCTCGAGTGTACCCTCTAAGCCTCTCCCATGCTTCATGAAAGGTCTCATGTATGCCTTGCTTGAAGCTCATGATGTCCCTCCTCACTTGGACTGTTTTTTGTGTTGGATAGAACCTTTGAAGGAAGACTCTTTGACAATCATCCCAAGATTTGACCAAATGAGATGGTAGAGCTCTCTCCCATTGATGCGCTTTTTCTCCAAGTGAGAAAGGAAAGAGAATGAGCTTGATGCTATCTTTGGGCACACCTCCAATGCTAAACGTGGTGCACAACCTTTCAAAGGACTCCACATGATCATAAGGATTTTCCATTCCATTCCCAAAGAACTTAGAGCATTGAATTAACCTCACAAGACTTGGCTTGATCTCATAGGCTGTGGCTTCTATTGGAGGAGGATGGATTCCAAATCTCAACTCATGATAATGAGGAGCATCAAAGCTCCCAATTGTTGGCTTGTTCCCTTGAGCTTGGGGAGAGATAGGTACACTTTCTTGAGGTTGTGGAGTTGGGAGAATGCTTCTTTGGTTGTTCTTCTCCAAAACCTCAAGTGATCTTGTCTTTCCATGTCTCTTCTCTTTAGTTTGGTACCTTTGAAAACATAAGAGAATCAAGGAACACAAGTTAGTAGCAAAAAATAAGAAAAAATTCATCATCTTGAAAAGAGATGAGAAAACAAGGTAAAATAAAAACTTAGTCTCAAATAGATTCAAAATCCTAATGGTTAATGCTACACCCCAATGGCAACGGCGCCAATTGATAACTAGCTTTTTAAGGGCTTTAATCAATCCTAAAGCTTAGCATTGTCATTGTAATACTTTAGGTATCAATCCAAAGGGGTAGAGATTAAAAACATTAGGAATGCATGAAACTATCTAATCTAAGTCATTTTCGGGTAAAATGAGGGAAACAAACTATAAAAACTACTTGCTGCAACTAAATGACTACGAAAACTATTTTAAAATCCCGACTAGGATGTTAACTAACTAGCAGAAGACTTCTAAGAATTTAAATGAGACAACTACTAGTTTTATAAAATCGAAAGCTAAAACCGGACAAAACGGGAAATTGCTGAAATCCTAAGATGAATTTTTAAAACTATTAAATAAAATCTAACGACCTTAAAACGATTACTAAGCTACTAAATGAGACTCCAGGCAATTTCTAAAATACTAAAATCATCAAGAACACTACTTTATGAATTATGAGACTCTAATGCAAGCAATAAGAAGGCTAAATTCGAAATGCAAGAATTAAAAGGGCAAGGATTTAAAGATGGGGTAATTGAATAAGAGGATTAATATGGCTAACTTGATGTTCATACTCCAACAATTCTCATTTTTAGATATAGGAATCTCATTTAGACTTTCCCATCTTAGGTGGTACTAATCTCATTTGCAAACCTAGATTTTCCCAACTTAGGTGGTACTAATCTAGTGTTAATCCTCAACCCAATGCCTAATTCTCATTAGCAAGGGGGAGAATTGCAAAGGTGAGAACCTAATCCTAAATGAATCAATAAACCCTTTAGACAACCAATATTTTGGTGTAAAAAGGTAAATCTCTTCATTAAGTGGGTTGGGCATTTCATCAAACACCTTGTGGGTGAGAAATGCCCTTGTGTTTAGATTGCATGATTTATGCAAATCTAACACTAGAACCACTAAATGAGAAAGGGTTTTATGAAATTAAGTCCTAAACACCAAGCTTTCCACTTAAATCTCCCTAATCTATCCCATCTTCAAATCCAAGAAAGACTACTCCTTATTCATGTTCAAACCCCTCTTAATCATAAGAGAAGAGGTGTTAAACATGATTAAGGTAAACAAGAAGAAAGATTAAGGCTTAAAATGCAAGTACTTAATTAAAAATCAAAGGTTTACAAAACTAAAGCTTGAAAATAGATAAAGTGTTTCAATGGTGATCCACAAAACCCAAAAATGGGGAAGGAGGCTAAGAATTTCGTGGATAGCTCTAAAATTAGGTAAAACATGTTTATATAGGACCACACAAATGGTCCCCTCACTAAAAGACAAAGTGTGAGTTGGC
The DNA here is from genome assembly GCA_020283515.1 of Alliaria petiolata. Classification (NCBI taxonomy): domain Eukaryota; kingdom Viridiplantae; phylum Streptophyta; class Magnoliopsida; order Brassicales; family Brassicaceae; genus Alliaria; species Alliaria petiolata. The sequence continues at coordinate 446,062,396 of JAHZTW010000001.1, read as the reverse complement.
AAAGCAAAAGAAGGGAAAAACAGATGGACGGATCGAGCTGGCTGGTCGATCTGTGACTCGATCCACGGCTGATCGACTGGGTTTGGTCGATCTGTGACTCGATCCACGGCTGATCGACTGGGTTTGGTCGATCCGTGACTCGATCCACGGCTGATCGACTGGGTTTGGTCGATCCGTGACTCGATCCACGGCTGATTGACTGGGTTTGGTCGATCCGCTGCTCGATCTCAGCTTCCTTTCCTTTGTCCAAGCTTTCCTTTGACTCCCATCAAATCCTAAGCTCTTCTTTAACCTTCTTGTCCATGCTCATCATCCAAGATAGCTCCAAGTACACCAAATAACCTGAAAATGATGCAAATATGCAAGAAATATACAAATGCTAATGCAACATGTCCTAAAACCTAAAATGGGACAAAAACTACAATAACTCTAAGTATGAGTGCAAAAGTGAGTGCAAAACTATCCTAAATGAGTGCTAAAATATGCTAAATTATGAGTCTATCAACTCCCCCAAACTTGCCTTTTTGCTTGTCCTCAAGCAAACAAAGACAAACTAGGAGAAGAAGTTTGAAAATGGGGGTTCAAATCCAAAAGTGTTTTTCAAATGAATCAATTCAATGGTCCTTGTTCTTAATCCTATGATGCAGTTTACAAAATCTACTCCAAAGAACTTAGCCATATTCATCACATATTGAATTTCAAATCAAGACTTGTCTATTCCAAACAATCCAAGAATCCTAACCTTTAACATTCAATTAAGCTCAAACCGTGAATCACACTTATGCATTTAAAACCGAATACATTTGGCTAAGGGACAAGGTTATGAGATAAAAATGATCTCATTCAAGTGGGTACTCCAAGCTTTGGTTTATCTCAAAAAGGATTGAACTTATGCATAATGCTAAAGGTAAAAGGCAATGTATGCATACATGACTAGACTCTCATCTACCCAAATACACTAACAATTTACCTAATTCCCCTCTCATTCATTTTTTTTTTTCAGCTCACTCACCCTCTAGAGACTACCCAAATCAAACAAGGCAACACGCCAAGCAATAAACCCACAAGATCTTTATCAAATTCATTTTAGGAAAAACTTCTCCAACTTTTCTTATAGCTAGTGGTATGATCATACATTTATTAGCTCTTTTCTTTTCCTTGGATAGCTCTCTTTCTCATATATATATTTTTTCTTTTATGCACTTGGCCTCTAGGGCTCTTTTCTTTTCATTTTTTAAGAGAGCTATCACATATTCTTTTTAACTTGAGCTTTTTCACAATACAATTCAAGACCAACCACTTAAAACTATGTACCCCTTTTATTCACATCTTACACCAACTTCTTCTCAAGCCTAATCAAGGTTTCGATTTTCAGTGACAACACCCATGAACCCAACCCAAATCAAGCCTAGAACTAGCTTCAAGATGCAAAGCTAGAATCATTATGAGAGCCTAAACATGTCGCCCTAAACCTAACACTTTATGCCAAGTTCAATCAAAAATAAGGCCTCACAAATTGCAATCACACAAGAATTTTGGCTTGAAAGGAGGGTAAGGGTTAAGGTGTGGATTTCTATTTAGGCTTACAAGAGAGTGGTGAAAGGAATAAGAAAGCCTAAATATGTATATGTATCCATGTATCCTTTTTCAAATGCACAAGTATGATAATTAAAAGTTCATGTTAAGGTTCCAATTTATAGGATTGGATTCAATTCATGTTTGTTTCAACTTTAAGCCAAGAAAATCAAGACAAATGGTCCAAAGATGGTTAGAACTTAATTTTCAAATTTGCACAAAGCATCAAAGGACTACTAACTAGGGCCTTGAACCAATTCATGAGCTTAAAACACTTTACAAGGAAAATTGCCCCCTATGCAAATGCAAGCAACCTAAATGATAAAAATTCTAGACTCAGTCCTAAAGAATTTACAAATGCAAATGCAAGCTACATGAATTTTTTCGAAATTTTTGAAAATTTCTGATTTTCTATGCAAATGTATATGCATGAAGACTCAAATATGCTTAAAGGAAAAATAAGAAAACAAAACACAAAATTAAATCTCTCAACCTCTCCCCCAAACTTAAATTACACAGTCCCTTGTGTAATAAAAGTTCAAGAGAGACCATCAACAAGAAATAAAATTCAAAAATCCAAAAATGCATGTTATTTACAAGGTTTTGGAATGGTGTACCTTGGAGCTTGTTGTGGTTAGGGCTGAGATCAAGCAGCTGGGCATTGTTTGGGATCTCCATCTCCCTTGTTCCTGCTCACACACACTTAAAGACATAATCTAGAAGAGAAATAAAAATTATAAACACAAGGATAGTCATGGGATTGCCTCCCAAGTGCGCTTTGTTTAAAGTCTCTTAGCTTGACTTTCCTTACTCTTCCCTAAGCTGGTTTTAGGGTGAAATGGGTGGCTGGGGACGTGGTTGAGTTTGCTCCTTGAGGTATATCCATGGTGTAGATAGTAGACAGCATCTCTTGCACCCTTGTTTCATCCTTCTCTAAACCGGGTGGAAGAAAGACTTTGGCGTTTATAAACGGTTTGGAGTGGCATGTTGTCTCAACCTTATACTCTAAAGACGCAGCTTTGAGTCTCAATGGGTGAAGACTCAAAGTGTTACTAGGCTGAGCAATGAGCTTGCCCACGTGCTTCTTCTTCTTTGGCCTCTTCCTTGCCTTCCTTGCCTTCCTTGGCAAGTTCACCAAAATCTCATCCAACTTGGGTTCATCAAACAAAACTTGAGTTGTGGAGATAGAAGCAGCTCCTTTACCATCCTCTAATTCCTTGATCTTGGAGGCTAATGTCTCAAGTTTGGATTTAGAGTCCTCTTGTATGCTACCCATGTTGGTATGGATATCATCCAACTCCTTATCCATTTGCATTGCGCCATCCTCTTGACCATGTAAGAGTTGTTGGAGCATACTTTGAATGGTCTCTTGAGAAAGAGAACTAGGGCCTTGTCCTTGTTGCACAGAACGTGGGTCTTTCATCATGAAATTGGCTCTCTCATGGTGTTGCTCATGAGCCAAATCAACTCCTCCTTGTTTCACTTGTATGAGTTTCTCCAAGCGCTCCAATTTATCTTGCAAGTCCTTCCATGTGGAGTCTTCACATGATCTCTCTAGAGGTGTTGCAACATGCCCTTCATAGTAGCTTTCACTAGTCTTGGCCAAGTTCTCAACAAGTAGCTCTCCTTCTTCCATTGTGAGGTTTGCAAAACGCCCTTTGCTAGCCACATCCAATGTCCATTTGTGATCCTTAGCAACTCCACAATAGAAAATGCTAAGGATTGCTTCTTTCTTGAACCCATGATGTGGACAATCTCGAGTGTACCCTCTAAGCCTCTCCCATGCTTCATGAAAGGTCTCATGTATGCCTTGCTTGAAGCTCATGATGTCCCTCCTCACTTGGACTGTTTTTTGTGTTGGATAGAACCTTTGAAGGAAGACTCTTTGACAATCATCCCAAGATTTGACCAAATGAGATGGTAGAGCTCTCTCCCATTGATGCGCTTTTTCTCCAAGTGAGAAAGGAAAGAGAATGAGCTTGATGCTATCTTTGGGCACACCTCCAATGCTAAACGTGGTGCACAACCTTTCAAAGGACTCCACATGATCATAAGGATTTTCCATTCCATTCCCAAAGAACTTAGAGCATTGAATTAACCTCACAAGACTTGGCTTGATCTCATAGGCTGTGGCTTCTATTGGAGGAGGATGGATTCCAAATCTCAACTCATGATAATGAGGAGCATCAAAGCTCCCAATTGTTGGCTTGTTCCCTTGAGCTTGGGGAGAGATAGGTACACTTTCTTGAGGTTGTGGAGTTGGGAGAATGCTTCTTTGGTTGTTCTTCTCCAAAACCTCAAGTGATCTTGTCTTTCCATGTCTCTTCTCTTTAGTTTGGTACCTTTGAAAACATAAGAGAATCAAGGAACACAAGTTAGTAGCAAAAAATAAGAAAAAATTCATCATCTTGAAAAGAGATGAGAAAACAAGGTAAAATAAAAACTTAGTCTCAAATAGATTCAAAATCCTAATGGTTAATGCTACACCCCAATGGCAACGGCGCCAATTGATAACTAGCTTTTTAAGGGCTTTAATCAATCCTAAAGCTTAGCATTGTCATTGTAATACTTTAGGTATCAATCCAAAGGGGTAGAGATTAAAAACATTAGGAATGCATGAAACTATCTAATCTAAGTCATTTTCGGGTAAAATGAGGGAAACAAACTATAAAAACTACTTGCTGCAACTAAATGACTACGAAAACTATTTTAAAATCCCGACTAGGATGTTAACTAACTAGCAGAAGACTTCTAAGAATTTAAATGAGACAACTACTAGTTTTATAAAATCGAAAGCTAAAACCGGACAAAACGGGAAATTGCTGAAATCCTAAGATGAATTTTTAAAACTATTAAATAAAATCTAACGACCTTAAAACGATTACTAAGCTACTAAATGAGACTCCAGGCAATTTCTAAAATACTAAAATCATCAAGAACACTACTTTATGAATTATGAGACTCTAATGCAAGCAATAAGAAGGCTAAATTCGAAATGCAAGAATTAAAAGGGCAAGGATTTAAAGATGGGGTAATTGAATAAGAGGATTAATATGGCTAACTTGATGTTCATACTCCAACAATTCTCATTTTTAGATATAGGAATCTCATTTAGACTTTCCCATCTTAGGTGGTACTAATCTCATTTGCAAACCTAGATTTTCCCAACTTAGGTGGTACTAATCTAGTGTTAATCCTCAACCCAATGCCTAATTCTCATTAGCAAGGGGGAGAATTGCAAAGGTGAGAACCTAATCCTAAATGAATCAATAAACCCTTTAGACAACCAATATTTTGGTGTAAAAAGGTAAATCTCTTCATTAAGTGGGTTGGGCATTTCATCAAACACCTTGTGGGTGAGAAATGCCCTTGTGTTTAGATTGCATGATTTATGCAAATCTAACACTAGAACCACTAAATGAGAAAGGGTTTTATGAAATTAAGTCCTAAACACCAAGCTTTCCACTTAAATCTCCCTAATCTATCCCATCTTCAAATCCAAGAAAGACTACTCCTTATTCATGTTCAAACCCCTCTTAATCATAAGAGAAGAGGTGTTAAACATGATTAAGGTAAACAAGAAGAAAGATTAAGGCTTAAAATGCAAGTACTTAATTAAAAATCAAAGGTTTACAAAACTAAAGCTTGAAAATAGATAAAGTGTTTCAATGGTGATCCACAAAACCCAAAAATGGGGAAGGAGGCTAAGAATTTCGTGGATAGCTCTAAAATTAGGTAAAACATGTTTATATAGGACCACACAAATGGTCCCCTCACTAAAAGACAAAGTGTGAGTTGGCAAAGCAAAAGAAGGGAAAAACAGATGGACGGATCGAGCTGGCTGGTCGATCTGTGACTCGATCCACGGCTGATCGACTGGGTTTGGTCGATCTGTGACTCGATCCACGGCTGATCGACTGGGTTTGGTCGATCCGTGACTCGATCCACGGCTGATCGACTGGGTTTGGTCGATCCGTGACTCGATCCACGGCTGATTGACTGGGTTTGGTCGATCCGCTGCTCGATCTCAGCTTCCTTTCCTTTGTCCAAGCTTTCCTTTGACTCCCATCAAATCCTAAGCTCTTCTTTAACCTTCTTGTCCATGCTCATCATCCAAGATAGCTCCAAGTACACCAAATAACCTGAAAATGATGCAAATATGCAAGAAATATACAAATGCTAATGCAACATGTCCTAAAACCTAAAATGGGACAAAAACTACAATAACTCTAAGTATGAGTGCAAAAGTGAGTGCAAAACTATCCTAAATGAGTGCTAAAATATGCTAAATTATGAGTCTATCAACTCCCCCAAACTTGCCTTTTTGCTTGTCCTCAAGCAAACAAAGACAAACTAGGAGAAGAAGTTTGAAAATGGGGGTTCAAATCCAAAAGTGTTTTTCAAATGAATCAATTCAATGGTCCTTGTTCTTAATCCTATGATGCAGTTTACAAAATCTACTCCAAAGAACTTAGCCATATTCATCACATATTGAATTTCAAATCAAGACTTGTCTATTCCAAACAATCCAAGAATCCTAACCTTTAACATTCAATTAAGCTCAAACCGTGAATCACACTTATGCATTTAAAACCGAATACATTTGGCTAAGGGACAAGGTTATGAGATAAAAATGATCTCATTCAAGTGGGTACTCCAAGCTTTGGTTTATCTCAAAAAGGATTGAACTTATGCATAATGCTAAAGGTAAAAGGCAATGTATGCATACATGACTAGACTCTCATCTACCCAAATACACTAACAATTTACCTAATTCCCCTCTCATTCATTTTTTTTTTTCAGCTCACTCACCCTCTAGAGACTACCCAAATCAAACAAGGCAACACGCCAAGCAATAAACCCACAAGATCTTTATCAAATTCATTTTAGGAAAAACTTCTCCAACTTTTCTTATAGCTAGTGGTATGATCATACATTTATTAGCTCTTTTCTTTTCCTTGGATAGCTCTCTTTCTCATATATATATTTTTTCTTTTATGCACTTGGCCTCTAGGGCTCTTTTCTTTTCATTTTTTAAGAGAGCTATCACATATTCTTTTTAACTTGAGCTTTTTCACAATACAATTCAAGACCAACCACTTAAAACTATGTACCCCTTTTATTCACATCTTACACCAACTTCTTCTCAAGCCTAATCAAGGTTTCGATTTTCAGTGACAACACCCATGAACCCAACCCAAATCAAGCCTAGAACTAGCTTCAAGATGCAAAGCTAGAATCATTATGAGAGCCTAAACATGTCGCCCTAAACCTAACACTTTATGCCAAGTTCAATCAAAAATAAGGCCTCACAAATTGCAATCACACAAGAATTTTGGCTTGAAAGGAGGGTAAGGGTTAAGGTGTGGATTTCTATTTAGGCTTACAAGAGAGTGGTGAAAGGAATAAGAAAGCCTAAATATGTATATGTATCCATGTATCCTTTTTCAAATGCACAAGTATGATAATTAAAAGTTCATGTTAAGGTTCCAATTTATAGGATTGGATTCAATTCATGTTTGTTTCAACTTTAAGCCAAGAAAATCAAGACAAATGGTCCAAAGATGGTTAGAACTTAATTTTCAAATTTGCACAAAGCATCAAAGGACTACTAACTAGGGCCTTGAACCAATTCATGAGCTTAAAACACTTTACAAGGAAAATTGCCCCCTATGCAAATGCAAGCAACCTAAATGATAAAAATTCTAGACTCAGTCCTAAAGAATTTACAAATGCAAATGCAAGCTACATGAATTTTTTCGAAATTTTTGAAAATTTCTGATTTTCTATGCAAATGTATATGCATGAAGACTCAAATATGCTTAAAGGAAAAATAAGAAAACAAAACACAAAATTAAATCTCTCAACCTCTCCCCCAAACTTAAATTACACAGTCCCTTGTGTAATAAAAGTTCAAGAGAGACCATCAACAAGAAATAAAATTCAAAAATCCAAAAATGCATGTTATTTACAAGGTTTTGGAATGGTGTACCTTGGAGCTTGTTGTGGTTAGGGCTGAGATCAAGCAGCTGGGCATTGTTTGGGATCTCCATCTCCCTTGTTCCTGCTCACACACACTTAAAGACATAATCTAGAAGAGAAATAAAAATTATAAACACAAGGATAGTCATGGGATTGCCTCCCAAGTGCGCTTTGTTTAAAGTCTCTTAGCTTGACTTTCCTTACTCTTCCCTAAGCTGGTTTTAGGGTGAAATGGGTGGCTGGGGACGTGGTTGAGTTTGCTCCTTGAGGTATATCCATGGTGTAGATAGTAGACAGCATCTCTTGCACCCTTGTTTCATCCTTCTCTAAACCGGGTGGAAGAAAGACTTTGGCGTTTATAAACGGTTTGGAGTGGCATGTTGTCTCAACCTTATACTCTAAAGACGCAGCTTTGAGTCTCAATGGGTGAAGACTCAAAGTGTTACTAGGCTGAGCAATGAGCTTGCCCACGTGCTTCTTCTTCTTTGGCCTCTTCCTTGCCTTCCTTGCCTTCCTTGGCAAGTTCACCAAAATCTCATCCAACTTGGGTTCATCAAACAAAACTTGAGTTGTGGAGATAGAAGCAGCTCCTTTACCATCCTCTAATTCCTTGATCTTGGAGGCTAATGTCTCAAGTTTGGATTTAGAGTCCTCTTGTATGCTACCCATGTTGGTATGGATATCATCCAACTCCTTATCCATTTGCATTGCGCCATCCTCTTGACCATGTAAGAGTTGTTGGAGCATACTTTGAATGGTCTCTTGAGAAAGAGAACTAGGGCCTTGTCCTTGTTGCACAGAACGTGGGTCTTTCATCATGAAATTGGCTCTCTCATGGTGTTGCTCATGAGCCAAATCAACTCCTCCTTGTTTCACTTGTATGAGTTTCTCCAAGCGCTCCAATTTATCTTGCAAGTCCTTCCATGTGGAGTCTTCACATGATCTCTCTAGAGGTGTTGCAACATGCCCTTCATAGTAGCTTTCACTAGTCTTGGCCAAGTTCTCAACAAGTAGCTCTCCTTCTTCCATTGTGAGGTTTGCAAAACGCCCTTTGCTAGCCACATCCAATGTCCATTTGTGATCCTTAGCAACTCCACAATAGAAAATGCTAAGGATTGCTTCTTTCTTGAACCCATGATGTGGACAATCTCGAGTGTACCCTCTAAGCCTCTCCCATGCTTCATGAAAGGTCTCATGTATGCCTTGCTTGAAGCTCATGATGTCCCTCCTCACTTGGACTGTTTTTTGTGTTGGATAGAACCTTTGAAGGAAGACTCTTTGACAATCATCCCAAGATTTGACCAAATGAGATGGTAGAGCTCTCTCCCATTGATGCGCTTTTTCTCCAAGTGAGAAAGGAAAGAGAATGAGCTTGATGCTATCTTTGGGCACACCTCCAATGCTAAACGTGGTGCACAACCTTTCAAAGGACTCCACATGATCATAAGGATTTTCCATTCCATTCCCAAAGAACTTAGAGCATTGAATTAACCTCACAAGACTTGGCTTGATCTCATAGGCTGTGGCTTCTATTGGAGGAGGATGGATTCCAAATCTCAACTCATGATAATGAGGAGCATCAAAGCTCCCAATTGTTGGCTTGTTCCCTTGAGCTTGGGGAGAGATAGGTACACTTTCTTGAGGTTGTGGAGTTGGGAGAATGCTTCTTTGGTTGTTCTTCTCCAAAACCTCAAGTGATCTTGTCTTTCCATGTCTCTTCTCTTTAGTTTGGTACCTTTGAAAACATAAGAGAATCAAGGAACACAAGTTAGTAGCAAAAAATAAGAAAAAATTCATCATCTTGAAAAGAGATGAGAAAACAAGGTAAAATAAAAACTTAGTCTCAAATAGATTCAAAATCCTAATGGTTAATGCTACACCCCAATGGCAACGGCGCCAATTGATAACTAGCTTTTTAAGGGCTTTAATCAATCCTAAAGCTTAGCATTGTCATTGTAATACTTTAGGTATCAATCCAAAGGGGTAGAGATTAAAAACATTAGGAATGCATGAAACTATCTAATCTAAGTCATTTTCGGGTAAAATGAGGGAAACAAACTATAAAAACTACTTGCTGCAACTAAATGACTACGAAAACTATTTTAAAATCCCGACTAGGATGTTAACTAACTAGCAGAAGACTTCTAAGAATTTAAATGAGACAACTACTAGTTTTATAAAATCGAAAGCTAAAACCGGACAAAACGGGAAATTGCTGAAATCCTAAGATGAATTTTTAAAACTATTAAATAAAATCTAACGACCTTAAAACGATTACTAAGCTACTAAATGAGACTCCAGGCAATTTCTAAAATACTAAAATCATCAAGAACACTACTTTATGAATTATGAGACTCTAATGCAAGCAATAAGAAGGCTAAATTCGAAATGCAAGAATTAAAAGGGCAAGGATTTAAAGATGGGGTAATTGAATAAGAGGATTAATATGGCTAACTTGATGTTCATACTCCAACAATTCTCATTTTTAGATATAGGAATCTCATTTAGACTTTCCCATCTTAGGTGGTACTAATCTCATTTGCAAACCTAGATTTTCCCAACTTAGGTGGTACTAATCTAGTGTTAATCCTCAACCCAATGCCTAATTCTCATTAGCAAGGGGGAGAATTGCAAAGGTGAGAACCTAATCCTAAATGAATCAATAAACCCTTTAGACAACCAATATTTTGGTGTAAAAAGGTAAATCTCTTCATTAAGTGGGTTGGGCATTTCATCAAACACCTTGTGGGTGAGAAATGCCCTTGTGTTTAGATTGCATGATTTATGCAAATCTAACACTAGAACCACTAAATGAGAAAGGGTTTTATGAAATTAAGTCCTAAACACCAAGCTTTCCACTTAAATCTCCCTAATCTATCCCATCTTCAAATCCAAGAAAGACTACTCCTTATTCATGTTCAAACCCCTCTTAATCATAAGAGAAGAGGTGTTAAACATGATTAAGGTAAACAAGAAGAAAGATTAAGGCTTAAAATGCAAGTACTTAATTAAAAATCAAAGGTTTACAAAACTAAAGCTTGAAAATAGATAAAGTGTTTCAATGGTGATCCACAAAACCCAAAAATGGGGAAGGAGGCTAAGAATTTCGTGGATAGCTCTAAAATTAGGTAAAACATGTTTATATAGGACCACACAAATGGTCCCCTCACTAAAAGACAAAGTGTGAGTTGGCAAAGCAAAAGAAGGGAAAAACAGATGGACGGATCGAGCTGGCTGGTCGATCTGTGACTCGATCCACGGCTGATCGACTGGGTTTGGTCGATCTGTGACTCGATCCACGGCTGATCGACTGGGTTTGGTCGATCCGTGACTCGATCCACGGCTGATCGACTGGGTTTGGTCGATCCGTGACTCGATCCACGGCTGATTGACTGGGTTTGGTCGATCCGCTGCTCGATCTCAGCTTCCTTTCCTTTGTCCAAGCTTTCCTTTGACTCCCATCAAATCCTAAGCTCTTCTTTAACCTTCTTGTCCATGCTCATCATCCAAGATAGCTCCAAGTACACCAAATAACCTGAAAATGATGCAAATATGCAAGAAATATACAAATGCTAATGCAACATGTCCTAAAACCTAAAATGGGACAAAAACTACAATAACTCTAAGTATGAGTGCAAAAGTGAGTGCAAAACTATCCTAAATGAGTGCTAAAATATGCTAAATTATGAGTCTATCAACTCCCCCAAACTTGCCTTTTTGCTTGTCCTCAAGCAAACAAAGACAAACTAGGAGAAGAAGTTTGAAAATGGGGGTTCAAATCCAAAAGTGTTTTTCAAATGAATCAATTCAATGGTCCTTGTTCTTAATCCTATGATGCAGTTTACAAAATCTACTCCAAAGAACTTAGCCATATTCATCACATATTGAATTTCAAATCAAGACTTGTCTATTCCAAACAATCCAAGAATCCTAACCTTTAACATTCAATTAAGCTCAAACCGTGAATCACACTTATGCATTTAAAACCGAATACATTTGGCTAAGGGACAAGGTTATGAGATAAAAATGATCTCATTCAAGTGGGTACTCCAAGCTTTGGTTTATCTCAAAAAGGATTGAACTTATGCATAATGCTAAAGGTAAAAGGCAATGTATGCATACATGACTAGACTCTCATCTACCCAAATACACTAACAATTTACCTAATTCCCCTCTCATTCATTTTTTTTTTTCAGCTCACTCACCCTCTAGAGACTACCCAAATCAAACAAGGCAACACGCCAAGCAATAAACCCACAAGATCTTTATCAAATTCATTTTAGGAAAAACTTCTCCAACTTTTCTTATAGCTAGTGGTATGATCATACATTTATTAGCTCTTTTCTTTTCCTTGGATAGCTCTCTTTCTCATATATATATTTTTTCTTTTATGCACTTGGCCTCTAGGGCTCTTTTCTTTTCATTTTTTAAGAGAGCTATCACATATTCTTTTTAACTTGAGCTTTTTCACAATACAATTCAAGACCAACCACTTAAAACTATGTACCCCTTTTATTCACATCTTACACCAACTTCTTCTCAAGCCTAATCAAGGTTTCGATTTTCAGTGACAACACCCATGAACCCAACCCAAATCAAGCCTAGAACTAGCTTCAAGATGCAAAGCTAGAATCATTATGAGAGCCTAAACATGTCGCCCTAAACCTAACACTTTATGCCAAGTTCAATCAAAAATAAGGCCTCACAAATTGCAATCACACAAGAATTTTGGCTTGAAAGGAGGGTAAGGGTTAAGGTGTGGATTTCTATTTAGGCTTACAAGAGAGTGGTGAAAGGAATAAGAAAGCCTAAATATGTATATGTATCCATGTATCCTTTTTCAAATGCACAAGTATGATAATTAAAAGTTCATGTTAAGGTTCCAATTTATAGGATTGGATTCAATTCATGTTTGTTTCAACTTTAAGCCAAGAAAATCAAGACAAATGGTCCAAAGATGGTTAGAACTTAATTTTCAAATTTGCACAAAGCATCAAAGGACTACTAACTAGGGCCTTGAACCAATTCATGAGCTTAAAACACTTTACAAGGAAAATTGCCCCCTATGCAAATGCAAGCAACCTAAATGATAAAAATTCTAGACTCAGTCCTAAAGAATTTACAAATGCAAATGCAAGCTACATGAATTTTTTCGAAATTTTTGAAAATTTCTGATTTTCTATGCAAATGTATATGCATGAAGACTCAAATATGCTTAAAGGAAAAATAAGAAAACAAAACACAAAATTAAATCTCTCAACCTCTCCCCCAAACTTAAATTACACAGTCCCTTGTGTAATAAAAGTTCAAGAGAGACCATCAACAAGAAATAAAATTCAAAAATCCAAAAATGCATGTTATTTACAAGGTTTTGGAATGGTGTACCTTGGAGCTTGTTGTGGTTAGGGCTGAGATCAAGCAGCTGGGCATTGTTTGGGATCTCCATCTCCCTTGTTCCTGCTCACACACACTTAAAGACATAATCTAGAAGAGAAATAAAAATTATAAACACAAGGATAGTCATGGGATTGCCTCCCAAGTGCGCTTTGTTTAAAGTCTCTTAGCTTGACTTTCCTTACTCTTCCCTAAGCTGGTTTTAGGGTGAAATGGGTGGCTGGGGACGTGGTTGAGTTTGCTCCTTGAGGTATATCCATGGTGTAGATAGTAGACAGCATCTCTTGCACCCTTGTTTCATCCTTCTCTAAACCGGGTGGAAGAAAGACTTTGGCGTTTATAAACGGTTTGGAGTGGCATGTTGTCTCAACCTTATACTCTAAAGACGCAGCTTTGAGTCTCAATGGGTGAAGACTCAAAGTGTTACTAGGCTGAGCAATGAGCTTGCCCACGTGCTTCTTCTTCTTTGGCCTCTTCCTTGCCTTCCTTGCCTTCCTTGGCAAGTTCACCAAAATCTCATCCAACTTGGGTTCATCAAACAAAACTTGAGTTGTGGAGATAGAAGCAGCTCCTTTACCATCCTCTAATTCCTTGATCTTGGAGGCTAATGTCTCAAGTTTGGATTTAGAGTCCTCTTGTATGCTACCCATGTTGGTATGGATATCATCCAACTCCTTATCCATTTGCATTGCGCCATCCTCTTGACCATGTAAGAGTTGTTGGAGCATACTTTGAATGGTCTCTTGAGAAAGAGAACTAGGGCCTTGTCCTTGTTGCACAGAACGTGGGTCTTTCATCATGAAATTGGCTCTCTCATGGTGTTGCTCATGAGCCAAATCAACTCCTCCTTGTTTCACTTGTATGAGTTTCTCCAAGCGCTCCAATTTATCTTGCAAGTCCTTCCATGTGGAGTCTTCACATGATCTCTCTAGAGGTGTTGCAACATGCCCTTCATAGTAGCTTTCACTAGTCTTGGCCAAGTTCTCAACAAGTAGCTCTCCTTCTTCCATTGTGAGGTTTGCAAAACGCCCTTTGCTAGCCACATCCAATGTCCATTTGTGATCCTTAGCAACTCCACAATAGAAAATGCTAAGGATTGCTTCTTTCTTGAACCCATGATGTGGACAATCTCGAGTGTACCCTCTAAGCCTCTCCCATGCTTCATGAAAGGTCTCATGTATGCCTTGCTTGAAGCTCATGATGTCCCTCCTCACTTGGACTGTTTTTTGTGTTGGATAGAACCTTTGAAGGAAGACTCTTTGACAATCATCCCAAGATTTGACCAAATGAGATGGTAGAGCTCTCTCCCATTGATGCGCTTTTTCTCCAAGTGAGAAAGGAAAGAGAATGAGCTTGATGCTATCTTTGGGCACACCTCCAATGCTAAACGTGGTGCACAACCTTTCAAAGGACTCCACATGATCATAAGGATTTTCCATTCCATTCCCAAAGAACTTAGAGCATTGAATTAACCTCACAAGACTTGGCTTGATCTCATAGGCTGTGGCTTCTATTGGAGGAGGATGGATTCCAAATCTCAACTCATGATAATGAGGAGCATCAAAGCTCCCAATTGTTGGCTTGTTCCCTTGAGCTTGGGGAGAGATAGGTACACTTTCTTGAGGTTGTGGAGTTGGGAGAATGCTTCTTTGGTTGTTCTTCTCCAAAACCTCAAGTGATCTTGTCTTTCCATGTCTCTTCTCTTTAGTTTGGTACCTTTGAAAACATAAGAGAATCAAGGAACACAAGTTAGTAGCAAAAAATAAGAAAAAATTCATCATCTTGAAAAGAGATGAGAAAACAAGGTAAAATAAAAACTTAGTCTCAAATAGATTCAAAATCCTAATGGTTAATGCTACACCCCAATGGCAACGGCGCCAATTGATAACTAGCTTTTTAAGGGCTTTAATCAATCCTAAAGCTTAGCATTGTCATTGTAATACTTTAGGTATCAATCCAAAGGGGTAGAGATTAAAAACATTAGGAATGCATGAAACTATCTAATCTAAGTCATTTTCGGGTAAAATGAGGGAAACAAACTATAAAAACTACTTGCTGCAACTAAATGACTACGAAAACTATTTTAAAATCCCGACTAGGATGTTAACTAACTAGCAGAAGACTTCTAAGAATTTAAATGAGACAACTACTAGTTTTATAAAATCGAAAGCTAAAACCGGACAAAACGGGAAATTGCTGAAATCCTAAGATGAATTTTTAAAACTATTAAATAAAATCTAACGACCTTAAAACGATTACTAAGCTACTAAATGAGACTCCAGGCAATTTCTAAAATACTAAAATCATCAAGAACACTACTTTATGAATTATGAGACTCTAATGCAAGCAATAAGAAGGCTAAATTCGAAATGCAAGAATTAAAAGGGCAAGGATTTAAAGATGGGGTAATTGAATAAGAGGATTAATATGGCTAACTTGATGTTCATACTCCAACAATTCTCATTTTTAGATATAGGAATCTCATTTAGACTTTCCCATCTTAGGTGGTACTAATCTCATTTGCAAACCTAGATTTTCCCAACTTAGGTGGTACTAATCTAGTGTTAATCCTCAACCCAATGCCTAATTCTCATTAGCAAGGGGGAGAATTGCAAAGGTGAGAACCTAATCCTAAATGAATCAATAAACCCTTTAGACAACCAATATTTTGGTGTAAAAAGGTAAATCTCTTCATTAAGTGGGTTGGGCATTTCATCAAACACCTTGTGGGTGAGAAATGCCCTTGTGTTTAGATTGCATGATTTATGCAAATCTAACACTAGAACCACTAAATGAGAAAGGGTTTTATGAAATTAAGTCCTAAACACCAAGCTTTCCACTTAAATCTCCCTAATCTATCCCATCTTCAAATCCAAGAAAGAGTACTCCTTATTCATATTCAAACCCCTCTTAATCATAAGAGAAGAGGTGTTAAACATAATTAAGGTAAACAAGAAGAAAGATTAAGGCTTAAAATGCAAGTACTTAATTAAAAATCAAAGGTTTACAAAACTAAAGCTTGAAAATAGATAAAGTGTTTCAATGGTGATCCACAAAACCCAAAAATGGGGAAGGAGGCTAAGAATTTCGTGGATAGCTCTAAAAATTAGGTAAAACATGTTTATATAGGACCACACAAATGGTCCCCTCACTAAAAGACAAAGTGTGAGTTGGCAAAACAAAAGAAGGGAAAAACAGATGGACGGATCGAGCTGGCTGGTCGATCTGTGACTCGATCCACGGCTGATCGATTGGGTTTGGTCGATCTGTGACTCGATCCACGGCTGATCGACTGGGTTTGGTCGATCTGTGACTCGATCCACGGCTGATCGACTGGGTTTGGTCGATCTGTGACTCGATCCACGGCTGATTGACTGGGTTTGGTCGATCCGCTGCTCGATCTCAGCTTCCTTTCCTTTGTCCAAGCTTTCCTTTGACTCCCATCAAATCCTAATCTCTTCTTTAACCTTCTTGTCCATGCTCATCATCCAAGATAGCTCCAAGTATACCAAATAACCTGAAAATGATGCAAATATGCAAGAAATATACAAATGCTATTGCAACATGTCCTAAAACCTAAAATGGGACAAAAACTACAATAACTCTAAGTATGAGTGCAAAAGTGAGTGCAAAACTATCCTAAATGAGTGCTAAAATATGCTAAATTATGAGTCTATCATGCTTCAGCAAAGAATTAAATAACAAAGTATATGGTTCAAGTGTGGTTCAACCTCAAATTCGAATTTACTCAAAATGTATCAAACAGCTATGAACAAGGGCGTTGATCTCATGACTTAAAATGACAATTTACAAGGAAATTCACCCTATGCAATGCTAGTTAATCCGATATGCTATGCAACTGGACTCAATCCTAGAATGTAGATGCATCTAAGTGCTCAAAAAAAAAAATTACATGAGACTCAAGTATGCAAAAGGAAAATAAGGAAACAAAACACAAGGTCAAATGACACAAACCCTCTCCCAAACTTAAATTACACAGTCCCTTGTGTAATAGAAGTTCAAGAGAAAGACACAAAAAGACAAAAATATGTAAGGAGTAGTGGCAGTCACAAGGAGTGGAGTAGGGTTTAGGGAGAAAGAAGACTTACATTGGATTGGCTGCATATCGGGGTATGGCCGTTGCACTTTCCCGTTTTGGCGTCTCTTGGGCTCAGGCCGTTGCACTAGCTCGGTGTGGCTCCGATATCGGGCACAAGCCGTTATGACAGCTCGTTATGGGTGTCATATCAGGCACAGGCCGTTGCACCTGCCCGTTTTAGCTCCTTTGGTCCCTTTTGGTTATGGTTCACGACCTCCATGACCCTCTTGACTAGGATACACATGAGACTGCCTTTTAAGTGCGCTTGTTTTGTGTCTCTAGCTTGACTCCCTTGTTGTACCTAAAAGAGAAACAAGATAAAAAAAAAAAATCGGATTTGAAATAAATGCTTAGTCTAAGCAAGAACACAATCTCAAATGCATTAAAAACAATCCCAAGAGGCAACGACGCCAATTGATGCAGAGGTTTTTCAACCTTTGGTCAATCCTAAAACACACATGTCATTATAGTATTTGAGGTATCAATCCACTTGGGAAGCTAATGACACTTGAGATATAGAGAACTATGCTAAGCTAAGCTAATAGAGAAGGTTTTGAAATCTAACAACCTAGTGATTACCAAAAGTAAAAGAAAAGAGAACAAAGCTAACACAACCTAAACAAAGACTAAGGAAAGAAAAGACAAAAGTGGTTCCTAGGATGAGATATTTGATATAATTGATGCACATGGGCGACCAATGATGACTTAAAACAACATCTAGACCTTGGGTCTTAGATGGTAATCCTTAGGTAAAGGGATCCTCAAATCGGTTAGCCCATGGTTTTTGGGTGTAAACTCTTTGTATCTATATCACCATAGACTAGCTCTCGTTTAGCGGTACAATAGAAGAAACAAGCATGCTAAAACGTCCCTATTGAACCATAAGACTCATAGACATATGGTTCGTCTGAGCCTAGGAAAGATCAAACTCTTGTT
The DNA here is from genome assembly GCA_020283515.1 of Alliaria petiolata. Taxonomy (NCBI): domain Eukaryota; kingdom Viridiplantae; phylum Streptophyta; class Magnoliopsida; order Brassicales; family Brassicaceae; genus Alliaria; species Alliaria petiolata. The sequence continues at coordinate 446,044,410 of JAHZTW010000001.1, read as the reverse complement.
TATGGTTTTGGCTAAGCAAGCACGTTGTGTACATGTCATGCCGCCAATAGTCTTTAGACTAGTTGATCAAGCTAGACTAAGCATTGAGAACAATAAACAAGAAAGGATTAAGATCATTAAATGCATAAGCATCAAGATCTATCACCATAAATCTTTCACACCCTAAGAACCACGAAACCTACTCTCTTTTCATGTGGTTAACCTCTAGATCCATAAGAAAATAAAAGCTAAGCATGATTAGAGAGAGATCAATGAAAATAAATAAAATAAAGGTAAAGGCTTTACCAAGAAATGCTAAAGAACAAGTCTTGGTTAAGCATAAACCTAAAAGAAAAGTTGTTGAACTCAAGAACAAAATAAAAGGTTAAACATAAATCCTAATAATGCATAACCACGAAATCCTATGAAGGATATATGGCTAAACAATATTAGAAGGCAAGAACAAGAACAAATAAATAAGAGAAGTGCAAAAACTAAATTAAAATAAAAAGTATTTACATGGTTCTTGAAAATAAAAAGAGAACTNGTGAGTCTTCGTCGATCCATGTCACCGATCCGTGTCCCTGGAAATATGGATCGGTGAGTCTTCGTCGATCCATGTCACCGATCCGTGTCCCTGAATTTGTGGATCGACGACCTTCGCCGATCTGGTTCGTCGATCCATCTTCAGAAATCGTCTGCTTCCTTCTCCTTGCTCCTTCTTGCCATTCCAAGTAGCTAGCATCACCCTCCAACTCCATCCTCATCTTCAAAGCCTCCTTTTTCACCTGATTATGGTACCAATATGCAACAAAGTATGCAAAGAACCATGCAAAAGACCCTAGGACTCTAAATGATACAATGCAACACAATGATGCTACTTTAGACTCTAAATGATGAGAAACTTATGCTTAAAGGATGCTAGAATGATGCAAAATATAGACATATCATGTGTATTCTAATTTTCGTCTTTCGGGATATTGCGACTCTGATTGGGTGGCTTGTCCTACTACCCGACTTTTTTTTCTAGTTATGTTTTTCTTCTTGGTGGTTCTTCTATCTTGTGGCGGACAACAAAGCAACAGACGGTTTCTAGATCTTCGGCTAAGGCTGAATATCGATCGATGGCAGATGCTAATACTGAGATAAATCGGGTTCAGGAGTTACTGAAATTCTTTGATGCTTCACCCACTCAACCGGTTCCGATATATTGTGATAGTCAATCTACACTTCATCTTGCTTCTAATCCAGTACAACATCATGGTACTAAACATATAGAGAATGATTGTCATTCTATATGTGATGAAGTTCTCGCCGGTTTGATCAAACCATTGTATATCTCTACTAAGGAGCAACCAGCATATCTTCTAACAAAACCTCATGGTTGTGTTCCATTTGATACTTGTTTGGTCAAAATGCATAAAAGGAAAATAAGATTCACAAAACACAATGTCAAATCTCTCAACCTCTCCCCCAAACTTAAATTACACAGTTCCTTGTGTAATAAAAGTCTAGAGGAGACCTCAATCAACATGACAGAAAAACAAGATGAAAAGCTAAAAGAAATATATACAAGGGAGGTGGAGGTACCTCAAAATTGTGAAGAGGAGGAGGATCCCAGAGAAAGTGATTGGTTACTCGAGAAGGGAGATCGGCTCGACTTTCTCTTCCTTGGTCGTGCTTCGTGGGAGGAAGAGCGAGGTGGGTCTACTTGGACCGCTTCCCTTGGGTGCACATGGAATGAGAGGCGCCTATCAAGGTCCATTTCACTCTTTCCCTCAGCTTCTTCCTCTGCTACACCGCTTGTGCCCTCTTCTCTAGCCCTTGTGGAAGACCTTCCCTTGACTATGGCCTTTAGCCCTTTGACTGTCCTCTTCAAATCCTTAACCGTTTTGCCAAGCTTCTTAATGGCCCGGTCTTGATACTTGTTCCACCTCTTGAGAAGACCAATGTGTGTGTGGACTTCTCTCAATGCCAGGCTCGGCATTGGGTCTATGCAAGAGGAGAAGTAGTATCTCTCGCTACCGTAGACCGGGCTTGAAGCTTCGTCCTCTGCTTCTACTTCTTCTTCCTCTTCAAGGACTAGGGTTGGATCAAAGACAAATGTCCCTCTCTTGGCAATGGAGTGGAGAGGCGGATTGACAGCAGGATTGTAGAGGTTCTCATATGAGGGCATAAAGTCGATGTGGGAGATGTCTTGGAATGAGGTGGCTTGCGAGTTCGGGAGACAAATCTTTGCTTCGGTCTTTGTGTCTACCGCGAACTTGTAGGCGAACCGGTGGCCTAATCTTCTCGAGAGAAATATGGTCCTCCCAAGGTAGAAGATGTCCATCCACTCGGGCTCAAGACCATCCGTCCCTAGCCGATGTCCACAAGCTTCGAGGATCGGTGTTATGATCCCGCCAATGCTAAGCTCGGGATCCTTGTCCTTCATCAATACAACCCAATCTTGGTAGGAAAGCAACTGCCTAACCAATATGCTAACCATACCAACTCCCGTCTTATCTTCTTGGACTCTTGTGCCTCCTCTTGTGTGAAACCCGATGAACTTGGAGAGACCCACATCTAACAACTCAAGCTCCTCTTTGGTGACTTTCCTGGCCTCCTTTCTTGCATAGAAAGTGTGAGCAGGAGCTTTGTGTGCATACCTCAGCATCGGATGCCTTATCATAGTCCCCGTGCTTCCTCCCGGTTTAAACTTTCCAACCGTGATCGTCTCCCACAAGCCTTTCAACTCACACTCATCAATGGTGAGCATCTTTTTCTCCTTTCACCCTCTCGGAAACCAAAGATCTCGTTCAGTTGGCGGAAGGACATTGTGTAGACGGTCCTATGGATCTTAAACTTGATGTAGTCATGACCATCTCGCAGTGGTGAATCCTCTCCTTCATAGTAGAAGTGTGCGGTGAGGGAAGATAGGAACTCACATGTCGCGAGCTTGTAAGCGGAATGGGCCATGGTGATGAACTTGGTCAATCCCATGTTCTTGAAGAGAGTTTGGAAGTCCTCATAGATCCCCAAGGCTCGAAGCGTCTGCTCATGCGGGTACTTTGTTTCCTTGAACCGCATGCCCATGAATGCTTTGAGGAGTTCCTCGGGTGTGAGCTTCTTTTTAGGCCCCTCTTGTGTGGTCTTTGATTTCCCCTTTGAAGCTCTCGTGGTTTCCTTTTTCTTGGCCCCAAGTACTAACTGTTCCTCCTCATTTCTAACCTCTCGGTCCTCAACCACTTGCTTCTTCCCTTGGCTCTTTGATGATCTTGCTTGAGAGCTTGCTCCTTGGCTTGTATTCTCTCCTCTAGTTCTTCCCATTGTTCCTACAAGAGAGATAAAGCTTATGGAGAGAGTGAACAACTCATTTTGAACAACCAGCAGTGGCAATTAGCAAGCAACAAACAAGATCAATGCCAAATTTTCGAATTTCCTCCCAATTCCACACTTAGCAAAATTTTGACAAATATAAGATTTTCAAATTGTTCAAATTCGAGTGCTATCTATTGGCAATCCATAAGCATGATTAATGCAAACTAATGAAAGTTAAAGCCCCAAAATCTAACAAGGTTCAAGAGTTTAATTTGAATTTTCGCATCATGAACCCTATATGTCAAATTTTAGAAAATTAACCATGAAAATCCTAGTATAGTACTCAAAATCTACTCCCTAACCATAATCAAACAATGCCCAAGTCACAAACAATCAATTCGAAAATTCTCATGCAAAAATCCTCAAATTCTCCACCATTAGAGCAAAAGATGAAAAACTTTGTTTTTGGATTGTTTACCCCGTGAGAGAGAAAGAGGATGAACGATATTGACTTAGATTCAATAAGAGCACAAGAAATCTAGCAAGATGCACTTGAAATCACTAAGATTGCTTGAAAATTGAGAGAGGGAGGGCCAAAAATCGCAAGTGTGTGTGTGAATGGGGCTATTTTCGTGTTTGGGGAAGAAAAAGAGGGGAGAACCGGTTTAATTCGAGTGATTAAACCGGTCAACCCTCGTTGACTTACCTGAAAAAGGAGCGTATCGAGCTTAGTAGGTCGATACATAGCTCGATACGCTTGCAGACGCGGGTTTTAAAACTGTATCGAGCTCGATACAGATGCCTGATACGGAAGCTTAAGATCTCTGGCCGAGTTTGTATCAAGCTTAGTAGCTCGACACAAATGCCCGATACGGCTCTTCTGAGATCACTAAGCTTGACTTTTCAAACCCTTAGGCATGGGGGTGTACATGGAGTGGAATTGGCTTTCCTCCTCCTTTCTTGGTGTACATGGTGCCTGCTCCAGCTTGCAGCACCTTCTTCTTCTTCTTAGACTTCTTTGGTGGCTCAGCTATTGGCTCCACAGTCTTGAGCCCATCAAACATTGATAGAAGACTCTCACCATCAAAGCTTTGCCCATCATACTCGTTGTGATAAAGGGCTTCATTCTCGCTCATCATCACACTAGTGAGGCCCATCAGCTGCCCCTTAGGTGGTCCTTTTCAGCTTTTTTAGTGTCACATGTGATTGTCCCACAAAGGCTCAAAGCAGATGGTTTCATAGGATAGAAGACTTTAGTATCCAGGGTGGCGTGTGATGAATACTTCTTCATATTTGAAATCCTAAGGTTCTTGGACATTTCAAGGGACATCACATTGACACTTGAGCCAGAATCACACAAAGCTTCATCAACCTTTAAGAGGATGAACGATATTGACTTAGATTCAATAAGAGCACAAGAAATCTAGCAAGATGCACTTGAAATCACTAAGATTGCTTGAAAATTGAGAGAGGGAGGGCCAAAAATCGCAAGTGTGTGTGAATGGGGCTATTTTCGTGTTTGGGGAAGAAAAAGAGGGGAGAACCGGTTTAATTCGAGTGATTAAACCGGTCAACCCTCGTTGACTTACCTGAAAAAGGAGCGTATCGAGCTTAGTAGGTCGATACATAGCTCGATACGCTTGCAGACGCGGGTTTTAAAACTGTATCGAGCTCGATACAGATGCCTGATACGGAAGCTTAAGATCTCTGGCCGAGTTTGTATCAAGCTTAGTAGCTCGACACAAATGCCCGATACGGCTCTTCTGAGATCACTAAGCTTGACTTTTCAAACCCTTAGGCATGGGGGTGTACATGGAGTGGAATTGGCTTTCCTCCTCCTTTCTTGGTGTACATGGTGCCTGCTCCAGCTTGCAGCACCTTCTTCTTCTTCTTAGACTTCTTTGGTGGCTCAGCTATTGGCTCCACAATCTTGAGCCCATCAAACATTGATAGAAGACTCTCACCATCAAAGCTTTGCCCATCATACTCGTTGTGATCAAGGGCTTCATTCTCGTTCATCATCACACTAGTGAGGCCCATCAGCTGCCCCTTAGGTGGTCCTTCTTCAGCTTTTTTAGTGTCACATGTGATTGTCCCACAAAGGCTCAAAGCAGATGGTTTCATAGGATAGAAGACTTTAGTATCCAGGGTGGCGTGTGATGAATACTTCTTCATATTTGAAATCCCAAGGTTCTTGGACATTTCAAGGGACATCACATTGACACTTGAGCCAGAATCACACAAAGCTTCATCAACCTTTAAGAGGATGAACGATATTGACTTAGATTCAATAAGAGCACAAGAAATCTAGCAAGATGCTCTTGAAATCACTAAGATTGCTTGAAAATTGAGAGAGGGAGGGCCAAAAATAGCAAGTGTGTGTGTGTGAATGGGGCTATTTTCGTGTTTGGGGAAGAAAAAGATGGGAGAACCGGTTTAATTCGAGTGATTAAACCGGTCAACCCTCGTTGACTTACCTGAAAAAGGAGCGTATCGAGCTTAGTAGGTCGATACATAGCTCGATACGTTTGCAGACGCGGGTTTTAAAACTGTATCGAGCTACATAGCTCGATACAGATGCCTGATACGGAAGTTTAAGATCTCTGGCCGAGTTTGTATCAAGCTTAGTAGCTCGACACAAATGCCCGATACGGCTCTTCCGAGATCACTAAGCTTGACTTTTCAAACTCTTAGGCATGGGGGTGTACATGGAGTGGAATTGGCTTTCCTCCTCCTTTCTTGGTGTACATGGTGCCTGCTCAAGCTTGCAGCACCTTCTTCTTCTTCTTAGACTTCTTTGGTTTCTCAGCTATTGACTCCACAATCTTGAGCCCATCAAACATTGATAGAAGACTCTCACCATCAAATCTTTGCCCATCATACTCGTTGTGATCAAGGGCTTCATTCTCGCTCATCATCACACTAGTGAGGCCCATCAGCTGCCCCTTAGGTGGTCCTTCTTCAGCTTTTTTAGCGTCACATGTGATTGTCCCACAAAGGCTCAAAGCAGATGGTTTCATAGGATAGAAGACTTTAGTATCCAAATTCTTGAGGATTACCCTTTTGTTGGTGAAGTCAAGGCTTGCACCAGCTGTGTTGTGGAAGGGTGTCCCTAGAAGAAGAGGTAGTCTTGCTGCTTGAACCATATCCATCATAATGAAATCAGTTGGCACAAGACATTCACCAACTCTCATTGGATAATCTTCTACAAGGCCTAGAGGTTGCCTTGAAGAAGCATCAACAAAGGTGGCGTGTGATGAATACTTCTTCATATTTGAAATCCCAAGGTTCTTGGACATTTCAAGGGACATCACATTGACACTTGAGCCAGAATCACACAAAGCTTCATCAATCTTCAAGTCCCCAAGAGAACAGGAAATCAAAAATTTTCCGGGATTACCAAGCTTTGGGATAACCTTGAACTCATTCCTCGCCATGCTTGTTGAATCTAGACCCTCTATCAGCTCTTCAACCTTCTCTATGTTGGCAAGCATCTCCTTGATGAACCTTATTTGACCCTTGACTTGAGAAAAACTCTCCACTTTGGGCAATGGTGCACCTATTTTCTCCATACTCCCTCTAAAGCTTGAGAGTTACCTTCTTTTGTGCCTTAGTCAACACCGGCTCGGGAAAGGGGAGTGGTGGCTTGTAGACAAGGAGATCATAAGCCTCAACTTCAGTCTTCTTAGTCACTTCTCTTTTCTTTTCAACAATACTTGCTTATGGAGAGATCACATCCTCATCAAGATCTTCTTTACCCATTGGTTTATCAACAACCAAATGGTCATTTTCGATGACCGCCTCCCCAACTTGAATGTCAATGTTCTCACTGACTTCAGTTCCATCATTAGGACACTCAAATAATTGCTCAAATTCAGCTACTACACGCTCATACTCTTCCTCATCAATAGAGTAGATAGCATTGCAATATTTCTTGGGGTTTGGTTCGGGTTTACCGGGCAAAGAAGCTTGAGCCCGTATAGAGGATGAAGCAATGCCTTTGTTGTTCTCCATTTGCTTAACCTTGGAACTCAAAGTGTCAAACTTGGAGTTGAGATCATTGTAAGAACAATCCACCTTGTTGTGGATTTCGGTCATCTTCTTACTCAAATCCATAGCACTACTTGCTTGACCTTGGAGGATTTGTTGTAGAACATTCCTCACATCCAAATCTTGTGTGAAACCCGGTGGAGGACCTTCCTTAGACTGAAAATTCTCTTGGTTACCTTGATTGTTCCCTTGGTAGTTGTTCTTGGGGACATACCCTTGTTGTTGCTTGAAAGGGACAAAGGGTTTTTGTTGACTTCATTGGCCTTGTTGAGGGTATACTTGATCTTGAGGGTTCTCAACATTAGTACTCCTATAGAAAAGATTGTTGTTTCTCTAGTTGTGGTTGTGTCCTTGTTGATAACCTTGGCCACCCATATAGTTGACCTCTTCTTAGCACTCCTCATTCAAATCTTGTTGTACCTGATAGGGGTCTAGTTTTACCCTAATAAAACTACTGCAAGTGCACAGCAAGGCAGTTGAAGTACAAGGGGTATCGAAATCCCAAGAGAAATAGATACTACGCTATGGTTTCTAATTTCGGATTATGCTAAGTCAAATAGGTACTCCCTCCGTTTCACAAAGAGTGTCATTTTAGGATTTTATTTTCGTTTCACAAAGAGTGTCGTTTTATATTTTCAATGCAGAAATTTGAATAAAAATCCAGTTTTAACCCTATTCATTTATTGTATTAACAAGAGAAATAAATTTATTTAAAGTATTAATAAGGGGTAAATTAGAACTTTTTATGGTTTTCTTAATATGTGTGAAAACCTTCAAAGTGACACTCTTTATGAAACAGAGGGAGTATTAATGTAAATTAATCTATGCGAATAAGTAAATGTGATGTAATGCGGATTTAAAATTCAGAGACTAAAGCGCTAGGTGAGGGTAAATTATCAGGTTGAATCCAAGAATGCATATATTATTTTTATTAGAGATTTATTAAGAACCGTCTAGAACTCGAATCACTAAGTTAAAACCATTCAACTCTCGTTGCAGAAGTTATCTATGCTTAAATTCCAGAAAACCAAATCTCTTTGCGAGTTCAAACAATCTAAGCAAGCATTAATGTTCAGGTTCGATATGTTCACAAGATACCTGAACCAAATCTCTTTGCGAATAGTTATTTTGCTCACCTATGATTAGTTCAAGTTATTAATAATGCTCTCGCATCTATTAAATAACCTAAGGTTTGATTCCTAAGTGATCAATTCAGAAATTAAGTTAAGTTCAAATCAAGGTGAAGATCTAAGTGATTTCCCTAACAAAGATAATAATTCTACAGACTTTTCATCAACCCTAAATCACCCTAACCTAACTAGCAAACTACTCAGACATAATTAATGGAACAGAAATCATGGCTGAAGTAAATTGCATAAATAAATAGAAGAGAATGATACTAGGGTTCAAAATCGGGCTCGGATGAGTTAGACTTGTCTCCCTAAAATCTCTGGAACAATCTCTCTCTAGGTCTCAAAAACTCTAAATTATTCAAGTGTAATTGGCTAAACAATGCCAGAAAACTATTTATAAAAAGGGATTTTTCGTCCAGGGGTAATCTTGTAATTCTTTAAAACTTGGCCTCTTTCCTTTTTCTGATTGGAAACCATCACACTTTGGCCGACTCTGACTTGGTGTCGATCGACACTCAGCTCGTGATTTCTCTCTTCTGACTTCATCTCTTCGGCTGCTTCTCCAAAGTGCTCCAAAATGTTCCAGATCCTCCTATTTACCTCCAAGTGCTCTCTATCCTGTAAAGACTCAACTAGGACTCGAAAACTAACAAAATACTCTATAAAAACACCTATACCATGGCTTAAAAATGGGTAAAAATCATGATATATCAACTCCCCCAGACTTAGCTTTTGCTTGCCCTCAAGCAAAACAGAAACTAAGTATAGAGTCGAGGTTTGAAAACAGGAACTTTCGAGTACTTTTTCAGAACGCCTCAGATATTAACACTCTTGAATCCACATGCTATAGAACCAACTTCAGGTAGTGTTCAATGTACTTACCACAAGCTTAGCAATCTCCCAGTTTAAATCCAGACCCTTTCCTTAGTAAAAATTTCGAACTCTACCATCGGAAATGCTACAGAACTTTTCTGATTCTTTTCCCTTCCTTAGTGCCTGAACAAGATATACTTTCTACAGCTCTCCTATTTTCTCTTCCCTTAGTCAACTTCTGCCCATTTTTAGGGTGTTCTACAGATCTTTTCATTGACTATTTCTGAAGTCTTGGAATAGTGCTGCTCCTACTTGTGTTCCTTGTGAGGAGACAGGTTCATGAGCTCTCACTAATATTGTTCCTTATGAGGAGACAGGCTCATGAGGTTCTTTGCACTATTCCTTGATCATACTTCTTATTTCTTTTCTTTTCTCAAGGGAAGATCAAGGAGAGACTGCAGATTTCTAATCTTATTCAAAACTGAAAGAGGAATCAAGTTATGCGCATACCTAGTTCTTGTAAGGGGGTCTGAATTCGCCCTGTTAAACTAATCCACTTGCAGCTTTCTACTTAGTAAGACCCGAAATCAATTGCTATAGCAATGGTCCATCAAGTGTCAACAATCTGCGGTTAAGTTCCTAGAAAAACTGAAAGTCCCAACTGGTTTTGACTCAATAAAACAGATTTTTGACTCAAAAACCGACTCAAAAGAAAACACAATGTTAGCAACTACCTCCCCCAGACTTGAACAACACTGTCCCCAGTGTTATTAAGAATGAGTTTGGCAAGAAAAATTTAGTGCTAAACTGTTAGAAGGCAAAGAGAAAAATCGGATTACCTGACTCTGCGTGTGGCGTCGATCGACACGGATGGTGTCGATCGATGCTGTGTCTGAAGTTGGTGTCGATCGACACAGATGGTGTCGATCGACACTCTGTCCGTAGACAGAGTTCTGCCACTCGAATATGATTTTTGCTAAGTCATATTTGTTGTTAGAGTTAGCCTATCTGTTAGAAAAACTCAAACAAACGTTAAAAGCACAAGATAATCCAATAATCTCAATGAGTTCAATAAGTTATGAAGCAAAGTACTGAAGCAAATGCAGACTCAAGATAAAAAGAAAAACTGACTCAAAAGACTAAAAGGAATGGAGAATCACTCATCATCATCATCATGTGGCGGAGAAGAACGTGGTGGAGTGGGTGGGCGAACGCAGCTGCATGTAGACATCGTAGCAATGGCACTCCAAATCGCCTGAAAGCTCTGCACCACATATCTCTGGAAAACGTCTGGCTCCATAGGAATCTCGGGAGCCTCAGGAAGCTGATGAGTAGTAGTAGGCGCCTGAGCTCTGCGCCTGGAACATGAAGGGCGAGTGGTGTCTGCAGTTGGCCGGGATGATGCGCCTCTGGGTCTGGCAGCAGGGATAGTCACGAGCTTGCTCGGACTGGCACGAAATGCGAGGCATTGTAGATCTGAGGTGATGCGGGTAATGTCGCGGTCAGGTAGAAGTATCGCACGCTGCACTCTCTGCTCATCTGCGAAAACCCAAAGCCTCTCTGGCTTCACCCAATGTGTCCTCTTCAGGTATTCCATATCAACCAAAGATCGTGAAGTATCAATGGTGCAGCTAGAAAGGTCTATCCCGAAGTGCATGAAGATGGGAGTAATGAGACTGCCAATAGTCTCGGGCTTCACCTGCGTACCAGAGAAAGGCTTCGTCTTCAAGGAAGCTAAGTGATGTGAAAACACAGCGCCAAGGTTCGCGCTAAGTGACGCTTGTGAATCCTCATAGATCTCTGACCAAAGGCCGCGGTAGAGCAGTACCAACTCAGCCACCCGCATCTTCCCTGGCTCATGCTTACACAAAAGCGTTGTGGAGAAGAGGCGCACCAAGTAGAGCAGAGTGGGATGGCGAATGTCTGTATGCGTAGATGCCTTGGAGTCATATCTCCCATTCCCGAAGAGAGATCAGAAGTCCTGATTGTCTGGAAGCTGTGTCAGAAGTGGGACTCCTGTCTCATGCTCATCTTCGAACCCATAGAGTTGGCAAAGCTCTGGAAGTGAAATGCGGTAACGGATCCCGCGGATAAGAAATGTGAGTGTCCCTTCTAGAGCATCGCGGACTATATCATTCCTGTAGTAGACTCTGGCAGTGGCGATGAATTGGCGGACAAGGTCGGGATAGAGATCGAACTGCCTCGTCGCTATGGTGCCCATACCAACTCTGCGCATCAATCCCATAACGTCGTCTTTGATGCCCAATGCGGTCATCGTCTTCTCGCAAGCAAAGCGAGTCGGAGCAATCTTCACGCCAATCCACGCATTGTAGAAGAGCGTGTCATAGTTATCCCAGGCCTCATCTATGCCTCGAAGAGTGCAGTCCTCTTTCGCAATCTCCTTTGCTGGTGTATCCTCCCACTGTCGAGTACTCCGGATCTTTGCGTTTTCAAGCTTTGGCCATGGAGGAAGAGAGCGAATCACCTCATCATTAGCAGTCCCAGAGGCGGACGCTTCAGTGTGTCGTGCTCTCTTAGTCACAGGGGCCATCTGCAATGAAAAAGAAAAATGCAAATCAAATCTATAATCTAAAAAACGAAACGAAATATCTCTGCTCAGGTCGGGTGTCGATCGACACTCTAGGTGTCGATCGACACCAGGCACGAAATATCAAATCAACCCAAATTCGCGAGTTTCTGCCCAAAATGTGAATCAATTGACAAGTTACGGATAGTCAACAGTATGAATCAAGCAAGTTCGAACCATATGACCCAAGAAAAATCCATAATTTCGCAACATGCATCATTAATTCTCAAATTTTCGAAAATTTCAAATTTTGCAAAATAGGGTTTGAAAAACGGTTGGGTAATGATTCTAAGCATGATATACAACCTAAATTAGCATCATTCAATCAAGAAATCAAGCTAAATCGGTCGAATTCGAAGTTTTTCATCTTAGGGCCGAAATCAAAATTGGGAGATTTGAAGAACATACCTTGTAGATCGAATGAATGGATGATAGATTATGATAGAGGGAGAAAATCCGCACGGATTAGAGTAAAGAATCGCTCAATTTGGTTAAGAAATAAAGAAGTTGCGATTTGGGGGATTTTATATCAAAGGTGCTGTTTTTGAAAAGTGAAGAAGAAAAGAAGAGAGTCGGGGTTTTAAGAACTTACCTGCGTCCCCGCGTGGTGTCGATCGACACAAGGGGTGTCGATCGACACTACATGTGATCGAACCTTCTTCTTTTTTTTTTTTAAACAGGCAAAATAAATAATTAGTAAAAACCAAAATCAAATGAAAAATTAAAGAAAACGTACCTTAGTGGGTTGCCTCCCACTCAGCGCTCGTTTAACGTCTATAGCTTGACTTTTCACGCGTTTAAGCGTTGGGTGCTTTATCCAGAGACACAATGTGTCCCTCTGGAATCTCGGCTTCAGCCCAATAATGTTTCACCCGTTGGCCATTCACAGTGAACTCTTCTCCTTTGGCATTTGTCAGGACAAGTGCGCCATATGGTCTTGACCTCTTTGATTGTGAAGGGACCTGACCAACGTGAACGCAATTTTCCAGGAAACAATTGTAAACGAGAGTTGTAAAGAAGTACCTGGTCATTTGGCTCAAATTGTCTGGTGACAATCTTTTTGTCGTGATATGCCTTTGTCCTTTCTTTGTAGAGTTTTGAGTTCTCATAGGCGTGATGGCGCAGCTCATCTAGCTCTTTAAGCTGTATCAGGCGCCTTTCTGCAGCTGGCTTCAAGTCGAAATTCATCTTCTTGATAGCCCAATGTGCCTTGTGTTCCAGCTCCACCGGAAGATGGCAAGCCTTGCCATAGAGCAGCTGAAACGGTGTAGTCCCAAGAGGTGTTTTGTAGGCTGTCATGTACGCCCATAGTGCATCATCAAGTTTCGCAGCCCAGTCCTTCCTTGTCTTGCCCACTGTCTTCTCCAGAATCTGTTTGATTTGCCTGTTGGAAACTTCCAATTGTCCACTCGTTTGGGGATGATAAGGTGTCGCCACACGATGCTGAACACCATACTTCTTTAAGAGCTTGTCTAAAACTTTGTTGACAAAGTGGGAACCACCATCACTAATGACTATCCGAGGTACTCCAAATCGCGGAAAGATGATGGTCTGGAAAAGATTAAGAACCACTGCAGCATCATTGGTCTTAGAAGCAACCGCCTCCACCCACTTAGACACATAGTCTACAGCGACAAAGATGTACTGCATTCCATAAGATGGAGGAAAAGGACCCATGAAGTCAATACCCCAGCAATCAAAAACTTCAACTTCAAGGATGAAGCTCTGTGGCATCTCGTGTCTCTTGCTGATCTTTCCTCTCCTCTGACAAACATCGCATTGCGTGATAAACAGCTGCGCATCCTTGAACATTGTAGGCCACCAAAAGCCTGCATGAAGAACTTTGGACACCGTCTTGAATGTAGCAAAGTGTCCAGCATATTCAGAACCATGGCAATGGAACAAGACATCACGAATTTCACTCTCTGCAATGCATCTTCTGTAGACATTGTCTAAACAATGCTTGTACAAGTGAGGCTCATCCCAATAGTATCTCCAAAGTTCTCTCATGAACTTCTTCTTCTCATAGTTCTTGAGATGCTTTGGCTCAATGTCAGCAGCAAGTGAATTCACAATGTCAGCATACCAAGGTCTGTTCGCAGCATTGATGGCAAAGATTGGCTGTCTAAACACATCATCCAGGATCAGGCGTAGTGGGGCTCGCGTCGGGTGTCGATCGACACAGGTGATGTCGATCGACACACGGGCACATGAGTTGTCGAACTTCATTTCGGACGGGGTGTCGATCGACACTCCCTTAGTGTCGATCGACACTAAGCTAGCAGGGTCAGAACTCTCGGCTTGGAAACGACTCTCAATAAGATAAACGTTCTCTTCAGGCAGAAAATCATCTATTGGCACGTCATCTTCGATCCTGATCCTTGAGAGATGATCAGCTACTCCGTTTTCAACTCCCTTCTTTTCCTTGACTTCTATGTCAAACTCTTGCAGAAGTAGAATCCATCTGAGCAACCTTGGCTTTGCATCCTTCTTATGCATCAAGTACTTCAATGCAGAATGATCAGTGTGGACAATCACCTTTGAGCCAACAAGATACTGGCGAAATTTCTCAAAGGCGAAAACCACAACTAGCAATTCCTTCTCCGTAGTTGCGTAGTTCATCTGAGCATCATCCAAAGTCCTGCTGGCGTAGTAGATGGCGTGCAGCTTCTTGTCCTTCTTCTGTCCCAGAACTGCTCCTACTGCGAAGTCACTCGCGTCACACATCACCTCGAAAGGTAGATCCAGTCCGGTGGCTGAACAATTGGAGCACTCACTAAAGCTTGCTTGATCTGTTCGAAGGCTAAAAGGCATTCTTCTGTGAACTCAAATTCACATCCTTGCAGAGAAGTGCGGTCAGTGGCCTCGCTATCTTGCTGAAATCCTTGATGAATCTGCGGTAGAACCCAGCGTGACCCAAAAAACTTCTCACAAACTTCACAGAATCAGGTGCTTGCAAAGTTGTCATGACTTCAATCTTGGCGCGGTTCACTGCGATTCCTTCTGCTGAAACTCGATGTCCAAGGACAATCCCATCTGCGACCATGAAATGACACTTTTCCCAATTCAGGACTAAGTGTTTCTCCTCACATCTCTGAAGTACAGCGCACAAGTTCTCTATGCAATCTTTAGAAGATGACCCATAAACAGAAAAGTCATCCATAAAGACTTCCATGAACTTCTCTATCATGTCTGTGAAGATGGACATCATACACCTCTGGAAAGTTGCAGGAGCATTACAAAGTCCAAATGGCATTCTGCGGTATGCAAAAGTACCATAAGGATATGTAAATGTGGTCTTCTCTTGATCATTCGGATGGATAGGAATCTGGAAGAACCCTGAATAGCCATCTAGGAAGTAGTAGTATGGATGATTCGCCAATCTCTCCAGCATCTGATCAATGAAAGGCAAAGGGAAGTGATCCTTTCTGGTCGTGGCATTCAGCTTCCTGTAGTCTATGCACATCCTGTGACCAGTCACATTCCTTGTGGGAATCAGCTCGTTCTTCTCATTTTTCACCACTGTGACTTCTCCTTTCTTAGGGACCACGTGTACAGGGCTGACCCAAGTTCTATCTGAGATGGGATAGATGATCCCTGCATCCAACAGCTTCATGATCTCCTTCTTGACAACTTCCTTCAGGTTCGGATTCAACCTCCTTTGGTGTTCAATTGATGACTTTGCCTCATCCTCAAGATGAATCTGATGCATGCATAAGTCTGGTGAGATACCTGAAATGTCATCAAGAGAGTAGCCAAGAGCTTTGCGATACTTGCGCAGCTTGCTTAGTAGTAAAGTGAGCTCTGCGTTGTTTAAGGAAGCATTTACTATAACATGATAGGTCGAATTTGGACCAAGAAATGCGTACCTTAGCCCGGCAGGGAGCTGTTTGAGTTCAACTTTAGGTGCTTTGATCTCGCTCCAATCGCCAAGTTTCGCATCTCTGCTTGATGTCGCATGGTGTCGATCGACACCAATTGGTGTTGATCGACACAGGTCTTCCTGTGCGATAAGTTGCATCACTTGCTCACTTGCGTCGAGCATCTTGGTGTAACCAGCAGCAGTGTCGTCTAAGTCCTCAATGTGCTTGGTAGAAGTGGTCAGAGCTCGCTCCAAAGGGTCTGTAGGATAGTCCTCCTTGAAGATTTCTTCAGCAAGGTTGGTGAGTGAATCAACATAGAAGGTTTGTCCATCAATTATGGGTCTCTTCATTAGCTTCTCCATGTCAAAATTCATCACCAGGTCGCCAATGTTCAGAGCGATCCTTCCCTTTCTCACGTCAATGATAGCTCTAGCTGTAGCCAAGAATGGTCTACCAAGTATGAGGGGGTCCTTGGGTTCCTCATCATATGCTAATACCACAAAGTCTGTGGGTATTAGACAATCTCCAACTCTGATGGGAATATCTTCCAAGACACCTTCAGGGATCCTGATAGATCGATCTGCAAGGACTAATGAGATTCTGGTGGCCTTGAAATTTGTCATGTCCATCCTTAGAGCAACTGAAAGAGGCATCAAGTTGACACTTGATCCTAAATCTTATAGATTTCTCCCTAACTTGTCTGAGAAAATGGAGCATTTAAGAACTAAGCTTCCTGGATCGGAGAGCTTTTCTGGTAGCCTGTTTTGAATTACAGCACTGTCTTGCTCTGATATCATCATCACTCCTTCCTCCATGTCAATGTTGTTGGTCATCATCCACTTCAGGTATCTCTTTATCATATGAGTAGTTCTAATGGCATCCATCAACGGAATTTCAACCACTAGTCTATCCATGAGAGCCTTGCATCTAGCTTCCAGCAGCTCCTTCTTGGACTTCTTCGTGACCAGGGGGAAAGGGATCTTTGGTTTGTACACCCTTTCTGCTACAGCCTTCGGTGTTGTAGGCTGATTTGTTGCAGCCCGTGGTGAGCGTCGATCGACACACTCCTGGTGTCGATCGACACTGGACTCTGGAGTCGAATCCTTCGCGTCGCGTTTCTCTGAGTCGTTGTTCATCTCCTCGGCTGTTAATCGACACTGGTGGTGTCGATCGACACTGGTGGTGTCGATCGACACTCTGCTCCGCAGCATCTTCTAGATCTTCAAGCTCCTCGAATTCTGCAGTGCTGAGCCCTCTCTTCTGCATGGTTTGAAGTGTCTTGCCACTCCTCAGCTCAATGGCATTCACGTGGCGTTTGGGATTGGTATCCGTCTTCCCTGGAAGGAATCCCTCTTGCCTGTTAACAGCTTCTGCGGTTTGAGCAACCTGAATATCCAGCTTCTTCATGTGAGAATGTATGTTGTCAATCTTCCCATTCAGGTCCTCATACAGTGCATCAATCTTGCCATTGAAGCTCACTGTCATCTTCTGCTGTCCTTCCAATATCTGCTCAAGCATGTCCTCCATTTTGTTGTCTTGCGGAGGTGGTTTCTGGTAAGAGGATGAACCATAATTCCTTGTGTAGTTGTTGTTGCTGCTCTGGAATGGGGGCTTTTGGTTGTAACCAGAAGAGTTCTGATTTTCTGTGAAGGAGCTCTTCTGGTAGTTTCCGCTGAAGTTCCTGTTTCCTTTCTGATTCCCAAACCTTTGGCCTTGAAAACCACCATTGTTGATGTAGTTGACATCCTCTTCTTCACAGCCTTCTTCTGGTTCGAATGACTCCACCTCATTGGCAAAATGGACCTGCTTCTTTCCCACCAAAAGATCCAACTTCCTGTTGACTTCAGCAATCTGGTTTCCTCCATTGGTTCTTGTGCCCTGTCTCCTTTCAAAATCTGCGTTCTTGGTGCTGTTACTAGAGGCCAAATTTTCTATAAGCACCACGGCGTCTGCAGGAACTCTGGTGTTGAAATTTCTGTTGCTTTCTGCGTCTAAGTCCATCTGTTACCTCCAGTCAATCCCGCGGTAGAAGATACCAAGTAACTGCGGCTCGCTGAAACCGTGATGTGGGCAGTCCCTTTGGTAGGCCTTGAATCTCACCCAAGAGGTTTTGAATGCCTCAGAGGATCCCTGCGAGAATGTGGTGATCTTAGTCCTTAGTTCTTCTGATCTCACGTCATCAAAAAAATTGCACAGGAATGCATTCTTTGTGTCTTCCCAAGTAGTCAAAGATCCTGGGTCCAATTGCTTCAGCCAATATGATGCGTCTCCTGCAAGCGAGTAAGGGAAAAGCTTGCAGAAGAGATAATCATATGAAACTCCATTCGCCTTGATGTTGGATGTCAAGTCTTCGAATCTCTCGATATGGTCCATGGGGTGCTCGTTGGGAAGACCATGGAAGGGATTCTGAGCTACGAGCTGGAAGTAGGCAGGCTTTAGCTCGAAGTCATTCCTCTGAAAAGCAGGAGGACGGATCGCAGCTCTATTGGCATAGAACTGATCTGGACGGTTGTACTCGCCTAATGTTCTTCCACGTCCATCTTCTGCTGGTGCAAGATGTCTTGCAGGTTTGAATATGATGGCGCCCACCTCATCAAGTCTCTGTCCGTCGGCATTCCTCTTATTGCCCTGATGGTCGAAAAAGTTGCCTTCCGCGTCATGTACTAGAACCACAATGTCTGCCATCTTTGTCTGCGCGCAGTGTCGATCGATGCCTTTGGTGTCGTTCGACGCTGGTTCTGAGTGTCGGTCAACGCTTGTTGTGTCGATCGACGCTCGTGCAGCCTTGCGGTTCGTACGTTCGAAACGGCCTAGCTCCTGGTTCAACGGGATTAGCTCCTGGTTCTTGTTGCTCCTGGTACTGCGGTAAAGCATGCACCTGAAAAACAAAAATTACGAAACTAAATCAGTAACCAAAAAAAAAAAAATTAAAAAGCAAAACCTAGTCAAAATCCTAATGCTAGATTCTGTAGGTAGTTAATCTACTTCCCCGGAAACGGCGCCAAAAACTTGATAGGGGTCTAGTTTTACCCTAATAAAACTACTGCAAGTGCACAGCAAGGCAGTTGAAGTACAAGGGGTATCGAAATCCCAAGAGAAATAGATACTACGCTATGGTTTCTAATTTCGGATTATGCTAAGTCAAATAGGTATTAATGTAAATTAAACTATGCGAATAAGTAAATGTGATGTAATACGGATTTAAAATTCAGAGACTAAAGCGCTAGGTGAGGGTAAATTATCAGGTTGAATCCAAGAATGCATATATTATTTTTATTAGGGATTTATTAAGAACCGTCTAGAACTCGAATCACTAAGTTAAAACCAATCAACTCTCGTTGCAGAAGTTATCTATGCTTAAATTCCAGAAAACCAAATCTCTTTGCGAAATCTAACAATCTAAGCAAGCATTAAAGTTCAGGTTCGATATGTTCACAAAATACCTAAACCAAATCTCTTTGCGAATAGCTATTTTGCTCACCTATGATTAGTTCAAGTTACTAATAATGCTCTCGCATCTATTAAATAATCTAACGTTTGATTTCTAAGTGATCAATTCAGAAATCAAGTTAAGTTCAAATCAAGGTGAAGATCTAAGTGATTTCCCTAACAAAGATAATGGTTCTACAGACTTTTCATCAAACCCTAAATCACCCTAACCTAACTAGCAAACTACTCAGACATAATTAATGGAACAGAAATCATGGCTGAAATAAATTGCATAAATAAATAGAAGAGAATGATACTAGGGTTCAAAATCTGGCTCGGATGAGTTAGACTTGTCTCCCTAAAAGCTCTGGAACAATCTCTCTCTAGGTCTCAAAAACTCTAAATTATTCAAGTGTAATTGGCTAAACAATGGCAGAAAACTATTTATAGATGGGGATTTTTCGTCCAGGGGTAATCTTGTAATTCTTCAAAACTTGGCCTCTTTCCTTTTTCTGATTGGAAACCGTCATACTTTGGCCGACTCTGACTTGGTGTCGATCGACACAGATGGTGTCGATCGACACTCAGCTCGTGATTTCTCTCTTCTGACTTCATCTCTTCGGCTGCTTCTCCAAAGTGCTCCAAAATGTTCCAGATCCTCCTATTTAGCTCCAAGTGCTCTCTATCCTGTAAAGACTCAACTATGACTCGAAAACTAACAAAATACTCTATAAAAACACCTATACCATGGCTTAAAAATGGGTAAAAACCATGATATATCAGTACATGCTTTTGTGAGACTTGAAGCAACTTATCCATCTTCTCATTGAGGGATTTCATCTCCTTTCTCCTTTGGTTCTCATATGTACCATCACTCCTTGATGACCTATCATAGTCTTCACCATAATTTCCATCACTTTGGGCTAAGTTCTCTACAAGCTCTAGACCTTCTACTACCTCTTTTTCCAAGAAGTTTCCATTGCTGGCTGTGTCTAGGAGCATCCTAAACTTAGGGAGAACACCACGGTAGAGGGTGCTCAAGAGTGTCTCTTCGGAGAAGCCATGATGAGGGCATTGGGTAGTGTAACCCTTGAACCTTTCCCATGCTTCACAAAAGCTTTCATTGTTCTTTTGGGTGAAGCTAGATAGCTCATTTCTCAACCTTGATGTCCTTGTGTTGGAGAAGAACTTAGCAAGAAAAGCCTTCTTGCATTGGTCCCATGAAGTGATGGAACCTCTTGAAAGTGTCTTCTCCCATTGATTTGCTTTGTCGCCAAGGGAGAAAGGAAACAGTCTCAACTTGAAACCATCCTCGGATATGCCATTTATCTTTGTCATATCACAAAACTTATCAAAATCATTCAAATGGTCAAGAGGATCCTCCAAAGCTAACACATGGAACTTGTTGTGTTGCACCATGTTGATCAACCCACTCTTTATCTTAAAGTTGTTGTTCTCAACTAGAGGAGGGAGGATAACTTGGCAATTGGCATGAGTATTAGGAGCATCTCCAGCCCCGATGTGCCTAGGTTGGCGTGGAGGGTGTTGAGGCACTCTAGGAGCTTGAGCCTCATTCCCTTGATTCCTTTGTGGTATTCCATTACCACCTTGTCCTTGTGGAATATCCATTCCCAAACGCCTTAGATGAGCTAGGCGTTCTCTTTCTCTTCTCACAAAAGCTCCTCTTGTTACTCGGTGGATGTTGTCTAGAGGCTCAACTAGATTGTTGTGTCCACTAGACCTCAAGTTCATACACCTATAGAGACAAAGAGTAAACCAAACAAGATAGATTAGTAAGCAATAGTTGAAAAATAAAACTTAGTCTCAAGAAGAAGTAAAATCCTAATGCTTAAATCAATATCCAAATGGCAACGACGCCAAATTGATAAGCAGATTTTTCCTTGTACTTAAAAAATTACTCAAACCCACTCATGTCATTGTAGGTACTTAAGGATCAATCCATATGGAAATGGTTAAGACAATAGGAATGCATAAAACTCCTTAATCTAAGCTAGCAATAAAGTTTTGAGGTTTAGCTAACAACCTAAGTGATTAAACAAGCCAAACTAAAGTTACGAACACCTTAATTAAGCAATGAATGCACAAATCAAACAAATTAAAAGCGAATTAACTACTAAGCAAGATTATGAAATGACTAAAACGAATCCAAGGATGGGTTATCAATCTAAGGTGTTCCAAGAATCAATATTTGATGTCAATCAATCACAATATATGCTAATCCCTAGGCTTAGAACTCAAAAGCAAGACTAATCCACTTCCATGGCACTAATCTCTTCATTAATCATCCTAATCAAGAACTAACTCTCATTAGTAAAAAAGAAGCTAACAAGCATTATGAAACAGTTCTAAATTGCCAATAAACACCCTAGACAATCATTTACATGAGCTAGGAATGTAAATCCCTTGTTTAGTTGGTTGAGGAACTTCAGTAAACACCTTGTGGGCGGGAAATTCTCTAAGGCCTAGTTTTAGCATGATCAAGGCTAAACTAGCATTTAGAGCACTAAACAATGAGGGAAATGAGAAGATCTAATCCTAGACATCAAGATTAACCCTTAAAAAACCCTAGATCTAACCCATCGTTAGATCCTAATGGAACTACTCACTAATCATGGTTAAACCCTCAAATCCTATGAGAGAAATAGAGATAAACATGATTAGAGAGCTAGAGAATGAAAGATTAATAAAGACAAGTACTAAATTGCATAAACTTCAAAGAAATGTCTTAAAAAATCACTTACAAACCAAAAGGGAAGGTATTCTAAGCAAGAACAAAAGATTAAAAGATACTTAGGAAAAATTAGGTCTTTTTCTATTTATAGTGAACAGTGGACGACCCGGGTGAACCCGGAACAAACCGGATTTTGACCCGGTTTTAGGCTGAAATCGGGCAGCGTATCGAGCTTGCTAGGTCGACATATTTCTAAAATATTTCTTCAAGGACTGTGTCGAGCTTAGTAGCTCGACACAAATGCCCGATACGTTCCTTCCAAAACTCCAGGTGGAAACGTCCGATACGCTCCTCTCGTCCTTCCTGCCGGGCCGTATCGACCTTGGTAGCTCGACACCAGGGTCGATACACTTCTAAAACTTGTCTGCTTCTTGTTTGGCTCTCTTCTCTTCTTCCTCCTTGTCACCCAACTCTCCATTGAGGTCCTGCAAGCCTCCAAAATACCTAATAAAGACTCAATATGTACAAATATGCAACAACCTAAGCTAAAACTCACTAAACTCTAATATGGATGCAATTTGGATTAAAAGTAACCAAATGAATGCATATATGGATGCAAAGTTATCTAAAAAGGATGCTAAAATATGCTAATTTATAAGTATATCAAGTATTGAGGATATTTGTAATATTAACATACTTTGTGTTATATATATATATATATATGCCTTTTTGGCTAGTTAATAAACATCTTCATTTCCGCTACTTTGATATGAACTCCAATTTATTGTGAGCTTTTTTCTCATTTTTTCTTGACTTTCTGTGTCCTAGAACTCGATGAGAGAATGCAATTTGTAACTCTAATATTGTGTTAATTTTGCAGCCATGGCACCATCTACAAGGAACATAAAAGGAAACAAAGACAAAGAAGTAGAGATCGATGTTGGTGGTTCTATAAGAACACAATGGAATGCTGATGATCAGAAGTATATTAAAGCATATAACACATTCAAATTTGATCGGACAAAATTGATTAAATTTGAAACTAAACAACATTCAGAATACGAAAATAAAGAAATATAGGAAATAAGAAGAAAGAGACAAAGAAAGAGAGAGAGACTACAATGTGCATACGAACCAGAGATAGAGAGAGATGAGTTATGTGCATACTAACGAGATAAACGACGTTGTTTAAGGAGAACTCAAAGATTGTATGAATGATTGAATTGAGCGTATATTGAGATGAAAAATAGATTGATATGAGAAAGAAATGTAAAACAAAGAAGAAAACAGAGAAAGGAAGAAGATGAAAAAAATGACAAAAGATATCGCCTATTATGGTAGAGATATTTATGAGATTTTATTTCATGTTAAGATATACTGAATTCTATAAATAACATAGAAAATATATTATAAACTTCGTAAAACATGTACAAAGTGCAGAATACGTATTCTAAACTTCGTAGAACATATATGAAGTTCAAAATATATATTCTAAACTTCGTAGAACCTGTACAAATAAAAAATACGTATTCTAAACTTCGTATATACAACAGTGACTAAAAAAGCAGATGGTTCTAATCATATGAGGCTGGAAAGATATCAAAACTAATTGTGTGAATAGAGGTGAATCATCTTGTTGGAGCTGATATAAGAAAAATACACAAATTGTGTTTTTAAGTTATGCTCCAAAGCAAATTAGATATTAAATAAAATAGTATATAAATTTACTGTTTTAGCTTGGGAAAATTCCATAAAAATTCATCAACTAAATTTTTCTGAGCTTTTAAATACCCAAGTTATTTTAGTGCCCATCTTATTCTTTCAACTATTTTTTTACCCAGATTAAATCACCAAGTGTTGACCGTATATTTAATTTACATAGTATACGAAACGGACATTACCGAAAAAATAAACGGCGTTCAATTTCCATCATCAATTTAACTATTGGGTTATATTGTAGTAAAAAAATATTTAGAGGAATAAGTCGGATATCTCGGAGGTCATTGCTCGAGCCGGATATCTCAGAGGTCGTTGCTGCATCGAGCTCCGGATATCTCGGGATCCCGTCTAACATCCTTGACTTAGTCTTGAAGAATATCCTTAAGACGGGAGCTCGAAAGGTTGTTGAAGATACAAAGAGAACCATATATATGATGGATCGTCGTAGATGGACTTGAGGTGATTGCTTAATGGGCTTTACGATGGGCTGGATTTGGTGCTAAATCCAGCTCCAACAGTCATTTCTACTACTAATATTAATTTCAATGCAAAATACATGAGTTGAAATACATAAACTGCATTAAAAATTGAAAATCCTTGTGCAGGCGCTTGATCACACAAAGAGGCAAGCAAAGATAATAGCAAAGAAGATAAAATCTGAACTCGGGAAAACGACCACAACTCAAATATGGAAAAGAGGGAGAACATGACTAAAACTAAAGCTATAGAAAAAAAACTGCAAAGTTGTCATCAAAACCTCCTATATCGCACGTCTGTACGTCGCCAAACGCATCACAAAACCCAACTCTCCGAACAAAACCTGAGATTTCAACCAAACTTAGTACCAAAAAAAAACTCCACACAAGCTTCACACCAAAGATTAGAGCAGATAACTGAGGAAAGGAGAGAGTTTTTTTTATTGCTTCCCCCAAATAAAACATAGACAAAAAACCAAACGACAAAAACCAGTCTTGAAACCTGTTCACCACCAGAAGACCACCCAAAAGATATTGCGGACCCACGGTTATTTGTGGAAATACATTTCTAAAATTGCAACCTCATCTTGGGCAATGTCATGCCTCAGCAATCTTGGATTTGAGGATTTGCTGTTCGAAAGCGACTCAACTACCCTCATACACATATGCAATCAACAATCCTCAAAACTGGATGAGACACTATAGCTTCACAAGACACATCATTGGCACATGTAGTAGAAGAAAAGACATCGTCACAAAGATAGGCCAATCAAAATGTGAGGATGTGATTGCCAAAAAGGTCATTTTAGACAATTGCAACTATTTTGTACTCAGTAATGTTTTAACAAACTCCTAAAAGCGCTTGCATTAGGGGATGGGTCAACGGAACCGAAGCGTATGTTCTTTGTCCTCTTTCCCATTCGATATGTTCCCTTTAAGATTATAAATCCACTCTCAGAGAATTTGCCTCAAATTGAGCTAAACAATCTGAAAAACCCAATCTGAAAAAAAAAATGCATGGGTTCGATTTCAAAGAGATTCAGGAGAAGATCTCCGAGAGCTTTCGTCCATGGCAACGATCCTTTCAATTCTGGGTTCGAGCCACCGATATCTACACTGGTTACAAGGTCTCTCTTCGATGGTATTCCTTTTTCATCATTTTTGTTCGATCAATTAACCTAAAGTTTTCTCCTTTTTTTTTCTCAAAGTTCTTGAATTTGGGCTTTCTTCTCCGTTTTGCTCTGATTCAGGTGTTTCAGCTTCGAGTGAGTTTGGTGAAGGATGCAAAGAAACAGGAGGAAATGTGGGAGAGACAACACGAGCAAGCTGCCGACAAAATCTACTTCATGTGCTCTGATCTTGGCGGATTCTTCCTTAAGGTGGAGCCTTGGAAATTTTTATAAAGTCAGATTCTTTATGTAGATCAATTGATTGGTTTTCTTAAATGCTAGTGTTTTGGGTTTATTGCATTGAATGGGTTGTTACTGTGTGTTGAGAAGACTGTGCATTGTCTCTTTTCTAATGATTTCATTGCTTAAGGTGCCTTGTGAAATTTGTCAAGTCAGATTCTTCTTGTATATCAATTGATTGGTTCTTAAATGTTAGTGTTTTGTGTTTATTGCATTGTACTGTGTTGAGAAGACTGTTACATTGATTTAGTTGCCTTTATAAATGAATAGATTGCTCAGCTTTTAGCAAAACCTGACATGGCCCCAGCTGCTTGGGTGAGAAAGCTTGTGACTTTGTGTGATCAAGCGCCTGCGACGCCGTTTGATGCGGTTCAACGTGTTCTGGAGAAGGAGTTGGGTAAAAGCATTGGTGAAATCTTCGAAACATTTGATGAAAAGCCTCTTGGCTCCGCTTCTATTGCTCAGGTATTACCAGGTCTTTGTGGAAACCTTTCCATTAGATAAACATGGTCGAAAATATACTATTGAAGAGTATGACATTTAGGGGAATGGAAGATAAAGTGGTATTACCATTGATGCTTGAAAATTCAGAATTAAGAGTATAGTTTGATTAGTTTATGTCCCAACACTTAATGATTTCTTGATTTTTGCCTGTGATCTGTTATATCTAGACATGAAACTCTAGTGACATTTACATGCTATGTTATGATAAAGATAACGGTTAATGAGGAAAACTCATTCCTATGGTTTCTCTTGTTAGGTTCACAAGGCAAGAGTAAAGGGTGACAAGATGAATGTTGTTGTGAAGGTGAGCATAGTCATGTGACAAGTAAAAGTTTCCACCTTTTTTCATTTAGATTCTAACTTGATGCCACTTGCTTAGGTTCAACATCCTGGCATCGAAAGATTGATGATGACAGATATAAGAAACTTGCAACTATTCGCCTTATACATGCAGAGATTCGATATCAAATTTGACCTGCACTCTATAACAAAGGAAATGGAGAAACAGGTATTTTATCAATCTGGTTCTTTGTTAACATAGCTGATAAGGCTTCTTTTTGTCCAAATCATAGAACATCTATGCGTTTTTTTTTTGTTCTTTTCAAGATTGGTTATGAATTTGACTTCAAAAGGGAAGCCAATGCAATGGAAAGAATTCGACATTTTCTTTATGAAAACAACAAAAAGTCTCCTGTTGTGGTTCCAAGGGTTCTGCGAGATATGGTGACTAAGTAAGTGTTCTTACTTTCACAGATCATATACCTGATTGCTTATCTTGATAGTGAGTAAGTAAGTCCTTATTGGTACTCACATCTCAAAAGATCTTTTTTCATCTTTGCTTATGGATGATTAGCACATACTTACTATAAGAACTCTCATAATTCGCTCAGGAGGGTTCTGGTGATGGAATACATTGATGGGATTCCGATCCTGAGCCTTGGTGATGAGATGGCTAGAAGAGGGATAAATCCTCGTGGTAAGATTGCAGAGGCAGCAAAGCAGTAAGCTCCTACATCATCTTTAGAGAATATGGGGCCTTTGTTCTTTGGCACAAAGTCTTGATATTGGCACAAAGTCCTTTCTTTTTCTTTTCTTTCTTTTCTTATATTGGCTTGCATTATGAAATATACTGATGCCTCACTGGAATCTAATATTTCTTCTTGCCCCAGCAATATACTTCAGAGTTTGTCCCGTGCATATGGCCAAATGATACTGAAAAGCGGTTTCTTTCATGCGGATCCACATCCCGGAAATATCTTGATCTGTAAAGGTCCAGAGGCAAGTCATGTTTTGCTTGTAGTTTCTTGATTTGCTTGGTGTGATCTATTGCTCTGTCTATATAGTCTTAGTTGTGTAGTATTGTTTCCTGTGATCAGGTTGCACTGTTGGACTATGGTCAAGTGAAGGAACTCCCTAACAACTTGAGACTTGGTTATGCCAATTTGGTCATTGACATGGCTGATAACAATGCTTCACGAGTATCACAGAGCTTTAGGTAACTTAAAAAACCTCACCTGCGTTACTAAAGTAACTTTGTGATCGTCATTGTTGGTTTTGCTCAAACATATATCATCAGTTTTGTGGCTCAAAACCGTTTGTTCTCAGTTAGCAAATATTTTTCCTTTTGGGAAAGATGTTTCGATAAGAACCAGTGCATAAAAAGTGAAACCATTTGATACCCACTAAAGTAGTTAGATCGGATGTGTAGGGACTGTTTTGAAGCTAGGACTTTATGATTGTGTAGTGATAAGTAAACGTTTTATGTCTAGGGTTGAGTTAGTGTAGCATGACGAAACTCACTAGTTATGTCGTTTGTGGCTGCTCAGGGAACTTGGTTTACACACAGTGGCCAAGTGTGAGAATGAGCAGCAAGAGCTTCTACGGTTAGCACAAACACTTTTCGATACAAAGATGCCTGATGGTCAGACAGTGTTGCAACCTTTCGCAGATGACTCTTCGATCAAAAAGATAGCCGTTGAGGTAAAGACAAAAACACCATGAACGGTCACAAAGTAAAAAACAAAAAAATTTTGTTTGTTCCACCAAATTAACTTGACTTTGTTCTTTGGTGGTAGGCATTTCCAGAGGAACTGTTCTCTGTTCTACGCACTGTGGTTCTGTTAAGAGGGCTCAGTGTAGGGATGGGAGTTAATTTCTCGTGCGCGGAACAGTGGAGAGGAATGGCTCAAGAGGCTTTACTTGCATCTGGAAGATTGACTAGAGGTAAGTAAGTGCTCATGTTTGGAGAACCAATAGGACTGGAAAAACTAAAAACTGAATAAACTTGAAAGGCTAAAAAAGCTAATGCAACTTGTGTTGACGGTTTTAGTAACATAACATTTTTGAGTTTTATAGATGGAAAAGGAAGATCTCGGAGACGCTCTTCTCTAAGAAAGCTACGAGCAGGAAGTTAGGAAAAAACATGGCAAGAGTTACTAGAAATTTAGAACACTTGCAAAATCTGCTCAGACATAAACCCCATAATTTATCAGATTCTATTCTTTTTTTTTTTTTTATGTGGTCAAAATCATATTATACTCAATTTCCCCTATCAAAGGCAAATTAGAATGAATAAAAAAATAAAGTAAAATTAATAGAATGAATATAGAATCCACATAATAAAAAATAGAATACAAAGATTGAATCAAAACCCTAATTTCTACTTAATTAGGGAGCCGACTCGTTTTCTTCTTCATTGATGACGATGTCCGATCTTCCGCCGGATCTGGTAGAGGAAATACTATCTAAGGTTCCAGCCACACCTCTGAAACGCGATTACGATCTACTTGTAAACGATGGAACGCTTTATTCAAAGACCGAAGATTCAGCGAGAAACACTTTCGTGGAGCTGAAAAGCAGTCTCAGGTTGTCATGCTGAAGGAAAGTAGGGTTTGGTCAATGAGCGTCAATCTCAATCTCGACGTTGCTCCTCCATCTATAGAGTTTAAGGGTGCACTTAGCCTAAAGGATTCATTACAAGAAGTCGATATAGCGGAAGTGTTTCATTGTGACGGATTGTTGTTACGCACCACCAAAGACAATAGACTCGTGTTGTGGAATCCGTGTTGGGAGAGACCAGGTGGATCCAACCCAAATCTTGCTACACAAGTTACTCTAGGTTTGCTCTAGGATACAAAAACAACAAATCTTGCCGTAGTTTAGCTCTGATTCATGGAGGGTTCTAGATGACATGCCTCTAGACTGCTTCATACAACCAAATGCCGTGTCTTCAAAGGGAAATACTTTCTGGATTGCTTCGGATAGAGAAGATGGCTATAGATTTGTAGTCGGTTTTGATTTTACGAAAGAGAGATTTAAACGTTTGTCTCTTCCGCAATTTCAGAATTCTGGTTGTAACGAGGGTCTATCAGTTGTTAGAGAAGAACAGCTCTCAGTGTTTAATCAGTGCTTTGATTCCAGAAAGATGGAGATTTGGGTGACCAACAAAATTGATACTGAAGCAGCCTTGTCGTGGAGCCCATCCTTTACTGTGGATTTCCAGAATATATTTCTTCCGTGTATTGAGAGTTTTTTAATCGACGAAGAGATGAAGGTGGTCTTGTGTTGCAATGCAAATCATGCGATCGGCAGGAACATGGTATACACTATCGGAGAACACGGTGAGTATTACACAGAAACCCCTTATGTTGACGAATCTACAAGCGAATCGTGGCTAGATAACCCTTTTGTGTTGCCGTTTATCTTCAATTATGTTCCAAGTTTGGTTCACATTCAGCAAGATAGAGACAAATGAAAAGGATCGTAAATTTCTGCGCAGCTCCTTTTTTTTTTTTTTTTTTTCCTTCGCTTTTGTTTCGTAGACAATGCCTTTTGATTAATTTCATGAATTGATATATTATTACCAGAATAGGACCGGTATATATATACGGATTTTGAATAAAATATTTTAAACTGGTAAAATATTATTTGAAAATAAAATCTGATACCTTGTGAAGAAAATTAAAATTATAAAAGAAATTGTATATTTCTTTAATTATTTTTATTTTTTGTAATTAAATTTAGTACTATTTCCATATAAGATTTTGATATAATAAAATAAATATTTGTTTTGTTGTGAAAAATATAATTAGATTTTTTACATTCTCAAACAAAATATATTCGATAGTGTCAAAATTTGATCAATAGACTTTAACACGTGTCGCGATCATGTTAATTAACAAATTTGATACAGGCAACTTTATATAATAAGATTGTATATTTTCATAAATTGGAGTTAATTTTATTTATTTTTATTTTTTTATTTTTATTTTAGACTTCCATTGAAGTATATATATATATTTTTTTTTCCTTTTTATTTTAATCATTTCCTTTTAGGATTAATATCTGATTATATTTTTTAAATCTAAGTTTTATTTACTAATAAATTTTAATCATAATGAAAATTATTTATTTTTCTTTATGGCGTTTTTTATAGAAACATAAATTTATTTTATTATTGTTTAAGTTATAACATGTTTGTGTTTTAAGTCTCGAATGGGTGTTATTATGTGAATAAGGAAACCAATCATTTATTAAATAAAATAAATAATTTATGGTTAATTCGAAGTGTGAACTGTAGCAAACCAAACGGATAATCAAAATGGTTAAATCTATTCTAACAATGAAAAACATAAAAATAAGAAACTTATTTTCCTTTTTCTAAATTTTATTATTTTCTTTTTATTTTAGTATTAGTAATTCATCATATAATTTTCTTAATTTAAATGAAAAAAAAAACTTATTTTCTTTTTTTATTGATTTTCTTATTTACCTTTTTGATTTTTTAATTTTTCTTTTAGTATTAGTAATGGATTATATAATTTCCTTAATATAATTGGAAAACATAAAAACCAAAGTGGTTAAATCTATTTTAACAATAAAAATCATTAAAAGAAAACTTATTTTCCTTTTTCTTAATTTTTTTTATTTACTCTTTTGATTATTTGATTTTTCTTTTAGTATTAGTAATTCATTATACAATTTTCTTTATTTAAATGTAAAATAAAAAAAAACTTATTATCCTTTTTCTTAATTTTCTTATTTATGTTTTTGAAACTTATTTTCCTTTTTTGTTTTTAAAACTAATTTTTAGATTTATGTAAACATTATGTTAAAATCTAATTAGTTGAACTTTTTAACATGTGTCGAAATCTTATCGATTAACTTGACATGTGTCGCGATCTTGGTAATTATTAACTTTAACTTATCCTATACTTTATATAAGACTAGAATAGGACCCGCATATATGCGGATTTTTAATAAAATATTTTAAATTCGTAAAAATAAATTGAAAACAAATCGGATAATATGTAAAAAAAAATTATTTTTAATATTCCAAATATATATGTTTTAATACTCTTATATGAATTAGGTTGAATTCTAATGTTTTATCTACTTATATATATATATCTATAATTTTGATGAATTAATTATCCTACTTTTATCATAACTAAAATCTAGATTAGGATCCGCATATACGCGAATTTATTATAATAAATTTTAAAACCCGTTAAAATATTTTTTTAAGAATATAAAAAACAACACCGGATCACTACTGAAAAATAT
>JAHZTW010000001.1:445993695-446010976 GCA_020283515.1 Alliaria petiolata | reverse complement strand
AAAAAAAATTGAAAAGATAAATAAGAAAATTAAGAAAAAGGAAAATAAGTTTCTTTTATGTTTTAAAAAGGAAAATAAGTTTCTTTTATGTTTTTCATATATTTTTTTAAGTAGTGGTGAGATTTTGTTTTCTATTTTCTTAAAAATTTATTTTAATAGCTTTTAAATATTATTATTATAAATCTGCGTATACGCGAAAATCTAATTATGATAAAAGAAGAATAATTAATTCGTCAAAATTTTAGAATCTTATTATATAAATAAATAAATAATAGATAAAGCATTAGAACATAATTCATATAAGAGTATTAAAACATATATATCTAGAAATATTAATAAAAATAAATTTTATTTTTTCTTTACGGATTATTCGATTTTGCTTTTAATTTACTTTTACGAATTCAAAATATTTTATTAAAAACCCGCATATATGCGGGTCACTATTCTTGTATGTTATAAACAAACAAACAAAAAATGTAAAAAGTCCACATTTATTTTTTCATTTTCCATATTGTTCATAACCTAGTATTCTATTTTCTTTGGATTTAAAAATTAAGTAACCTACAAATATATTGATATTAAAAATATGTGAGTTTCACTTACTTCTTGACCAATGGTTTGCCCTCAGTTCACTTGGTAAACCGCCCTCAGTTCACTTGGTAAACCCTCAACCCTATGATGTGATTTTTTATTTTTCCTAATTACAAAAAGTTATAATGTTTTTGCTTAGACATTTTCCTATGCAATGTTAGGAACTTAAAGAAAATTGAGTTTGTAGTCTCCCTTAAAATACGGTATCAAACTATAAATTTGTACCCCGCGATGTAACTTTTTTTTTTTTTGTTAAATGCTTTATTTATTTAACCAACGTAAACTTGTAAAAACACACATAGTTTTCTTAAAGAATATAAGGAAGAAACGCAGAATATAGAAAGAATTTGATGATGAAATACTCTTCGAGTTCAATGTAATTTAATAGAATGAATACAAATAACCAATCCAATAACACATGAATTTAAATAAATTTATAAAATAAATAATTGAATAACACTAGAATTGAAAAGAATCTCTAATTCTTTCAAATTCCATTAAACTTTTAAATTGAATAATCCCACCTAAGTTTTTTCAAGTAAAGTTAAACTTTCATTAACTTTCAGAATTAAAAGAATTCCAAAACACAAAATCTCATACTTTAAAATAAACTATTGCCACAATTACATTTTTCAGACATTGTTTAAGTTAAATAAGTATCCAAATTACAATTTTTTACACTGTAATCCACGTGCAAACCAAAAGTGGCGTATATTAATTGATAAATACAGAAAAAACCGGCAATAAGGTCGTGGGAAAATGTTGTAAAGGAACCCAAAATCAAGCATCCCCCTAATTATATTTAATTATATTTAATTACTTCATTAACAAAAAGTAAATATCTAATTTACTTTTTGTTTTTATTTTTCTTTTATTAAAATGAAATAGATCATTTTGTTTTAATTTATTTTTATTAAATTGAATATATCCTAGTTAATTTCTTTTTATTTCTTTTTATTGATTAACTTGTCAAGTTTTTTTAACTTACTTTTTGTTTCTTCCTTATATGAGATTTTAGCTCTCTAGAAAAGTTATACTTCTCAAGAATCGCAACAAAAGCTTCTCTACATGATTCTTGCTATCCTCCTCCACATTAAACTCATCATCGTCAAATGTCATATTATTAGAATCTATAATTTTTTTTAATTGAAATATATCTAAGTTAATCTAATTTACTTTTTGTTTTTATTTTTCTTTTATTAAAATGAAATAGATCATTTTGTTTTAATTTCTTTTTATTAAATTGAATATATCCTAGTTAATTTTTTTTATTTCTTTTTATTGATTAACTTGTCACGTGTAACGATCATATTAATTAATAAATTTGACGTTTATTTTTTATTTTTAGTAATATTGAAATATCTTTCTATTTATTTTTTATTTTAATGGTTAGTATATTTTTCTTTATAATATATTTTAATTAAAACACGTGTCAAAATCATATCGATTAACTTATTTTTATTTTAAAAATAATAGTAATTTCTTTTTTGTTTTAAGATTAATATATTTTTTTATAATAAGATATCTTTCCTTTTATTTTATTTATTTTTCTTTTTAAAATAGTAGTATTTTCTTTTTCTTTTATGATTAGTATATTTTTCCTTTATAATATATTTTAATTAAAACACGTGTCAAAATCTTATCGATTAACTTGCCACGTGTCACGATCATGTGAATTAGCAACTTTGACGCATCCTACTTTATATAATAAGATAGCTGTATTTTTTTACATCACATAGTATTTATTGTTTTATGATTTATATCTTCTTTGCCTTACATTCAAGTTTGAACTAACATAACAAACCAGTTTGTTCACATTCGAAGACTACACCAAACCACTGGATTTTCAAATGGTTTTTCATTGTTTGTTGTTTTGTACAATTTCGTTTCCATTCCAGGATTCAAATGATCACCTTAAGAACACACGATTGTTCTAAGATTTTATATATAAAAGCACTATATATCTATTATACTATTACATGTGCTAAATTGAAAACCCGTAACATGTCATCTAAAAGGCTGAAACACATGTGACTGTTCTTTTCCTCTATAATGAAACCATAAAACCAATTCCATGACAAAACGAATTGGAGATAAGTACTAATTGTCATTCTTTAAGAATTTTAACTTGGACCGACGCCAAAAACAAAAACAAATATTTGAATTGGATTGACTGGTTCTTAAGAATTTTTTTTCCCCCTTGTTTGATTAAAAGTTTGTTATTTGTCCATTCGAACTCAAATTAAAATACGGTTAGCCATCCGAGAGAAAAAAAAAGAGATTTTCATATTTTGCCCCGATGTCCGACGTTTCTTCGCAAGCATCGTGAGAGAGTTATAAACTAGTAATTTTCTTCTATGAAAGGTTTTTTTTAGATTTCATTCTAGTAGGTTTCAAATTTGGTAATTTGTAAAATTCAGTTTTTATGGGTTTTTGTGACTTTTAAAGATGAAGTATTTATTTACACTTTCTTTCCTCGTACAAGATTTATAATTTTCTTTATATGCTTAGTTTTTATTTAATTTTGGTTATGTATCTGGTTTGAATTTTTCAGTTCAAGCTTGTTCGACGGTGTTTAAAGCGGGTTTTCACCGAATATAACTTTTTCAAAATAAAATTGACGAAAACAAACATAGAAGGAAAATTATCTAAATTATTAGATCATGAGTTAGTCTGTTTTTGTGATACGGAAATGCCTTTTACTTTTTAAAGATTCTTTGCTTTGATATGGCTAATCTACTATGTGAAAGCAGAATGGAACTTTTCTGGGTGTGCCACATCAGCATTTTCTTATTTGACACCTGTCATTTATCATTTAATTTTCAAAAAATTATTTTATTTGTATTAAATTCAGCCAAACAAAATATTTTTTATCGTTATCTTTAGACTCATCGGGATTCGAATCCATAACCCTCTCAATAAAAGTCAATCGTTTTTTCCATTATGCCATGGATACTATTTGACAACCCTCACTAAAAACTTCTGTTATTATCTCTATGTTTACTCATTAAATTTGAAACACTTTTTTATAATTTGTATGTATATAAATTAAAAAATTCGCAGGATGCCCCAAACAAATAAATCCTCAAAATGATAGATTAAAAAAAACAATTAATTAATTTTTTTTAAACATTAAGTAACATAAAATAAATATTAACATATGTACAATTAACTATACATAAAAACATTAAATTTGAATTCAACTATTTAAAAATTATTATAAGTAGATGAAATTCAAATTCAATTTTAAAAAGTAATAAATATATAAATCTTATAACATATGTATAATAAACTATACATAAAAACCATTAAATTTGAATTCAACTATTTAAAAATTAGTATAAGTAGATAAAATTCAAATTTAATTTAAAAAGTAATAAATATATAAATCTTATATAATATATAATTTTAAATATATTATTATATTTTCTTTTTTCGAGTGATTTAATCCTTATTTTCAAATAAATTAGGATAATTAAACTTTGGTACATGTAAAAAAAATTATGATATTGAATAAATTAAGAAGTTAACTCTAACCTATAAAATTTTAAGACACAACAAAATATTCAATAAAATATCGAGAAGATAACAAATTATATAAAAAATATAGAGAAAAAGACAGATAAAGATATGTGAATTCAATGCAAGATATGTTAGAGAAATCCTCAAAATGATAAATTACAAAAAAATAAAAATTATTATAATATTAAGATTTAGACAAAGGAAAATAGTATGAAAATTGAAGAATAAATAAATATTCGTAAAATAATGTATAAAAGAGATTGCATAGATAATCAAGAAAAAAAAAAGTAGAATTCTTTTTTTTTTTAAAGATAAAATCAGTAGTCAAAATATAGATTTAAAAACATATTATTTAAAAATCAAATTATAAAAAAAAACGCGCGCATCGCGCGGATTCTCTCCTAGTATGTCATAAAAACGCTCGTTTTCGCTAAATTGTCGGTGAGGCAAAAACTGCTGATCTCTTTGTATTTTATCTGCCAGATTGATTGTGTGATGTAAGCCATTCTAAACCGATATCAATAAGGCAAAGTGTTAAAAAAAATATTAAAGTTTGTTAACTCTGCAATTCTGTTTAAAGGTTCCGTGTGAGATTGACCTGAACCGACCCTAACCAATGGTTTTTTTCTTTCTTTTAGTCTTGTAATAAACTGAACACTTTAGAAAACGGTGTCGTTTTAAAAGACTGCTACTACACTCAAAAATCTGTGTTGAACCCGTACGCTATTCCCCTGTATCTCTCTCGTCGTCTGAGGTTTTGTGGCGATAGCGACGACGTTAGTGATGAACGGCGAATCGAAAAAGCATCATCGGCCAGGCCGCGGCTGCTTCTAGGTTGACGGAGGAAGAAGCTCGAGTTCGCGCCATATCCGAGATTGTCAGCACAATGATTGAGCACTCCCACCGCAACGAGAATGTTGATCTAAACGCAATCAAAACCGCCGCTTGCCGGAAATACGGATTAGCGCGTGCGCCGAAGCTAGTCGAGATGATCGCCGCTCTTCCCGATTCGGAGAGAGATACTCTTCTCCCGAAGCTCCGTGCTAAACCGGTCCGAACAGCTTCAGTGATCGCCGTTGTGGCGGTTATGTCGAAGCCTCACAGGTGCCCGCACATAGCCATGACGGGGAATATTTGTGTGTATTGTCCCGGTGGACCCGATTCTGATTTCGAGTATAGTACTCAGTCTTACACTGGATACGAGCCTACAAGCATAGGAGCGATTCGAGGCAGGTGAATAGTTTCTACTGCGTTTGTGCAATAGTAGTTTGTGGAAATATTTACACTTAAGGGCACTTTACCCACTTTCATTTACACTCTAGGGTACTTCTTGCTTTTGAAGCACTTTGTTGGATCTAAATCACATGAAAATCCTAAATTACCCTTTTTTTTGTTATCCCAACATCGCAGTAACAATTTGCAACCATTGGAGTTTTCTCTGTTTCTGCGAAGTCTCGTCAACAACTACCAAAATCCAATCCACCATCATTCATCTATCTCCATTAACACTGATTGCTCCCTGCAGAATCCGGCTTTAGTCAAACAGAAATATGACTCGACGACATCAAATCCGGCTAATTCGCACCGCCCTCTTAGTCGCGTCTCTGTCAAATCCCAATTTTAAGACTTCATCAAATCTGTGCCTCCTCTGAGTCGCCGCCCCGTCGAATCCCTCAATTCGACCCACTCATAGTAACTGAAGTCGAAACACCCTCCTTAAGACAATCGCACGCGGAACCCTCACCAAAGGGTTTCACCATCGAAGGCATCACCGGACCCTCACAATTCCAAGTTTTTGTTAGGTAAGTTTTTATAATTTCTTTGAGTGACTTCACATGCATTTAATTTGATTTTGTTGATACGCCCATTTGAGATTTTGTCGTGGCCATTCATGATGGTGGGAATCCTTGTCGATCCAATGTATTGATTAGTTTGGTGAATAGATCGGTTGTGTAATGGATAAGATGCGGTGGACAACAAACCAGTTTGAGCCCTTAATATTTCTGACCGTCGGTTGTTGTTATTATCAGTCAAAGTGTTATATGTTCGATGTTTTATTTTCTGATGGACACTTTTCAATGGACAAGAAATGATGGATATGATGCTTTGTTTCACTTTCAATGAATGGATAGTCAAAGATGGATGTGATTAAGTTGTCAGAATGTATATAAACTTACGGTCAATAGTTTTTAACATGTTTACATC
This sequence comes from Alliaria petiolata, assembly GCA_020283515.1. Taxonomy (NCBI): domain Eukaryota; kingdom Viridiplantae; phylum Streptophyta; class Magnoliopsida; order Brassicales; family Brassicaceae; genus Alliaria; species Alliaria petiolata. Next base: position 446,004,658 of record JAHZTW010000001.1, on the reverse strand, counting down.
TTCTACATAGTTTCAGGTTCCGAGGCAAAGTGACACTCCCGAATTTGAGATCATTCAAAACTCTTGTTTTTATGAAATTATTCAATTTCCACACGATCCAATCTGATAATGAGATTGATTACAAAGTACATGACTTTGAGTAAGTTTTTTTCAATCTGAGTACCATGTTTTGCAATATTTGAGATTTTATATTGTTTGTGTGATTGGATTTTGGGTTTTGTGCAGCGACTTGGATGGAGCGGCGTGTATGCAGTGGCATATGGATGCAGCAGCATGGAATGGATGCATCGGCGTGGAATGCGATGTTTGTGTCCTTGCTTCGAGTTCAAATTCATGATGGGTTGCAATATAAAGTTCTTTTTTTTTCATGAACTCTGAGAAACCTTAGAAGTTTTGGCTTTTACACTTACATGCACAATTAAAACTCATGTATGTTGCCTTACAACCACTTTAATCAGTAAGAGAATAAGATTTTAATGTTATGTGATTAATTATATAATCTTTCTTTTAATCTTAGGTTGATCCCAATATTGGAGTGTCCATGTATGAATTATATGGAATTATCAAATATCTATCCGAGAAATATGGTGGGTTTCTGCTTCTGTTTACCAGATCATTCGTTCATTCTCATGGCCCACCACACGAGTTTTTGTTTGTTTTCCAATCATTCGTTCCTAATCCTTCACATTCAGCTTATACATCCACTTGAGTGTTTCCACAAGACATCATCAACATGGGGTTTTTTTTCAATCAAATTAATTGTAAGGTATTTCCCAGACCTACTTCTCTATGTGGTTTATGTGATTGTTTGATTCTCTAGTAGTTCTTCGTTAATGCTCGGTTATGGTGGACATGATACTCTCATGGACACTCTCAAAATGGACATTCTCTCATGGACACTCTCTCATGGGCACACCTGATGAAAACACTCTCATGGACATAATCTCATGAACACGCTACATCGACACAATCTAATGACTGTGGATGAGCTAAAGGTTTATGATGTAGTTATGATGCAGTGGTATGTTTCCATATGATGATTAATAGTATGTTTCAAAGTGCTTATGATGCCAGTTATGAGTGTAAATTACTCAAATAGAAATTGATTTGGATAGTATTTATGAGAGTCCAACCTTTTGTTGCGGCTGTATCTAAGGAAAAAGTCATAATCTTTGTAACTCGAACGTCCAAGTTGTTTACCATTGGTTCAATTTGATAATCAATGACAAATTTGTATGGACATGTTCATATGGATACATTCGCATGGACATGTCATATTGACATTTTTGGATGATAAGAGATTCTCAAACAGGTTAGTGTTTGTGTAGATATGTATTTGTGGACACATTACCATAGATATGAGAGTGCGTAGATGTTTGTGTGATGAAAGATATAAATCTTCAATCACGAATTTGGATCTGTTTATAGGTTCTGCAATTGCCTGAAAACGCATTGAGGGATAACAAGAAAACTATAATCGTGCCATGTCACATTCAATTGCAGTGAGAAAAGATAAGGACCTTGACAAGTTGTCTTCTTAGAATTTCCAAGAAGCAAATACTCTTATATAATTTTGGGTTGCATCAATCTCTTCGAAGCAAATACTCTTATAAACTACTTTCTATCTCCAATTGTCTCACCTACGATCTAGTATAAGAAGAACTCATAACTTCATCATATACTAAACACTATCGATCTTTAATCATCTTCTTAGGCTTCTCAATTTGGTTTGTTGTCCACCGCACCCTATCCATTGAAAATTATCCATTGAAAGGTGTTCATATCAAAATTGTACATGTAGTTGATGGAAAACGTTGTGTGGATAGAAAATGTTGGATGTACATATATGAACAATCTGCATCACAATAAGAGAACTCGAGGAAATCCAAAAAAAATCAGGTCTCAAATAGTGAGCTTGGATAAATCAGGAAAAACACAAAGGGATATGAACTAGCCATTCCAGATTTTAGACAACCGACTATCACCTCCACGAATCGAGATTTGAGACCTAACCACTTAACCGTAAACTGTAACCATCGATTGTATCCACGAAAATGTAAACATCAACATAAACATGTGCAGAGCAAAATACAACGACCCATGGATGCCCACACATGGACAAATACACAATGACGGTGGACAAAGTAGTATGGACATGAGTGATGCACATAATCGCACACTGAAATGGAGAAACTTTACCTTCCATGGCAAAGTCTACTACTTCGACGGTGGTGGTTACTGTAGATCTGGTATCTAAAGATTTGGTATAGTCTTCCGTTGAATCTGTAAATTTTCAGCAAATCGAAGAGGATAAACACTAGAAATCTCTAGAGAGAGAGAACCGAAACCCTTCAATCCATCTTCAGTGAAGCTACTGGTTGTCTCCATCGTCATCTCCACCATCAGAGAAGAGCTCGCTCAGCTTCTGCGTCTCGACTACTGTAACTTTTGCTTCCGATAATCGCCAAAGTTTCTAACTTTTGCTCCAATGTTCGGCGGTGGCTGTGGCGATTCAAAGTCTTCTCACGGTCTCTTCGTTTTCTTTGTGCATCGTAACTGTATTTTTTTACTACGTACCGTAAATATTGACACAAGATAAAAAAACTATGGAAAGGGTAACACAAGGAGAATTTCGTCTTTTCAGGTGTTGAAAGTGCCTAATAAGCACAAAGTGCCTATTTTGTAAACATAACACATAAAAGTGCCCTTGAGTGTAAAAGTCTCTATTTTGTGTGTGGCTAAGTGAAACTATGTTTAGCACTTTGTTGGGTGTTGTTAACACGGATTATTAGAATTGAAATCGTATTAGGATGAATCTTAGGCTCTAATACAAGATGTTGATTTGATTCATAATCATTACCTATGTTGCATGAAAACGGAAACGGGTACGTGGAAACGGAATGTTTCGAAACGTGGAAACGCCATTTTAAAAAAATATAGAAATGGAAACGTTTTGGAAACGTATATATATATAAATTAATATGTAATTGTACATAATTATTAAGTAATAAAAATTAAAATATATAAATTCAAAAATTTAGAAGATTTTCTTCATTATCAATTTTATTAGTTCCATTAACCAAAACTATCTCCAATTCTAATTTATCAAAAGAACGATTTTCAGATTCAACAACACCAAAATTATTCTTATTTATCAAATCAAAATATTTATTAGCAAATTAATTATTAACTTACTATAAAAATTAAATTGATCACTTAATCTTATTTTTATAATTATTTATTTGTTTGAAAAAAACAAAAAATTAGTTTTTATCTTGTTTCAAATTGGAAACGCGTTTTCAAAGTGTTTCCAAACTGGAACTTTTAGGAAACACGATTTTTCGTGTTTCCGACGAGTTTCCGAGAGTTTCGCTTTCCAAAACGTTTCGGAAACGGGAAACGCACCTCAAATGGAGTTTCCATGTAACCTAATCATTACAATTCAAGCTATTAACGGAGTTTAAACTTAGATTTCAGTTGTTTTGGACTGTAATTAATGTTTCCAATGCTAACATTGTAGAATTACAATAACTATTATGAATTGAGAGATAGAGTTCTAGATTATGAACAAGAATGTAGACTTTCTTGATAAACGCAGCTGCTAAAGGTCCATAAAAAAAATGTTAAAGCTGTAAAGCTTGTTCCTCTCTGTGAGTGAAGGATACGGGATTATTTTTGTAAGTGATTGCAAAGAACTTATGGAAGTAATGGCAAGGAAGTCTCTCAATTTTGGCATTCACAACTGGATCAGAGAAGCTCGACTTTGGCAAAGGAAATTCGAGGCAACTCAATTTCATTGGGTTCGTAGGGAGTCAAATGTACCAGCTGATATATATTCTTGCTAAAGCTAGGATAAGAAGTGAAGAAAGTTATGAATTCCATTTCTGTGTGCCTCAGATTATTTCTCACTCAACCTTTACATGCTGACTTTTGAAACTCAAGTTTGGTTCACATCCAGCAAGGTAGAGACAAGAAAAAAGGATCGTAAATTTCTGCCCAGCTCCTCTTTTCTTTTCATTGGTTTTTGTTTTAGTAGTAGACAATGTCGTTACATTAATTTCGTGAATTGATATATTGTTTTTCTTTTTGTGCCCTCAATAATTTAAGTGAATCAAATTTATTTAAACTGAAATTGAGGATGCAGTATATAATAGTTCGTATGATTTTCCAACCTTGATGATATATATAATATGGGTCTACGCAACCTTTAGAAAATCAAAATATGAACATCACTACTAGTTAGATAATACTTTTGCCTATTTTTCATCTTGAAGTATCGTTTGTATGTAGGCTGTAAAAGTTTTAACGTCAGCGACTCAATTTCTCTACGTCGAAACTTTCATTCACCAACTTCTTATAGAAGAGCGGTCATTTCTACCTTAACAGTGAATCGCGATCTGATTCGCGACCCATATTCGGGCATACACTATGTGAAAACTTTCCCACATTTTTTTTTAATTTCATATTTGAACTCTTAAAAACATATGTTTCCAATAAATTGCTTGATGATGCTGACGTAACCATGATGTGTCAAGTAAATCATCAAAAATCAAAATTTTTATTTTTTATTTTATAAAATTATTTCTATTGTAAACAAAATTTATTTAACTTTAACAATTAATTTTTTTTTTTGCAAACATGAAACATGTACTGTGTAAACAATTAGATTTATGGACGTGCTTGGATAACTATAGACTTTACAAATAAATCTATCTAACTATGATTTTTTGTAAATTTATTTTATCAGAAAAAATCAAAATATTTCTGATCTTTATTATTTTTTTTGAGCATGATTTGTTACTTAAAGTGGTAAAAAATTTGAGATTTTTTTTTGGTAAATCTCCCTCGTTTTATTCAAAAATAAAGTATCGAACCACAAAAGTATATTGCGAGCCCGTGTAACTCCTACAGCGTCATCCGACAGAATCGGCATAACAACCTCAGGAGCCGCAGCAAAAGAATGAAAACCAATAGCTAAAAAGAAAGCATGGTTAGCTAATCCGTCCGCAAGACGATTAACTTCCTTATAAACATGAGTTATTCGGACTAACCAATCCCTTGATAAAAAGGCATAGCACAACCATGCTAGGAAGGATAGCGGATGCGATTCATTGATTCAATTTGTTAAGTATCACACCACTATCTCAAAATCCACTTCTATTTCTAACTGCGAAACCCGACGATCCCAGGCTATGTAAAGTCTATAGTACAAATTTTTTTTTGCAAACATGAAACATGTACAGTGTAAACAAATAGATTTATGGACGTGTTTGGATAACTATAGACTCTACAAATAGATCTATCTAACTATGATTTTTGTAAATTTATTTTATCAGAAAAAAAAATCAAAATATTTCTGATCTTTATTATTTTTTTTGAGCTTGATTTGTTACTTAAAGTGGTAAAAAATTTGAGATTTTTTTTGGGTCACATTCAGGAGACAATTGTCTCCCTCATTTTATTCAAAAATAAAGTACCGAACCACAAAAGTATATTGCGAGCCCGTGTAACTCCTAGAGCGTCATCCGACAGAATCGGCATAACAACTTAAGGAGCCGCAGCAAAAGAATGAAAACCAATAGCTAAAGAGAAAGCATGGTTAGCTAATCCGTCCGCACGACGATTAACTTTCTTATCAACATGAGTTATTGATATATCATGGTTTTTACCCATTTTAGGACCATGATATAAGTGTTTTTATAGAGTCTTTTGTTAGTTTTAGAGTCCTATTAGAGTCTTTACAGGTTCAGGTACGTTTTGAGCATAATTGGAGATTTTGGAGCATTTTGGAGCATTGTGGAAGAAGCTGCTGAAAAGATGAAGTTGTGATGAACAGTGTCGATGAACAGTGTCGATCGACACCAAGTTTTCCAGTTTCCAGAATCGAGAAGTTTCCATATTTTGAAGAAAAGGAAATCTCCAAAACTTTTCCTAATCTTCCAAGGAATTGAAGATTCGTACCTAGGCCTATAAATATAGTTTTTCAGCCATTGTTTAGGCAGAATCTCATACTTTAAGAATCATAGAAGTTTAGGTTTTTGGAGAGAAGAATTTGTCTCCTTAGAGCAAATTTGGAACTCCCTTTATTTATTCTATTGATTTCTCTTATGCTTTCTATTCAAATTATGATTTCTGTTTCATTGATCATGTCTGAGTAGTTTGCTTGTTAGGTTTAGGGTTTTTCAAAGGTGATTAATGAATTGTTAGGTCGAATTAAATTGTTAGGATAAAATCATTAGAGTTCTTCATCTGGATTTGTGTTTAATGCTTATTCTAGCTTCGCGACCTAGAATCTGATCTTAGGTTAATTAATAGATGCGAGAGTATTATTAATTGCCTGAACTAATGTTAGATGAGCAAAATACCTATTCGCAAAGAGATTTGGTTTAGGGTTTTGTGAACAATTGAACCTGAAATTAATGCTTGTTTGAATCGATAGGATTTGCAAAGAGATTTGGAATTCTAGGGTTTAGACATAGATAATCTTCGCAGCGAGAGTTGGTTGATTTTACATTAGTGTTTCAAGTTTAAGAACAGGGCTTAATAATTCCTAACATTCGCCTAGACCTAGAATTTAGATCACCTGAGAATTTCCCTGAACCTAGCGTTTCGTCTCCTGAATTTACTAAATCGTTTAATTGCTTTCTGTCTTTAGTTTCATATTCTCACTTAGCTTAATTCGAATTTAGAAAACTGCTGTGTGACTATCCCTTCTCTGTGGATTCGATCCCTAAGTACTACAACTGATCTCTTAATTTGAGAGAGTTGCTTAGGGTAAATTTGACCCATATCAAATTTTGGCGCCGTTGCCGGGGAAGGAGATTAGTTGCCTACAGATTTCTAGTATTAGAATTTTGTCTAGGTTTTTATTTTTGTTTTTGTTACTAATTTAGTTTCTTATCTTTGGTTTCAGGTGCATGCCCAGTACCAGAAGCAACAAGGAAGAGGAACTAGTCGCACTGAACCAGGAGCTTGGTCGTTTGGAACGCGAGAACCGAGCATCTGCCCGAGCGTCGATCGACACCTCCAGCATCGATCGACACCAACCCTCAGCGTCGATCGACACGATTGGCATCGATCGACACCGTACGTAGAACGAGATGGCAGACATTGTGGTTCTAGTACGCGACGCATAAGGCAACCTATTTGACCTTCAGGGCAATAGAAGGAACGCCCAAGGACAGAGACTTGATGAGGCTGGCGCCATCATAGTCGAACCTGCAAGACAACTTTCACATGCAGAAGCTGGACGCGGAAGAACATTAGGCGTCTACAACCGCCCAGATCAGTTCTATGCTAATAGAGCTGCGATCCGTCCTCCTGCATTCCAAAGGAATGACTTCGAGCTGAAGTCTGCCTACTTCCAGCTCGTCGCTCAGAATCCTTTCCATGGTCTTCCCAACGAGCACCCTATGGATCATATCGAGAGATTCGAAGACTTGGTATCTAGCATTAAGGCCAATGGAGTTACATATGATTATCTCTTCTGCAAGCTTTTCCCTTACTCGCTTGCAGGAGACGCATCATATTGGCTGAAGCAGTTGCCACCGGGATCCTTGACCACATGGGAAGACACAAAGAATGCATTCTTATGCAATTTCTTTGATGACGCGAGATCTGAAGAGCTAAGGATGAAGATCACCACATTTTCGCAAGGACCCACTGAAGCATTCAAAGCTTCTTGTGTGAGGTTCAGATCTTACCAGAGGGACTGCCCACATCATGGATTCAGCGAGCCGCAACTCATCGGAATCTTTTACCGAGGGATTGATTGGAGGTACCAGATGGCCTTAGACGCAGCTAGCAATGGCAATTTCAACACCAGATTCCCTGCGGACGCAATAGTGCTTATAGAGAATTTGGCCTCTAGTAACAGCACCAAGAACGCAGACTTCGAAAGAAGACAACACGCTGGAGCCAATGGAGGAAGCCAAATTGCATAAGTCAATAAGAAGCTGGACATTTTGATGGGGAAGAAGCAAGTTCACTTTGCAGAAGTGGATACTTTTGAACGTGAGGAAGAAGAAGTTAACTATGTCAATGGAGCTAGTTTTCAAGGACAGAGGTTCAACATTCATCAAGGCTATGGTTCTTCCTACCAGAAGCCTTTTCAGAGCAACAACTTCCAAAGAACTTATGGTTCTTCTTCCTACCAGAAGCCTCCTGCACTAGACAACAAAATGGAGTCCATGCTAGAGCAGATCTTGGAAGGCCAACAGAAGATGACAGTGGATTTCAACGGGAAAATCGACGACCTGTACACCGATCTGAATGGAAAGATTGAGAGCATACACTCTCACATGAAGAAGCTGGAAGTACAAGTTGCTCAAACCGCAGAAGTAGTTCATAGGCAAGAAGGATTTCTTCCTGGGAAGACTGATACAAATACCAGACGCCATGTGAATGCCATCACGACAGGGAGCATAAGCAAGCTGGAACCAGAGGAGAAGGAGAATCTGAGTGATGAAGACCTTGTGGAGTTGGAGGAAATCGATGAACAAGCTCCATACTTCCCTGCGAATCCAGTGTCGATCGACACAGAGGAGTGTCGATCGACACCCGAAGAACATAGCAAAGTCGAGAGCTCGAGCCCATGTGTCGATCGACATAAGGCTGGTGTCGATCGACACCCGGCCCAGACTTCACCAAATCGACCTGAAGCTTCGACAATTGCAGAAGAAAGGGTGTACAAGCCTAAGATACCCTACCCCCTGCCTCCCAGAAGATCTAAACAGGAGAGAGAAGAAGCCAGATGCAAGGAGATGATGAGTAAGCTGATGGTTGAGCTACCCTTTGTTGATGCAGTCCAACTTTCACCTGCATTAAAAAGATATGTCAAGAGAATGGTTGCAAACGGTGTGAGTCCTGAAGAAGGAGCATTGCTTACTAGAGACATGAACGAAATTCTCTTGAACATAGTTCCAAGAAAGAAGAAGAAGAAGTGGGTTTCTGAACAAGTCAATGCTGTGATGCAGAGAAGGATTCCAGAGAAGTTAGCTGATCCAGGGAGCTTTGTGCTAGATTGCTCAGTCTCAACAGGAAGGTTTCCTCACTCTCTCTGCGATTTAGGTTCAAGTATCAACTTGATACCATACTCTGTTGCTGTGAGACTTGGAATGACTGATTTCAAGCCAAGCAGAATCTCTCTAATCCTGGCTGATCGATCAAAGAGATTCCCAGAAGGTATCTTTGAAGATGTTCCCCTGAAGATTGAAGGCTGTGTAATTCCCACAGACTTTGTGGTTTTGAAGTATGATGAAGAACCTGCAGACCCTCTTATTCTGGGAAGATCATTCTCGGCTTCAGCTGGTGCCATCATCGATGTGAGAAGAGGGAAAATGGAGCTTGATTTAGGTGATGTTGTCATGAGCTTTGACATGGACAAGTTGAGAGGACCATCTACCATTGATGGCCAAGCTTATTCAGTAGAGATTTCCATGGATCAAGACCCAATCCGAGAAGCTTCTTACGACATTACTACTGGGTATGTCAAGGAGCTTGATACTGAAAAGCAAGAGGACAAGCTGGTTATTCAAGAGGCATTGGCTGAGAATTCTGAGAAAGATGTGGAGATTGAAGAGTGGGGTGGAAATGATCATCTCTTCGGGACTATGAGCAGAGAAGATATTCGAATCAATGACAAGTTAATGGAGGACGACGTTTTCATCATAGAAGCAAGGATTGCAGAGCTGAGTTGCAGAAAAAGTGAAGACATTCGAGCTACTGACGTAGTGTCGATCGACACCACTTGTGTCGATCGACACCCTCCACGGATCACTCCAGAAGCTGCTTCTAATGCTGCAAGTCCATCATCTTTGGTCAAAAAGGTGACTCCCAATCCTTCTGCCCATAAACCTCGACGGAAGCAAAGGTACGCATCTCCTGGAATGCATTCCAAACCTCCTGATATTGTCGAAAAAGATTTCAAAGGTTCAAAAGCTGCTGCGCACTTATCCAAGCCACGAGATTCTCGTAGAGGGCTTGCTGTTTCTTTTGATGCTGTTGCAGGAAAACGAAGTGTCCCACCCGAACTCAAGGCCCGCCCTGCTACTGTTCCTCATTTCCTTTGTTGCTTTCATGATCCTAATGCCTATACACCACCATGGATGAGAAGACATTCGTCTGGGAAGCATTCGATGCCACCCTCTGATCCACCAGACGTCTGAACCCCGACACAGTCAAGCTAATGACTGTAAACGAGCGCTGAGTGGGAGGCAACCCACTGTTAGGTACGTTTTATTTTTATTTTTTTTTGGTTTTACTAAGTCCTAGTTTTAGTCAGTTGAAAAAAAAAGGAGACATTGGACTCGACCTTGACCAGTGTCGATCGACACTACTAGGTGTCGATCGACACCATGCGCAGACGAAGGTAAATCTTCTATATGGTCTTTTATGTTGTTTCTAATATTTCTTTTAGCTAACTTCGGGCTTGATAACACTGGGGACAGTTTTGTTTAAGTCTGGGGGAGGTGATTACTGATGTTGTGCTTTGTTTTGAGAGTCAATCAAAAACTTTGTTTTATCGAGTCAAAATTAGTGAAATTTTCAGTTTTTCTAGGAACAAAACCACAGATTGTTGACACTTGAGGGACCATTGCTGTAGTAGTTGATTGCAGGTCTTACTAATTAGAAAGCTGCAAGTGGATCATTCTAACAGGGCGAATTCAGATCCCCTTATGAGAACTAGGTATGCACTGAACTTGATTCCTCTTTCAGCTTTGATAAGATTAGAAATCTGCAGTCTCTCCTTGATCTTCCCTTGAGAAAAGAAAAGAAATAAGAAGTCTGATCAAGGAATAGTGCAAAGAACCTCATGAGCCTGTCTCCTCACAAGGAACAATATTAGTGAGAGCTCATGAACCTGTCTCCTCACAAGGAACACAAGTAGGAGCAGCACTATTCCAAGACTTAAAAGAATAAGAAAAAGTCAATGAAAAGATCTGTAGAACACCCAGAAAATGGG
>JAHZTW010000001.1:445907993-445980802 GCA_020283515.1 Alliaria petiolata | reverse complement strand
CTCCCAGTTTGAATCCAGATCCTTTCCTTGGTAAAATTTCGAACTCTAACAGTGGTATTGCCACAAAACTTTACAGATTCTTTGCCCTTCCTTAGTGTCTGAACAAGACATTCTTCATAGAGCTCTCCTATTTTCTCTTCCCTTAGTCAACTGCTGCCCATTTTCAGGGTGTTTTAAGATCTTTTCATTGACTCTTCTTTTTCTTTTTGAAGTCTCGGGAAATAGTGCTACTCTCTACTTGTGTTCCTTGTGAGGAGACAGGTTCAAGAGCACTCACTAATATTGTTCCTTGTGAGGAGACAAGCTCATGAGGTTCTTTGCACTATTCCCAGACCTAGACTCTTTTTCCTTTCTTTTCTTTTCTCTAGGGAAGATCAGGGAGAGACTGCAATTGCCTATCTGTTCAGACTGAAAGAGGAATCAAGTTCTGCGCATACCTAGTTCTTATAAGGGGATCTGAACTCGCCCTGTTAGACTGATTCCACTTGCAGCTTTCTTCTTAGTAAGACCTGCAGTCGACTACTATAGCAATGGTTCTTTCAAGTATCAACTTTCTGTGGTTAGTTCTTAGAAAAACTGAAAGTTCCAACTGATTTTTACTCAATAAAACAAAAAATTTCAAAATTTTTGACACTCAAAACAAAACACAATGTTAGCAACCACCTCCCCCAGACTTAAATAACATTGTCCCCAGTGTTATTAAGTATGAGTTTGGATAGAAAAAATTTGTGCTAAACTGTTAAAGATGAAAGAGAAAATCGGGTTACCTGACTCTGCGTGCAGCGTCGATCGACACAGATGGTATCGATCGTTGCTGTGTAAGATGATGGTGTCGATCGACACTCTGTCCGTAGACAGAGTTCTGTCACTCGAACATGATTGTTGTTAAGTCAGATTGTTGTTAGAGTCATCCAAGCTGTTAGAAAACTCAAACAAAAGGGTTAAAAGCACATGATAATCCAATAAACTCAATAAGTGCAACAAGTTGAAAACAAAGTACTGAAGCAAATGAAGCAAAATGCAGACTCAAGAGAAAAAGAAAAACTGACTCAAAGTACTAAAAGGAATGAAGGAGTCACTCGTCGTCATCAGGACGTGGTGGTGAAGGTGGTCAGACGCAGCCACAGTTGGAAACAACTGTGATGGCGTTCCAAATGGCCTGAAAGCTCTGCACCACGTATCTCTGAAATGCAGCTTGCTCCATAGTAATCTCGGGAGCATCTGGAAGGTGATGAAGACCAATAGGCTCCAAGATGGTAGGTACTCTGCGTCTAGATCATGAAGGGCGTGTCGGATCCTCAGCTGGTCGGGAGGAGGCGCCTCTGCGTCTGGCAACGGGAGCGGTCCTCAGCTTGTTTGGACTGAGGTGAAATGCGAGGCGCCCTGGATCGGTGGTAATGTGAGTGAGGTCTCTGTCAGGTAACTGCACCAAACGCTGCACTCTCTGCTCGTCGCTGAAGGCCCACATCCTCTCCTCAGATACTCCATATCAACCAAAACACGCGATGTATCAATGGTGCAGCTGAAAGTGTCTATCCCGCAGTGCTAGAAGATCGGAGTGAGAAGACTCCCTATAGTCTCGGACTTGGTCTTCGTCCCAATGAAAGGCTTCGTCTTCAAGGAAGCCAAATGATGTGCAAACACAACGTCAAGGTTCACGCTATCTGGCGCGTCAGACTCCTCATAGATCTCAGCCCAAAGACCGCGATATAGCAGCACCAACTCAGACACGCGCATCTTCCCTGGCTCGTGCTTACACAGAAGTGTATTAGCAAACAGTCGAACGAGGTAGCGAAGGGTAGGATGGCGAATGTCTGTGTGAGTCGAGGTCTTAGAGTCATACCTCCCATTCCCGAAGTGAGACCAGAAATTCTGGTTGTCCGGAAGCTGGGTCTGAAGAGAGACTCATGTGTCATGCTCATCCGCGAACCCATAGATCCCGCAAAGGTCTGGAAGTGAAATGCGGTAGCGGATCCCGCGGATAAGGAAGGTCAATGTGCCTTCCAAAGCATTCCGGACTATCTCGTTCCAGTAGTAAACGCGAGCTGTGGCAATGAACTGGCGGACTAGGTCGGGGTATAAATCGTACTGTCGCGTCGCAATAGTGCCCATCCCAATTCTGCTCATCAGCTGCAGGATGTCATCTTTGATGCCTAGCTCTGTCATCGTCTTCTCACACGCAAAACGAGTTGGAGCGATTTCTACTCTCAGCCATTCATTATAGAACAAAGTGTCACACTCATCACACGTCTCGTTGACACCTCTGTAAAAACACTCGTCTTTTGCAACCTCCTTAGCCGGTGGATCTTCCCAACGCCGTGTAATCCGAATCTTTGCCTTTTCAGGCTTAGGCCACAGAGGAAGAGAGGGAATCACTGCTTCACTAGCAGTCCCTGAAGCTGAGGCCTCATCATCTCTTGTTCTCTTAAGCATCTGCAATGAAAAACAAAACCAAAATCAGCATCCAATGTCTTCAAATAATCGACCAAGTATAATATGTACAAGGTGTCGATCGACACAAACGGTGTCGATCGACACCAGGCACGAAATTTCAATTCCCAGATAGATTATGATCATAAACCTAAATTATGCATCAATGATCGGTTCAAACTATCTCAGTATCATGAATCAACCAATTCAAAGCATTAATACCCAAGAAAAATCCCTAAATTCGCAACATGCATCACCAATTTCCAAAATTTCAAAAAATTTCAATTGTATGCAAATTAAAGGGTGAAAATCAGTTGGGTAAAGATCTTAAGCATGATACACAACCTAAATAAACATCATTCAAACAAGAAATCAATCTAAATATGTCGAATTTGAGATTTTTCACCTTAGGGCCGAAAATGAAATTGAGAGATTTGAAGAACATACCTTGGCAGATCGAATTAATGGACAATGGATTATGAAACATGGATGAAATCCGCACGGATTAGACTTTAGAATCACTCAATTCCGTGAAGAAATTAAAAAGTGGAAATTTAGGGGAAAATGGTGCAAGAGTTCGGGTTTTGAAAAATGAAGAGGAAAGGAGAAAAGTCGGGTTTTGAAGAACTTACCTGCGTCCCGCGGTGGTGTCGATCGACACAAGGGGGTGTCGATTGACACTGATCATGATCTTCCTTTTTTATATATTAAAGCCAAAATAATTAGCAAAACCAAAAGTCAAAATGAAAAATAAACTAAGTACCTATCAGTGGGTTGCCTCCCACTAAGCGCTCGTTTAACGTTAATAGCTTGATTGTCCATGCGATTAGGCAGTTAGTGCATCATCCAAAGACACAGTGTGTCCTTCTGGAATCTCGGCTTGTGCCCAATAATGTTTTACTCTCTGCCCATTCACGGTGAACTCCTCTCCTTTGGAGTTTGTCAAGACAATTGCGCCATATGGTCTGACCTCTTTGATGGTGAAAGGACCTGACCAACGTGAACGCAGTTTACCAGGGAACAATTGCAAACGAGAGTTGTATAGAAGTACCTGGTCATTTGGCTCGAATTGTTTGGAGACGATCTTCTTATCATGATATGCTTTAGTTCTCTCTTTGTAGAGCTTTGAGTTTTCATAAGCATGATAACGAAGTTCATCTAGTTCGTGGAGTTGCATTAGGCGCCTTTCTGCAGCTGGCTTTAAGTCAAAGTTCATCTTCTTGATAGTCCAATGCGCCTTGTATTCCAACTCCACTGGAAGATGGCAAGCTTTGCCATAGAGAAGCTGGAAAGGTGTAGTCACAAGTGGCGTTTTGTAGGCAGTCCTGTAAGCGCAAAGTGCATCATCCAACTTCGCAGCCCAATCCTTCCTTATCTTGCCCACTATCTTCTCCAGGATTTGTTTGATCTGTCTGTTGGAGACTTCCGCTTGTCCACTCGTTTGGGGGTGATAAGGAATAGCCACGCGATGTTAAACTCCATGTTTCTTCAGTAGCTTGTTGAAGACCTTGTTAATAAAGTGAGAACCACCATCACTTATAACAATCAGAGGCACTCCGAATCTTGGGAAGATGATGGTTCGAAACAACTTAAGAACCACAACAGCATCATTGGTCTTAGAAGCAATTGCTTCCACCCACTTAGAGACGTAATCCACAACTATCAAGATGTACTTGTTTCCAAAAGATGTAGGAAAGGGGCCCATGAAGTCAATACCCCAGCAATCAAAGATCTCCACTTCAAGGATGGAGTTCTGTGGAATTTCGTGTCTCTTGCTGATCTTCCCTCTCCTTTGACAAACATCACATTGCATAATGAACAGTTGAGCATCCTTGAACATAGTAGGCCACCAAAAGCCTGCTTGAAGAATCTTGGACACTGTCTTGAAAGTAGCAAAGTGTCCAGCATACTCAGAACCATGACAATGGAACAGTACATCACGAACCTCACTCTCTGCAATGCATCTTCTGTAAACATTATCCGAAAAATGCTTGTACAAGTGTGGTTCATCCCAATAGTACCTCCTATGTTCCCTCAAGAACTTCTTTTTCTCATAGTTCTCGAGATGTGTAGGCTCAATTTCAACAGCAAGGAAATTCACAATGTCAGCATACCATGGTCGATTCGCACCATTAATGGAAAAGATTGGCTGTTGAAACACTTCGTCCAAGATCCTGCGAACTGATGATGGTCCCTGGTGTCGATCGACATAGATGGTGTCGATCGTCACTCGTGAAGTTGGCAAACTTCGAAGTGTTGAATCGCAACCCTTCTTCATGATTTCGGATGGGGTGTCGATCGACACTCCCCTAGTGTCGATCGACACTTGGCGTATCAGCTCCGAACACATAGCTTGGAAACGACTCTCAACGAAGTAGACATTCTCTTCAGGCAGAAAATCATCAATTGGCACATCATCTTCAATCCTAATCGTTGAGAGATGGTCAGCAACTCCATTTTCAACTCCTTTCTTGTCTTTGACTTCGATGTCAAACTCTTGAAGAAGCATAATCCATCTCAACAACCTTGGCTTGGCATCCTTCTTCTGCATCAAGTGCTTCAGTGAGAATGATCAGTGTGAACATTCACCTTCGAGCCGACAAGGTACTGGCGAAATTTCTCAAAGGCGAAGACCACAGCTAGCAATTCCTTTTCCGTTGTTTCATAATTCTTCTGCGCATCATCCAATGTTCTGCTGGCATAGTAAATGGCATGAAGCTTCTTGTCCTTCTTCTGTCCCAAAACCGCGCCTACTGCGAAGTCACTGGCGGCACACATCACCTCGAAAGGCAAATCCCAGTCTGGAGGTTGCACAATTGGAGCACTCACCAAGGCTTCCTTGATCTGTTCAAAGACTGAATGGCATTCTGCAGTGAACTCGAATTTCACGTCTTTGCACAGAAGAGCAGTGAGTGGTCTTGCAATCTTGCTAAAATCCTTGATGAATCTTCTATAGAACCCAGCATGAACCAGAAAACTTCTCACTGATTTCACAGAATCAGGTGCTTGCAAAGTCGTCATCACTTCAATCTTGGCGCGATCCACTGCAATCCCTTCTGCTGAAACCTTGTGTCCAAGTACAATCCCATCTGTGACCATAAAATGACACTTTTCCCAGTTCAGGACAAAGTGCTTCTCTTCACACTGCTGCAACACCGCGCATAAGTTGTCCAGACAGTCTTTGAAAGATTACCCGTTAACAGAAAAGTCATCCATAAAGACCTCCATAAACCTCTCAATCATATATGTGAAGATGGACATCATGCATCACTGGAAGGTCGCAGGAGCATTACAAAGTCCGAATGACATTCTGAGATATGCAAACGTGCCATAAGGACATGTAAATGTGGTCTTCTCCTTATCATCTGGATGAATTGGAATCTGAAAGAATCCCGAATAGCCATCAAGGAAACAGTAGTAGGGATGATTCGCCAATCTCTCCAGCATTTGGGTGATGAAAGGCAGAGGAAAGTGATCCTTTCTGGTCGCGACATTCAGTTTCCTGTAGTTTATGCACATCTTGTGTCCAGTCACAGTTCTTGTAGGAATCAGCTCATTCTTCTCGTTCTTCACCACTGTGACTCCTCCTTTCTTAGGAACCACATGAACTGGACTGACCCAAGCACTGTCTGAAATGGGATAAATGATCCCAGCTTCAAAGAGCTTCATGATCTCCTTCTTGACCACTTCCTTCAGGTTTGGATTCAGCCTCATTTGATGTTCAATCGATGATTTCGTCTCATCCTCAAGGTGAATCCGATGCATGCACAAGTCTGGTGAGATACCTGAAATGTCATCAAGAGAATAGCCAAGAGCTTTGCGATATTTACGCAGCTTGCTTAGCAATAAAGTGAGCTCTGCATTGTTTAAGGAAGCATTAACAATTACAGGATAAGTTGAATTAGGACCAAGAAATGCGTACCTTAGCCCGGAAGGGAGCTGATTAATCTCAACTTTAGGTGCCTTGGCCTCACTCCAATCGCCAAGTTTTCCAGTCCTCGCAGGGTGTCGATCGACACTACATGGTGTCGATCGACACAGGTCCTCTTGTGCGACTAGTTGCAGCACTTGCTCACTTGCATCCAACATCTTTGTGTATCCAGTAGCTGCATCGTCCAAGTGCTCAACGTTCTTTGTAGAAGTGGTCAATGCATGTTCCAAAGGGTCTGTAGGATGGTCCTCTTGGAAAATTTCTTCAGCAAGGTTGGTGAGTGAATCGACATAGAATGTTTGTCCATCAATCGTAAGTCTCTTCATCAACTTCTCCATGTCGAAATTCATCACTAAGTCACCAATGTTCAGTGCGATCCTTCCCTTCCTCACATCAATGATTGCTCCAGCTGTAGCCAAGAATGGTTTACCAAGTATGAGAGGGTCCTCGGGTTCCTCATCATATGCTAATACCACAAAGTCTGTGGGAATCAAACAATCTCCCACTTTGATAGGAACATCTTCTAAGACTCCTTCAGGGATCCTGACAGAACGATCAACAAGGACTAGGGAGATTCTTGTGGCCTTGAAGTCTGTCACATCCAGCCTGAGAGCAACTGAAAGAGGCATCAAGTTGACACTTGAGCCTAAGTCGCACAGAGATCTCCCAGACTTGTCTGAAAAGATGGAGCAATCTAGAACAAAGCTTCCTGTATCAGAGAGCTTCTCTGGAAGCCTGTTCTGAATAACATCACTTACTTGCTCTGATATCATCGTCACTCCTTCCTCCATATCCATGTTCTTTTTCATCATCCATTTCAAGTATATCTTTATCACTGGAGTAGTTCTAATGGCATCCATCAAAGAGATTTCTACCACTAGCCTATCCATGATAGCCTTGCATCTGGCATCAAGTAACTCCTTCTTAAACTTTTTTAGTATCAAGGGGAAAGGAATCTTCGGTTTGTAGACCCTTTCTTCAGCAACTTTCGTGTTCTTGGCCTGATCTGGTACTGTCTGTGAAGAGCGTCGATCGACACCCCCTGGTGTCGATCGACACTTGGTTGTGAAGCCGAAGTCTTCGCGTCTGGTTCGTCTGATTTGTTGTTCATCTCCGTGGGTGTCGATCGACACTGCCTTCGCAGCATATTCTACATCTTCAAGCTCCTCGAATTCTTCAGTACTAAACCCTCTCTTCTGCACAGGTTGAAGGTTCTTTCCACTCCTCAATGTGACAGCGTTCACATGGCGTTTGGGATTTGTATCGGTTTTCCCTGGAAGGAATCTGTAGCATCCGTAACCCGGAAATCTGATTACGGTCGAGTGGGTCATGGGATGGCCGATGGAAAGGCGTTCTGGGTCGAAGGATGTCGACCGTGTCCATGAGTTATGGACTGTACTGTGACTGTAGTCGATTGTAAATGGCTAAGTCCGGATGGAGTTAAGAACTACTGATGGCTTGATCCCTAGAAAGGGTACGTAGTCAGCCTATGTGAAGGCACATCTATCAAGGACTGTCAAACGGTGGCAGTGAGTGTTCCGTGAGATTAGTCGGGATACACAGTCTGGTGATAGAGCTTACCGAGACTATCACATATTTGGTTGTCTGACGATCGAGAATGATCGTGACGGGATGGTCTGTTGGACCATGCTTGGCGGTCTGTTGGACCGTGGTTGGCGGTCTGTTGGACCGCGGTTGGCGGTCAGTCGGACCGTGGTTGGCGGTCTGTGGGACCGTGGTTGGCGGTCTGTTGGATCGTGGTTGGCAGTCTGTTGGATCGCGGTTGGAGATCAGTTGGATCGTGGTTGGGCGGTCAGTGTGGATCGTGCCAGGCGTGCAA
Organism: Alliaria petiolata; assembly: GCA_020283515.1. NCBI lineage: Eukaryota > Viridiplantae > Streptophyta > Magnoliopsida > Brassicales > Brassicaceae > Alliaria > Alliaria petiolata. The sequence goes on along the minus strand of JAHZTW010000001.1, from coordinate 445,972,601 downwards.
GGATCGGGGATCTGAGCCGCCCCTCTTCTGTACTTGGTCATGCGGGGATGGTTGGTTGAGTGACTAAGTTAGGGGGGGGTGTGTTTCGTAGGTTGGCCAGTACAGTGGTTGAGCCAACAAGAGTGTGGAATGAAGTTGTTAAGGCGGTCTGGACGGTATGGGACGTTCATGGATCTTGCGGAGCAAGGTTTTGTTTAGCTGGCACTGGATTAGGTGCGTAGCTAGTTAAGCCGCGAATGGGCTCATGCCATGGGTTGGACTGTGTTAGGTTGTTTGCTTTTAAAGAAAAAGGCGAAAAATTCCTAAGGTACGGTCATGGTATGATAAGTACGGTTGGAGGCACGGCCGCGGTATAGTTAGCCGGGTCGGGGTGTAACAAGTGGTATCAGAGCGTGGTCGGTTCTAGGACAGAGTGTTGGCGTGAATTAGGCTTGTCTAGAATGACGTAAACGCGGTGGAATGTCAGGATGATGAACTTGCATTCTGGAGAAAATAGGCGGACGAGCTATCCGGTTAGTGAGACCGGGAGTTCCGCGGGAATAGTGTAGTCTCATTGAGAGAATGAGCAAAAGGCAAGTAGGTTGCCGAATAGCAAAGTAAGATGGCTCCTAGAAGGTGTTCGAGAAGCACGCGGGCTGCGGAAGCAGTTGGGAGTTTAGTTGACTCTGGCTAGAGAGGTAGCCGGGATCAGATAGAGCATGTCAAGGTGCAAGTAGCGGCTGCTGCTGCTGCGAACGTGGCTGCTGAGAGTGTGGCTGCGGGTGTGTATGACGTGGCTGGGAATGCTGCGGGATATGCGTTCTGGACAGACTGGAAGCTGTGCTAGGTTCGCGTATATAAGTCAAGTGGTCCGTGAGTGTCGGACTGGGACGAGAATTAGCCGAGGGCAGCTGACTGAGTGAGGTGTTATCCGTGAGTTAGTTGAGGCGAGTCGACTGGATTCGAGGGATGCGTGATTGTCCCTGGAATATCTGTTTCAGTCTAGTTTTGCCGACTAACAACCGACCAAATCCGTTCATGGATTGACTAAGTGGATCCCAAGGTGTCTAACTAGCTGTGTGGATGTCCGGATCGTGTTGCTAGCTCAAGGGGAGGTGATTCTCGCTTGGAGTAGAACCGATAGCCGTGAGAAATTCACAATTGGCAGAGATGATCATGGAACCATGAGATTACATGATATCTAACTAGCTCGTGATCGAGGCAGGATCGTTCCGTTTGCCTAGGTGATGGGTTATTCATGCTAGTGCAGAATCGAGTCCGTAAGACTTGATGGTCAGAGTTAGGGTGGATGATCATTCTGTTTACGTGAGTGTGCATGGTGTCTAACTATCTCGTGATCAAGGCTGGATCGTTCCGTTTGCCTAGGTGATGTGTGATTCACGCTAGTACGGAACCGAGTCCATAAGACTAGATGATCAGAGTTAGGGTAGACGATCATGCCTATTTATGTAATTGTTGTTTCGGTTGTGGTAACCGTGAGAATACATGGTGTCTAACTATCTCGTGATCAAGGTGGGATCGTGTCTCTTGCCTAGGTGATGTGTGATTCACGCTAGTGCGGAACCGAGTCCATAAGACCAGATGATTAGAGTTAGGGTAGATGATCATTCTGTATTGTTCTGCTGGTTAAGCAGAGACATGCTGGATAAGCGTAGTTAGGCTGGGAGCCGAGATAAGGGTCTAGCTGACCGGGGCCATTGTGTGCTGAAAGCCTTGTGTGCCTTGAGATGGCTGGTAAGTCATTTAAGTGTAGTAAGGCTGAGAGCTGAGATAAGGGTCAGTGTGACCGGGGCTATGGCGCACCGATAAAAGTATGTGTTACTTGTAAGGGCGTGTAAGCCGTGTACTGACTGGCGTCCTTGGGAACCTTCGGGTTGGCCAAGGCGTGACAGTCCTGTGTTAAGACTTTGGGAACGGGTATGTTCGCCAAGGTGTGATTGTGCTGTGTTACGACTTTGGGAACGGGTATGTTCGCCAAGGTGTGACTGTTATGTGTTACGACTGTGGGAACGGGTATGTTCGCCAAGGCGTGACTGTCTGTGTTCTGACTTTGGAACCGGGTTGGGTTGCCAAAGCATGACTGGTGGTGAGAAGCGTCAGTGGAAACCAAGTGGGTTGTCCAGACGTGACAGGTGGTGAGATGCGTCCGTGGAAACCAAGTGGGTTGTCCAGACGTGACTGGTGGTGAGATGCGTCCGTGGAAACCAAGTGGGTTGTCCAGACGTGACTGTTTCTGAGAATTGTGATTGGAAACCAAGTTGGTTGCCAATACTTCTGGGATTCATTATTGGAACCGAGAGGGTTGGCCAAGATGGATGTCACATGACTGTATTTGAGAGGCGGCCATGGAAACTAGTTTGTTGCCAGGCGCGAGTAAGGTACATCCATGGGAATCACTGGATTCGTCAATGAAGGATGTGACAGTGAAATTGCAACGGATACGTTGTGATGACTGTGACGGTGGGGACTAAGGAAGTTCGCCATCGTAGGATTAGTAATGTGGGATAACGATACTACTGGATTGGCTAGTGTGCCGGGTGCTTGCCGGTTAAGGCATGGTACTGACTGAAAATACAAGTGAGGACTTGTAATGGCTATAGGAGCCGAGGCTTTGTGAGCCGACTGATGGCCTGGTGTGCCGAGTACGGGCTGAGTCAATAATCCCTTTCGAGAGTCTGGATGGGACATGACTGTGGCATGCTGGTTGCAAGAGGACTGTTGAGTAACCTATGTTGGTTACAAGATAACTGTTGAGTAACCTAGGACTGCGTGAGTGAGAACTGAGGAGTTCGTCACCGCATGACTGGAATCGTGAGTTAAGAACATGCGGGTTACCTAAGCGATTAGATGTGAACGTCTGTGGGAATCTGCGGATTAGCCAAGGCGTGACTGTGAGATTGTTCTTGTGAACAAGAGAAGTTTCCCAAGGTAATGATATTTGTAAGGATCAATGTGTGATCCGAGGATCAAAGGGTGATCCGGGAAAATGAGGCCACATAGGTGGGTCGAGATAGTCGCTGACTATAATGTGGATATAGCTTATCATTTGGGTAGGGCTATTCTGGTTGTAGATGCATTGAGCCGGTGGAGAGCTAGTGCATCATCTGAAAGGAACATTGCAGTTAAATGTCCTGACTGAAGAGAAGGAACCTTTGGGTTCGGGAGCCGCGGATCAGGCTGATTTGTTATCAATGATCTGACCGGCTTAAAAGGAGGAACTCTAATAAGGAATCAAGAGTGATTCGTTAGTTGTGTTAATAAAGATCAGGGTATCTTGATTAACAGTATGATGGTGGTTAATGGTAGTTGAGGCGACGATGAGACAAACGCTTAGGAACTCGGAAGTTCGCTAAGGCAAGTCGATGGGCCAAGATGGACTGACCGTAAGCTTGACTTATCATCATGGATGACTGAGCTTTTGGAGAAAGTCCAACGTTAACGGATTATGCTAAACATTCTGATTAAAAGGAAGTTGAGGTGGAGCGAATGTACGCACACCAAGAGACTGTCCAGAGAATGGAAGGGTCTTGAGTTGACTAGTGTTCGGCCAGATGTGGCGTACACGAATTCGGATTAGTGGTGGAAATCCGGACCAAGGCTGGGATGGTCTAAGGTGAAGTGTCTGAATCGAGTCTTGAGAAGGCTGCGATTGGGAAACAAAGTTTAGTACAGCTAAATTAAGAGCGGGAGTGCTCGAATAAGGTGGTAACGGGGAGAGTTATCTGCCTTTGGCTGGGTTGTATAGAGCACCATTATGACAAACTCCAATGGGGGAGTGTAGTATGATATGGCTACGTGAGTAGCTGGATGTCTGACTTGCCAGTGGTTAAGGCAGAGAATCAATATCCGAGTGGATATGGGACATGATCACAATGGATTTTTGTGATGGGACGGTCGAGATCACGGAAGAAAGGTGATGTAATTAGGGTCGTTGGGGATAAATCGACCAAGTTTGCTCATTTTTGGTAATGAGGAAAGCCGTGGAGTGGCTAACTAGTGGGTTCGTATGTGGATACGACCGTGAGGTGGCAAAAGTTTTGGAAAAGAATCAAGATGATCCGAGTTGTTCTGGAAAAAGGGCCAGAGATGAGTACGAGTTCCCGAATTGGTTTGAGAAACTTCTGGAGGAAGCACCGGATTCGAGGACGAATCCAAACCAAGTGGGGGAGAATTGTAGCATCCGTAACCCGGAAATCTGATTACGGTCGAGTGGGTCATGGGATGGCCGATGGAAAGGCGTTCTGGGTCGAAGGATGTCGATCTTGTCCATGAGTTATGGACTGTACTGTGACTGTAGTCGATTGTAAATGGCCAAGTCCGGATGGAGTTAAGAACTACGGATGGCTTGATCCCTAGAAAGGGTACGCAGGCAGCCTATGTGAAGGCACAGCTATCAAGGACTGTCAAACGGTGGCAGTGAGTGTTCCGTGAGATTAGTCGGGATACACAGTCTGGTGAGAGAGCTTACCGAGACTATCACATACTGGGTTGTCTGACGATCGAGAATGATCGTGACGGGATGGTCTGTTGGACCATGCTTGGCGGTCTGTTGGACCGTGGTTGGCGGTCTGTTGGACCGCGGTTGGCGGTCAGTCGGACCGTGGTTGGCGGTCTGTGGGACCGTGGTTGGCGGTCTGTTGGATCGTGGTTGGCAGTCTGTTGGATCGCGGTTGGAGATCAGTTGGATCGTGGTTGGGCGGTCAGTGTGGATCGTGCCAGGCGTGCAAGGATCGGGGATCTGAGCCGCCCCTCTTCTGTACTTGGTCATGCGGGGATGGTTGGTTGAGTGACTAAGTATGGGGGGGGTGTGTTTCGTAGGTTGGCCAGTACAGTGGTTGAGCCAACAAGAGTGTGGAATGAAGTTGTTAAGGCGGTCTGGACGGTATGGGACGTTCATGGATCTTGCGGAGCAAGGTTTTGTTTAGCTGGCACTGGATTAGGTGCGTAGCTAGTTAAGCCGCGAATGGGCTCATGCCATGGGTTGGACTGTGTTAGGTTGTTTGCTTTTAAAGAAAAAGGCGAAAAATTCCTAAGGTACGGTCATGGTATGATAAGTACGGTTGGAGGCACGGCCGCGGTATAGTTAGCCGGGTCGGGGTGTAACAGAATCCCTCTTGCCTGTTAACAGCTTCTGCGGTTTGAGTAACTTGAACATCCAGCTTCTTCATGCGAGAGTTCATGCTCTCAATCTTTCCATTCAGGTCCTGGTACAGTGAATCAATCTTGCCATTGAAATTCACTGTCAACTTCTGTTGTCCTTCGAAGATCTGCTCTAGCATAGCCTCCATTTTGTTGCCTTGAGCTGGAGGTTTCTGGTAAGAATAATTTTCATAGCTCCTTGTGTAACCGCTGTTGTTGTTCTGGAATGGGAAATTTTGAGTATAACCAGAAGAGTTCTGATTTCCTGTGAAGGAGCTCTTCTTATAGTTCCCATTGAAGCTCATGTTCCCTTGCTGGTTCCCAAACCTTTGACCTTGAAAGCCTCCTCCGTTGATGTAGTTGACAGCCCCTTCTTCACATTCTTCACTAGGCTCGAGTGTCTCCACTTCATTAACAAAGTGGACCTGCTTCTTGCCCACCAAAAGATTCAGCTTCCTGTTGACCTCAGCAATTTGGCTTTCTCCATTTGCACCAGCTTGTTATCTCCTTTCAAAGTCTGCGTTCTTGGTGCTGTTACAAGAGGTCAAATTCTCTATAAGCACCACCACGTCAGCTGGGTATCTGGTGTTGAAGTTGCCATTGCTTGCTGCGTCTAAAGCCATCTGGTACCTCCAATCGATCCCTCGGTAAAAGATACCGATAAACTGCGGCTCGCTGAAACCATGATGAGTGCAGTCTCTTTGGTAAGCCTTGAATCGCACCCAAGAGGCCTTGAATGCTTCAGTGGAACCTTGGGAGAATGTGGTGATCTTTGTCCTCAGCTCTTCTGATCTCGCATCATCAAATAAATTGCATAAGAATGCATTTTTTGTTTCTTTCCAAATGGTCAAGGATCCTGGATCCAACTGCTTCAGCCAGTATGATGCATCTCCAGCAAGCGAGTAAGGGAACAGCTTGCAGAAAAGATAATCATAGGACACTCCATTAGCCTTGATGCTTGATGCGAGGTCCTCAAATCTCTCAATGTGGTCCATTGGATGCTCATTAGGAAGACCATGGAAAGGATGCTGCCCCACCAGTGTGAAGTAAGCAGGTTTCAGCTCGAAGTCATTCTTCTGAAATGCAGGAGGACGGATCGCAGCTCTATTGGCATAGAACTCGTCTGGGCGGTTGTACTCGCCAAGTGTTCTTCCACGCCCAACTTCTTCAGGGGCGATTTGTATAGCTGGATCGACGATGACGGCGCCAGCCTCATCAAGTCTCTGTCCTTGTGCGTTCCTTCTGTTGCCTTGTAGGTCGAATAAGTTGCCATCTGCGTCACGTACCACAACCACAGCCTCAGCTATTGTCGTCTGCGCTTGGTGTCGATCGATGTTATTGGTGTCGATCGACGGTTCGTACGTTCCAAACGGCCAAGCTCCTGGTTCAGTGCGACAAGCTCCTTCTCTTTGTTGCTTCTGGTACTGGGCATGCACCTGAAATCAAAGATAAGAATTTAAACCGGTTAATCCGAGGGTTTATGGGATTTCGTGCTTGACTCCTATATATACAGGTCAGAGCCACGAAATCATATAAGGAACTTGCCCTAGCCGTCAAGTAAGAAACTCATAAGCTCCCAGAGGCACTAGCATCCCTGATCCAGTCTTGTGTGCGTGTGGACTAGCTATAGAGGCGCAGCATCTGAGGCGCTCCAGATCTCGTTTTACCTACTCATTCCGCTGCTAATCACCAGGTAAATCCCTGATCTGAGGACATAGATTCAATAATCATGATCTTGTGGCAATAGGAATTTGACAGTCTTAAAGAGTTAAAACCCACCAAATTCCTTCAAGTACAGCATACAGAGTCTACAACAAAAAGGCAAGACAAGTCCAAGAAGCTGTTAATGTGTTGTTTGATGATGTATCGGGATCAGGATTTCGTTTTGGTACGTCAGCCATTGAAGTCAGTGATTCTGCTGAAGACGAGACCACTGCAGACAGGACTGATAGATCTTTCATGTTTTGTTGGAACGTTTGAGCCAAGAGATCATCAGGAAGCATTGTTAAATGAGTTTTGGATCACCTCTATGCAAGAAAAGTTGGAACAATTTGAGAGAAGTCAAGTGTGGACACTGGTTCCTAGACCCAACAAGGGTAATGTCGTGGGTACCAAATGGATCTTCAAGAATAAGATCGATGAGAATGTTGAAGTGGTTCGCAACAAGGCACGCTTGGTAGCTCAAGTGTACTCACAAGTTGAAGGAGTTGATTTTGAAGAGACATTTGCTCTTGTTGCTAGACTTGAGTCCATCAGGCTTCTGATAGGGATGTCATGTCACATGGGTTTTAAGTTACATCAGATGGACGTAAAGAGTGCATTTCTTAATGGAATACTACAAGAGGAGGTGTTTGTTGAACAACCTAAAGGATTTGAAAATCCTGAGCATCCATATTATGTGTACAAGCTGAAGAAGGCACTGTATGGATTGAAGCAAGCTCCTCGGGCATGGTATGAAAGGCTGACAACGTTTTTGATATCCAGAAAGTATCAAAAGAGCAGTGTAGACAAGACGTTGTTCATCCAGGAAAACCAAAGTGGCTTGATGATTGTCCAAATCTATGTGGATGATATTGTGTTTGGAGGTCCATATCAGAGAATGGTTGATGCATTCGTGACTATGATGACAAGCGAATTTGAGATGAGCATGGTTGGAGAGCTGTCTTACTTTCTGGGGCTTCAAGTAAAACAGTCTGAGGAGGGCATTACCATCTCACAAAGTACCTATGCCAAAAATCTAGTGTCACGGTTTGGACTGGAGACGTGCAAAACAGCAAGGACTCCCATGGGAACGAACACAAAGCTGTCTCTTGATGAACATGGTGAAGATGTAGATCCCATATTGTACAGAGGAATGATCGGAAGTCTGTTGTATCTTACAGCAAGTCGCCATGATTTGTGTTTGAGTGTGGGCATATGTGCACGATATCAAGCAAGTCCAAAAATGTCTCACCTACAGGCTGTCAAACGAATCATAAAATATGTTAAGGGCACTGCTGATATGGGTTTGTTTTATTCCAGGGACACCAACAGAAACTTGGGAGGATACTGCGATGCTGATTGGGCTGGATGTCTCGATGATCGACGAAGTACAAGTGGTGGATGTTTCTTTCTTGGGAACAACTTGATTTCCTGGCACAGTAAGAAACAGAACAGTGTATCATTGTCCACTGCTGAAACAGAGTACATAGCACTGGGAAGCTGTTGCACTCAACTATTATGGATGAAACAAATGATGGCCGACTATGGTATGACATCTGAATCTCTGTTAATACACTGTGATAATGAAAGTGCCATTAATATAGCCAAGAATCCAGTACAGCATTCACGAACAAAACACATAGATATTAGACATCATTTCATTCGTGAGCTTGTTGAGGAGAAACTCATTGAAATTGATCATGTGGGCACTGATCATCAACTGGCTGATTTATTTACCAAACCATTGGACTTTAACAGATTCGTGAATCTGAGACAGTCTATTGGTGTTTTTGGAATCTAATGTTGTGTGTGTGTTGAGTTGATCTGAGACAGGAGCAGACACGGGAGCATGTAAAAAAAATAAAAAAAATATGAGAGGCTCAGACTTCTGTTTATGAGGATCTTGGTGAAAGAGGGCTGCCTGATATGCTATTCTAGTCTCATCAGAACAGGTTAGTCAGTCAGAAAGCTGTTTGGCCATAAGACGGGATGAAAGTGATCATGTTGTGCTATGGGCAGTCTGGATGAAAACAAAAAAAAAAACAAAAAAATGGGAGAAAATGATCCAGATAGAGTCTACATAGATATGATGGCCACTATGTAGCTGAACCTGATGATCTTGATTGTTGACGGATCAAATGATGGTTCAACAGAGCAAAAGAAATCACAGCATCAGGTGTCTGTGGTCAGCCAGCTGACTGTTGACTCAAGGTTGAAAACTGATGGTTCTGGAAGAAAGCTAGTGACTAAGTCTGAGTAGTTCTAGTGGGAACAAGTGGTTTTTTGACATGTTCTTGTTGTTTGCTCCGGGTCAACTTATGGATGTCGGGTATAATAAATTAAACACACAACAGTTCCAGGGTATGATTTCTAGTTGCATTGCCATATACCGTGTTGTGCTCATAATGATCAGTGTTGATGTGGTTCCCTCACGGTTTTCGTAAGAGTTTTGAGTCGAATTTTCTGTGGTGTTAAACTTTTGTGTTGGATTGTGATGTGTGCACAAATATCAAACAGTGTGACAGAGTTCATGTTTAAAATTTGGCTGATGATTTTGTATGAGTATGGAGTGACAGGTTTTTGGGTGGATCAAGCCCAAGTCAAAGAAAGAAGCCCATATCCAAAGAACGGTTTACATTTTTGGAGAGAGTTTATTTAGGGTTTTATGGGGAAAGAAGTCAAACAGTTTCTCTTCGCTTTTGCTCTAGAACTCTCTCTTTCTAACGATTCATCTCTCTCGTAGTGTTTCCGACAGATCAAACGATGAATGCTCTGTTTTCCGGTCTCTCGCGTCTTGTTGGCTCAAGTTCTGTGCCGACTCAGACCGATCAAAGGAGTCTGTCACCTGCACGAGTGATGGATACACTAGAGGAGACCACACCGAATTCGCAAATACCAACGGAGGTGCATGTTGAAGAAAGTCCTCTCGCCATGGTGGTATTCGAGGGTGTTGTTGATTCACATAAGGAGTCATCCGACGCGGTGGAGCAGATTCTTAAATCAGGAGTCCCATCCATTGAGATTCTGCCTCAGGATGAATCGGCATCTTCTCGACGGGTATCAATTCGCAAAAGACGTGTATCGCAACCTAAAGAAGAAGGATCTACAGCGAATGAGGAAGCGAGCGGTGAGTCTGTTCAGCGTCGGAAGAAATTTCGATCTGAGAAAGGGAAGGGTCAGATCAACTTTTATCTAACCAAGTTCCTGTCCCTGGAGGCAAAAGACAGGTATGACTCCTTCATCAATCGATCTCTTCTGGAGGAAAGGGCAATTGAATTCAGCAGTGAACACAAAGAAGTCGAGTCGTTAATTGTTGATTTTGGATTAGCCGGAACCGTAGTCAACATTGAGCCTTTTGTTAAAGATGTTGTGATGGAGTTTTGGGCACATCTCTCTCTGATAGAACCAGGAGAAGATGCTGTGATGGTAAGGGTCAGAGGGAGAGAATTTGAGTTGTCAGCCTCCCGGATTAACTCCTGGTTCGGACTTGGTGATATGGCGGAACGTGCAGAAGTAGCTGCGATGAAGGAGATATCAGAGGATGAACTTGCTGAATTCCTGACCAATGGAAAGGTCAGAAAGTGGAAAGGGTTGCTGTCGTCACAGTTTGCTCCAGACAAGAGTCTGTTGTATCGGATATGTTGCTTCAACTGGCTCCCGACGAACAATTTTGGGTATCCAAATCCAGCAAGGGCAAAGCTGGTGTATAAGGTGTGCAATCGGATCCCATTTGATTTTGGAAAGATGGCATTTGATCAGATTGTTTATCAAAGTCGTTTTGGAGCTACCAAGTTCTATCTACCGTTTCCGAGTCTCATCTATCAGATTTTGTGCTCTCAAGTTATTGATGAGATTGCTCCGACTGAAGAGGTTGAAGAAATCAAAGTGTACAAAAGGGTAACTGCTGGTGTGAAGCAAGAACCTGATCAGTCGGTCAAAACAACCAGGATTCAACCCACCAGGGCACGTCGGCCTCAGCCAGTCAAGAAGGAAAAGTCTACACCACTTGGGAATTCGTCAACTGCTGCTCCCTCCAAGGCACATAGACTGTCTGCAGCTGACCGTCAAATACTGAATGCAGCCGTCAGAGTCATTCAGCGATTGCTGATGTCTGGTAAGTAACGTTCTGTCCTGTCAGCAGCTCGTAAATTAATTGTTTTTGACATGATATTGTGCTCAAGCAGGGGGAGATGAGGATGATGATGAGGTTGAGGACGTGACACCAACGGTGCAGGGTTGATGGGGGAGAAATTCTCTGTTTTTTTCTTGCTACTTGTTGGTGGCTGTTAAACATTCTGTTTCTTGCTTTCGAACAAAAGTTTCTTTTGTTGTTTTGGTGGTTAAGACTCTGTTCGTTATTAAGTATTTTTTTTTCTCCCAGGGCATCTAGTGTATGGTGTTTGGCATGTATGCTGTTGTCTTGTGTACTTTGTATAAACAGGCATTTTCAGATGAATTGCTCGAGCATCAAATCAAGTCAAAAAGGGGGAGATTGAAGATGCAGCTGAGGCCACAGGCATGCATCGGTCGACAGGATGCTGCAAGACAGGACAATCGGACAGGAGCGGATTGAGCTAAAAGTAAAGTGCTGACGTGACATGAAGAAACAGGAAAGGATACTTCGTATATAGGCGTACGGAAGTAGAAGAAAAGGAAAGATGGAAGTGGCGAGCAAGACACGAGGTTTTCTAACTAGGTTTAGAAAACGGGTATATAAGGGGAAGAAGGTATCATGGGTTAGGGTTAACATTTTGATACACTTCTGATCATACGGCACCTAAGCTTTAAGAGGGTTCTTGTAAGCTAGAGAGGTTAGTTTTCTTTGTAATTCTAGATTCACGTGTTGTGAGATCTAGTTAAAGGTTTTAGATTAAGCTTAGAATCGTTTGGGATCAATCTAGAGTTCTAGAGTTGAGTAACACCAAAGTTAGTGTAATCTTGTAAGATTAACTAATCAGGTTTAAGTTGAAATAAAAGCATTCGTCTTGGTGCTGTCCAAGACACAGAAATCTGTTGTTGTTAGCTTTTCCACACTTACAATCTTGAGGTGTTGGGAATCTAAATACAAACCAAAAATCTATGAGTTAGGCTCTGATTCATGGAGGGTTCTTGATGACATGCCTCTTGACTGCTTCCTACGAAAAAATTCTGTGTCTTCAAAGGGAAATACTTTCTGGATTGCTTGGGGTAGAAAACACGGCTATATATTTGTACTATGTTTTGATTTTACGAAAGAGAGATTTAAACGTTTGTATCTTCCGCAATTTCAGAATCCTGGTTATATCCCTGGTCTATCAGTTGTTAAAGAAGAACAACTCTCACTGTTAAATCAGAGCTTTGATTCCCAAAATATGGATATTTGGGTGACCAACGAAATTGATACTGAAGCAGCCTTGTCGTGGAGCCTATCCTTTACAGTGGATTTCCATAGCATTCACAGTAAATGTCTTCATTGTATTGAGAGTTTTCTAGTCGACGAAGAGAAGAAGGTGGTCTTGTGTTGCCATGCAAGTCATGTGATCATCAGGAACGATGAGTATTACACAGAACTTATGTTGAAGAGTCTACAAACAAATCGTTGCTACGTAAACTTAAGTGGTTGCCATTTATCTTCAATTATGTTCCAAGTTTGGTTCACATCCAGTAAAATAGAGACAAGGAAAAAAAAATCGTAAATTTCTGCGCAGCTCCTCTTTTCGCTTCCTAATTTTTTTTTTTTCCGTAGACAATGTCGTTTTGTTAATTTAATGAATTTATATCATGTTTTTTTTTTCTACAGCCTCAACTCTTACAACGATCCATATTTTAGATATCTGAGTAAATGGTTTGCTTTGATTTTTGTGTAAATTTCCATGATACATAGATTAATCTTAGGATTTGCTTCTATTGAGCCGTATTAGGTTATGTATTTAATCGATATGTTAATAGCAATTAGCTCATAATTGTATCTTCTATATAAGGATATGCCTTGTTATTTTTGTCAGTAAGAAATCATTTTTACAACTTCTAAGGTTTTGATGATATAGTATCAGAGCTATAACCTAACTACTTTAAGGTTTTGTTCCAAATCTAATTGAGATTGCCTAATTCTGCTAAGAGATATGTTTCTGATTTTTTTAGTTGGTTCTTTCTTTTTATTGACCTAGTTTTGTGATCTTATTTGAACAAATTATTCTTCTTCAAGATGAGTACTAAATCCTCTCTTATTTCTTTGACGTCCGATCTCATCGTACGATCTCTGCTTATGTTCCGGAACACTCATCTCTAATTATATGTTTGCCTCTCAAGGAGCGTAAGAAATTTGCTTTTGCCAGGGATCTATATTGAAACTCGTCAAAATGTCTCCGGATAATGAAGATTAGACTGCAAATAATGCTTTTGTAGTCTCCTAGATGAAGTTGACGATTGATGAAAATCTCACTTCATTGATGTCTCATATATACTCTCATGAGCTTTAGACACACATTCAAAAACGATTAGGCATCAAGAATGGTCAACAGCTCAAACAAGAGTTAGCGACTTGTCGCCAAAAAGGCTTGGCTATCGAAGCTTACTACGGTAAACTTTCCAAATGGCGAAACGATGGAAGAGATTTGGAAAGAACGTGAGAAAGACAAACTTCAATGAAGTGAAAGTTTTGATGGCGACGCGTTAGTGATAAGCATAGGCGGACCCACCTTAAATATCAGTTGGTGTCCCTCCTAACCTGAGTTCAAATCTTCATTTTGTACCATATTTTAGTTTTTCTCAATTTTTATTTGGGTTTAAAGCCCAATTTGTGTTATATATTTTGTAGCCTAGACTTTGAAACTCATATTTATTTGAACTTAAAACTCAATTTGTGTTGAATATTTTTTAGTCTTGACCTTAAAACTTTATTTTGTTTTTGTTCTTCTTTAATTTAAATTAAATATTATATATTAAAATAATTAATTTAATTTATGATCCCGGTAAAAAATATTTTTGGGACCACCACTGCCTGGTGTAAGGGCAAATCGAAAAAGGTGAATTGGAAAGAATTAAAATATTTAAGTAAAATTAGTATATAATCCACATAGGAAAAGGAAATAGTATTTGGAGCGAGATGTTGTTTCTTTTTCTATATAATACAAGACTGGTTCATTGGCAAACGTGCAAAAATCAAAACCCTAATTTCTACTTAATTAGAGAGCTCGACTCGTTTTCTACCATTGGGGAGATTACAAAAGAGAAACGATGATGATCTCCGATCTTCCGCCGGATCTGTTAGAGGAAATATTCTCTAAGGTTCCAGCTACACTTCTGAAACGATTATGATCTACTTGTAAACGATGGAACACTTTATTCATAGACCGAAGATTCAGCAAGAAACACTTTCGTGGAGCTGAAAAGCAGTCTCAGATTGTCATGTTGAAGGAAACTAGGGTTTGTTCAATCAGCGTCAATCTCAATCTCGACGTTGCTCCTCCATCTATAGAGTTTAAGGGTGCACTTAGCCTAAAGTTTTCACATTCTGATTCAAAAGAAGTCGATATAGCCATAGTGTTTCATTGTGACAGTTTGTTGTTATGCACAACCAAAGACAATAGACTTGTGGTATGGAATCCGTGTTTGGGAGAGACCAGGTGGATCCAACCCAAATCTTGTTACACAAGTTACTCTAGGTTTGCTCTGGGATACAAAAACAACAAATCTTCCCGAAGCTACAAAATATTGAGGTGTTGGGAATCTAAATATAAACCAAAAATTTATGAGTTTAGCTCTGATTCATGGAGGGTTCTAGATGACATGCCTCTAGACTGCTTCATACAACCAAATGATGTGTCTTCAAAGGGAAATACTGTAACACCCGTCTCATCCTCTTTCGAGAACGGTGTGCCACGAACCCTAACTTATAACTCAAGTTATTACAAAACACTCCATTTATTATTAAATCCGATAAAATCCGCACACATCCCAAATCATGTTTATCAAACGAAATACCGAATAAAATCATAAAATCATTATTTAAAACATATTACAATAAATTCATTTAAACAATCCAAAAGTCATCCCAAAACGTTGTACCAAACAAGACCTTTACTCCTGCACTTACTCAGACTCACCTGAAAAGGGAAAATAATGAGGGGGTAAGCATCTCTACTGATGCTCAGTGTGAGAAACTACGATCAATCACCATCAAACAACACATATCATAACAAAAGTATCTAGTCAGAACATCCAGTAAAGCATATTCACGCGACCCGCGCCACCTCAGTCGGTCTGCAACACTAACTCTGGGCTCGCTGCTTCCCCCCCTAGCGATGGGTCCAACGCCACCTCACTCGGTACCCGCGTGACCCAACAAGAAAAACGATGCAACCCTGCTAGGAAATCGCCATCCTACCAGGCCTTACACCGACCTCACACACATGCCTCACACCTCATCCTAAAACTCATACTTCCCAACCCGCACATGGCATATCCCCACGAAATACACACACCCGCAAACATTCCTCAAACATCACATAACCATATTCATTCTTAGCAACCTAAGCATTGATCTAGGTGTATCACATATCAACAATTAATATATATAGATATAGTTTTACGTATGTATATAGATCACGACAACTACATGTATGCTTATAGATACACATAGGTATGAATGGACTCCCTAGACACTTCTACCATAATATATATTGTATGAGAAATTGATCGGAACCACCCTCACCTTAGTAAAATGCGGATGACTGCGGTTCTGAATTCTGAACGCTTAAACGGACGTTAAACTTGAAATCAGCACAAAAATCGAGTGAGAATGGCTTTCGAACGACGGAAGACGGTTTCCGGGTTGAACCGGTCAAAGTCAACAGTCAAATTCAAAGTAAACGGTTAAAGTTAAAATCAACGGTTTAAACCGGTTAGACATGTTTAACCCAGACCCAAACAAAACCGAATCCTCCAAAAGCTACACTTACTTAGCTTACAAAATAATTGATGTTCTCTGAGCTTGTCAAGCACAATTCTCAAATGATTTGAATGCTCCTCTCTGCTTCGAGAGTAAATCAATATGTCATCGATGAAGACAATCACACACTTGTCTAAATGTTCGCGAAACACATTATTCATAAGCTTCAAATGCTGTTGGTGCATTTGTCAGCCCGAATGGCATCACAACGAACTCATAATGGCCATAACGTGTCCGAAAAGCTGTATGCTTCGTTTATTGGTATTTGATGATACCCGGATGCCAAACCAATCTTCTAGAACCTAGAAGCTCCTTCCAGTTGGTCTAATAACTCATCGATTCTCGGTAGAGGATACTTGTTCTTTATCGTCACCTTGTTCAACCCTCGGTGGTCGATACAAAGTCTGAAACTTCCATCCTTCTTCTTAACAAACAGGACTGGTGCTCCCCAAGGTGAACTGCTTGGTCTAATGAATCCTTTATTTACCAGATCCTCCAATTGTTTCTTCAACTCAGCCATCTCTGTTGGTGCCAAATGATAGGGTGCCTTTGATACTGGCGCGGTTCCGGGCTCCAACTCTATGGTAAATGCATCTCCTATTGTTGGTGGTGGTTCGGTCAAGGGCTCAAAAACATCCGCGTACTCAGCTACGACCGGAATAGTGTCTAAGTTAGGCTCATTTTCCTTCCATGCGATAGAAATTGTGGTAAGATAAGCTTCACCCCCTTTTTCCAATATCTATTCTGCTTGCATCGTTGAGATTATATGAATTCCCGTACGTCTCACTATCCCTTGATAAGTCAATCTCCCTTCCGCCCGTGGAAATGTAACGCGTGCCTTCGGAAAATCCACCACTGCTTCGTGATAAGACAACCAATCCATCCCCAGGATCACTTCGTAGTGGTTTAGTTTCATCTCCACTAGATTTTCCTTTAACTCCACATCTTCGATGGTGACGGGAACCTCCTGGTACACTCCAGTAGACTTCAATAGCTCTGTTCCTGCTGTCTCAATCCCTTTGGAAATGGGAATGAGTAAGCTCTCAAAGGTCCAACACTTTGCTAAAGTTGGGCACACAAAACTATGTGTAGCCCAGGTATCAAACAGAGTATGGGCTCTTATTCCCCCAACCATAACAGATCTTACACGGTCCATACTATGACTAAGTCTACTATACTTTGACCATACAAGACTTATAAGTAATTAATTAGACGAGTAGAAGCAGAGTTCGCATACCCGAGATCAGCTCTCCTCCATCATGGTCTCCAATCATAAAGACTCGTCCACCTACTGCCTGTCTCTTTGGTGGTGGCGGTAACTGCTCCTGGCGCATAGCTCCCTGCTGATGCGCCCCCTGATGTGGTGCTGCCAATACTGCATGACAGTCCCTCGATTGATGTCCTAATTTTCCACAACGAAAACATCGAACTTCTTGTCTTCGCATGGTCGGACAGTCCCTCCTAATGTGGCCTGGTTGGTTGCACTCATAACATAGTACACCTCTCGCTCCTTTTGCTGCTGGAGCCGTATTGGCTACTTACCAAGTTCTTTTCACCGCCCTTGGTTGGACATTTGTTTCCAGCTTGTGCTCCTCATCCAAACCTATCTCTTGATTAGCCGCGGTCTCAACTAACTCAGCCAGACTATCGAATTTCCTGATGGAGCACCGGTTCCTGAGGTCCACCCTTAGTCCTTTTAAAATTTTACTAATCAATTCTCATTCCTCCATGCGCTTGCGACAGAATCTCCTCAAGCGGTTAAACTCCTCCTTGTACTCCTTCACTGATAAGCTCCTTCGACGCAAAGCGTTGAATTTGCCCTCCATCCTTTCTGTAGCCTCAGGAGGAACATACTCTCGGGTGAACTCAGCTTTTAAGTCTTCCCAAGTTGGCTCATAGCGTCCATTTGTTAATTCCACCACACCTTCCCACCATATCATTGCTTCATCCTTCAGGTAGTGGACGACCAAATCCTTGCGGTACTCTGGTGAGCACCTGGCTGCATTAAAGTTTTGTTCCAGCTTCCTCTTCCAATTATCGGCAGCTGTGGCACTGGCCTTTCCACCGAAATGGTCCATCTGCATATCCCTCATGTACCTCATCACCTCCCAATAACTTGGACCCTGCACATGTGCTGGCACAACTGGCAGAGGCGGAGGTGGAGACGGCTGGTGGTATTGTGCTCCCGCATTCTGTCCTTCCTGGTGTGCACCACCCCGGTTTTCTGCTCCGGATGCCGGGTTTTCACCC
The DNA here is from genome assembly GCA_020283515.1 of Alliaria petiolata. NCBI lineage: Eukaryota > Viridiplantae > Streptophyta > Magnoliopsida > Brassicales > Brassicaceae > Alliaria > Alliaria petiolata. The sequence goes on along the minus strand of JAHZTW010000001.1, from coordinate 445,954,582 downwards.
ATATGGTTCCCAAAATGTTCACGGTACCCCTGTAACTCTGTCATTATAGCTCCATACGTTGCGGCTTGGTCATCCTGTTGACCCCTCTCAGTTAGGTTCGTACCCGTTGACTCAGTGTTTATACTCACACTTCCCACTGAATCTGTCGGACTTGCCTCCCGAACCACACGTGCGGCTGCACCTCTTCCTCTTCCCCTGGGCACTCTTCCTCTCCTTGGCGGCATCTGAAAAAAAAATTCTATTAAAACCTTCCTGAAAAGAAACTTGAAACGATTGAGTTCTAAAAGTGATGGAGTAGTCTCGTTGGTGCCTTAGACTTCTACAATTTTGAAAGCCCCACATTTGAAACTCGTTTTGAAAATTCAAAAATAATATGAAACTTGTTTCGGAATAATTTGAAAATCCAAAAATATATCAAAATCCCGGAAACTGTGAAAACCGCCTCTCGGGTCAGAACCGAGATGGCAACCTGCTCTGATACCAAAATGTAACACCCGTCTCATCCTCTCTCGAGAACGGCGTGCCACGAACCCTAACTTATAACTCAAGTTATTACAAAACACTCCATTTATTATTAAATCCGATAAAATCCGCACACATCCCAAATCATGTTTATCAAACGAAATACCGAATAAAATCATACAATCANCCTAACTTATAACTCAAGTTATTACAAAACACTCCATTTATTATTAAATCCGATAAAATCCGCACACATCCCAAATCATGTTTATCAAACGAAATACCGAATAAAATCATACAATCATTATTTAAAACATATTACAATAAATTAATTTAAACAATCCAAAAGTCATCCCAAAACGTTGCACCAAACGAGACCTTTACTCCTTCACTTCCTCATACTCACCTGAGAAGGGAAAATAATGAGGGGGTGAGCATCTCGACTGATGCTCAGTGAGAGAAAGTACGATCAATCACCATCATACAACACATATCATAACAAAAGTATCTAGTCAGAACATCCAGTAAAGCATAAGCAATCAACAAATATTGTGGCTCAACCACACTGGGTCTACACGTGACCCGCACCACCTCAGTCGGTCTCCACGCGTTCACGTCCCTATACCCCACAAAGACTATATGGAAATCAGGGTCCGCAACAATAACTCTGGGCTCGCTGCTTGCCCCCTCCAGTGATGGTCCAACGCCACCTCACTCGGTACCCGCGTGACCCAACAAGAAAGACGATGCAACCCTGCTAGGAAATCGCCATCCTAACAGGCCTTACACCGACCTCACACACAGGCCTTACACCGAACTCACACACAGGCCTCACGCCTTATCCTAAAACTCATACTTTCCAACCCGCACATGGCATATCCCCACGAAATACACACACCAGCAAACATTCCTCAAACATCACATAACCATATTCATTCTTAGCAACCTAAGCATTTATCTAGGTGTATCACATATCAACAATTAATATATATATATATAGTTTTACGTATGTATATAGATCATTACAACTACATGTATGCTTATAGATACACATAGGTATGAATGAACTCCCTAGACACTTCTACCATGATATATATTGTATGAGGAATTGATCGAAACCACCCTCACCTTAGCAAAATGCGGATGACTGCGGTTCTGAATTTTGAACGCTTAAACGGACGTTAAATCTGAAATCAGCACGAAAAATCGAGTGAGAATGGCTTTCGAACGACGGAAAACGGTTTACGGATTGAACCGGTCAAAATCAACGGTCAAAGTCAAAGTCAATGGTTAAAGTCAAAGTCAACGGTTTAAACCGGTTAGACCTGTTTAACCCAGACCCAAACCAAATCAGACCCGACCCGATAACCCGACTCAATAACCCGACTGATAACCCGACTCGATAACCCGACTCGATAACCCGACCGACCCGATAAACAGAACCGAATCAAACCGGCGTAAACCGAACCGAACCGGTCACCGGCGATCATGGTAGTTCTCCGGCGAGGGAAGACGGCGGCTTACCGGTGACGGCGACGGTGGAGGACGGTGGTCGGCGGTGGCTGGCGGCGGCGCATGACGACGGAGGACGGCGAAGGACGGCAGCGCGTGAGGCGCGTAAAATGCACGCGCCAACTTCAGGCGGCGCGTGGCGGCGCGTCCGATGTTGGATTCGGCTGATTTTGGTTGCCGCGGCTTCGTCTCGTCGTCTAGAATCTGATGGTGGCCTCAGACTTTCAAAACTAAAAGCGCACAAGGCTTTAGAGAAAAGAACACGTTTTGTGTTGTTAAGAAGTGGAGAAGAGGATTTGTTTTGGTGTGAGGAAATAAGAAGGGCAAGTCCTCCTTTTATAGGAAAAATGGAAGAGGGAAAACATGTGTAATTGGTTGATAAGTAGGTGAGAATGAGAAATTAGGTAAGGATGCACATGGGGGTTGTTACAAATATTTTCTGGATTGCTTCGGACAGAGAATTCAAATATAGTTACTCTGTTTTGATTTTACGACAGAGAGATTTAAACGTTTGTCTCTTCCGCAATTTCAGAATCCTGTTTGTATCAATGCTCTATCAGTTGTTAGAGAAGAACAACTCTCAATGTTAAATCAGTGCTTTGATCCCAGAAAGATGGAGATTTGGGTGAACAATAGATTTGATACTGAAGCAGCCTTGTCGTGGAGCAAATCTTTTACAATGGATTTCAAGAACATTTGCAGTAATTTTAATCCGTATTTTGCGAGTTTTTTAATGGACGAAGAAGAAGGTGGTCTTGTGTTGTGATGCAAGTCTTGGGATCAGCGGGAACATGATATACACTATTGGAGAAAACAATGAATACTACACACAAACCCCTTATGTTGAAGAATCTACAAACAAATCGTGGCCGTTTATCTTCAATTATGTTCCAAGTTTGGTTCACATCCAGCAAAATAGAGACAAATGAAAAGAATCGTAAATTTCTGCGCATCTCCTCTTTTTTTTTCTTCGCTTTTGTTTTGTAGACAATGTCGTTTGATTAATTTCATGAATTGATTATTCTTTGCTATACATTTAAGTTTAAACTAACATAACGACCAGTTTGTTGACATTAGAACACACGATTGTTCTAAGATTTTTTATATATAAGCACTACTAGTGGTTGGTCCGCGCTTCGCGCGGGAGTTTTTTTGTCATTAATCTTTAGTTGTATTTTTTCCATAATATAATTATTCTACTATTGTGTTGATTCATTATACATTCTCTATTCTTTAGATATATCTTTTAGTTCTTATAATATTCGCTCACTTCAAATCTTGATCTATGCTCTCTTACTTTCATTTTGCAGATAGGTTTTATATATATATATATTATTTATGTTTTGTGTTTTTAATGTTATTTAATACTTGGTAATTCTCGAATATTCTTATGTGTTTGATGTTATGGCCATGTTTGATTTATTTTCTTACTCATTGTGCTGTGTTACTTAAATTATATGAAAATAAATTTGCATATTTTTTCAGGTAGAGTTCAAGTTAATTTCGAAGCGGACAACTGAAGAGTGTTTGTATTAATTTTGTTTTCCCTTTATTCTAAAGGGCAATCATTGTAATGCATGAATAATTTTTAAAATTAATAACCGGTCATGTTTCTTGTTTTATGGTCACAGCCCCTTATGTAGCCCAATAGCGCAAGAAACCCAACAATTGATCATTATTTTAACCCGGTTTTGTTTGGGCACGTAATTACCTGAAAAGAACATGAATTTCGACCCAATGAGTTTGATTCAATTCCTAGATACCGAACGAGAAGCAAATGAAGACCACCAAGAAGGTCCTCCGCTTCACGCCGTGATGATAATCAATGGATACAACTTCTCAACCGTCAACAATCCAGACGATACTCTGGATCTAAATCAACTTTCTTATCCCCAACAAACTCTCAATTGTCCTATCCTTATATAACTGTACTTGAACTGTATTTAATCACTTGAAGAAGGAACCCAGATCATGTTGTGCTATCTTATGCTGTTAATTTTGTGTTCAACTACAGTTGTAGTCTAATTTTCCTTTGCTCATGCATATTTGCAAGGCCTGAAAATTCAAAGTAATTAATAGTCTATGAATTTGAGAAAAAAAGATTTGAGATGATGATTTCTATAAATATTACATTGCGGCACCGTGATGCTATCGAGAAGGCCTTCCATGGGTGAAGAAGGAAGCGGAAATTACGACGGAAGAAGAAATCATAGTGATTTTAAATTGGACTGAGTGAGGTTGGTATTGAAATTTGTCTCAATTATGTGTTGTCAAATGTAAGAGGATGAGGTGGAATGAGAAGTGAGGAATAATAAGCATGATTTCTCAATTTTATTTTTTTAAATTATTTTGTTAAAAATTAACCAATCATACATAAATACTAATTTTACGTTTCATTCTATACATCTTTTTCTTAAAATATGAGATTTTTAACAGCTTAATTTTACTTATTTATACCTTAATTTTATTTATTTATCTTTTTATTAGATGTTAAGAATTATAAACTTATATTTTTCTGTATAAATTTAGTTCTAGGATAACTTATATTTTTAATTGTTAGGAATTTTTTGATATCGTAGTTTTTTTATAATATTAGCGATACAACTTAACCTAATTAAATATTTATAAAAGTTGAAAAATATTAGTATAACCATTTTTAAAAACTTTTTATTGTTTATTTCAATTATATTCATATTATTTTTTTGTTTAATTTAGAATATGAATGGTGTCTTTTGGAATTCTTTTTATGTTAAAACAAAATGTATAATTAGTATGTGTATTAAATTTCGAATTAAAAAAATTAGATTAAAAAATATGATGTGGCAATGATATGGAGGATGAGGTGTCTTCATGAGAAGAGAGAAAAGTTAACTTTTTGATATCGTAGTTTTTTTATAATATTAGCGATACAACTTAACCTAATTAAATATTTATAAAAGTTGAAAAATATTAGTATAACCATTTTTAAAAACTTTTTATTATTTATTTCAATTATATTCATATGATGTGATGTGAATATGATGTGGCAATGATGTGGAGGATGAGGTGTCTTCATGAGAAGAGAGAAAAGTTAACTTTATATATATAGATTAATTTTTGGTTTAATTTATAATATGAATGGTGTCTTTTGGAATTTTTTTTATAATGTTAAAACAAAATGTATAATTAGTATGTGTATTAAATTTGGAATTAAAAAATTAGATTAAAAAATATGATGTGGCAATGATGTGGAGGATGAGGTGTTTTCATGAGAATAGAGAAAAGTTAACTTTATATATATAGATAAAACAAAATGTATAATTAGTATGTGTATTAAATTTGGAATTAAAAAAAAATAGATTAAAAAATATGATGTGCCAATGACGTGAAGGATGAGATGTCTTTCATGAGAAGAGAGAAAATGTAACTTTATATATATAGATATCTATTAGACTATTACATGTGCTAAATTGAAAACCCGTAACATGTCACCTAAAGGGCTAAAACACATGTTACTGTTCTTTTCCTCTATAATGAAACCATAAATTCTATTTCGTGACAAAATGAATTGGACATAAGTACTAATTGTCATTCTTTAAGAATTTTAACTTGGACCGACAAAAAAACAAAAACAAATATTTGAATTGGATTTACTGGTTCTTAAGATTTTTTTCCCCTTATTTGATTAAAAGTTTGTTTGTCCATTCGAACACAAATTAAAATACGGGTAGCCATCAGAGAGAACAAAAAGAAAGATTTTCATACTTTGCCTCGATGTCCGACGTTTTTTCGCTGAGAAAGTTATAAACTTGTAATTTTCTTCTATGAGAGGTTTTCTTTCAGTTTTCATTATAGTAGGTGTCAAATCTGGTAATTTGTAAAATTCAGTTTTTATGGGTTTTTGTGACTTTTAAATATGAAATTTTTATCTAGAATTTTTTTTCTCGTACAAGATTTATAATTTACTTTATATGCTTAGTTTTTATTCGATTTTGGTTATGTATTTGGTTTGAATTTTTCAATCCAAGCTTGTTCAACGGTGTTTAGAGCGGGTTTCAACGAATCTAACTCTTTCGAAACAAAATTGACGAAAACAATTATAAAAGAATATTTATCTAAATGATGAGAATTGTTGTCATATTGTCTTAAAAAATACAAGAATTTGTCTGTTATTGTGGTACGAGAACTGTTTTTTATTTACTTTTTAAAAACTCAGAACTGTTGTAAACTAATGCTCTCTATACATAGAAAGTATGCTTTCTAGGAGAGAAACATAAAGAGTTTAAGAGAAAATGAATTCTAGAGAGAGAGTAGAGAGAGAAAGAGGAGAGCTTTTCATTTCTTCAAAACTTATGTTTTTACAAAAAGTAAGGACAGCTATTTATAGAAGTTCATTACTTAATTCATAGCTAAGTAATACTTCATAGCAAAGTAAACTTAACGATGAAGAAAGGATAATCATAAAATATTTTATAACACTCCCCCTTGATTATCCATCATCATAGATGTGCTGCGTATTGCCTCGTTAAAAACCTTATCATGGAAAAACCCGATGGGACAAAACCATGGCAAGGGAAAAAGAGTGCAGTAATGCTCCCCCTTGAATATCCATCACTGTGAAGTTGCGCGCTGCCTCGTTAAAAACCTTTCCATAGAAAAACCCAGTGGGACAAAAACCATGGCAAAGGAAAAGAGTACAGCAACAGCAAACTCCCCCTGGAAATGATGGATCTCATCTTCTCTTCACAAATCTCGTAGATGCCGCATTCCAATACTCTGAACATGCTTCTTGAATGTTGTAGTAGGAAGCGCCTTTGTGAAGAGATCAGCTGCGTTGTCACTTGAACGAACATACTGAATATCCACTTCTTTATTCTTCTCGAGCTCTTGAGTATAAGAGAAAAATCTTGGAGGGATATGCTTCGTTCTATCGCTCTTGATATAACCTTCTTTAATTTGAGCGACACAAGCAGCATTGTCTTCAAACACCTTTGTTGGTTCTTTATCCGTGATTATTCCGCTTGCTTCTTGTATATGATGAGCTATGGATCTCAGCCATACACATTCTCTGCATGCTTCATGAAGCGCAATAATCTCCGCATAATTTGAAGAAGTGGCGACCAAAGTTTGCTTCTGGGATCGCCAAGAGATCGCAGTTCCACCAAATGTGAAAACGTATCCAGTTTGCGATCGAGCTTTATGCGGATCAGATAGATATCCTGCATCTGCAAAACCAACTAGACCAACCTCGGGGTTTCAAGAATAATATAATCCAAAATTAATCAAACCTTGAAGATAACGGAATATATGCTTTATTCCATTCCAATGCGTGCGCGTCGATGATGAATTATACCTTGCAAGTAAGTTAGTAGCAAAAGCTATATCTGGTCTAGTACAATTTGCAAGAAATAAAAGTCCACCTATAGCGCTCATGTAAGGCACTTCAGGACCTAATATTTCCTCATTACCTTCACAAGGCCGAAATGGATCCTTGTCAACATCAAGTGGTCTATTGACCATTGGAGTACTCAAAGGTGTCGCTTTATCCATACTAAAGCGTTTCAACACCCTTCTGGTGTAATTTGATTGATGCACAAATATTCCATCTTGGAAATGCTCTATCTGGAGCCCAAGACAAAACTTTGTCTTTCCAAGATCTTTCATCTCGAACTCATCTTTCATGTGAGTTCTTGCATCATCAATCTCCTTTTGAGTTTCAATCATGTTCAGGTCATCAACATACACAGCAATGATCACAAATCCTGATGCGGATTTCTTTATAAACACACATGGGCATATCGCATTGTTGACGTAACCTTTACTCAACAAGTACTCACTCAAGCGATTATACCACATGCGTCCGGATTGCTTTAATCCGTAAAGTGATCGCTGTAGTTTGACCAAACATAGCTCTTTAGATTGTTTAGGCATCTTAGACCCTTCAGGGATCTTAAATCCTTCAGGGATTTTCATGTATATGTCACTATCAAGTGAACCATATAGATATGCAGTCACAACATCCATCAGGTACATCTCTAAATTCTTAGAGGCCGTTAGGCTTATTAAGTACCTAAATGTGATTGCCGGTCTCTTCATAATCAATTCCCGGTCTTTGAGAAAAACCTTGCGCCACAAGGCGAGCTTTATACCTTGTGACCTCATTTTTCTCATTTCTCTTTCTTACAAAGACCCATTTGTATCCGACCGGCATTACATCTTCAGGTGTAACAGCTATCGGTCCGAATACGTTCCGTTTAGTAAAGGAGAATATTTCATTCCTCATGGCCACTTGCCATTTATCCCAGTCAGGCCTTCTCTGGCACTCTGACACGGAACTTGGATCTAGATCATCATTTTCATGATCGATCTCATTGGACACAGAAAAAGAGAACATTCCATCATCATCCTCTATTTCACTTCTAGCCCACAATTTTCCACTTTGGGCGAAGGAGATGGAAATCTCATATTTTTCTGTTCCAGATTCGTCTTCAGGACGAATCTCTTTACCAGGTTCTTCTGGAACCGGTTCATATATGTCTTCCGGACATATATCTTTACTAGGTTTTTCGGGAACCTTTTCACAAATGTCTTCAGGACATTTGACACAAATGTCTTCAGGACATTTGACACAAATGTCTTCCGGACATTTGGCTTTATGTGGTTCTTCCGGAACCTTTACTCCCAATTTCTTTCTTTGTCGGGGATTTCTATCTTTTGATCCCATAGGCCTCCCGCGCTTCAGCTGAACCCTCGGTTCATTTGCTCTACTTACATCAATATGTTCTTCAGGAACATTTACTCTTGATGGAGCATTAGCTGCGGGGATATGAGACTTTGTCACCCTCCTCGTATCTGTGAATGCATCAAGTAACTGGTTTGCCAAACTTTGCATATGTATAATTTTCTGAACTTCCACCTCGCGTTGATTACTAGGAGGATCAAGATAAGCCAAAGAGTGTATACACCAGTTGATATCATTTGGTGATTCTCTCAATCCTCCCCCTAACGCAGGGAATTCACTTTCATCAAAGTGGCAATCGGCAAACCGTGCCGTGAACATATCACCAGTTACCGGTTCAAGATACCTGATTGTACTTGGTGACGAATACCCGACATAAATTCCCAATCTTCTCTGTGGTCCCATTTTTGTTCTTTGGGGTGGCGCTATAGGGACATAGACCGCACACCCAAACACACGAAGATGGGAAACATCTGGCTTATGGCCAAACGCTAACTGTATGGGGGATTATTCATTATATGCACTTGGCCTAACCTGGACCAATGCCCCAGCATGCAATATAGCATGTCCCCACACAGTGATTGGAAGCTTTGTTCTCAAGATTAACGGTCTTGCAATCAACTGCAACCGTTTAATCAAAGACTCAGCCATGCCATTTTGTGTATGTACGTGCGGAACCGGATGCTCAACATCGATTTCCAAAGACATACAATAGTCATTAAAGGCCGCTGAAGTGAACTCACCAGCGTTATCAAGTCTGACTTTCTTTATGGCACAATCAGGGAAATGCGCTCTCAACCTGATTATTTGGGCAATGAATCTTGCGAAAGCCATATTTCTTGTGGTCAAAAGACACACATGTGACCATTTGCTAGATGCGTCAATCAATACCATGAAATATCTAAATGGTCTGCACAGTGGGTGAATCGGCCCACATATATCACCATGTATTCTCTCTAGAAATACAGGGGATTCATTTCCAACTTTGGCTGGCGAGGGCCTACATATGAATTTTCCTTGAGAACATGCCTTACATGAAAACTCCCCCGATTGAAAAATCTTCTGGTTTTTCAATGGGTGGCCACTCGAATTTTGCACAATCCTTCTCATCATGACTGAACCAGGGTGGCCCAACCTTTCATGCCACACCTTAAAAGTGCTGGTAAACTTCTGGTTTACCGCAACATGTGATTCATTCATGGTTATCTTTGTTCAATATATTCCGTAGGACATCATTGGTAATTCTTTCAACTGATGTTTCCTCTCCGTTGTAATGCAAAGATATTCAATGCCATTCTTATTAATAGTCTCAATATGATATCCATTTCTTCGGATATCTCGGAAACTCAATAAGTTCCGCTTAGACTCGGGGGAGTATAATGCATCTTGCACTACAAACTCTGTACCCCTTGGCATTGAAAAACTCGCTCTTCCAGAGCCTAGTATAATCTTTGCAAAACCAGTTATAGTACTCACGCTTCCGGCGGAGACTTTCATTTTGAGACAGGAGAAATACTTTTTATCCCTAAGGATTGTATGTGTGGTAGCACTATCTGCTAGACATGTATCTCCATCCTGAATCTCAAATTGTGACATATTATGTGCCACAATACTTATAAGAGATGCAATAATTAATCAAAAACATCAACTTATAAAAAGATAGTATATTATATCAAAAGCCTTTTGATAAACAAAACTTTATCATATACTTTGTTTACCATATATACTAAAAACCAGATCAAGTTATGTTATTCAGATCTTTTGTGATTCGGAATACAAATCGGCGAAGTGTTTTGGCGTACGACACGTGCGTACCCAATCACTTTTCATGCCACATCTATAGCAAGCGATTTTACCTTGCCTTTTTACGTCCCAACCACCATCATTTTTCCTCTATCGTCCATCACACTTACTTTAAGTGGATAACTCAACATTCTCTCCTAGGAATGGAGTTAACCCAGTTGGACGAAACTGATGGTTCATCATCACGAGTTAAATTTACTATTAAGCTATCAGGAGGATTTACATCAACTCCGAGCTTTGGGGGAATTCTCTCGCCTGGAGATTCAACTCACTCATTTCCAAAGATCTTTACTCGTGATGGATTCATCTTATAAACCATCATAGATATGGTGGCGTAAAAAGATCATGGCTTTCGCCATATAGTGTCGTTTCCGACATATCGATAGTGCTCAAGAGATCATTTCTCTTTAGATGCAACCTTGCATCTTCCGCCCAAGACATATAATTATTTCCACACAAATCAAGGGCGGAGATCTTGAGCTTTGCCGAATTTAATATTATTACTGAATAACAAAAACTTAACCCATTTAAATTTATAAAAATTTGAGCATAATAACGGCATAATAAAAGACAATAATTTAAATCAATATGAGGAGGCAGAGCCTACCATTCAATTGCTTGCGGAGGAGTTTTTTAAAACTACCACTCCAAAATAAATAAATGAATAAGAATGAGGATTTTAACCTCCCAGTACATAAATAAATTAAATGCATGGATATAAATTAAATAAGGAGGACGTGTTATCCTTCCACTCCATAAACATGATCTGAGGAGACATAGTCTACCATGTGATCATTTTTTCGATCGTGAAGGCAGCGCCTATCAAAACGATCGGCTCGGAGAAGGCAGAGCCTATCATCCCGGCATAACAACTAAACGGGGAAGGCAGAGCCTATCTACCCGTAAATAATAAACTTTAATTGAGCACAAATAAATCTTACCTTATTGGTATATAGACAGATCTGGTATACAGACAGATCCAGAGACGTTCGTGCTGATAACGTGTTGTAAACTAATGCTCTCTATACATAGAAAGTATGCTTTCTAGGAGAGAAACATAAAGAGTTTAAGAGAAAATGAATTCTAGAGAGAGAGTAGAGAGAGAAAGAGGAGAGCTTTTCATTTCTTCAAAACTTATGTTTTTACAAAAAGTAAGGACAGCTATTTATAGAAGTTCATTACTTAATTCATAGCTAAGTAATACTTCATAGCAAAGTAAACTTAACGATGAAGAAAGGATAATCATAAAATATTTTATAACACTCCCCCTTGATTATCCATCATCATAGATGTGCTGCGTATTGCCTCGTTAAAAACCTTATCATGGAAAAACCCGATGGGACAAAACCATGGCAAGGGAAAAAGAGTGCAGTAATGCTCCCCCTTGAATATCCATCACTGTGAAGTTGCGCGCTGCCTCGTTAAAAACCTTTCCATAGAAAAACCCAGTGGGACAAAAACCATGGCAAAGGAAAAGAGTACAGCAACAGCAAACTCCCCCTGGAAATGATGGATCTCATCTTCTCTTCACAAATCTCGTAGATGCCGCATTCCAATACTCTGAACATGCTTCTTGAATGTTGTAGTAGGAAGCGCCTTTGTGAAGAGATCAGCTGCGTTGTCACTTGAACGAACATACTGAATATCCACTTCTTTATTCTTCTCGAGCTCTTGAGTATAAGAGAAAAATCTTGGAGGGATATGCTTCGTTCTATCGCTCTTGATATAACCTTCTTTAATTTGAGCGACACAAGCAGCATTGTCTTCAAACACCTTTGTTGGTTCTTTATCCGTGATTATTCCGCTTGCTTCTTGTATATGATGAGCTATGGATCTCAGCCATACACATTCTCTGCATGCTTCATGAAGCGCAATAATCTCCGCATAATTTGAAGAAGTGGCGACCAAAGTTTGCTTCTGGGATCGCCAAGAGATCGCAGTTCCACCAAATGTGAAAACGTATCCAGTTTGCGATCGAGCTTTATGCGGATCAGATAGATATCCTGCTCTTTTCTAGTAACATTTTTATTTCGTTTTTACCAGTGATGATGATAACTCTTGATTATTTGAATGACAGGTTGAGTTCATTTTGATGGGAGGTACTTTTATGTCACTGCCTGCGGAGTATCGGGATTTCTTCATAAGGAACCTTCATGATGCTTTATCAGGACACACTTCCGCCAATGTTGAGGAAGCTGTTGCTTATTCTGAACATAGTGCAACTAAATGCATTGGCATGACGATTGAAACGTGAGTTGTTTGGCTTGAAGTGTGTTCTTTAGTGAATGCATTGATCCCTGTCCAAATCAGTAATATTTGGATATCTTTCTTTTTTCTTTTTTCTTTTAGAGCTTTCGTAGTTTCTATAAATTGATTGCATTGTATTATGTGTTGCTCTTGTTGGAGCGAGTCATGTGGAAGATGAATTACACCAAAAGTCCTATCCTGAAACTTTTGTGAATTGGTTTCGTGTTTGATTGCTTTTCTTTTGATTGATCTCTTTAAATGGAAGAGTGAGTGAAGTACATTACCTAATCTGTTTTACAAATTCACCAGGAGGCCAGATTACTGTCTTGGACCTCATCTAAGACAAATGCTGACTTATGGTTGCACCCGACTAGAGATCGGTGTCCTGAGCACATATGAAGATGTTGCCCGTGACACAAATAGAGGCCATACTGTTGCTGCGGTAGCCGACTGCTTCTGCTTGGCTAAAGATGCTGGTTTCAAGGTATACCCCTATTGATTACTCTTTGATGAATAATTTATCATGTTAGTATCAAGTTTTTCTTGGCAGCTTTCGCCTTCTATGTTTCTGTTCATCAATTTCTCTTTAATGCAGTGAGCCTTTTTTTTTTGTTCGGTGACGCTGCTATAATTGTGTCCTTGCTCCTTTTGTCTGTTTTGCTTACAGGTGGTTGCACATATGATGCCTGATCTTCCTAATGTTGGGGTTGAGAGAGACATGGAAAGCTTCAAGGAGTTTTTTGAGAGCCCGTCATTTAGAGCAGATGGGTTAAAAATATATCCTACCCTTGTTATACGTGGAACTGGCCTTTACGAATTATGGAAAACTGGGAGGTATAATATTCTTGTGTTTAATAAAGAAGAGTGTGCCTGTGTGTTTCAAAGGGAAAAGCTCTAATCATGTTCAGTTTTCTGCAGGTACCGAAACTATCCACCTGAGCAGCTTGTGGATATAGTTGCAAGGATTCTCTCCATGGTACCTCCATGGACACGTGTTTATAGAGTTCAGCGTGATATTCCTATGCCTCTGGTTACGTCTGGGGTTGAAAAAGGGAATCTTCGTGAACTGGCTCTAGCCAGAATGGATGACTTGGGTCTTAAATGCCGTGATGTCCGTACTCGTGAAGCTGGAATTCAGGTGATTAACGCGAAATTGTGGTTTTGTCCTTTGTTTTGTTTTGTTTTGTTTTGACTACTCGATTTCTTAACAAATGTTTGCTTATATGGTCTGAGTACAGGACATTCATCACAAGATTAAGCCAGAACAAGTAGAACTTGTGCGGCGTGATTACACTGCAAATGAAGGTTGGGAGACATTCCTTTCTTATGAAGATACACGCCAGGTAAAAAGCTTCATATTCTCTCATCCTCGCCTCTCACAGCATAGTCCCTTGGATGTTAGTGAATGAATTATAATAACCCTATCTGTTTTCCTTTTAGTTAGGGGACGGATTTGTTTATCTGTACATATAGATGTTTTTTTTTTTTTTAAAGAAGGGGAAATTGTCAAGTTTAGGTAGGACAGAGAGCTTTAAAAAGTATCAGAATCTCTTTTCTTTGGCCTTGTCTGAATTCTAATAGTAATTCCTATTGGACTAAACAAGTGCCTCTATGTAGTGGCGTATACAGTGAGTTTGTATTATTGATCAAATATGCAATAAGATAATTGTATCATATATAGATTGAGTAGGTGGTCAAATTTGTATCCGTAAGACTTAGAGTTTCATGAGAAACTTGTTAAAGCTTTGTCCTCTCAAGCCATAAACTACCTTATTGGTTTTAGAATCTGTCCAGGCTCTGAAATTTTCTCAGAGAAAAGACCCATGATTTGATCTTTTGTGGACGCAGGACATTCTTGTTGGCTTATTACGTTTGCGGAAATGCGGGAAGAACGTAACTTGTCCAGAACTAATGGGGAAATGTTCTGTTGTCCGTGAGCTTCATGTATATGGAACAGCTGTACCAGTTCATGGTCGAGGGGCTGATAAGTTGCAACATCAGGTAGCTTGAAATTTGACACTTAATTAAGGAGTTGTTGTATTCTGATTATCGTTTAATTTTGTGTGTGTCGAATTCGCAGGGATACGGAACACTTTTGATGGAAGAAGCAGAGAGGATTGCTAGAAGAGAACACCGATCTAACAAAATCGGTGTGATTTCAGGTGTAGGAACACGACATTACTACAGAAAGTTGGGTTATGAATTGGAAGCATCTTCTTTGAAATTTCTTCTGTTGAACTTTAAAATCAAATTCGTAAACGTTTTTTGTTGAACTGGTGTGATTACCTGATCTTTTTTTGAGTTTTGGAATGTATTGGCTTTATAAATTTATTATAAAACAAAAAGTTCAATTACAGAAGAGCACTTTTTTACAATAGGTATTGTGAAAATAACCTCTCTTTAAAAAATTGCGCATTACGACATTTGAAGAGAGTGCCACAACCATAAGCATGGGCTCTCTTGGACTCAACAAATAAGTAGATACAATAACCAATCATGCCAAGTCAGCAACAACCACCAGCAGAAAGTTAATCAACTTCAGCAAACATTCCTTACAAGCCGATTTATTTTTATTTTTTTCGAAGACTATATTTGGTGTACTCAGCTACTCAGTATCTCCGAAAGCTATAAAAGTTTTTTTTATTATAACGTAAAAGTCTTTTTATCAGGCAAAACTACCGTCGAAAAAAAGCCAGCTACTTAGGTTCTTGTCAAAGATGGTCATTGTTGTTGCTGTAAGAAATATGACTGGAATATTTAGACTCTTAATTAGTTATTTGGAAATCAAATATCACGACATTGTTTTCCAACAGTACAAAAAAAAAAACAAAAGCAGAAACCGTTGAAAATCATCATCCTTTTAGGCAAATTAAGGACTGAATTGGTTTTGTTTAAACATAGTTAAATAGACCCTTGATAAACCCTTCACATCTGCCTGATAGAAGCAGCTTCACCTCTGACGAAAGGCAAGTAGGAGGAAAGCACCATGTCTAAGGCTCTCCTGGGGAAAGTGAGATGGTAAGAACGGGCATCGGTTAATCCTTGGTCACTATCAATCTCGCGGCAGTGGAGAGTCCAACGGAGCTCGACTCCTTCGAAAGAGTCGGTGAACACAGAGTATTTTTCCAAAGACAATGTATAGTAGGTGTCCCCTTTTTTCTGGGAGAGGTGGACTGTATGGTCCATGGAAGGAGAGAATCTTGGGGACATGTAGACCTCTGCATCTTGGAAAGCCTTGTTTTGTTGGCCTTCGCAGACTTCGTCTATTTCCAGAGTGACATCCTTAGACGGCAACATAGCCCTGTAAGCAGTCACGACACCAGCAGCGGCTGATACAGTGGCTGCCGCCGCTAAAAGAAAGGAAGTCTTCATCTTCAGATTCCCTAGCAAACGAAAAGAGGCGCAAAAACAGTGAGGACATTGCAAGAAAGAACTTTGCAAAAGTGGATTTGGTCTCAAGTAATTAGGCTAAAAGTTGACTTCTCGACTTCCACGCTAATCACGACCTCCGAATCGAGACCGGCCTCTGGGACCAGCCACTCGGCGACCCTCCCTTTTTCTTCGACAACCCGACGACTCACCTTTGGCGACCTCGTCACTCTTGTTTTGGAGGACTTCCTTGTTTTTTTTGTTCTCTTGACGGTGACCTTTGTATTCACTGATGTCGATAATTAATAAGAAAATCCCGAATTCATTTCCACTCACTAATTTACACTTAGTCAAAAACTTCAGTTCCAACATATAAGAGGAGTATTATTATTAATACTCAAAAGGATAAAACCCTAGATAACAAAGACATGTCATTACATTCACACGCTCTCGCTAGATGAGGATCCAATAACCTCAAATCTATTCCCAAGCGTGAGAGAGTGAGTTGGCATGTACGGAATTAGCTTGTGTAGTATATCAGCATGAGAGAGAGAGAGTGAGTTCGCTTGATAAAAATAAACCTATATTCTACAAAAACAAAAATTTATGATATATAATTTAACTTAATTTATACTATATAAAAGTTGATGAATTATGTTATTGAGGACGTCCACATAGGACAAAAAAAAACTCATCTCATTGATCCAAATCAGCGTTTTTTTTTTTTTAATCGTCTGAAATATTAGGAGTATAATTTTTAACGGACAATTTTATCTATTCAACAAAGATCCACAATAAATATGGAGATCCACCACAAATAGCTCCACTTGTACTGTTTTAAAAATTTTCCTTATTTGATAGCCTCCAATAACCTGGAGAAATCGCATCTTCTGGGAATCGAAACTTATACCTCATTATGTAAAAGCATTAATAAACCGTTTATTCAACCACTGCACTAAGCTTCCACATCAGCGTTTTCAATAAAATACAAAAATGTTAAATATGATTAACAATTTAAATAAATTAAAATACAACAAAAAGAAAAATTATCATAGAAGAATGGAAATCTAAGTTAAAAAAGGTTAACAAACAAAATAGATAAAAGGAAGTTATGTTTGTCAAAATAAATTAGGAACTCAATGTCACAAAAGCTAAACTAACAAAAAACAAATATGGAAATAAATAACAAAAAAAAATTTTAACAAAGGAAAAAGTTATTTAAAAACGAAAAATTATCATAGTAAAATGGAAAATTAAGATCAGAAATTAAAATACACAAAAAAGAAAAATTATCATAGAAGAATAAAAAATTAAGATAAAAAAAGTTTAACAAACAAAATAGATAAAAGGAAGTTACGCTTGTCAAAATAAAATAGGAACTCAATGTCACAAAAGCTAAACTAACAAAAAAATATGGAAATAAATAACGAAAAGGTTAAATTTACAAAGAAAAAAATCATCTAAAAACGAAAAAATTATCATCATCATAGTAAAAAAGTCGATGCATTATGCCATTGAGGACGTATACATAGGACGAAGAAATCGAATTTGATTGGTCCACATCAGTGTTTTCATTAAACCAAAAATGTTTAATATAATTAAAATAGTCTAAATAAGTTAATATATATATATATAACGGAAACTTATCATAGTATAATGGAAAATAAAGATCGAAAGGGTTTAACTAACAAAACTAATAAAAAGAAGTTACGTCAAAAATCAAAATTTATAGCCTTTGTCAAAATAAACTTATCATAGTATAATTTCCATTTTAAACCGCACAGAGAGCTGTCTCTACGTTTGCTTACTCTTCCCTCTTGACCCTAGCCTTCACTGGTTCACTCTCTGCCGGAGACCTAATCGAACCCTAAACAACAAGAAGAAGAAGCTAAGTGACAATCTCTTGGTTCCAATCACATCTCCACATTCGACTCCCCTTCGGTCTAACTTCGTCCCTATTGGTTTGTTGGTTCTGACATCTACAAAATCGGCGGACTCGTGCCTTCCGCTACCGTCTCGGTCCTGGACTGTTGGTCTAACTCGTGGCGCCATGCTCCAAACATGGCGATGACAAGGGAGTACCCATTGGCCTTTGCCATTGATGGGAAGATACTTGTACCCATTGGCCTTTGCCATTGATGGGAAGATACTTGTTAAAGGAGGGCTAAAAGACTTGAATTCCCCAAAGTGGGTAGAGGTTTTCGACCCAAAAACACAAACTTGGACGATTACATGCGAACCTAAAGAATGGGAATCACCAGATGGAATGGCGAGGCAGACATCTTCTAGCTGCGTGATAGATAACGTTGTGTATTATTATCGTCTTGAAGAGTTCACATGGTTGGACAATGAAATGTGGAGAGTCTTGAAGGGTATGGAAGGACTGCTTAAGTATTTGTTTAAGTTGAATACTACTTATGTTCAATTGGGCAATTTTGGTGGAAAGATGGCGGTTTTATGGGACAGGTATGATTTAGCAACAATTGCCCAACACGTTTGTAAATTTCTTTTTTGTTGTCTAAAAAATATTACATTTGAACAGCAAAAAAAAAAAAAAAATTGTGTGCTTCTTTGTGATTAATATCAAGAAACTGTGAATTAGGAGAATAAATTTCTAGAGTGGTTGACTTTATAATGAGACAAAGATCTATGTAAGTGAAGAAGAAGGAGATGTCTCTTTGGAGATATACAGAAAAAAAATTAGCATAGTTTGTATGTAATAGCATTTTCATTGTTAGGTTTTCATAAAGGTATTTCGTTTTAAAACGCGAATGCTTCTCATGTTCTACAGCGTAAAATGCCAAAGCTTCATTTAAACCTAGATGTGGTTGATAATGTACAATAACCAGTACATCAAAACATGAGTGCAAAACATAGAACAATTAAATTAGCGTTTAAAACATTCAAGACCTAACAATAAGACCTTTACTATCCATAGAGACATATATAGATGAACTCTTAATTGGGTATAAATTAGGATAAACACACAAGAGTAATATTCTGAAGAAAGTTCAATCAATTTACCAGCTATTCCAAAAATTATGATACAAACAAAACAAGATGGTTATCATCAGACCGTACAAATGAAAGCAAGATCACTATTAGTCTTACACAAAGAATGACCAATAGAAGATCGGACAAGCAACTAAAATGCAGAAACCGTGTTCACGTGACATATCTCATAATCTATCACAAAGCAAAAGCATACAGAAAACAATGCTATCAATAAAACTAAGATCCATTGCATATTTTAAATACACAGAAGATCTAAGCACATATTCCACATGCCTACAATAGAATGATAATATTTGAATTCAGAGATTTGCTAGTTTCTTGATTTTGACATCAATCAAAAAAAGATCCATTGCATATTCTAAATATTCACCAAAATTTTAATAGATTTTCAAGCTCCATCAACTCTATTAAGACAAAGAGACCAAGTGACAGGCACAATACCATAACAGATATATTTTCAACCACTCATTCAACGGGTACAATTTATAAAAACTAACACAATACAAACATCAAAATCGATACATTCAAGATTCAAGGAAGCTTTTATCATAATCTGTATGCAAGAGACTCCAAGATATTAAAATGAATACAAACATCAAAACAGAGATAATACATATTTTCTATTCAAAGAGAGATAATTATATACATTTGAAATTCAAAGAAACAACTACCATAATCTGCAAAAGACTCGCATTCAAAATAATTATCTACAGAGACGCTAAGACATTTCATGTAATAAATACAATCATCAAAATAGATATAATAAGTATTTTTAATAAAAGAGAGATAAATACAAATAGATTCGAGATTCAAAGAAACTCATAATCTGAAAGAGTCTCTTTTATATTCAAATAAATATCTACAGAGACTCCAAGACATTTCAAAAAATGAATACAAACATAATAAGTATTTTTCTAGTCAAAGAGAGATAAGTATATGCATTCGAGATTCAAATAAACTACTACCATAATCTTCAAGAGTCTCTCTTACATTCAAAATGGCTACAGAGACTCCAAGACATTTCATAAAATGAATACAAACATCAAAACAGAGATTATAAGTATTTTCTAGTCAAAGAGAGATAAATATATACATTCGAGATTCAAAAACACTATTACCATAATCTGCAAAAGTCTCTCTTACATGCAAAATAAAAATATCTGCAAAGACTCTAAGATATATCTATTTCATAAAATGAATACAAACATCAAAACAAAGATAATAATAAGTATATACTAGTCAAAAAGAGATAAATATATTCATTCGAGATTCAAAGAAACTACTACCATAATCTGCAAGAGTCTCTCTCACATTCAAAATAATCTACAGAGAGACTCCAATATATATTTCTTTTGAGAATATTTCTCCTACTCGTGAATTTCAAAGATCTTTACAATGCCTTTTCTAGCCCTTTTTGCCATGACAAATGCATGATTTTTTTTTGTATTTTTACCGCCTTCTTTGCACCAATCCTCTTCACATCTTTGGCTCTAAAAAGATTCTTTTTCACGATAAGCTTCTATCAGGTCCTTCTTAAGCCTCCAAGCCCGTTCTAGATCAGGATAATTCGATGATTGTTCCTTTTCAAGCTCAATCTGAATATGCGTAATACGGTCTCGGGAGTTAAGGTTATTCAGCTTCTTCCATTTACTTAGACTTTTTCTACATCTTCTGATTCTGTCTGATGCCGAATTTTAAGCTTCAACAATCGCCTCTTTTACATTTGGTTTATTAAAAAGCCTCTTGTCAAACATATTATCCAGGAACTGTCTCTTATACACATCTAGATGTGTATAAGATACCTCATCTAGAATGGGTTTGAGCTCCAGATACCGAGTTTCCGCGAGATCAAAACCATCCTTCCGCAGCTCCTAACAATGCCAAATTACATGTTGATCATAATGTTCATGACTCATGGCTAAAGACCTGTCTCTTATACACATCTAGATGTGTATAAGAGACAGGATTTACACATTCAACCATCATCACACATCAAAAACTTGAAGTCAAATTTTAAACTACAAGAGAAAGAAGAAGAAAAGGAGAGAGACTCATGTGGTTTACCTCATCTAGAATGGGTTTGAGCTCCAGATACCGAGTTTCCGCGAGATCAAAACCATCCTTCCGCAGCTCCTAACAATGCCAAATTACATGTTGATCATAATGTTCATGACTCATGGCTAAAGACACAACAAAATTTCATCTACAATATGTCAGAATCGAAACAGAGATTAGCATATACCTTGCCGGTATGTTGGGTATGCTCATAGGCAGCCATTTGCCAGTACATATTAGTACGCTTATAGAAATCTTTCAAAGTTTCCCCAGGCTTCAAAGACAACAAACCCATTAGCTGAGAACTTCAAACATAATCTCTTTCTCAGAAACACACAAAAAGGGAAAATGCCAAGAATTTACCACTGGGGTTCTCTGTGAATCTGAGAGTCCAAGATTAGCTCTAATCTGTTCTATCCGAGCTCGTTTCTCTTTTCTTCGGAGAGATTTTCCTTCTCCCTTAATCATTGCAACAACTTCTCCCACTTTCACTGATCCATCAACATCCATAGCCTACATTTACATGACCAAATCAAGGCAAAATATAGTCAACAAGACAAACAAGAGGGACAGACTAAACCATATGTAGGCTGAATCCAGTACCTCTGCTTCTTCTTCATCGTCCTCATCAGACTCTTCACTGTCTCCTTCATCTTCGCTATCATCTTCATCCTCGTCTTCATCCCCTTCTTCATCCTCCGAGACTTCAACCCACTCAGTCTCGGTCGCCTGTTTTAAAGACATACCAAGAAACGTGTTGTTTATCAAATTTACATCAAAAGAGAGAGAAAAAAATGGAGATTGATGTGGAACAAACCGGAATGATACACTTCCACTCGTCAAGTTTGCTAAGATTAAGCGAATACAAATCATCAAGAGTAACTTCTTTATCTTTTATCTCCATCATGCCACCATATATGTATAAGGTATCCTTCCCAACGACCATACAAGAATTAATACGTCCACATGGTTTTACAACCTGCACAACAAATAATTCCAACGATTTTACAAGTTGGGACTACAGCTCATAACGGAAGTTATACACAATGTTAATGAACAAACCTCTTCTGATACAGAAACTTGTGGATCCAGTCTAGCTTTTGCTCCCTGTAGAGCCTTACTATTTCCCTCAACAGTTAGACTTGCTGACATACGTTCAGATATCCCATCAGAAGAGCCTGCCGCATCACCCATGGCCGATGATTCATCTTCTTCTGCTGAATCCATCTCATCATCATCATCATTAGATGCCATAGGTTTTGCCTCTAAACTCTTCTTTGCCTGTAAAAAACCGTACAGATGTCTTTATACTCATTTGAAAAATCAAACCATAAGACCCAAAGACGATTTTTGACTGTTACAATTAAATACAGAATGCAACAAAAACTCTATTAGACTTGGTCATACCTTATCTTTTGATGATTTCTCTTTTCGTAACTCTATGGGGTACCTGTTCTCCACAGAAACAGAGAGTAGGTGATACAAATGAAAAACTAATGAACCTTTATATTTAAGAACCAAGCATCTCAAAATACTTAGAATTTCTACAACCTTGAGGTGTAAAATTTAGAAAACGAAAAAGTACTTTGAGAAGAAATTTCATAGTTTCAGTCCTCGTAAGAACAGTAATCGGATTCTTACCAGCGGCGATTATCTAACTGGAAGCCATAGAGTTCATTTAAGAATAAACTCATCATTACATCACCTGCCAAAAAACTTACAGAAGTCAACAATTCAACTCACAGATTCTGGAATATACAAAAATGATACAAGGATAACCATTTCCTGACCTTCCATTTCCATGTCCACGACACCCCCAAACAGCAAAGCACGCTTTTTGTGGACACAAACCGAAAATCCGGCACGGGAGCTAGGAGGCATCCCAATTTTCTTCACCTATGTATAGCAAGTTTTATTACAAAGAAAGAAAAAACATTAAGAGACCATAATTTCTAATTGATAGAAAATTACAAAAATATAAATGAACAAAGTGTAAATGTACATACTTTGTTCCATTCCCAGGTTCTGGGATCAAGAGACCACAAATCTGCATGAACAATTCCTTTCTCAGAGCTTTTCTCTGATGAGACTTCTTTTGAATAACCACCATATAAGAATATCTGCAACAGGAAAGGCTTTCCTATAAATAAATGGTTTATGCTTTGATCTTTGGAAAATTGATCTGTCCCCTTCTATTAACTTTTTTCAGGAAAAGAATTAGATTTTGGACTTGAGGGATATGATAAAGACATGTACATCGTAAACTGACCTCATCTTGATAAACAAAAAACTGGAAGCCGCTTCTAGCTGTAGGCCACATGGCACCAGGCTTAGGTTTTACTTCTTGCCACTATCAAAGAAACAGCAAAGTATATTCACTAAAGGCTGAAAAAGCTTCGGAGAGGTAAGAATTGAAATGATAGGATTCTTCTGCAATGGTAGGTAGATTCACCTTGTATTGGTCAAGGTCAAACACATAGAGATCATTGTAATACCTGCAAACCAAACAGTAGATAGCAGAAGTTAACTTATAAAGATGTTACATTAAACAAAAGCTTAGAGAAAATCAATGTCCAATCACATTAATCTCCTAATTCAGTTAAACCTAGTAAAAAAATGTTTACATTGTCGATTCATATTTTTATTAAATTTGCTCACTTCACTGTGAATTGATATATCAGATATCGGACGACAAAAACAATTAAACATCCAAGGCATAATAAAAAGGAGAAAAACAACCAACAAAGAGATAACATTGATATCCTGATGTCATTTTTATGCAATGAGTAAATTACTACCTTACTTCACGTAGAGTGTCATAGAAGCCACCAAAAATTATAATCTTGTGCTTGTATAATACCTGGAGAAAAAGTAAGATACAGCAGAGCAGAATAAGAGCTTGATGGGTTGGTTATTAGAGGGGAAGCAAGAATTAATCAGAAAATAGTTTAAAAATTAAGCAGCACATAGGAGACAATCCTTCTAAATCCCCACCCTTGATGTACAAACTACTAGACAAAATGTGAAGAAATAGTCTCTACAGTCTTAAATATCTGATATTAGTCTCAGTGCTTGTTCATTGGAGAATGTACAGCAAAGCTGCAAAAGTCAGGCTATTCTCTTGTTTCAGCTAGAGGAAGAAAAATATATTCAAAGTCGGACTCTATCTACTTATTCCAGCAGCTATTAGCGACATACATTGCTAACTTTTAATGCACATTGATCAGGAATACACATTAAAGACTTACCATACGATGACCAGAACGTGGACTAGGACATCCCTTCAAATTTATCTGTTCCCATTGGTTAGTTTTCACGTCCAGCATCCAAAAGTCCTGTAAATCAAACCCAAAGCTAAAAAATGAGAAACAAAAAATAGTAATAGGATGATAAAACACAGAAATATACTATACTAATCTCACCTTGTAGTGATGGAACCGCTCTTGATTTGGAGATGTAAATTCACCACCTAATCAATGTATAAAGAAGCTTACAAATATGGACCAAAAGGAATGAGGATGAAAGAAACAAGCTAAAATTCTTTAATCTAACCAAATATGTAGAGATAATTCTTCCAAGCAACAGCCTGATGAGAGCTACGAGGAGGTGGGCTGTTGGGGCTTGAAACTAACTTCCACTCCTGCTTATCGACATCATATCGGTAGAGATCACCATATACATATGTCTGCATTTACAGGAAAGAAAAACAATTATCATTACATGATTAGATAATCATGCACTCCTTAACAAGGGGTATACAAACTACAAAGGAAAAAGACTGTAAAATCAATTTTTGAAAGCTAACCTTCTGGCCATTATAAAATTCTCCTCCATAGAGTATCAACTCAGTCTCTTTCAAGGGGTTTATAGTGAGCTGCATAAACGTTTTAATCAATCAGCACAGATTTGGCAAAAATTCAAAAGCTTTAGATCAAGAAAAGTTTCAATCTTTAAAGAACAGAGTAAGACAGAAGCAAAGCCTAACCGAGCAATTTGACCTAGGAGATGGTGCTGGCACATTTTCCTCAACATTGACCTCTTTCTTTTTAGCCTCTTCCTTCTGTATGCTCAACTGGTAAACAACATACAACATTACAGAACCTTACATTATTGCCAAAATATAGAAAATTTGATTGCAATTATTCTACTAAAGTAGTCTTTTTTAATCAATGTAAACCCATAAAACTATGAACAGAGCAGAACCCAACACACTGATTCGTAAGGTGAGGCCAATCAGAATCGATGAGAACTCAGACAATGAATAAGAAGAAACCTATCTACTGTCTAAAGAGAACCTATGATAACAAAGAAACAGATTACAGCAAATTCCAGAGTAAAAGGTTGGAACTAATCAGAGGAAGAGAGTAAAATACGAGAATGGCGTCGATGTCGTCTTCAGGAGAGAGCTTTTTGCCTTCTCGTCGAGCTTTCTTCTCCTCTGCTTTTGCGGTTTTCCTCTCAGTTTTCTCTTTTCCTTTACCGGCCTTCTTCGTCTTCTTCCCCATGTTTATTTGTCTCAATTTTCTGCTTACGGACGCAGGAGTGGGGAGGCTGAGACCGAAGAAGTTGCGATTACAATGGAGGTAGCCCTTCTTTCTACAGTTGTGCTCGAAGGAAGAAGAAGACGAAAGGTGGGCCTTTTATCTATTTAGGCCAGACCAGGTTAGGCCCATTTGCTTATATTATGGAGGGAAAATTATAAAAGCAAATTAGCGGCCCATTTTCTTATATTATGTCACCATTAATCACATTTGTTTACCAGTGTTTAGAATTTGAAAAGCAAATCATATTTTTGAATTTTACAAATTACTATCTAAATTTTATAGTTTATGAGAAACTAGAATAGGACCCGCATATATGCGGGTTTTTAAAAAATATTTTGAACTAGTAAAAATAAATTAAAAACAAAATCGAATAATCTGTAAGAAATTTTTTTTTAATCTCATATATATATTTTGTTTCTATCGTATATGATCTCTCTACTCTATAGAGAATTTATGCTTCTCAAGACTCGCATCAAAAGCTTCTCTACATGATTATTGCTATCATCCTCCTCATTGAGCTCATCATCGTCTAATATCATATCTTTAACATCTCAAATTTCTATTTTTAATTGAAATATATCATAGTTAATCTTTTTATTTTCTTTTCATAAATTGAAATAAATCTTTTTATTTTATATTCTTTTTCTTAAATTGTAATATATCCTAGTTGCTTTTATTTTACTATTGTAATCTAAATCGATAAATTTGACGTTTTTATTTTTTAAACCCTAGCTAAACAACCGAATAACCAAAATGGTTAAATCTTTTCTAACAATTAAAAAAACATAAAAAACTTAAATGAATAACATAAAAGAAAATTTTTATTTACCTTTTAGATTTTTTGATAAAAGAAACTTAATAATTACCTTTTTGATTTTCCTTTTAGTATTAGTAATTGATCATACAATTTCTTTAATTTAAATGAAAAACATAAAAGAAACTTTTTTTTCTTAAATTTCTTTTTTACCTTTTCAATTTTTTATTTTTCTTTTCGTATTAGCAATTGAAAAAGAAACTTATTTCACTAATTTTTTTATTTTCCTTTTAGTATTAGGAATTGATCATACAATTTCCTTAATTTAAATGAAAAATATTAAAAATATTATTTTCCTTTTTCTTAATTTTCTTATTTAACTTTTTTAGATTTATTTAAACATTATGTTAAAATGTTGAATTTTTTTAACACGTGTCAAAATCTAATCTATTAATTTGACACATGTCACGATCATGTTAAAAACTAACTTTGATGCATCCTACTTTATATAATAACTCAAAATGTCATAGTTTCTATTTCACAAATACCACACAAATCTTTCATCCCTAATATTTTTTAGAGAAAGTCCTTCAAATACCATGAAAACTAGTTTCCATTCCACCAATACCACACTCGCTGAAAATCTTTCATCCCTACCATTTCTTATTAATAGGTAGACAATTTTGCCCTCACTTAAATAAGACACAATAACTCCTCTTTTTTTCAAATCTCGATCTCTCCTTCTTTTTCAAATCTCGATCTCTTTCTATCGTCGACACTCTTCAATCATCTTCAAGCCCGAGCTTTCACCATCTTCAAGCCCGAGCTTTCACCATCTTCAAGCCCGAGCTTTCAAGTCGTCGTTCATCACCGTCTTCGATTAAGTTCAAATCGATTTTGGGATCGACCTGTTCTTCTCCGATCGCCGTTTTCTCCGATCGCCGGCGGATTCGTCATTATACTCACATGTAAGCTTTGTTTTCCAATTCGAGTTGATGTTTGCGTCTGTAGTTCGAATATATATCATGTTTTATAATTTCGAACGAATAACAATGGCTAATTAGAGAATCGATTTTGTCTCAAAACAGAGACACCGTGAAATGCTATGTTTCCCGAATTTAGATAATATAGAAACAGAGACAGATGATTCAATAGATGATTAAGATGATTTAGAACAGCTACACCTTCAGAATGAACTTTGCTTTCTAAGTTTTAGGAAGATATCCAGACGGTTTAGGAAGATATCATATATCGGATGCTTTGCTTTAGGTTTAGTGAATATCCTTTTTAGTACTGAAATCTTATTAGAAATGCTTATCGAAAAGAATTTTGTCATATCTTTTGCTTGTTTTTCTTTCCTGATGCAGAGAATTATGGTGGAGATATGTGTTGTTTGTGGGGAGTGGAAATATGGAGTGAATCTTCAATGGGAGTTTTTAGTAGATGTAAAGAAAAGAGGATCCCTTTGTGTGCTAGATGACGACATCACTTACAAAGATCTTCTTCAGGTTGTCAAAGAAGATCTTAACTTGGATGATGGTTAAATTACACTCACCTACGGACTTCATCTTAGAATTGAAAGTTTGGGGCATGATATTCCTCCGATGTATGTGTGCAATGATCGCCAAGTGAAAACCTTCATCAATAAGACAAAGGAAGATCCGAAAATTGCATGTTTGTGTGTAACTCTGAGGGACGGTGGTAATTTTGGCACTAACAATCAATTACAGACCACATACAACCAAAAGCAGCATGTAAGCATGTGTTTTCGCTCACACAAATATGATTTTGACGTTTATGTTCCATGTTACTTCATAGTGTTTGCTCTTCTCAATTGTTATTTTTTCTTCACAGGAGAGTGGCGCAGGCAATCAGTTTGATTTAGAGAATGATGGTAGAAACATTCAATCAAATAGCACATACAACCAAGCAGAATATGTAATGTTTTCTATTCTGTGCTTATGTTTTCGGAAGGGCATTCCAAACCAAAGAAAGCCTTCCTGAATCCCCTGCAACATTTTTTTCTATATTCTGTTTTTCCTTTTTTCAATTGATAATTACGTCTAATTGTTTTAGGCTAGGGGCACAAACATTCAATCAAAGACGACATATAACCAAATTGAATTTGTAAGCTTTCTCCTTATATGATTTCGATTCTCAAATTTCCTGATTTAGGGTGGCTTTCCCAAATCAAAGAAAAGATTGCTGAATCGAAAATCCTTTTTATGTGATTTGTTTTCCGTTTCAAATACACATTTTGGGAACGTCTTCCTAATTAATCGTTTGTGACATTTTTTCCTTGATAGGAACTGCATAGATTAGTTGAAAGCAACATTTCAGTTACCGATGGTAGATCAGTTGAAAGCAACATTTCATTTACCGATGCTAGATCAGTTGAAAGCAACATTTCAGTCACTGAAGCTTAAAAGGACACATGCTCGACTGCCGAAAAGGGAAATTGTTTTTTTGGTTTGCATCCTGCTGTAGATCCTCCTCTTGTTGCTATAGGGTGTTCATATTCAACGGGGGTGAGCAACGATATCCATGTGAACCAATACTTCAAGAACAAAGAAGAGTTGATGCAACATGTGAGGAAGTGCGCACTTGCCTGGAAATTTGAGTTTAGGACTCGTTGGTCAGACAAGTCTAGGGTCATATTAGGCTGCGTGGATGAGAAATGCACCTGGAGGCTGCGGGCAACCAAGCTTGTTGATTCTGATTTCTTTGTGGTGAAGCATTATGTTAAGGGACACATCTGTGACACAACGCATAGGAATGCCAACCATAGGCAAGCAACTGCAAAAACGCTTGCATCTTTAATATGCAGCACATATTCAGAGAAGAAGGATGGTCTCAGGCCAAAACAAATTATTGATTTAGTCAGAATGTCTCATGGTGCACAGATAAATTACAAGAAGGCTTGGAGAACGAAAGAACATGCTCAGAATTTGGTAAGAGGAACTCCTGAAGAGAGTTATCACAAACTCTCTAAGTGGCTGTTCAAGGTTCAAGAGGCGAATCCAGGTTCAAAATGTTTCCTAGAGATAGACAGTGATGGAAAGTTCAAATACAGTTTTGTTGCACTTGGGCAATCTTTGAGAGGATTCAAGTTCATGAGAAGAGTGATTGCTGTAGATGGTACATTCCTCAAAGGTAAGTTCAAGGGAACTCTACTAGGAGCTTCTGCACAAGATGGAGATTTCCACCTTTATCCTTTAGCATTTGGGATTGTGGATTCCGAAAACGATGAAGCTTGGACTTGGTTCTTCAGAGGTTTGAAGACTGTGATCCCTGACGCAGAAGATCTAGTGTTTGTGTCTGACCGTGCTCCATCAATCGCCAAAGCTCTATCAACAATCTATCCCCTCGCACATCATGGTTATTGCAGAGTTCATCTCTTGAGGAATATCAAATCTAAGTTTGGGAATAAAGGTCTCATCCCGATTGTAGAAGCTGCTGCTGATGCGTACACTAGATTCGAGTTTAATGAGATTTTCACAGATTTGAAGAGTAGGAACCCGAGACTTGCTACCTACTTGGAGGATGCAGATTTTGCAAAATGGTCTAGATCTTACGCACCTGCTAATAGATACAACATTATGACAACGAACATAGCCGAGTCCCTGAATTCGATGTTAAACATGCCAAGGGAGATGCCGGTTATATCTCTGCTTGAGACGATAAGGCTGACCCTCACCAGCTGGTTTCATGAACGCAGGGAAAAAGCTGCTAAACTTGATAAGTATGCAACGCCGAAGGTAACAGAGAAGATTTCTGCACTATATAACGACGCAATGACCCTCGATGTATACCAAGTTGATGAGTATGAGTTTGAGGTCAAGGACGACTGCCACAAGTATGTAGTCCATCTGAAGAACAAGCATTGTACTTGCAACGTTTTTGACATAGACATGATCCCATGTATTCACGCAGTTGCTGCTGCTAAACGCACAAGGAAGGACGAATACAAGCTTGTGGATGATTTCTACACAAAAGAAACATGGGTTAAAGCTTATGCTGAGAGCATACATCCTTGTGGCGATCTAGATACGTGTTATTTTCCCGATCGCATTTTTGATTACCTTTGCTGTCCGCCAACCACCAAGCAAAGCAGTGGAAGGCCTCCCAAGAAAAGGAAGAGAGCTGCTGGAGAATTTGGGGTGCCTGGCTCGAAGTCTCAAGGACACAAGTGCAGCAGATGTGGCACCGGGGGACATAACAAGAGCACATGCAGGAATCATATATGATGAACTTGTATTCTGACAGAGCATGAAACAGAATAAGACATTCAATGTAGTTCAACATTGTTTTCTCACTACAAGAAAACATCCGATTTGCGACGGACAAAACCGTCGCAAGTCCGTCGCAAATCACCATTAGCGATGGAGTTGCGACGGAAGCAAAATCGTCGCAATTCGTTAGTCGCAAATCGATATCCGTCGCAAATCCGTCGCAAAATTTGAGACGGAAAGAAATTCATCGCAAATTTGCGACGTAATTAAAATGTTGTAAATCTGTCGCAAGTTTAGCTCCGTCGCAAGTTTAGCTCCGTCGCAAGTTTAGCTCCGTCGCAAATCCATCGCAACCATTGCGACGGATTTACGAAGAACATTATAAGGTCTTTGCGACGGATTTGCGACGACCTTTATGAGGTCCGTCGCAAATCCGTCGCAAATTAATTATTTTTTTAAAAAAAAAAATTTCCGAAAATTAAATTTAACAAATAAATAAATAAATAATATTACCAAAAATATTTCTAAATCTAACAAAACACACTAATCTAATTACTTTTTTAAATTATAGCAATTTGAAAATCTAAAAAATTCAATTATAAATCTAATAATTTCTAATTCTAACAAATTCCAAACCTAAATCTAACTAATTCAAACAAATTCCAAACCTAATTCTAACAAAATTCCAAACCTAAATCTAATAATTCATAAATCCAATAATTTCTAAATAACAAATTCCAAACCTAAATCTAGCAAATTCCAAACCTAAATCTAACAATTCCTAAATCTAACAAAATTCCAAACCTAAATCTAAGAATTCATAAATCTTAAAAAATTCATATCCTATATCTTTAAAATACAAATACTAACAATTTTCAATTCTAACAAATTATAAAAGCTAAATTCAACAAATTATAAATCTAACAAAATATAATCCTAAATCTAACAACTTTACAAATAATAAAATAAAACAAATCTAACTAATTAATCTAACAAATCTACATCTAAAAAAAAAGCTAACCATCCATGTTGGTGAGATTGGATAGAAGATTTTGGAGAGAGAGAGAGAGGGGGAAGGAGAGAAAGAGAGAGAGAGAGAGAAGAGAGGAATATCTAATGCTTAAGAAAAATAGAAGAGAGGGAGATAGTCTTGTTAAGAGAAAGAAAAGAGAAAAAAAGATGTAAGGATCGAGAGAGGAAGAGAAGAAAAGAAGGAGAATCAATTTAATAACAGACATTGCGACGGATTTGCGACGGATCCGTCGCAAATCCGTCGCAATATGGGCGGCCAAATAAAATTTCGCGCGAACTCATCAAATTTTTGAAAAATTCAAATTATTTCGACCAAAATTTCAAAAATTTTCAATTTGCGACGGATTTGCGACGGGTCGTCGCAATTCCGTCGCAAATCTTATATATTTATAGTCTTGTAAAATTTGGTATTGCAAATGTTTTTTTATCATATTAAAAAGTTAAAAAACATTTATAATAGTATAAGATTGTAATAAATATTAATTTATGCAAAAGTTTACAAATTCTTCTAGTTTAAAGTGAGTTTTATAAAACTTTTATACTTATGAATAAACATTAACTCCTTCTATTCCTCTATTTGAAATGATTTCATGAAAAGTTTATAAATTCTTATTTTTCTTATAATTTGTATATAAACTTAAAATTCATGTAATATTTACATTTAAGTTATATGATTTACTTTACAAAGAAAATCCCAATTTAGGGTATAGGGTTTTGAAAATATTCGACGTTTGCGACGGATTTGCGATGGGTCGTCGCAAGTCCGTCGCATATATATAAGATTTGCGACGGCATTGCGACGACCCGTCGCAAATCTGTCGCAAATCTTATATATTTATAATCTTATTAAATTTGGTTATGCAAATTTTTTTTATCATATTAGAAAGTTAAAAAACATTTATGATAGTTTAAGATTGTAATAAATATTAATTTATGCAAAAGTTTACAAATTCTTCTTATCCAAAGTGAGTTTTATAAAACTCTTATACTTATGAATAAACATTAACTCTTTCTATTCCTCTATATGAAATGATTTCATGAAAAAATTATAAATTCTACTTTTTCTTATAATTTGTATATAAACTTCAAAATTCATTTAATATTTGCATTAAACTTATATGACTTACTTTACAAAGCATATCCCAATTTAGGGTATAGGGTTTGGCAAATATTCGTGGTTTGCGACAGATTTGCGACGGAACGTCGCAAATCCGTCGCAAATCTTATATATTTATAATCTTATTAAATTTGGTTATGCATATGTTTTTTATCATATTAGAAATTTAAAAAACATTTATGATAGTTTAAGATTGTAATAAATATTAATTTATGCAAAAGTTTACAAATTTTTCTTGTCCAAAGTGAGTTTTATAAAAAATTTTTACTTATGAATAAACATTAACTACTTCTATTCCTCTATATGAAATGATTTCATGAAAAAAATTATAATTTTACCTTTTTCTTATAATTTGTATATAAACTTAAACATTCATGTAATATTTGCATTAAACTTATATGACTTACTTTTCAAATCATATCCTAATTTAGAGTATAGGGTTTGGCAAATATTTGTGGTTTGCGACAGATTTGCGACGGATTTGCGACTGTACGGCATGCCGACCTTTGTCGTCGCTTATTTGCGACGGATTTGCGATGGATTTGCGACGGTATATATTTTGTCGGAAAGTCGACGCAATTGTGTCGCAAATTTGCGACGGATATTGACCGTCGCAAATTTCCATCGCAAATTGACTGTTTTCTTGTAGTGTCTGCATGATATTCACACTGTTTAGGAAGACTTTAAATTGTTTTGGAACGTGTGCCTAAAATATTTTACTATTGGATTCTATCGATTTTCTATTTTTTAACATTGCTTTACATTCTGTATTTATTTTGATTCCGAAATCAAAATACTTAAGAATGTAACATTGCTTTACATTGAGTATTTCTTTTAGAATATGGGTCACTGTCTCTAGTATGGGGACATTTTTAGGAAGCATGTGACTTATTTTAGGAAGAATGTACGATACCTTCCTAAACATATGGAACAAATTCCTAAATTTTCTTAGGGAATGTTTTACTAGCTTAGTGTTTGATTTTAGGGAGAATGCACCGGTTCACATAAAAGAAGTTTGATATAATGTAAAACTTATACAGAGATGTTTTCATAGGTGTCTCGAAAATGATTTGTTTCGAAAAAGAAGGATGTACGATAGTCTTCCTAAACATATGTAACATGTTCCCAAATTGTTTAGGAACATATTCCTAAATGTTTCGAAAATGATTTGTCTCGAAAACGAACATGGAAAATGGTAATGATTTGATATAATCGAAGAGTTTTCATAAATATATCTTAAATGAATTTTCTCCAAAACGAAGAGGTTTCATAACTGACTCTATTTTCAAGCAGTTATTAAATGAACGGTTACATTGCTTCATAGGAAACGCTCGGATTCTCATTATATATATATATGACATATTGGGCTCATAGATTTTGCCACAGTCTTTTTCAAGCGGTTTTTTCACAAATTTCCATTAAAAACTTCCAAAAACCTCCATCGACGTGAATAATGAAGCCTGAATTCGATGCCATTTCTCAGTTGGGCACACACAAGACGGGTTGGCACATCTGCGTTTTGATCCTCAGGATTTGGAAACAGATCAACTTTTTTGGGGACACTTTGGAGATGATACTCTCTGACGACCAGGTAAATTTTACCGGATTCTCTTTTGGAACATTTTGCATTACATTCTTTTGATTCCAAAATCAAGATACGTAAGAAGTATCTTTTATTTGTATTGTTTTTGATTCATTTAATTCGAATATGGCTAATTATCTCAAGTATCCAGACATTTTTAGGAATCCCGTAACTGGTTTTAGGACGGCATTCGTAATATTGTTTTGTTTATGTTGATCTTTAATCAAAAACACTAACGTTTTCTGTTTTTGTTGATTCTGTAAGGGGACGCATATCTCGGCCACTATTATGCCTGATGATATATTGAAGTTTGCAAATTACTTCCGACAGGGTCATTGGTTTACGATATAT
Organism: Alliaria petiolata; assembly: GCA_020283515.1. Taxonomy (NCBI): domain Eukaryota; kingdom Viridiplantae; phylum Streptophyta; class Magnoliopsida; order Brassicales; family Brassicaceae; genus Alliaria; species Alliaria petiolata. The sequence continues at coordinate 445,919,789 of JAHZTW010000001.1, read as the reverse complement.
AATTTTGTAGTCAAAAATACGTCTGCAGCAGTGCCCACGACATTCAACAACTTTCATTTGATGTTTCATGGCAAGACAGTTGCCAAGATTGCTAGGGTAATATCTCACCATCTTTACCTGTCATGCCCTCGAATATTTGATATTAGGGACCGAGCATTTGAGACGGGGACTATAATTGGTAAGAGTTCTTGGAATTTGTTTTTTTCATATTGCTTTGTATAAAATCGTAGTATTCTTCCTTATTTTATCCCCCGCGATTACGAAATAGATGTAATGGGTACGATTGTGAGGATGGGTGTTTTAGAAGACCATAACAATGATGCTTACGAAGAGGATTTGTGTCACCTTCGATTCGAGCTCGTGGATGCAAAGTAACTCGTTTGTCACTTTTTTAAAGATATTGCAACATATATGTTTGCGGCTTTTTTTAATTTCTTTATGTTATTAAAAATAACAGGAAAGAGTGGACTATCACATGCATTGCTTGCGGATCCATTGCGAGACAGCTTTTTAAGAAATATCAGCGAAACACGAATGGATCTGTTGTGTGTGTCTTGAGATTTTGGAAGGTTTCAGAAGGCAAAGGTAAAGATTTTTTTTTTGCTTTATTCGTTTAATTAGCACTTTTTAGTTATATGCTTTTCTAAAATCGAATGTTTGTTTGTTGTTTAGGAACTGATGAGAACACTATTGTCATGCGAACCCATTTTCTGTGTTCGGAGTTCATCTTTGATCCACTCGATGCTGAGGTCCAAACGTTCAACAAAAAGCGTAAGATTTAGGAAGACTTTCATATACGTTTGGCATGCGTTCCTAACTTTTTTAATAGAATTGTCAACACTTTTTTCATTTTATGGTTTCAGGCGACTTGGAAACTAATGTCTTCAACGTTTGTTTAAATATCTTACACAATGTTTCTCCTTTTTTAATTTTTGTGTTTGCTACATAATCTTTATGTATGTTGCACTTTTAACTGTTCTTTTCAGTTTTAATATTGGCTTTAATATCTCTTTTTTGAATTTTTGCGTTTATCAAACTTCACGAAAAGAAAAACAATATTCCCAAACCGTGAAAGATAAGTATCAAACAAGCAACATGTATTCCAAAACATTCATGATTAAAGTTTTCATTTCACAAGGAATTGCTCATTCATGTCCATGTCTTAAAAAGAAAATATCATCCGAAAGAAATATTAAAAACACAAACTCTACATTCATTTGCTAACAAAATAATCAAAAATCTCCCACGCCAAATTGGTCATGATATCCTGAACAACGTTATCATTGATCTTTGAAAAGTCTTCGATCTTCAATGAGTGACACTCTATCATTTTTAGGACGAATGTGTCACAGTTCTCTAATGTGCCTGATTTCGCAACCGCTTCTTCATAATCATGAACCACCTTGAAAGGAAGAAGATCCTTCATCGGCTTTGTGTCATTAGCAAGACAGAGCAAAGCAGGTATCATCTCTGCCACAATACAAAGATTCAGAGCTAAATATATAAGGAAGGGTTCCTAAATTTTTTCAGAATTGAGAAACAGTCGTCAATAACAAGAAGCGGTGAACCAACAGAACATAGTACTTTTTAAAGGCAAGGCAAGCAACATGAAAAATAATCATTTACATCTTCAAATATTGATAAAGAGTAGTACATGCGATATTGGTAACCGTTTTCAAGACTTTTTGTTTCCCCTCTGTTTGATGTTTGCAGGTAAAACAATGGATTTTACTGTTCTTTAAATCTATCGCCAACCCTATATAGTGCTGAAAGTTGTTTGGGTTAACAACTCCATAGATGAAATCGGCATCTCTCGACCATTTCTTTCCGGGAGACGCTTCTCCATTTACGACTTTTATAACAGAATCATGGAATGGCTTCCTGCACCGAGGTTTACTGAAATCCGTGTGGGACTTTAAGAGATCCTTGAAGAACCCTAAGCTGCAGAAAGAAACTCTAGGGAAACGGTTGTTGTGAAAGTACGCAGCATGTTCCTCTCGTTTTGAATTAAACAACATCATTGCTGCATCTACTCCCTGCATCATGAACATAAAGAAAGAAAAATTAAGTTTTCCTTCCTAAAACAGTTGTCAGGATTCCCAATTCAGCTAAGTATCGCAATCTTTTCTCACACAAATAAGTTTTGTTCTTGTTTACCTCTTCGTTGATATGAAGTTCGGGATTCTCTAGTCTTTTGAACCAAGCTGCAGTAGCGCAAATGTTACCAAATCTGTGTCTATTCAAATAGGTTAGTGACAATTAATAGGGAAACATAAAACGATGTTACTGAAACGATGGTAATATATATAGTACCTTACTGTCTCGTTTTTTTTCCATCCATTCTGCATACGCTGTTACTTGATCAAACTTTGGTGACTGGAACGGATCCAACAGCGGATACGCTTCAGGTGTCGTGGTCAGAGCTGGGTTCGGGGGCGCTCTAAACGGAGTGATCGTAATCGCAGATTGCTTGACATCCCGTGTGCTCCTCCTCAGAAATTTGGTGCTCATCCCTTCAGCTCTCATTTTCTTAGCGGGATGGTCGTCTTCATCAGTGTCTCTAATCTTCTTCGTTTTCCTCTTTCGAAAAAAAAAAACAAAACGATTAGTATACAAATGTCCAGTAGAGATTTGGGGTCATATGAATAAAAACTTTTCTAAAACAGTGATCAAGATTCCTAAAAACTTGGAAGTACAACAATACCAAAATTAGCAAATAAGTAATACCCTCCTAAACACATGAAAGGGTTCCTAAAAACTTGGAAGTACAGCAATAACAAAATTAGCAAATAAGTAATACCCTCCTAAACATATGAAATGATTCCTAAATAAGCTAAATATCACGATTTTTCGAACAAAATATGTTTGTTTCAGTTTTTATTCCTGATTTTTTTGGAACCTTTGGATCTGGATTTTGAGGAAGAGGAGAGGGATCTTGATGACCGATATGTCCTCCTTCACCCCCCTGCAATTTTCCCCAAAATGATGAACGAAATACCTTGACATCAATAAACAAATAAATTTTACCAAAATATAATACCTTAACATCCGTAGGAGGATCCCATGCACCGTTAATCCATTCTCTATGTATTCTTACATCCTTAGTGTCGAATTGAAGTATCTCTTCGGTGTGATGCATGTGGACAGAAACAATTGTACCTTCGTTTAGTGTCTTCACAAAACCTCTGCACCAATGGTCTCTGTGGAAGACATCTACGTCCTGCATTAGATCTAAAATGGCAGAACAAGACTCTGCCTGAGGCAATCGTGGCAGAGGAGGACGGATCCACGAATCTCTAAGATACTCAACACAATTCTTAGTGTTATTAGAAGAATCCAAAATGGAGTACTCCACAATAATCATCTTAATCCCATCTACCATTGCTGATGTCCCTTTCACCGTAGCAGGGACCCAGATTCCACCTGGACCAGATATCTCAACAGCAGCACCACTTTGCAAGTGTTTTATTCCATTGATATCTTCTGGCTCCTCATCAGCAATTGGTTCTTGGAGAGTAGGGGATTCCATCTGATCTTGCACGACAATTGTTTCTCTCTGATCTTCCACTGCAATTGGTTATGTCTGATTTTGCACTTCAATTGGTTCTTGGAGAGTAGGGGATTCCATCTGATCTTGCACTGCAATTGTTTCTCTCTGATCTTGCCCTGCAATTGTTTCTCTCTGATCTTCCACTGCAATTGGTTCTGTCTGATTCTGCACTTCAACTGGTTTTTGGAGTGTAGGGGATTCCATCTGATCTTGCACTGCATTTGTTTCTGTCTGATCTTGCACTCCAATTGTTTCTGTCTGATCTTCCCCTGCAATGTTCTGTCTGATCCTGCACTACCATTGGTTCTGTGGACGGAGGGGATTGCGTCCGAGATAAAGGATGTGTACCACTCTGCAAAATTCTCGGCGTGTTAGGAAAGTTATACTATATGTTTTAAGAACCTTTGCTATATGGTTTAGTCCGAACAGTTTCTTACCCTATCAGTGGGATCCTGCTGTTCAATTGGTTTTGTGCACGAAGGGGATGGTGTCAGATTGAAAGGCTGTGTACCACCCATGTATTTACCACTCTGCAACAATTTTCGGCGTGTTAAGGAACGTATACTATATGGTTTAGGAAGACCATCCTAAAACGATTTCTAAAAATCACAACTTGTCAGGAACCATTACTATATGTTTAGAAAGACCTTTCAATACGATTAATATTCAGAGCCTTAAAATAACCAGATATCTTACCTCCGCAGTTAAAAAGATCTCTTGGGTCGTATCCAGTGTTTGGGTGCAGTCATTCGTTTCATCTTTCTCCATCTTCAAAACATCCAATAATATTTTTTATGTAAAAGAGTTTTTCTACTAATATTAGAATGGTTTAGGGGAACTTCCAGGGACTGTTTGTCTTACCTCATCATTCCAATCCTCTTCTTGTGTTTCCTTATTCACATATGCTACAACATTTCTGATGATCTGCAAACAAATTTTTGCATAAGCCAACTAATAAATCAGTTTTCAATAAAAACGATTTAAATTTAAGGAAAAACACGATTCCCTACATCATCAGGAGAATTTTCTATCGGCTGTGTGTTTGTCTCATCCAGTTTTTCGGCATTTACATCCTCCTCAGATGATTCTTCATCGCCTTCGAGATCTACATCCAGTAAGGAATCGTCCTTGTGCACATGTGTTCTCGGATTCTCAGAATCACGTGAAGACTTTATCAAAACAGAAAATAACAACCGGTAGTTGTCTGATTAGCTTTTTCTAAACAATCCATAATAGAATGGAATAAAAGTAAGAGTTATATAAACTTCTTTTTTACCTCATAATCTCTATCTGTAGGATCATTTATTCCGAGCTTTTGCTCGATCTTTGATAATCGAGCAAGAACTTTTCTCTGTCCATCTGTAACCAACTTTATGAGCTTGTTCAGCTTCATGTGTAGCGAACTCTCTGAAGAAGAAGGTCCTCCCGTCTCTAAACCCGTAGCAGCAGGTCCATATTTTTCAGAGTTGGGAAAGAGATATGAACATCTAGAACCCTACTCGTCCAGTGCTCATATCTCAATTTGAATCCCTTCTTCAACACATCAAGTAATGAATCAAGATCTTCGTCTTCATTATCTTCCAAACATACATCGTCTTCGAGATCACCCGGTATCTTAGGTAGTACAGGCAGCACTGTTAGCTGCACCAACCAGTGGGACAAACAAAGAAATGTTAAATCATCATCGAAACAGTAGGAAGACGTTCCCTAAATACTACGAATCATTCCTGAAACAAAAATATTGGAGAACATTTAAGTAATCAGGAATATGCTCCTAAAATATAACGAATCCTTCTTGAAACACTATTACAGAACATAAAAACCATTTAGGAGGACGTCCCCTAAATACCATGAAACCATCCTGAAAAAATATTGTGGAATTTAAAATTAGGAATGTACTTACGTTTTGTCCCCCTTTGATACTTAAAACATCTTTAATGCTCGGCGATGCTGTTCGCAGGTACTTCTCGCACAAATATGCTGTGATTGGTACGGACCTGTCAATCGTGGAGAAGGCTGATTGTAGCTTTGGTACGGATTCCAAGATCCAAAGGTGCAGGGCAAACGGGAACCCATTAAGAGAGTATTTAATTTTCTCCAACTTACTGTCCACAGTCTTCTTCACTGTTTCCAGGAGCAGCTCGTATGCATCTATGCCCCACGGATGATTGAGCAAAACATCCATATCCTGGGCCTTCTCCAAAATCGATGTTGGGAACCTAGATTTCGAATACCTTTGAAGGAAGATCGATTTGATGAGGAGCAGCATTACTAAACAAAACTTCTCATCGTGAGCATCCTTATCAGCCAAGACCATGAGGCTTAGTAGATCGTCTGGTGTATGACCTTCCTTCCAACTACCCCATTCATACTAGTTTTTTTGTACTTCTCTCTGTGGAACCCATGCAGAGCATCTTAATCCTGTCACCATATGAAATTATCTAATTGAGAATCTCATAGGATGTCCACCGAAGTGGAACCAGAGCTCTTTGTCCTTTTGAGTTATCAGGCTCTTGGTCAGAATTGTATGGATCATCTTGCCAGACATCAACAAATCTCTTGAGCATAATTTCAAAATAGGACCAAGAAAAGATTCCTCTATCCTCCTAAACTGAACAGTCCCGATAATCTCTTTCATCTGCTCAATGTAGTTGTAATCTGAATACCTGTCTATGGACTTAAAACTTTCTAATGGTTCTTTCCCCATTCTGTAACGCAAACCAGGCATTGTGATTTCACCACTTGGGAATGAATCTCCCATTTTCACATGATAGAGATTAAAAAACAAAATCAATGAATTAGGATGAATTAGGATGACCATCCAAAACCTTCCTAAAATACAGAAGAGCCTTCCCAAATTCTGTTTTTGCTCCCAAATTTTTGAAATCTCAAGTGCAAATCTATTCCAAATCAGTATATTAAACTACAATTGATTGTGAGGAAATCACAGTTTTTTACCTATTTATGGCTGACTCTTCAAAAGATCTCTGAGAATTGTAAACCAAAAGTTTTCAATTGTGTTAACCTGCAATAAACGAAAACATTACCATTATATCATCTACGAGAAGATCAAAAACATTAAAGATACTACGAATCTTTATCAAATACAGGAAAGCCTTCCTAAATCTATGGTTATATTAAGTTGTTGTCCCCATAACTTAAAACAGTAAGATGACATTCACGAAACCAGCTCAACTTAATTTTTGTCTTCAAAATTATTTTTCAAAGACTCTGCAACCCCATCAGACTTTTTACAGTATCATAATGACACTTAGAACTTATCACAATGGTGGGTTAAGTTTCATTCAGGAATTTCATCAAACACGTTTACCGCATTTTTTGGAAATGCTCCCAAAATCCATAAAAACACATTTATCCCGAAATCCATAGGATGACGATCATAAATTAGTACTAATCTCCCCCAATTCCTTCCAAATCACTACTGATTTTAAATCTATCATTAAAAAACTAGATTTCAGAGCCATATCCTAAGGTTAAACAAAAATCCCGATCGTAAGAACACATATAGACGTGATGAAAATTAGGGATTTCTCAAGACTTTACCTAAGTAAGTGATGGAAATGTCTGTCGCCGTCGTTATTAGATCTGTGGGTTTCTGAAAATAGCCGTCGTAGATATTGCTGTTTTTGCGGATTGGAAATGCATAGCTTTTGTGACGAATGGGGGTAGAATCGTCAATATCCTAGAATTTTTTTTATCATTTTTCCAATCATTTAATATTATAAGGACAAATTTTCTTACATATACCAATTAACTTTCACGGCTTTAGCGGTGTAGTCTCTACTCCACAATAGACGAGGTCGACAGTTCGAATGCTGATTAGTACAATTTTGTATTATTTTTACTGTTATTCAGTTATACACATATAATCGAAATAGATCCAACTGATTCCCAAACCATAAGAAACCATAGTCAACAGGATGTTTTTCAATATTGGTTTTTTGTTAGTTATTTGTTCTTTTATAGGGAACCCTTCCAAAATAGTTATATTGATTCCTAAATGATAAGTTTCATTTTAAAATCAAGAAGGTTACATACCGTGTATTTTAAAAACACACGAACCAAAAAGAACAGTTACAAACCTTTTCAACCATGTCCAAAATGCTAATTAAAGGTAACAATAGAATCCTATATTCTATTTTTTCACAAACTGCCCAAAGATATCTTATACAAGTTTGCGCCTTATATCTTCAAGGCCCATGTCAATGATCTTAGAGAAGTCTTCGATCCCCAAGGAGTGACACTCGATCATCTTGAGGACTAACAATCCACAGTGCTTAACTTTAAAACCGCTCATTGTGCTTAAATTTGGAACCGCTGCATCAAAGTTGTGCACAACCTGGAATGGTTCGAGGTTTTTGATTGGTTTTATGCCCTCAGCAATACAGACGAGTGCAGGTATCATCTCTGGAACAATTCAAAAGATTACAACAGGGATCATGATTAAATAGGATTTTTAGGAACACATTCCTAATTATACGCAAGTTTTTCCTGAATCATCTTAAACATTGTATATCTTACGAGAAAAAGGAATAAGTGTACCTGCTATCTCCGTAGCAGGTTGCAACACTTTTTCTTTCGGCTCTGTTGGATGTTTGCAGCTGAAACACTCGACCCGCTTGTTCTTAAAATCAATCCCCATTCCTATCCAATGGGGATTCATAGTTGATTTAACCATTCCATATACTACACCTATATCTGCTTTCCAGCTCTGGTAAGGAAAAACCTTTCCTCTTACAGTCTTGATTACATTATCAGGAAACTGTATTTTACACTTATCTTTCTTGAATTTGGTATGCGACTGCAACATCTCACTGAAGAATGATGCGCCGCAGAAATACGCACTAGGGAATTGATTGGTCTGGAAGTATGCAGCATGTTCCTCTCTTTTCGAGTGGAACATCAATAACGCTGCTGTTATTCCTTGCAAGAACATGAAGGCGGGATAAATTAACTATGTCTTAGAGCGAATCCAATAAAAACAATTTTGGTATGACTCGACATAATCTCATCGACTAGACTGTTACCTCTTCACTGAAACGAGCTTCGGGATCCTCAAGTGTCTGGAACCAGGATGCAGAAGCATCTATGTCACCAATTCTGTGCGTTTTATGATAGAAAGCAAATGTCAACTCATTTAGATAAGAGAAACACTATATCGAAAACATATCCCACAAACATTTCGATAATATATTAACTAACCTCGCTGTCTCATCCTTCTTTTGCCATTCTTTATATGTTGTTAATTGATCCGATTCCGGTGTCCGAAACAGATCCAACATTGGATTTTGACTGATGGTCGCCGCAGATTGCACCTGGTGAATCTTGGTGGCGCATCCTTCTTGAGCATCATTTGATGATCCTTTTGCGATCCTCCTTAGCGATCTTCTTAGATACGTTTTTTTCTGCCCTTCACCCTTTTTTTTCTTAGCCGGATGATTATCCTCATCATTGGCTCTCTTCTTTCCTTTTCCCTTTTGGATCAGACAAACCGTTTGTTAAATGTGCGCATGCGAAAGCTTTTTGCTATATATATATATATATATATATATATATATATATATATATCATAAACTGAATTTACCAGAGCATTTTTACCTTTGGATCCGGGATCTCAGACTTGCTTGCAAGTTCTTCAACAACTCCCTTCAATACTCCAAGAAGCTAGTTAGTTTTTTTAGGAAGTCAAGTTTTAGTAAAGGTCTAAATACCACAGTGGCAATTGATATACCTGGACTTCCGCAGGAGGATCCCATGACCCGTTCACCCATTCCCTATGAACCCTTACGTCCTTAGTGTGGAACTGAAGGACTCGTTCGATATGATGCAGCTGGATAGAAACTTTCTCACCCAGATGAATCGCCCTCACGAATCCTCTGCAATAGTGGTCTATATGGAAGGCATCTACGTCTTGCATCAGACTTAAAGTGAAATCGCCAGGTTTTGACTGAGGCGGTGGAGGACGGAGCCGCTCATATCCGACAAACTCCATTAGCTTAGCCTTTTTTTCTTTTTCAAGGTCAAGTACCCCACACAGAACATAGGCTCAGATTGTATCTTTGATGCCTGCGCTATCACCTTACCAGGGTACCATTTGCCATCTGGACCTGATATCTCGACAACAGCGCCCACCTGTAAGTGAGGTTCAGCCGATTCCATAGGAGCCACAGGCGCGACATCTCCCTGGAAGCACATCATTTTGTGTTAGGAACGATTAAGAAATATTTAGGAACACATTCCTAAAGTATCAACACAAAGAAAAATCCATAAATCATTACCGGAAGCAGGTCTTGTGTTTGTGTATCATCAGCTGTCTCTTTATCACCATGTGTATCTGTGGAAGTACTCGGTTCGATTGGTGCGGTAACTCCCTGAAAGTACAACATTTTGTTGTGTTGTTAGGAACATTTAACATGATTTTAGGAATACTTTCCTAAAATATCAATACACAAAAAAAAAACAAGAAATCTTTACCTCAGGTGGTTCCTGTGTTTTGCTCCCACCAGCTCTCTCTTTATCAGCAAGTGGCTCAGTGGAAGTAGACGGTTTCTTTGGAGCGACACTCGCTTTTTTAGATCTATGTTCTTTCTGAAAGTACAACATTTTGTTGCGTTGTTAGGAACATTTAACATGATTTTAGGAATACATTCATAAAACTTCAAAACAGAAAATAATAACCAGAAATCTTTACCAGAAAATTTTCTAGTGTTTGATCATTCTCTATGCCCGGTGGTGACCCATCAGTTGAAACTCTGGATCGTTGCCTAGGCGGATATTGCTGTGGTGGTGGGACGGAGATAAAATCAGAGAACAAATCCTTCAACAAAAACAGGAAATCTTGTAGTTGTTAGGATACTTTTCCTAAACAATTTCTAAAATAATGAAATCTTGTACAAGTTTTTCTCACCTCGTCATTTTCATTTTCAGGGTCATATATCCCCAGCTCTTGCTCGATTTTTGATAATCGAGCAAAGATTTTTTTCTGTCCATCTTCAAAAACCTTCACAAGTTTGGACAACTTCATGTCTAGCGACTCCCCTGAAGAAGAAGGCTCTGCTGTCTCTAGACCTGTAGGAGATGGTCTACTTCTTTCCGATTGGGGATACCGATATGACTTCGATGCAATCTCTTGCAAAGCCTCGTTTCTATCTAGAAACCCACTTGTCCAGTGCTCACATCTCAATTTCAAACCCTTCTCCAATAGATCTAGTAAACAATCAAGATCTTCGTCTTGATTGTCTTCCAAACATACATCATCTTCGGGATCGCCCGGTATCTTTGGCAGGACGGGTATCACTGTCAGCTGCACCAACATCGAAGAAATGTTAAATCATAATCATTAAAAAAAACTAGGAAGACGTTCCTTAAATACAACTAATATTTCCTGACAACATATTATGGGACATAAACATTTAGGAAGACGTTCCTTAAATACTACGAATCCTTCCCGAATCATCCGTGGAGCAAAAACAAAAAGCAAAAACAGCAAAATATCAGCATAAGTAAAAAAAATCTAGGAATGAACTTACATGTTGATCTCCCTCGATGTTTAAAACATCTACAATGCTCGGTGATGATGTCCTCAGGTACTTCTCACACAAATATGCTGTGATTGGTACGGACCTGTCGATCGTGGAGAAGGCTGTCTGAAGCTTCGGTACTGATTCTAAGATCCATAGGTGCAGGGCAAACGGGAACCCATTCAGATAATACTTCGTCTTCTCCAACTTACTGTCCAGAGTCTTCTTCACGTTTTCCAAGAGGACCCCGTATGCTTCTACACCCCACGGATGATTCATCAAAGACTCCATACTTTGAGCTTTCTTTAAGTTTTCTGTTGGGAACCTCGCCTTTGAGTACTTGTGAAGAAAGATTGTCTCTATAAGGAGCAGCATACCTAGACAGAACTTCTCATCGTGAGCATCCCTACCAGCATCGACCATGAGCTCAACCAAGTCGTCTGGGGTATGGCCATCTTTCCACTCACCCCACTCATACAGATCTGTCACTTCATCTTCTTCTGCTACCCATGCGCCACATTTCAAGCCTGTCAGCATATGAAATTCTCTTATCGAGAATCTCATAGGCTGTCCACCGAAGTGGAACCAGAGCTCGTTGTCTTTTTGCGTCATCAAGTTCTTTATTAGAACAGTGTGTATCATCTTTCCAGACATTAACAAATTCCTCGTAGAGAGCTTCAAAACAGGACCTAGAAAAGATTCCTC
>JAHZTW010000001.1:445853706-445904081 GCA_020283515.1 Alliaria petiolata | reverse complement strand
GAATTTGGCTAAGTTAGTTTATGTTTTATGAACCTTTGTTATCTGGAATTGGAATAATTATGCAATAAGAATGAGCTTTTTATGAATCGAATGCGTTGTTTAAGTTTAAGAAAAATCTGAAAAATATGCTAAGTCTGGAATCTGGTTAGAGTTAGACTCGGGACGGCCGGCCTGGTTAGAATTTTCAGGCTGGGTCGCCACAGTTGGTATCAGAGCATGGTCGATTCTAGGATAGTTCATTTGCATAGTTGGGGTTAGAAATATCCACCTTTCACTGCCGAGTCTCGCGGTCTGTTGTTCTCTGTGGAGTTTGGAACTCTTGTCTGGTGTTAGCTTTGGGCTAACATGTTCTGTGCGACTTGCAGATGGCTCCGAGAAGGACTAGGGCTGCAAGGTTGAATGGTGCTGTGAACTCGGGGAGTTCGGGAACTGAGGATGCGGTTGGAAACCAGCATGAGTTTGAGGCTGCTGCGGCGGCCGAGGCTGCGGCTGCTGCGAATGTGGCTGTGGCTGGAACTGGGAACGTGGCTGGGAATGGTGCGGGTGCTGTTCCAGACAGGCTGGAGGCTGTGCTGGGATTGCTAGCTCAAGTGTTGGAGCGTTTACCGGTGGTTGCGCCTGTACCGGGAGTGGTACCGGCCGTGGCACCACAAGTGGTGGATCCAAACGTTGGGAACGTGGCTATGGAGGAAGCGGATCAGGTCGTGGCGATCCCGTCTTACCTCAAGGTTCTGGATCATATGGCGAGGTTGGGAACCAAGTTCATTGCTGGAGGAACTGCGCCGATTGAGGCTGATGAGTGGAGGATGAGGCTTGAGAGGAACTTCGAGTCTATCCGATGTCCCGAGGAGTACAAACGGGACATAGCTGTGCATTACCTGGAGGGTACTGCGCATACCTGGTGGAAAGGGACCACGGGACGTTTGGTGAGTCCGAACTGTTCGTATGAGACGTTTTCTGCGATGTTCCAAAGTAAGTACTTCCCGCAAGAAGCTTACAATCAGCTGGAGGCTGAGTTTCTGTATCTGCGCCAAGGGACCAAGACGGTTCGGCAGTATGAGACTGAGTTCAACCTGTTACGCAAGTATGTGGGACGTGACCATGATACTGAAGAGAAGCTGATCCGAAGGTTCATGAGCGGACTAAGGGTCGAGCTGCGTAATGGTTGTCTGGTACGTGACTATGCGACGGTCACAGAGCTTGTTGAGAAAGCGGCCTTGTTGGAGACTGGACAAGCCGAGGAGGCCTTGTCTAAGGCTGGTACAGTGGCCAGGAGTGGCCAAGTGTCTGGAGGACAGAACCGCAAGTTTGGGAAGAATGTTCCGGCTAAGTCGAGTGGGAACCGCAGCGTGTGTGGATCTTGCAGAAAGGTGCATGTTGGCGTGTGTAGACGTGCATCTGGAGCTTGTCATCGTTGTGGTAGCTTGGAACATAGAGTGCGGGATTGTCCTGAGCCAGACTCGAGATTGGTGAGAGTGTCGGATGGAAGTAACACGTCCGTTGTGTGTTTCGGTTGCGGAGAACCGGGACATTACAAGCGTGATTGTCCGAGGTCGGGAACAGTTGGGCAGGCGGCCGCTCAGCCTAAGCGTGCAGGGGATGTACTGACGCCACCGGCTAAGAGGCAGGCCATCATGCCAAGGGTGTATGCAGCGACCGTGGATGGGACTGGAGATCCGACCACTTCTCGACCGATCACTGGTAAGTTTTAGTACTTACGTTTTCTGAGTTTGTCTGTGTCTGTGTGTTCTGTTAAGTGTCTTAGCATTCTAAGGATTGAATGTGTAGGGACCTTACTAATGGGTGAGGTGTAAACCCATGTTCTGTTCGACTCCGGAGCGAGTCATTGTTTTGTTAACCCAGGGATGATTGGGAAGGGAGGATTCCAGAAGGAAGTCGGGGAAGAGTTTGGACTAGTGAGGGCGGCCGGAGGCCAAGTGATGTTCTCACTAGGGACTGTTCGCAACATTGATGTCTGAATTGGCGAGGTTAATATGCCAGCGGACTTGGTGATTTGCGAAGTTAAGTCTTACGATGTCATCCTCGGAATGTATTGGCTCGGTAAGCATAAGGCGCATCTAAATTGTCACCGAGGCAGGGTGGAGTTCGAGAGGGATGGCCAAGTTCTGGTTTACCAAGGAGTGAGACCGACTTCGGGTAGCTTGGTTGTGTCGGCAATTCAAGCGGAGAAAATGTTAGAGAAAGGGTGTGAAGCATATCTGGCGACGATATCTTCGATTGAGGTTGGACCAGACGCGGAGTTAGGGGACATTCCAGTGGTACAAGAGTTTGAGGATGTTTTCCAAGCCTTGTTGGGAATGCCACCGGCTCGTTCAGATCCGTTCACGATTGAACTTGAGCCGGGAACTGCTCCTGTGTCTAAGGCACCATACCGTATGGCTCCGGCCGAGATGGCTGAACTAAAGAAGCAACTGGCTGATCTTCTAGAAAAGGGATTTGTAAGGCCAAGCAGTTCACCATGGGTTGAACCGTGTTACTGTGAAGAACAAGTATCCACTTCCAAGGATAGATGAGTTGTTGGATCAGCTTAGGGGTGCTACTTGGTTCTCCAAGATCGATTTGGCTTCTGGATACCATCATATATCGATAGATGAACCGGACGTTCGGAAGACTGCCTTTCGGACTAGGTATGGTCATTACGAGTTTGTGGTCATGCCGTTTGGTTTGACGAATGCGCCAGCTGCATTCATGAAGTTGATGAATGGCGTGTTCAGAGAGTACTTGGACGAGTTTGTGATTATTTTCATAGACGATATCTTAGTGTACTCGAAGAGTCCGGAAGATCATGAGAAGCATCTGCGGATTGTTATGGAGAAACTGCGAGAGCAGAAGTTGTTTGCCAAGCTGAGCAAGTGTAGCTTTTGGCAGCGGCACATTGGGTTCTTGGGTCACATTGTTTCAGACAAGGGAGTGTCCGTGGATCCTGAAAAGATCAAGGCCATTGCGGATTGGCCGAGACCTGAGAATGCGACGGAGATAAGGAGTTTTCTGGGGTTGGCTGGTTATTACAGGCGTTTTGTTAAAGGCTTTGCAAGTATGGCTCAGCCGATGACACGCTTGACCGGGAAGGACATTGAGTTCGTATGGACAGCCGAGTGTGAGGATTGTTTCATGAAGCTGAAAGGGATGCTCACAAGTGCACCGGTGTTGGCTCTACCTGAGCCGGATGAACCATACGCGGTCTACACGGACGCGTCTGGTAAAGGACTAGGTTGTGTCCTAATGCAGCACGGGAATGTGATTGCCTATGCGTCAAGGCAGCTAAGGAAGCATGAGGCGAATTATCCTACACATGACTTGGAGATGGCGGCTGTAGTCTTTGCGTTAAAGATATGGCGATCTTACTTGTATGGTGGGAAGGTTCAGGTGTTTACCGATCATAAGAGTTTGAAGTACATCTTCACTCAACCTGAATTGAATCTGAGGCAACGGAGATGGATGGAGTTAGTCGCTGACTACGATCTGGAGATAGCTTATCATCCGGGGAAGGCTAATCTCGTTGCTGATGCATTAAGCCGGAGACGGGCTAGTGTATCGTCTGCGAAAGACGTGGAAGGAGTTGTGAATCTCCTAAGGACGTTAAGGCTGAACGTTCTGACCGAGGATACGGAACCGTTGGGTTTGGGAGCTGCGGATCAGGCTGACTTGTTAACAAGGATCCGGTTAGCTCAAGAGGAGGACGAGAATCTGATTAAGATGTCAAAGGCTGACAAGACCGAGTATCAAACTTCAAACAATGGGACGATTGTGTTGAATGGCCGAGTATGTGTTCCTAACGTGAAAGAGTTAAGGGAAGAGATCCTTAAGGAAGCACATCAGTCTAGGTTTTCTGTTCATCCGGGAATGACCAAGATGTACCGCGACCTGAAAAGGTACTATCATTGGGTCGGGATGAAGCGGGACGTGGCCAAGTGGGTGGCTAGTTGTCCGACGTGCCAGTTGATTAAGGCCGAGAACCAGTTTCCGAGTGGTTTGTTGCAAACATTACCAATGCCGGAATGGAAATGGGATATGATCACAATGGACTTTGTGATGGGTTTACCAAAGACTAAGAATAAGCATGACGCGATTTGGGTCATTGTGGATCGGCTGACCAAGTCTGCTCATTTCTTACCTATGAAAAAGACGGATGGAGTGGCTAGGCTGGTGGAGTTATATGTCGATGAGATCGTGAGACTCCATGGTGTGCCAGTGAACATTGTGTCTGATCGTGATCCGAAGTTTACTTCACGATTCTGGAGAGACTTTCAGGAAGAGTTGGGGACGAAGGTACACATGAGTACTGCGTATCATCCGCAAACGGATGGTCAGTCTGAGAGGACCATCAGGACGTTAGAGGACATGCTGAGAGCGTGTGTACTAGACTGGGGTGGTAACTGGGATAGGCATCTACCGTTGGCTGAGTTCGCGTATAACAACAGTTACCAAGGGAGCATTGATATGTCTCCGTATGAGGCGTTGTATGGACGACCATGCAGAATACCGTTGTGTTGGACCCAAGTGGGGGAGCGGAGTGAGATAGGACCCGCGATAGTCGAGGAGACGACTGAAAAGATTCGGTTTCTGAAGGTTAAGCTGAAAGAGGCTCAAGACCGGCAAAAGAGTTATGCCGATAGGCGCCGTAAGGACTTGGATTTCAGTGTGGGCGATCTGGTTTATCTGAAGGCTATGACTTACAAAGGGAAAAGCCGAGCAATGTTTGATGCTAAGTTGAGTCCGAGGTACATGGGGCCGTACCGGATTCTGGAAAGGATTGGGGCAGTGGCGTATAAGTTGGACTTACCGCCGGAAATGAGTGCTTATCACAATGTGTTTCACGTGTCGCAGCTGAGAAAGCACATAACCGAACGTGAGAATGTGATATCTGAACCGCCTCCGGAACTGCAAGAGGATCTGACCGTGGAAGGTATTCCGATCCGTGTGGTTGGCCGGAAAGAAAAGGTTAAGCGTGGTAAAGTGGTCAAGATGATCAAAGTTCTGTGGGACTGTAATGGCGACGAGCAAACGACTTGGGAAAAAGAGTCAAGGATGAGTACAAGGTTCCCGAAATGGTTTGAGAAACTTCCTGAGGAAGAGCCGGATTCGAGGACGAATCCAAACTGAGTGGGGGAGAATTGTAGCATCCGCGACCAGAAATCCTAAGTATGGTCGTGCGGGTCATGGGATGACCGTTGTATGTATGTCCTGGTACAGTGGAGGTTCGTCTGTTTCTGTAATTATGTGTGTTGTACAGTGGTACGTCCATGGTACCGTCCGTGGTACGTCCGTGGTACCGTCCGTGGTACGTCCGTGGTACCGTCCGTGGTACGTCCGTGGTGCGTCCGTGGTATGTCTGTGGTACCAAACCGTGGTACGTCCGTGAGGTTAAGTACCGTACTGTGGCTAGGCCGAGTAAATGTTGGGGATTTTGTCTAAGTGTGGAGGAACAAGGTTGTTGGGCCGTGGAACGTGGTTTAACTCGAGGGAAATCAGTTTACCACGAGTGAAAAGTGTTTTATCCCGTGTTTGGCCGAGCGGTTTAAGTCTGGCCGAGAGAAAAAGGAAAGTTTGTTGGTTTGGCCGAGAGAAACTTAAATTGAACCGAGAGAAACTTAAATTGAACCGAGAGAAAGTGAAACCGCGTGAGTTAAACCGAGGAAGGGCGGTCGAGCTAGGGTTTCTCGGCCTATTTAAGAGTTTTTTCTCGTGGCCGCGTGACTTTTCTCAAGAGAAAACCTAGAGGCGATTTTGTTCCCGAGAGAAAAGTGTAGCCGTCGAGAGATTTCGAGAGCCGTCGAGCTTTTGGGATTTCTGTCCGAGAGAAAAGTGTAGCCGTCGAGAGATTTCGAGAGCCGTCGAGCTTTTGGGATTTCTGTCCGAGAGAAACGAACGGGAAGGGTCGATTTGCCGAGGGAAGTGCATTCGGCCGAAGAATTTCTCGATCGGATCGCGAAGCATCCGAGAGATAATCAAGGCAAGTTTGGGCCGAGTTATCCGAGAGTTTCCCGGGGGTTGTTCGATCGGATCGAAAGTTACCCGAGAGAAGGAAAATCTGTCCGAGGGATTTCGATTATTTCTCGAGGAAAAGTGAGCGGTTTGAAAGATAGCCGAGAGGAGATTGGATCTCGCGGGTTTAGCCGTAGCGATAGCCGAGAGAACGCAAGAGCGTTCGACTATCTCCGTTTCTGACCGAGAAATCACCGAGTTTCTTCCGACTGAAACGTTTGCCTTTGTGTCTAAGGTGAGTGCGTGACTGTAGCTGACCTGGAACCGTAGGATTGCTAGGTTATCTGGTTTTCATTGATTGCTTGTGTAAGTTAGTGTATGCTTAGCAAGGTCAATGTTTTTCTGTGATTGGTATTGGATACCGTGGTTTATACGTGGTGTCTAACTAGCTGTGTGAATGTCCGGATCGTGTTGCTAGCTCAAGGGGATGTGTGATTCTCGCTTGAGTAGAACCGAGGCCGTGAGGAAATTCACAAGTAGTTGAGATGATCATAGAACCGTGATTCTGTTTTCTGTGCTTGCTTGCTAGGTGTTAATGCGAATTATATAACTGTTGCTTGATTGCGTTTTCTGGTATTGGCTGTTGGTACGGGATGACCTTACTCACTAAGCATTTGTGATAATGCTTATGCCTCTTTTATGTGTGGAGTGTGCAGGTAAAGAGGTTATCCGGGACGTTTAGTCTTGAAGGCGGACTTGAAGGCAGTGAAGAAAGAAGTGGATTAGGATTGGGTTTGGGGATTTATCTATCATGAGTTTTTTCTGGATTATCTGGCTTGCATTTCTGTTATGACTTAGAATGAATTTGGCTAAGTTAGTTTATGTTTTATGAACCTTTGTTATCTGGATTTGGAATAATTATGCAATAAGAATGGGCTTTTTATGAATCGAATGCGTTGTTTAAGTTTAAGAAAAATCTGAAAAATATGCTAAGTCTGGAATCTGGTTAGAGTTAGACTCGGGACGGCCGGTCTGGTTAGGATTTCCAGGCTGGGTCGCCACAGCTTCCATTAGGGATATTAGCTTGAGATCATATATGTGAATGTGTTTGATAATTGTTTCGTTTTAGATTTCTCTGAATGTGACTGTGGAGTCTGAATACATNTAGGAAATCAGAAATGGCTTCCATTAGGGATATTAGCTTGAGATCATATATGTGAATGTGTTTGATAATTGTTTCGTTTTAGATTTCTCTGAATGTGACTGTGGAGTCTGAATACATGTGAATGTGTTAGAATTATGTATTGCCTTCTTTATGAGTATGAATCTATCTGAAATGTATCGCTTAAACAATAAACTTTCTCTGCTTGTTACTCAAGACAGATTGAGATACCATAATTATCAATATCTATAAGTTTGATGTCTTCCCTTATATGCATTGGGTTGTGTATATGTGTGTATTAAGCGTTGATTAAACGACTTAGAGATTCATTTTGAAATGGTGCTTTAATTTCTGATATTTGGTGAGAATTTGAGTCCTTACTTAATGGGAAATGGCTTACCATAAGTGTTTATAGCTTGAGATCATACATAGTTATTTGATTTTGATTTTTCTCTGACTGCCATTGTGAATGCATGAGAATGTTCCGTGTTGCCCTTTTTTTGTGGATGAATCTATGTTAAATGTATCGCTCTATTTAACAACAAGCTTTCTCTGCTACTACTTTTGACAGATTGAGATACCAGAATAATCAACATCTTTGTGTTTAAAATCATTGTTTTTGACTTACTTCTCACTCCTTGAAGCTCTTCTTTTATGGAAGTTGGTAATTGGTTTTTCCTTGTGTAAACTTTGGAAAATTGCAGACAGGCCAAGGGATCTTGCTAAATGGGACTAGAAAGTAGATGCTCTGATTAATGTATAATTTTTATAGTTTTTAAATGTATAATTTTTAGATTAATCAAATTTAATGACATTTTTATTTATTGTAATTTAATTTGTTTTTTTTAATTATTATTTTTTAAATAGCTACGTAATATTCATAGCCATTTGTGGATTTTTTCTACTTTTTGATTGTAGCAACATTGTAACAAATTGGCTAATTGCTGCAATTAAACTATGAAAAATTGTAGCATATTTGCTACAAAACTTCGAAACTATTTGTATAAAACTGCCACACATTATTTGAAACAAAATTGTAGCAAATTTGCTACTAATTTGCTACAAACTATATCGTATCTAATTACGACAAAATCGATTTGTGAGTAATTTGTATCAATTTTGCTACAAATTGCTATAAAATTCAAATAGCTACGCCCCATACTCGCGAAAATTATTTGTACCAATTCGTAACAATAATTTTCTTTGCTACAAAAAATATATTATATCCACATAAAAAATTGTAGCTATGTTTACCCATTCTTGTAGTGTTTTTTTTTTAACATCTATTTATTAACTTAACTTAAAAAAAAAATTATATTGTTTTCAGTAATAAATATAATTGATACATTGCTTAAAATGAACTTTAAAACAGAACTAGGTGATAGATGCGCCATGCGCATGATGAAAAATCTATAAATAATTTTGAAATTGTTTAAAGTAAAAATAATTTAATCAGTTTTATATATATGTGAATAATATAATTTAATATTTCAACTTTTTGACATAATATTTTTAACTTGGTTTCAAGTTTAAATATTTATATTATTTGGTTAATTTATATGGTCCTATTAACAAATCATATAAACAAAAAAATATATTTATAAATATGGATATCTATTAAAATCACACATATCGAAGTATTTTTTATTGTAACATAAATTATAGTTTTAGTTTGTTATAATTGTTTTTATTAAAATCACACATATCGAAGTCTTTTTTATTGTAAACATATTTTTTGCCTAATAAAAAAAAGTATTGTGTATATCATAAATTGTGTATAAATTATATTTCACTAAATAATATTTTTTTAAACCATTTGTTATTCATTTTTTAAGAAATGTATTGTGTAATATGTTGTATATCATAAATCATCACATAACCTAAAATTTGATTTTAAATAATTCAAAAATCAAAACATAATTTTCTGGTTATATTAAAAGTAATAAATGGATAAAGACATATAAGGTAATTAATATAATCAAAAAAAGAAATTTGTATTAAAAAAATAGGAGAATAAGTATGGTGGTGGCACATCAGCAAAATGACACCACTGTAAATATTTCAAAAAAGAAGCATACTCTCTAAAAAATGTTTCTCGATTAATATATAGGGGATAAAAACAATTATACATTGCTTTCTTTTTCAGATAAAACTTCCATGCAAACTTCCATGCAGACATCGACTGGGAAATGACTGGTATTCGTCTGAACACTATAGTGGCATCGACTTGTACGCGCTCAGGATGGAAACTGCAACTTGCTCGCTCTGAAGAGGCGGTGCAGCTCCTGTCCCATCTGACAACTCTTTCACTTTCGTCGCTATCTAGTACTCCTGACTCATGTTTTTGCATGGAAGGTAAATGACACTGAATTGAGCAACTACTCGGCCAAGCAGACTTGGGATTATCTGCGGCCTGCTGCTCCGTTTCATTCTTGGACTCGGAATATTTTGTTCAAAGGAGCAATTCCGCGTCATGCTTACACGATGTGGATTGCCCACCAAGACCGGCTTCCTACAAGAGATCGTCTGGCTTCATGGGGTTTGCAGATTGACAATAGTTGCTGTTTGTGTAACTCCTACACAGAGACGCGTGACAACATGTTTCTTCGTTGTGCAGTTAGTGAGGAAGTCTGGGTTGTGGGGTACCGACCTTTCTCCTTTCACACATGGACGGCGTTTTCTTCTTTGTTGGGCGCTAGAGTTAGTTTCTGCCCGATTCCCCTTCGAAGGCTAGTTTCTCATGCTACAATCTATATGTTATGGAGAGAAAGGAACAACAAGCTTCACAACAACATCTCTTCATCGGCTCATCGCCAAATGCCATCTTCAAGACCATAGACAGGTTGACGAGAGACGCGATTCTTGGAAAAAAGAAAAGCAAACGTTTTGGTGACCTAATGCAAACGTGGCTCACCTTTGATTAAGATCTTCCCTTTTTATTGTTCTAGTTTTTAGGTATATCCTTGTTTTTTTATCTTGTTTTGTCAAGGAACTACCAGCTGGTTAATTCGTTTTGTAATTACAAACCTGCTCATTCTCGTAATGAAATTCAAATATTTATAAAAAAATACATATATGCTTTATCCATCATCGTTTTCGGTTTGATACGAACATCTTGTTTGGCTAACATTATTGTGATTAAATGCCAATAATATTTTTGAAGATGAAAGATTATGATCCATCTGTTCCATCTCAATCCAACTCAATATCTCTCGTACCAAAAAAGCATGTATCATGGTTGTAATTAATTTCCATGACTTTGAATTTTTTTTTTTTTTTTTTGAGACAAACACCAACACATTATCTCTTGCTATGATTCATTGTGTCCCTTTAAATACAACTTTTCCGGATCCCATATTCGCCGACCATTTCTCCCGAGTACTTTAAAGATTTTATACACAATCCCTTCACAAATTTGATCGGGATGTTGGTCATCATGAAGAATCTCAAAATACTTCATGGAGATATCTGGTTCGACTTGGGGATGCCACATAACCGATCTTCACCAAAAACAAAAAAAAAAGGCTTGGGTGTAGACGTAACCAAAAACAAAAAAAATTCCAATCGCCAAAGATAACGTTTTTTACCAATTGGGATTGTGTTTGATCCACCGCTGACCATGTTTGAATTGGGACTCAAACGGACCTATAAGGCTTGAATTCTGATTAACCATTATTCAGCATGTATTGGCTTTGATTCGTAGCCTAATTTAAAACGGTTGAACTTGTAATCGTTTATCCGGTTACCAATTAGACAAACGGAAGAAACGAACAGCTTATTTTCAAATAAATGGTTGGAAAGGAAAGTTATAATCTTAAACTGTCCGAAAATTAGGTGAATTTATAATTGTTTTGTTAGAAACTTAGACGCTCTTTGTTGGGAAAAAAGGAAAAAAAATCACTAGTGAAATGCCAAGAATTGAAAATGATACTACGTGTAAATATTTATTTGGATGGAGTTTTTTTTATTTCCCGACGGTTCTAAAAGTTTTCGATGTTTCTGAAAACTTTTGACGATTTTAAAATCTCATGATACTTTTGGCAGCTTTCAAAATTCTTTAAACTCCTAATGTTTTTGGAAACTTCTAATAATATTTGAGAATTTGAAACGAACTTTCTAAAGTTAAGTGAATCGGTGAAAATATCCATATGATAAAATTAAACTTTAATTTTATGATAAGATCAAGAGAGTCAAATAAAATAAAGATTTATCAATCCTAATAAAAATAGAGTTTGATGCGGCCATGCGGGGTTATAAAAAATGAATTTGGAAACAAATCAAAAACACCAAATAATTGAGCGAAGAACAACTTTAGAGAAAAACTTTTGGCATAAGATATTTGATAAACAACTACTAAACTATTTTTTTTTTGTTGACAGCAAATTACCATATACTATACTTACGTTCCAAAAATACATGGTTCTAAAACCAGCCACTCCAAAACCACACAGTCTAAATAGGATAATAAAGAACTTCGCACTCGAACACCTTTTGCAAAACAGTCAGCGTGGATATTTAATACTCTAGGAATAAATAAAATAGAAAAACATGAAAAGATGAACGAATAAAACTAAACTCTTCTAATAACGAGGCTAGAGCAGGCCACTCTTCATCTTCCTCAATCAAATTTACGAGCTGGAGGCAGTCAGACTCAAAAGCTATAGAGGAGATACCCAACTGTTACTGATTTCATTGTCCAAATTAAAGCGTTGAATTCCGCGTGAATCGGTGAGAGAACCCTTTCTTTTGCCACCAAATCATACTAGTTGGTCTCACCTTCTAACTCAATCACGACCCCGACACCATATACTGCCCCGTCTGGGGACCAGGAGCCATCAATTTGACAACGAGGACGGGGAGATTGAACCTCTTGCGAATGGTACGACTCTGGCGCCATACTTTCTCTGTCGCAGATTTCTGCCACAATTTCAGAGACTTTCCACAGTCCTGCTTCTTGAGTTGCATTTTGCAGGATGTCCAGGGCGGAAACATCTTTACCATTGAAGATCTTGTCGTTCCACGCTTTCAAAATGTACCAACAGATCCATGGAAATATTGCGGTAACACTTTGTGGGACTCCTTTCTCTTTTGCACGATGGAGCAAGTGGTCTACATTCCTATATAGGGAATTACACGAGAATTCACCCAGAATTGTAGGGATCGAATACAGTGCCCAAGTTTGTAAAGCCGGAGGGCATTCAAATATAAGGTGATTTATCGTTTCAACCGCTGCACCACAATCAGTACCACAATGTCTATCCATCAATCGACTACTAACTGCCAAGCAACCCAAGAGAGCCTGCCATATGAAGTGTTTAAGCTTCTTAGATGTCTTCAGGGACCATACTTTACTCTTTAGTGGTGTAGTACTTGGTTCCAAAACCATCGGAGGACACTCCGCATCTCGAATCCCATTTGCTAAGGCATATCCTGATTTTACCGTATATGCTCCTGACTTTAAATGGATCTGTTGAATTAAGCTTGATAGCTTGAGAGATAAGCTATCCTAAGTAGATAGGGATTATGAATATATTTAGGAGTTATCTAGATATAGTTTGTAATCCTAATGGAATTAGGATTTGTCTAATCCTTCTCTTATATAAGAAGATGTCAAGCTTGTGACATAACTTATGAGTTTGAGATTGGAGCTTAAGTTTTGAGTTATTTTCTTAAGCAATAAAGAGAGTTATTCTTTAAACCACTCTTAAACTCTATAATTGGTATCAGAGCTTCAGGGTTATTGTGAGAACGTGAAGAAGCCATGGGAGATCTTGTTGCCGCAACGGCAAGGCCGAAAGAAGGAGAAGGCTCGTCCTCGATTTCATGTCTGATGCTCAACGCAACAAACTACACCGTATGGGCCATGAGGATGAATATAACACTCAAGGTTCATAAGGTGTGGGAGGTCATAGAGACAGGAACGTATCCGCAAGATAACGAGAAGAACAACATGGCGATAGCGTTGCTGTTTCGATCGATTCCCGAAACACTAGTATTGCAAGTTGGAGAACTTGATACGGCACAAAAGATTTGGGAAGCGATTAAAACAAGACATGTGGGAGCAGAGAGAGTCAAAGAAGCCAGACTACAAACGTTGCTAACTGAGTTCGACCGGCTCAAGATGAAAGATTCGGAGAAGGTCGACGATTTTGCGGGAAAGTTATCGGAGATCTCGTCCAAATCGTCAGCCCTAGGAGCAACTATCGAAGAACCGAAGCTGGTAAAGAAGTTTCTCACATGTCTCCCTCGAGGAAAGTATATACACATTGTGGCGTCTCTTGAGCAAGTATTGGATTTAAATACTACAAGCTTCGTAGATATCGTCGGACGCATGAAGGCGTATGAAGAACGAATCTCTGAGGAAGAAGATGCTCAAGAAGAACAAAGCAAACTTATGTATGCTAATACGGAGTCACCACAATCAAGCCAATCAAGCCGTGATGACGGTGGAGACTCTAGAGGCAGAGGACGAGGAGGAAAATACAGAGGAAGAGGTCGGGGCCGATCTAATGGTGGAAGAGATTACTCGAAGATAATGTGTTTTCGATGTGACAAGTTCGGTCACTACGCCTCCGTCTGTCCGGACCGGCTACTCAAGCTCCAGGAAGCACAAGAAGACGAAGGGGATAATACGGAGCACGCGGACGAACTCATGATGCATGAGGTAGTATACCTCAACGAGAAGAAGTGTATACCAAGCAAGTATGAGACGAATGCCGGAGAGGATGATATCTGGTATCTCGACAACGGAGCTAGTAATCACATGACCGGAGACATAAGATACTTTTCTAAGATCGATCACTCTGTAACTGGAAAGGTGAGATTCGGTGATGATTCTCGAATCGATATCAAAGGAAAAGGATCGATATCTTTTGTCGATATGAAGAGAGAAACAAGAGTGATGAATGATGTTTACTTCTTTCCAGATCTAAAGAGTAACATCATCAGTCTTGGCCAAGCAACAGAATCGGGATGCGACATAAGGATGAGGGGAGAACGCTTGACCATGTACGATTCAAAGGGAGAATTACTTGTTGTCTCAAGAAGATCCCAAAACCGATTATACAAAGTCCATATGGGAATCAGCGACACCGCAAGTCTACACCTAGCAACGACGAGCGAGTCAAGTAGATGGCATGCAAGGTTAGGACACATTAACTTCGAGTCAATGAGGTCAATGATGCAGAGAGAGCTTGTCCAAGGAATTCCCAGCATTAACGTTGAGAAGAAAGTATGCGGACCATGTCTACTCGGGAAGCAGACTAGACAAGCGTTTCCTCAAGCGACGTCGTACCGTGCAAGTAAGAGACTTGAGCTTGTACATGGAGATCTTTGTGGACCTATAACTCCAAGTATGCATGCTGGGAAAAGGTATATCTTCGTACTCATTGATGATTATTCAAGGTACATGTGGACGATTTTGTTGAAAGAGAAAGGTGAAGCGTTCAACAAATTCAAGAAGTTCAAGTGCTTGGCAGAGCAAGATTCTGGTGAAAACATCAAGACGTTCAGAACTGATAGAGGAGGGGAATTTCTATCAGAAGAGTTCAACGAGTTTTGTGACAACAACGGTATAAAGAGACATCTTACTGCTCCTTATACTCCGCAGCAAAACGGAGTGGTAGAAAGACGTAATAGAACTCTAATGGAGATGACAAGGAGCATCATGAAGCATATGCATGTTCCGAATTACCTATGGGGAGAAGCGATGAGGCATTCGACTTATCTCTTAAATCGAATAGCCACAAGAGCGCTTAAGGACAAAACTCCTTATGAAGGATTCCATGGCAAGAAACCAAACATTGAACATCTTCGGATCTTTGGCTGCATTGGGTACGCAAAAGTTGAGAAAACACAACTAAAGAAGCTAGACGATAGATCTCGCATGCTCGTTCATCTAGGTACGGAACCGGGATCAAAGGCGTATCAGTTGCTTGATCCGAAAAGAAAGAAAATAATCGTTAGCCGAGATGTTGTGTTCGATGAGACAAAGGGTTGGAATTGGAACAACAACAGCTCGACTAAAGATCATGATGGAAGCTTTACTGTGGAAATTGGAGAATTCGGTAATCGTGGCGTTGAAGAGCTGAGAGAGAACCGTGAGCTAGAACAAATCGAAGATGGGGAAGACACTTCGCGGACTCCACAAGAGCTTGAAACAGAGGAGGACGTAGACGATGGAGAAACTGATCGTGAGCCGGCAGAGGATGAAGAAGCGTTTGTTCCTGAGCTTAGAAGAACACAAAGGATCACAAGGAAACCGGCCTGGCATCAAGATTATTTAATGCTTGCAGAGGAAGAAGGAGAAATGTTATTGTTATGCATAAACAATGAGTCGAGTTGTTTTCAAGAGGCCACAGAATCTAAAGATTGGATGAATGCTTGTGAAGATGAGATTCATTCTATCAAGAAAAACAACACTTGGAATCTTGTGGATCTTCCTCCTGGAGCAAAACCGATTGGACTAAAGTGGGTATTTAAGCTCAAACGCAACTCGGATGGGAGTATTAACAAACACAAAGCGCGACTTGTAGCTAAAGGATATGTCCAACGGTATGGAATTGATTTTGATGAAGTGTTCGCTCCAGTAGCTCGGATCGAGACAATTCGGCTACTCCTCAATCTTGCAGCAGCGAATGGATGGGAAATCCATCAACTCGATGTTAAGACAGCTTTTCTTCATTGTGAGCTAAAGGAAACTGTCTATGTGACACAACCAGAGGGATTCGAGGAGAAGGGAAGTGAGAACAAGGTTTATAAGCTGAATAAAGCCTTGTACGGTTTACGGCAAGCACCAAGAGCGTGGAACAACAAGCTGAATCAAATCCTCACAGAACTCAAGTTCAGGAAGTGCTCGAAGGAACCCTCAGTCTATCGTAAGGTGGTCAACGAGAATCTTCTTGTCATAGCTGTGTATGTTGATGACTTGTTTGTCACAGGATCAAACAAAGAGGTTATCAACGAGTTTAAAACAGAGATGTCATCCAAGTTTGAGATGAGTAACCTTGGAAAATTGACATACTATCTTGGAATCGAGGTGTGTCAGTATGAAGGAGGAATAGTGTTGAAACAAGAGCGCTATGCCGTGAAGATCTTGGAAGAAGCAGGGATGAGAGAATACAACCCGGTTCACACGCCAATGGAGATGAGCTTGAAGCTGTCTAAGTCCGAAGACGAGAAAAATATTGATGCTACGAAGTACAGAAAGAATGTGGGCTGTCTCCGGTACTTACTCCATACAAGACCAGATTTGAACTACTGTGTAGGAGTGCTTAGTCGATACATGCAGAGTCCGAAAGAGTCTCACGGAATCGCAATGAAACAGTGTCTAAGGTATCTACAAGGCACTACTACTCTTGGCTTAAAGTTTGATCGTTCAATGAAGAAGGTACCAAGGTTGATTGGCTACAGCGACAATAGTCATAACGTTGATCCGGATGATGGAAAGAGTACGACCGGTCACATTTTCTATCTTGGTGGAAGTCCAATCTCTTGGTGTTCGCAGAAACAAGAGACTGTGGCATTTTCTTCATGTGAAGCAGAGTTCATGGCCGGTACGGAAGCAGCAAGACAAGCAATTTGGCTGCAAGAGCTGCTTAGCGAAGTTACTGGGAAGTTATGCGAAAGAGTTGTCATTCGGATTGATAACAAATCGGCGATTGCTCTCACCAAGAACCCGGTCTTCCACGGAAGGAGCAAGCATATTCATACACGGTATCATTTCATCCGAGAGTGTGTGGAGAATGGTCAAGTTGAGGTTGAGCACGTTCCCGGGATGCAGCAGAAGACGGACATCCTTACAAAAGCGCTTGGAAGGATCAATTTCAAGGAGATGAGATATCTCATTGGAGTTCAAGATGTGAAAAAATTTGACTTCAAGCTTAAGGGGGAAAATGTTGAATTAAGCTTCATAGCTTGAGAGATAAGCTATCCTAAGTAGATAGGGATTAGGAATATATTTAGGAGTTATCTAGATATAGTTTGTAATCCTAATCGAATTAGGATTTGTCTAATCCTTCTCTTATATAAGAAGATGTCAAGCTTGTGACATAACTTATGAGTTTGAGATTGGAGCTTAAGTTTTGAGTTATTTTCTTAAGCAAATAAAGAGAGTTATTCTTTAAACCATTCTTAAATTCTATAGGAGCCAGACTTTGAATGGATCAAGCAAAAACCATCTGCTTTGAGTCTTCGACTCGGTTTCTAGCTTAGAATACGCGAAATATCTTCCAAATCAAAATTATATTGCAGCCAATCCAGTTTCCATTCCTTTGTATTGATATCGATTAAATGACTCACAAAGAGATGTGGATCTCGAAATACACCCGACCCTAAGGGGTCTGGCCGGTACCACTGGGATCCATGAGTCGCTCCAAACTTTTGTATTTAAACATGATTCAGTGGATTTTTGGAGTCCCGCTCGCAGCAGTTCCCTTGCTGCCATCATACTGCGCCACCCGTATGACGGGGAGTTCACCTTTTCGACCTACATGGATGTCGAATAGCGGAAGTAACGCCCTCTCAACACTCTATCTAGGAGAGAGGACTGATACTGGATAATTCTCCACAATTGCTTCGCAAGTAGGGCGAGATTGAAATTCTTTGAGATCTCTAAAACTAAAACCTCTATTATATTGAGCTACACGTATTTTTTTCCTAGCGATCAATAAACAACTACTGAACTTTTAAAGTTTTTTACTAGTATCCATTAAAAACATCTAATTTGTTGTAATTTAAAATTTGATATTATTAAAGACTATGAAATTGTGGAAGCCTCCTTAGTCTAGTGGTTGACTTAAGTGTTATTTAATGCTTCTACACCAGGAGGTCTGGGTTTCGATTCCCAGCAGATGCTATTTTCCAGGGTTATTAGAAGTAGCTAGATACGGAAGAACGGATCTACAACAGCTTATTGGAGATAACCAGATAAAGAAAGGACGGACAGAAGATATTCATGGTGGACCTACATATCTATGGTGGATATTTGGAGGATAATTAATTTGTTCGTTAAAAATATCCTTATAATTGTTTCCATAATTTGCATTCAGACATTAAAAAAAAGACTATGGAACTGTTTCAATTCCAATCGAAATTTACTTAAACATATATGTTAGGAAATTTATGGGTAGGTATAATATGGATAATGAAAAAGAAAGAGTCGCTAGGTATTGGTTACAGTGTAACCGTTACACTTTCTGTTTATCAAATGGTCTTCTCCCTCCGTTTTGTTTTAATTGTCGTTCTAAACTTATTTTCTTGTTTCAAAATAATTGTCGTTTTCAGTTTTCAATGCAAATTTATGATAGATTTTCCAGTTTTATCTCTACTTTTTTAGCTTATTAATTACTCATATCAAATAAAATAGTGTATTAATTAAGGAGTAAAACAGAGAAAGTTGTTGTTTTCTTAATCTGTGTGAAAGCACCTAAAACGACAATTAAACAAAAACAGAGGGAGTATTAAAAAATTACGTATTATTATTATTAAAAAATAGGTAGTTGATATTTGATAATACCAAAACACGTGGTGAGAGATATTTTAAAATTTATTCTATTAAAAGAGAATCTTTTTTGGACACTTGAAAAAAATCTTTAGTATCGTGTTATATTACGAATTGTGTCATTGATCATTAAACAGAAAAATCGAATTCATTAAGAGTAGTTTAGGGATAAATAAACAATTCTAACTTGCTAAAACCTGTTGCCAAACAGATTTATACATTTATCTGCATGATTATATTGTTTTTAAAGTTTTTTTTTAAAACTATAGAATTTTTAGACTTTCAGTTTATAACCTTCTAGAGTACCCCCGAAATCAATTTTAGATATTGCAATTTTAAAAAATAACTCTTCTTCCGAAAAAATTTGAATATGGAGCACAAATAAACTAATTTCGTTGCACTCCTTTGGTTTGTTTTATAAATTAAATGGACAAAGGACAAAGGAAAAAAAATGGGAAAAGGCAATGACACGGATAAGAGCAAGGCTGTGAAGCCAAGAGCTAGTGATGCAGTCTTTTTACCTTTTATTTTTAACCAGGAGAGAATATGCGCGATGCGCGAGTTTTATTTTAATTTTAGTTTTAAATAATATGTTTTTAGATCTATATTTTGACTATTGATTATCCTTTTTTTAAAACAAATTAATTTTCTACTTTTTTTTAATGATTAGTGCAATCTCATATATTAGTTAACGAATCTTTATTTATTATTCAATTTTCATACTCTTTTCATTTGTCTGAATCTTAATATTATAATAAGTTTTATATTTTCAATTTATCGATTTAAGGATTCTTTTTACATATCTTGCATTGAATCCATGTCTTTATCCATGTTTTAAATTTTTGTATATTTTTGTATCCATTCTTCTTTTTTTTGTTTTCTTCTCTATATTTTTTATATCATTTGTTACCTTCTCAATTTTTTTATTGAATATTTTGTTGTTTCTCAAAATTTTATAGGTTGGAGTTAACTTTTCAATTTATTTAATATCAATATTTTTTCCCATTTTTACCAAAGTTTAATAATAAAGAAAATATAATAATATATCTAAAATTTTGTATTATATTAAATTTATTTATTTATTATTTTAAAAATTAAATTTGAATTTCCTCCACTTATAAATTTTTTTAAATAGTTTAATTCAAATTTAATGGTTTTTATGTATATTTATTTAAATTTTTTAAAAAATTTAATGGTTTTTGTTACTTGATGTTTTAAAAAAAATGAAT
The DNA here is from genome assembly GCA_020283515.1 of Alliaria petiolata. Taxonomy (NCBI): domain Eukaryota; kingdom Viridiplantae; phylum Streptophyta; class Magnoliopsida; order Brassicales; family Brassicaceae; genus Alliaria; species Alliaria petiolata. The sequence goes on along the minus strand of JAHZTW010000001.1, from coordinate 445,884,244 downwards.
TAATTGCTTTTTTCTATTTATCATTTTGAGAATTTCTTTATTTATGTATTTGAGGCATTCTACGAAGTATGTAATTGTTATACATATAATTTTTTTAAAAAAGTGCTTCTAATTTAATATGTAAAACATAGGGAGAATATCACAAGTTGTTAGAGAGGGTTGTCAAAAAGTATTCATGGCATAATGGAAAAAGTGATTGTATTTTATCGAGAGGGTTATAGGTTCGAATCCCCATGAGTGCACTGTGCAAATATGAAAATAAAAATAGTTTTTTATATAATAAAATAATGAATGACACGTGTCACACTTTGAGATGCTGATGTGACAGAAACAGGAAAGTGCCCTTACTCTTTCATATAGTAGATTTGTAAGAGTACATAGATCTTGAAGATCGAAAATTATCTTGAAGCAGGTCAAAACTACGTCTTTTGGCTAGATGTATCTTAGCGATGACTTAATTTATAGTGTTTCGAGATTGCTTACTTGACCTAATTCCACTTGCTTGCTCTTGAAGAAACTATATATTGGTTTAATAATAATAATAGGATTAAGCGCATAACCTCTCTTTAGATTGATGTTTTTGATTTAGCCCCACTTGCTTGCTCTTGAAGAAACTGTTTCGAATCGCACACTTAGATCATGAATTGTTTATTCAACACACATATATCACAATCACACAGACACATTTGGACCATCAACTGTTGAACACATGGAGATGATTTCACAAACAAAGAAAGCTTATAAATAAACTTCCATCCAAAGATATTTTTCAAATATCTTCGACGGATTTCAACAGTGGAATGCTCTGTTCATCGCAGAAGAAATCTGTTGGATCAACACTCGATTTCACTCTCACCAATCTCTCAAAGTTGTTCTTGAAGTACTTCACTCCCCAACTCTTTCCTTCCTCGTACTTTGTCTTCTCCTTTCCAAGATACATTCCCAAATCATTGTCCATGAAATTGACATAAGCTCCTCTTGGAGATTTCGAGACATAAGGAGTCATAAGATCGTGAACACTCTCGACCCATTTCAGATATTTCTCTGTCTCCTTCCTGTTCTTGTCTTCTTCTTCTCTCCAGTAAGCCAAATACTGAATCTCATAAAGATTTCCTTCTCGATGAGGGAATGGTGTTTCGTGCTCCCTGATTTCACTCATTTTCCCACCAAATGGAGTCAATACGATCTTTGCAAGGCGAGCCTCGGGCGCTTCTAGGCGCCTCCATAACTCTTGAATTGCGGCCTCGGGTATCGGTTCCTGAACAAAATCGTCTTTACCTTTGAAAGATATAGACGTACGCTCCCGATTCGCAAGAACACCAAGAGATTCTCCTTTACGGAAATCAGCAAACCATAGAACAGACTCAATCCAACTCATTTCCGTACAATCTTGAACCTCAAGACCTAATATTGGAAACTTCTCTTCCATCAAGGCCAGTAGATCATTTGCCGGACCGAGATAAAGTCCGCTGAATGAAGCCTGCACCGTGTTATCTGTTGATCTCTCCATGGTTGCCGAAATGAAAAGATCATTAGGCACCTTATCGGCAACATACTGCCACTTGTTGATGATCTGAACGGCCTCATATTCTGATGTTTTATCGACTTTAAAAACCGTTACCATTGATGGAACATCGACCAATCTAATCTTCCACGATAGCACAACGGCAAAGCTAGATCCGCCACCTCCACGTATCGCCCAAAAGTACTCCTCGCCCATTGCTTGTCGGTCAAGAATCCTCCCACGGGCATCGACCACAAGTGCATCGATCACGTTATCCGACGCTAAACCGTATTTTCTAAGCAAGGTACCGTAACCTCCGCCGCTAAACTGCCCTCCGACGCCGACGGTTGGGTGAATACCGGCTGGAAAAGCAAGAGATTTGGTGGTTTTACCGATCTCATAGTACAATTCTCCCGCCGTTGCTCCGGTTTGGACCCACCCGGTCCGGTTATCAACGTCTAATGTTATAGACCGAAGATTCCTTAAATCGATGACAACGAACGGTTTGTTGTACGCAATATAAGATTGACCTTCGTAGCCGTGACCACCGCTCCGAGACCTTACATGGATTCCGTGCACCCGCGCGCATCTGATCACGGTTTGAACATCAGTGGCTTGAACCGGAGTGATGATTGAGACCGGTTTAGGTGTTTCGGGAACCGAGAATCTTGGATTTTGTATGGAAGATTCTAAGATGGATGAAAAAGAAGAATCTTTGGAAGTGTGTATGATTTTGGTTTCCAAGGTGTTTTCGTTTATTTTGCGAGAAAGACAACTAAGAAAGTCGTCGTGGTTAGTGCGATGAGCTGAAACCAGAAGAGAAAGATTCAAAAGAAAGAGTAAGAGAGAGAGCAAAAAGCTTGAGAACTCCATTTCTAAGGTAGGTGATAGTAGAGAGAGTGTGGTTATGGAGTGGTTTTATAGGTAAAAAGTATATACAAAAATCCCAACTTGTAAAATTTGAGAAAAAGACCCTAGTTAAACGAAATTTATGAAAGGAGCTATTTTCTTGTTCTTTATTTCAAAATACAAAATATCAAGTAGACTAATGAGAACGTAAGTTTTAATGTTGGTTTATTATAATACTCTACATGACTATTGAATCATAAGTAAGGCAATGAATTAATAATGGTCATGTGACGAAATAAATGCGGATGGGTAATGCACACTTTTCAATCGCAATTATTCAGCATTTATTGGCTTTGATTCTGAAAAATAATCTTTGATTTAGTCTTTATCTATTTAGTATTAATGTTTAAATTCGAATAAATCATCTTATTTTGTAGGAGTTGAAATCGTTAGCATTTCAGTTTTCAGTTGTAAGGTTTATTTAAAGACCAATTAGCTTTCAAGTAATACATAAAACGTATTCAGATCTTTTTTTTTGTTACAAAATTGTCAGTTTCAAATAACAAATGGTATCAGAGCTTGTCACGAGCCTGCTATATGAAAAAAAAACGAGTGAGAAAGATACAATGATTATTTCTATGTTCAATGGAGACTATGAGCATTGGGCTATGCTCATGGAGAATTTGCTAAGATCAAAGGAGTGATGGGATCTCATGGAGACAGGGATTGCCAGAAAAAAATGTTATCTTGACCGGACCACAAAGAACGGAACTGACGATCACATATCACAAAGTGAAGAATTACTTGTTTGCTTCCATCGACAAGACGATTCTCAAGATGATTCTAAAGAAGGAGATATCAAAAGATTTATGAGAATCTATGAAGAGAAAATATCAAAAAAATGATAGGGTTTAAAGTGCGCATTTGCAGAGGTTACACATCGACTTTAAAGGGCTTGAGATGAAGATAAGAGAAACAATCATTGAGTATTTCTCCAGAGTAATGGAGGTAGCTAACAACATGCGAAACTTGGTAGAAGATATGCCAGATTCCAAGGTGGTGGATTCTGAGAACTCTAGTTGAGAAGTTCACATACGTTGAATGTACCATTGAAAAGTGAAAGGATATCAAAGAGATGACAGTGGATGGGTTGCAAAGCTCTTTGATGTGCATGAGCAGAATCAGAGCAGGCATGTAGGAGAATAGCATGCTCTGAAAGTGGAAGAACAGTGGAAATCGAAGGGTGACAGAGGCAGGGGAGGTATCCAATTTGAGGACAAGAACGAGGAGGATATCATGGAAGAGAACATGGAAACCCCAACAAAGAGATGGTGGAGTGTTAAAACTGTCACAAGATGGGACACTACAAGTCAGAGTGTCCAAAATGAGAAAAAGAGGCCAATTATCCAGAGATGGATGAAGATAAGCTTCTGATGGCGCATCTTGACGTGATCAAAGGAACATGTATGGTTCTTAGATTCAGGCTGTACCAATCATATGTGTGGCACGAAGGAGTGGTTCATCAAATTTGGCAATAGCTTCAAACAAAATATTAAACTTGGCGATGACAAAAGAATGATGGTGGAAGGAAGAGGAAGTCCAGTCTGGAGATCAATGAGGTCATACAGGTGATCACCTATGTTTACTTTGTGCGAGGCCTAAAAACAATTTGTTCAGTGTGGGACAACTGCAACAGAAGGGATTGAGAGTGATTATTGAAGACGACGTGTGTGAGTTTTGACACAAGCAGCATAAGAGAATGATCATGCATTCATCCATGTCTAAGAACAGAATGTTTGTCATTCTGGCCACAATGAGAAAAGCAAAATAAGCAGAAGAGACAAAATGCTTACTTATGACAGAGAAGACAGAACAATTGTGGCATAGGAGATTTGGGCATCTCAATCACATAAGTTTGAAGTCACTGGCAGAGAAGAGATGGTGGTGGGATTACCAATCATCGGTGTGGAGGAAGCTGAAGCCACATGCGAAATCTGCATGAAAGGGAAGCAGAATCGTGAAAGCATTCCAAAGAGGAGCGAGTGGAAATCAACTAGGGACTTCAACTTGTTCACAACGACATATATGGACCCATCTCTCCGATTTCAAAGAGTGAAAAGAAGTATATAATCAATTTTATTGATAATTATAGCCGAAAATGTTGGACGTACTTTCTGTCAGAGAAATCCGAAGCTCTTAAGATATTCAAAAAGTTCAAAACAACAACAGAAAGGGAAATGGGGCAAGACTTAATATGCCTGAGTACATATAAAGGAGGAGAATACAACTCCAATGCGTTTGAAGATTACTGTAAAGAGAGTTGGATAAAGAGGCAGATTACTCCACAATACACGCCACAATAGAATGGTATTGCCGAAAGGAAAACCAGAAGTAATTCAATATTCAGTTCACATACTGAACAGAAGCCAAAAAGATTTTGGCCAGAAGTAATTCAATATTCAGTTCACATACTGAACAGAAGCCCTTCAGTTTCTTTAGGGGATGTCACGCCTGAAGAAAAGTGGATCCAACACAAGCCATCAGTGGAGCATCTCAGAATATTTGGTTGTGTCGCCTTCGCTTTGGTGACATATGAAAAAAGAATTAAGCTTGATGAGAATAGTGTCAAATGCGTGATGTTTGGCTTGAGTAAAGAATCAAAGGCATATCGTCTTTACAATCCAGAGACAAAGAAGATTATAGTGAGCAGAGATGTCCACTTTGATAAAAGCAAAGGATGGGAATGAGAAGGAAATCTGCAGAGTAAGGAACTGTCATGTGATGAAGTAGTGACAGAATGAGAAAGAGAAGAGAACACTGAAACATTACATTTGGAACCTCAAGAAGGTGATGAAGTTGACGAGCCAAATGCAAAGGAGAATGTTGAAGGAGAAGAGAACACGTAAGAGGAAGTAGTGGAAGAAGAAGAAACGCAACAAGTCAGTCCTCATCAAACTCTTGTGCGAGAAGGGTGACAGAGACAAGCGCTAGTATGGATGAAGGACTATGTTGCAGGAAATGCAGGTTTTCTCATTTCAGAAGATGGAGAAGACATCATCGCAATATTTACTGCGTATGAAGATCCATATTGCTTTGAAGTATGGAGAAAAGCAATGGAGGCTGAAATCACATCAATAGAGAAGAATAATACATGAGAACTGATGGATTTACCAGTTGGAGCTAAGATGATTGGATTAAAAGGGTGTTCAAAACAAAGTTCAACGAGAAAGGCAAGATTGAAAAATTCAAGGCAATACTGATGGCAAAAGAGTATCATCGAAAGTATGGAGTGGACTTTCACGAAGTTTCTACACCAGTAGCAAGATGGGATACCATCTTATTGATTCTTGCCTTAGCTGCAAAGAACGACTGGAACGTATTTTAACTGATGTAAAAAGTGCTTTTCTACATGAAGAGCTGAATGAAGATGTTTATGTTGAGCAACCTAAGTGTTTTGAAGTGAAACACGAATCCAATAAAGTTGGCAAGCTGAAAAAGGCGTTAAATGGGTTGAAGCAAGTTCTTAGAACCTGGTACAGTCAGATTGAATGATACTTTGTGAAGGAGAGATTCATAGTGCTATTGTGACTCTGTTCGTGAAGAATGAAGAAAACAACATCTTGATAGTAAGTATGTATGTTGATGATCTGATTTACACTGGTAATTCATTCTCTACGCTTGAAAGTTTCAAGAATCAAATGATGAAAGAATTCGGTGACTGATCTTGAAAATATGAAATACTTCTTGGGAGTTGAAGTTATTCAAGATGAGCAATGAATATTCATCAATCAACAGAAGTATGCTGAAGAGACTATGAATAAGTATGAAATGGAGAGCTGAAATTCAGTGAAGAATCCCATCGTGCCTGGCAATAAACTTTTAAAAGTTGAAACTGGAAATGTAATCGATTCTACAATGTTCAAACAGCTTGTTGGGAGTTTGAGGTACCTAACTGCTACTAGACCAGACTTGATTTACTCTGTAATTTTGGTTAGTAGGTACATGGAGAATCCAAATGAGCAACATATGTTGACTGCAAAAAGGATTCTGAGATATGTGCAGGGAACTATCGGGTTCGGTATAAGGTACAAGAAAGGAGGAGAACAAAAGCTTGTTGGGTTCGTGGAAAGTGGTTATACAGGAGATGTTGATGATCGAAAAAGCACCTCGGGTTATGTCTTTATGCTTGGAGGAGGAGCTGTTTCTTGGCATCGAATAAACAACCTATAGTGACTTTGTCCACAACAGAAGCTGGGTTCGTTGCAGCTGCATATGGAGCGTGTCAGGCGGTATGGTTGAGGAATATACTATAAAAAATGGGACCAGTTCAAGGAGAAGATATAATTATGTTCTGTGATAACACTTCCACTATCAAGTTGTCAAAGAATCCGGTGTTACATGGAATGAGTAAATATATTTATGTGAGGTATCATTTTCTCTGTGAATTGGTTAATGATGGAATCATACTGTTGGATTACTGTGCTACACAAGTTCAGTTATCTTACATTATGACCAAAGTTGTGAAGCTCAAAGTGTTTGAAAAACTCAAAGGAAAAATGGGAGTGCGTTGCAAAGAGGAGTAAACTTGAAGGAGGCGTTCTAATTTAGGGGAGAAATTGAAAAATAATCTTTAATTTAATTTTTACGTATTTAAGTTTTAATGTTTAAATTTGAATAGGAATTTTTGTTTTGTAGGAGTTGAGATCGTTAGCTTTTATCACATTAGTTTTAGAAGAGTTTGTTTCACTTTTCTATTTAAAAACCAATTAGCTTTCAAGTTTAATACACGAGAAGTATTCAGACCTTTATCCAGAGCCGGCCCTGAGATTTTAGGGGCTCGAAACCAACTATCTAATGGGGACCTATATTATATGTCAAAAAAAAATTATTATAAAAAAATTATATTTAATAAAAGGTTTTTTTTTATAAACTAGTTGGTAAACCGCGCTACGCGCGGATGTGTCACTTATTTTTATCCATTTTTATGTATTGCATTTGTTGTATCTTGTAGCTTTTTGAGATGGAATTTTCTTTCTCATCCGTATCCGTTTAAAATTTACTGTCCTATTTCCAATTCCGTTCAAATATTATCCATTCGAAATCATTATTTTATTCAAACATGTACATAAAAGAAGATAATATGAGGTAAATTATCTCAATTACCCGTTTAAAAATTTAATATTTTCAAATTATATATTATTTTCTAAAATTTTCGAACTTTCTAGAATTTTCACAAAATATGTCTCCAAGTTGATCATTACCCAAATTATTGAGAGTTTGTGAAGAGAATTTTCCCAAACCCGTCCCATTTATGAATTTTCTGTTCCGGTTATTTACCGAATTCTCTTAGGGAATTGTTTTTTCTTTCCCAAATTACCCATTCACGTCCCATATCCGTATATTACCGTCGTTTAACTTGAAATGTCATGGCTAACGTATATCTTTTTTTTGGTTTATTTATTTTTCCATGTTTTTGTAAATTATTTATTTTCTAATAGCGCTTCATACATGTCTGTTAATGTTTGGTAATTTACTTTTTCTATTTTTATAAGTATAATTCTGTATATTTATTGTTTTCTAAGATTATAGCTCAGTCGAAGTGTTAGTTGTGTTTTAAAAGATTTAAATGAAAAGTAATTGATGATTTGAATGCTTAGTAGGACGCTTAGGTGACGAAGTCCGGATGACCCGTTAACAAATTTTAAATTTAAAAAATATATATCATTTTCCAAAATTTCTCGGACTTTCCCGAATTTTCTCAAAACATATGTCCTAAAATTGACCTTTACCCAAATTATTCAGAGTTTGGGAAGAGATTTTAAATAATAGAATTTCTCGAACCCGCTTTGTTACCTCAAATTTCCGTTCTATTTGTATCGGAATCCCTTAGAGAATTGTTTTTTCTCTTCCAAATTGATCAATTCCCGTCCCATATCCATAAATTACCGCTATGAAACCCGAAATGTCGAAGCCTAACATATATCCTTGTTTTTAGTTTATTTATTTTTCAATGATTTTGTTTATTAGATTCTCTCATGGAGTTGTTTTTCTTCTACCAAATTATCTAATTCCGTCTCATCCATAAATTAACATCATGAATTCTGAGATGCTCATGACTAATATATATTTTTGGTTTTTGTTTATTTATTTTCTCATATTTTTGTTGATTGTTTATTTTTTTTATAACGTTTTATAACTGTTTGTTAATTTTTTTTTCTGTTTTGAAAATTATAATTCAGTTTATTTATTGCTTTATAACATTATAGTTGAATATAAATGTTAGGTTGTGAATTTTAAAACAAAAATAAAAAATAATTGATGATGTGAGGGATGAGGTGGCTGCTGATGTGGCGGAAGAAGAAGGGAGAAAAGATAACTTTATATATATAGATAGATAGATTTAGTGGATTTTATAATTTAAACTGATTTCTATATTTTTTGTCAGGCCCATATTAAAAACACCTTAAAAAATTAGTGGCTATACATATACATAAAAACAAAATTCCTAAAATGGACCACTGAAATTTGGGGGCCAAGCCCAATGTCTCATTTGGCTAGGCCCAGGGCCGGCCCTGCCTTTATCAGTTACGAAGTTCTCAATTTCAGATAACAGATTCGTAGCTTAATTTATTCGTAGATTAATTTAAATCGATTAAATATATAAAGCTCTTATCCGGTTATCAATTAGACAGATGGAAGAAACGAATAGTTTAGTTCAAATACATGGTTGAAAAAGAAGATTATAATTATAGGGAAAATTGGAAATAAATGATGTTTTTAGTACTCTCTTATCCCATTTACACCTTTATTTTAGTAGGTACAATTGTGCCTAAACTACTCCCACAATCATATATTTTAATATTTTATTTATTTGTAAAATTTGTTTTTAATATTAATTTAAATACTTAAAAAGAAAAAATAAATATTTAAGAAAACAAATTTTTTTTATTTTTCCAAAAACGTAATAAAAAAAATATTTACAAATCTTTTTCGATTTGTTCTGCGAAATTCAGAAGGTGTCTTCTGCGCATTTTCCATGATCTGCAAATTTTAAAATTTGTCTTATGCAGTTTCTAAATGTTCTGCGAATCAGTAGAATATACATTCTGCATAATGTACGTATTCTGCAATTTCGTAGAATTTACATTCTGCATAATATAAGTGTTCTGCGATTTCGTAGAAGTTACATTCTGCATAATGTACATGTTTAGCGACTTCATAGAATATACATTCTGCATAATGGACGTGTTCTGCGAAATTCAGAAGGTGTCTTCTGTGAGTTTTAGAATTAAGAGTTTTAGAACATCTCTTTTCTTCATCTTCAACGCTGTTTCTTAACTATAATTCTGTGTTTATGATTCATTCATATTTCTGCAAAAATCAATTGTCTAAACCAAAAGGATTGGATAGATTTCACATAAATCTGGTAAGTTTATTGAATTTGTTGTTTGTTTTACCACAAATTGATCTCTGCCAATTCTATTTGGGAGAATTGATTAAAAAAAATTTGTTCATCATAGATAAATATGCAGAAAATTTATGTGACTGCGGTATATGTAGATCATTTGGCAACGAGTGGAGATTTATTGTTGATCAAGAAAAACGTGCTAGATTATTTACTTTGAAATCGACTAAAGTGAAAGTATAATTTTTTTATCCGGTAAATTTTACCCCCACCGAAGTGGATCTTACAAGATTTTGAAGCCCAACTTTTTATGTGATTTTAGATAATAATCAAAATAGAGTATTATATATTATAATTATTTTCAAAAAAAATAATTAATAAATTAAGAGGTTACAATTGGATTTCAATTAATATAAAGTAGGGGTGTCCAATCTAGATATCGGTTCGCTTTCGTCGGTTTTTCGGTTTTTCGGTTAGTAAAAAATAGCTACCATTTTAATACCATATCTAGTTTGGTTTGGTTCGGTTTGGATATCTTCGGTTTTCGATTTTTTTCGGTTTTAATCAAAAACCAAAAATTTTGTTTGGTATAACGTGGATTTAGGTTTTTTGTATAGAAAATTAGAAATAGCAACGATAAAAAATAGAAAACATAGAAAAAATTAAAATTATAAAACCTATGTCTATTATAAAATCAATAAAACTCTAAAATTTGTAATTAAAAAAAACTTAAAAACGAAAGCACTAAAGAACTAGTCTTTAACATCATAAAATAAAATAAAATATTAAAATTATAATGAAAACTAAAAAAAATGAATGAAAGCAAAGTTCCACTCTCTCAAATTCGCTTTCATCAAAGTTACATAATTTAGACAATAGAGTTTTAGGGTTACATAATTTACATACTTATTGTATACTATATATTATTATATTATGATTTAAAATTAATCGGTTTTTTCGGTTTTATCGGTTAATATCCAAACCATATCCGGATCCTACAGTTTTAAAATTATTACATCCATACGGTTAATATAATATATCCGGAATCCAACCATATGTTCTATTTCAGTTCGGTTCGGTTCAATTCGGTTCGGTTCAATTCGGTTCGGTTTTACCAGATTTGACAGCCCTAATATAAAGAATAAGTCCCCAACAATTGCAAATAAAGGTGTATATGAACAACAAAGTACTAAAAACATCCTTTATTTCCAATTTTCCCATTATATATTATATAACTTATAAGCTTTAAATTGTCCGAAAACTAGGTGAATTTATAATTGTCTTGTTAGAAAATTGGATGTTCTAAATATGTTTTTATTATTGTTAAAAATCTCAGATATCTTTCTATATAAATTTGTTGGGATAATAAACTCTCTAATGAAATGCCAAGAAAACGATGCTATGTGTAATATCGAGTCATTTACATTTAAAGATACTTTCAAGATTCAATCTTACAAAAAAGACACTTTGAGCTATTAGGTGACTTTAAACACTATGTAAAAATTTTAATACCAAAATACCCTTTTTCTTTCTTTACCTTTGTAAATGTAGTTTGTGGTTTTTTAAAGTTTCTTCTTTCTTCTTCTATCTCTCGTTCTCTCTCTCTATCTCCAACAATAATAATTTCTCAGTTTCTATGGATCTTTAAACACTATTTGTCTCCTCATTTTAAGATATCCCTCTCTTTCTCTTGCCTCCACCAATCTCAATTTAACCAATTGTTATGGATTCAATTTCTTCATATCTAATGCTCTCTGCATATCTCGATCTCAAAGGTGTCGTTCACTTGGGTCTAGACTCTTTTTGTTTTTTTATAGATTTCAAGTAGGCACCGTAAATTTAAGAATCGAGCACCTGGATTTGAACAAAAGATTGTTCAAAGAAACTCGTGGACATGCGATATTGTGGACAAAGTATTTGGATGAGGATATTTTGGATCGATAATTATGAACATCTTCTATGAAGAAGTAATCATGAATTGCTTCTAAGGTTCTTGGCGAAGACAACAGAAACAGAAGAGAATGCAAAGGGTTGAGATTGAGAATGTTGTTAATATTTATATCTGGATGTTCATGTGTAGATGCAATGTTATGGATGGTTGAGATTTAGTGGTTTTGATCTATGATAGATATACAAAAATATGTATGGGGTGATGTTTTGGACCCAGATTTATTGTAATAGAAGCGTGGACAGACAAATATGGACAAGATCTTTGAGTAGGTTCGTCGATATATCAATGTAGTAGTTGGTGGACAACATTTTGTGGACAATTATCAATGAAAATAAAATATGTTTGTACATTGTGTGGACATATAATTCTGGATATGAAAGGTGTTGTAGATGTGGGTTTGTTATTTTTGTGGACAAATAGTTATGGATACGAAACCTGTTTACAAATACATTTTTGTGAACATATAATTATGGATATGTTGACATGTATTGTTACAATGGGTATCTCTATAAATTTGGGGGTAAGGGGACATCTGTTCGAACACCATCTATTATAAGAGCAGTGGCATTTCCAACAGATGACAAATGTACGAGCATATGATGTATACAAGAGGACAAAACAAAAAGTGTACAATTTGAGTCGTGGACTTGTGGATGGTAGTTGGAGGACAAACATGTCCATTATTAGTTGACAACACAAAAATGTCCATTATAATGTATCCACGTATCATATACACATGATTAATTTTTTCCGTTATATCGTGTTCATGATAATTTTTCCACTCATGCATCCAACACATTTGATTCGGGTAACCATAATTTTGGGTGACGCACATCTAATGACAGTTTGTGAATTACTGGTAATTGTTAGTTGCATCCACACCTATGCATCCAACACATTGCGTCCAAACACAGTGCATCAAAACACTTTGCTAGTAATTGGTAGTTGCATTCATACCTTGGTTGTATTTATGTTTTGCTGTCCATCTGTTCAACAACTTCTAGTTTTCCCATTGGGCTTGTGACCGGATGTTGCATTAACATATGGGTGGAGCTCATGTTAATCATAGTTGAATCAAGAAAGGAAAACATTCAATTGAAAATTTCAGACTAATGACTCTTAATTGCATATATTTAATTAAAAGTTCTAGAGCATGAAATATCCTCTTTCACAAATTCTGATGGATGAATGATGTTATAGACATGTTACCGTGGACATGTTATCGTGGACACATGTAACATTTACAAAATCCAGCATCCATATAAACAAAAGAAAATGGTCAGGGTTTTATGGACACCTTTAGGATCATGTATACAACTAAAATTCGCTAAAAACGTAATCCGAAACAATATCACAAACACTTGGTGGATATGAACAAACAACACAAAAAACCATTGTTTTAAAATTGTTCATGCAATTAAAATAAATCATTCGCAGAAGTCGGGGGAGAGAGTGAAAGAGAGAGGGAGAGAGAGAGAGAGAGAGAGAGAGAGAGAGAGAGGGAGAGAGAGAGAGAGAGAGAGAGAGAGAGAGAGAGAGAGAGAGAGAGAGAGAGGGAGGGAGAGAGAGAGAGAGAGAGAGAGAGAGAGAGAGAGAGAGAGATTAATGTTGAGAAGGAGAGAGCTTGATCCAAATTCTTTGAAGAGAGATGGGGGCACGATGTTAGTGGTGGTGAGAACAAGCAACAAGAGATTTTAGAGATTCAAAGAATTTTAGGAAGAGAAAGAAGAAGAGAGAATGAATAATGGTAACTAATTAAGTTAGATTGAGAAGTTAAGTTAAAGGATAAACAAAACTTTTACTTTGGGTACTTTGTGTAATTTTAAACCCAAGAAGTATTTTAAGTGTAATAAACTCGTGTAATATCTATTTGGATGGAGTTTTGGAAAAAAAAATCAGTCGCAACTATTTCTATCATTTTTGATAAACCTTTCACAGTTTTTTTTTTAAAATTTCCAACAGTTTCTTAAAGTTTACAACAGTTTTTTTGAAACTCCCCATGTTTCTAAAAGTCAAAGGTCTCATTCGAAATCACACGTTATTTTTGGAATCTTTCAAGATTTTGGAAGTTCCCAATACGTTTGGAAATTTTTAATGATAAATTTCAAATGAATTTCTTAAAATTATGGGAATCGATGAAAATATCCATATGATAAATTTTTAATGTTATGATAAGATCAAGAGAGTCAATAAAGATATGGATATATTGATTCTAATAATAAGAAAAACAGAGTTTGATGGGGTTTAGGTCTGGACATTTGGATATCCGTTCGGGTTTGGATCGTGTTTATTCGGGTTTTGGTTACTTCGGTTTTAAGTTATAAGTCTCATTCGAATATTTTTTATTTTCGGTCGGGTTCGCTTTGGTTTATGTCGGATCCGGATCGGTTCTGTATCGAAGTTGAGTAACCGGATTTTATCCGAAAGTAACCATAATTTTAATTCGGTTCGGGTATTTTCGGGTATTTCTAACCAAATAAACCAAAATATCTGAAATGTATCCGATTGAATACCTAAAATAACTGAATTTGATATCCGAAAATACNGGAGAGAGAGAGAGAGAGAGAGAGAGAGAGAGAGAGAGAGAGAGAGATTAATGTTGAGAAGGAGAGAGCTTGATCCAAATTCTTTGAAGAGAGATGGGGGCACGATGTTAGTGGTGGTGAGAACAAGCAACAAGAGATTTTAGAGATTCAAAGAATTTTAGGAAGAGAAAGAAGAAGAGAGAATGAATAATGGTAACTAATTAAGTTAGATTGAGAAGTTAAGTTAAAGGATAAACAAAACTTTTACTTTGGGTACTTTGTGTAATTTTAAACCCAAGAAGTATTTTAAGTGTAATAAACTCGTGTAATATCTATTTGGATGGAGTTTTGGAAAAAAAAATCAGTCGCAACTATTTCTATCATTTTTGATAAACTTTTCACAGTTTTTTTTTTTTTAATTTCCAACAGTTTCTTAAAGTTTACAACAGTTTTTTTGAAACTCCCCATGTTTCTAAAAGTCAAAGGTCTCATTCGAAATCACACGTTATTTTTGGAATCTTTCAAGATTTTGGAAGTTCCCAATACGTTTGGAAATTTTTAATGATAAATTTCAAATGAATTTCTTAAAATTATGTGAATCGATGAAAATATCCATATGATAAATTTTTAATTTTATGATAATATCAAGAGAGTCAATAAAGATATGGATATATTGATTCTAATAATAAGAAAAACAGAGTTTGATGGGGTTTAGGTCTGGACATTTGGATATCCGTTCGGGTTTGGATCGTGTTTATTCGGGTTTTGGTTACTTCGTTTTTAAGTTATAAGTCTCATTCTAATATTTTTTATTTTTGGTCGGGTTCGCTTTGGTTTATGTCGGATCCGGATCGGTTCTGTATCGAAGTTGAGTAACCGGATTTTATCCGAAAGTAACCATAATTTTAATTCGGTTCGGGTATTTNTTTATTTTCGGTCGGGTTCGCTTTGGTTTATGTCGGATCCGGATCGGTTCTGTATCGAAGTTGAGTAACCGGATTTTATCCGAAAGTAACCATAATTTTAATTCGGTTCGGTTATTTTCGGGTATTTCTAACCAAATAAACCAAAATATCTGAAATGTATCCGATTGAATACCTAAAATAACTGAATTTGATATCAGAAAATACCCGATTTATCCAAAATATCTGAAAAATATAAAAATATCTGAAAACCTATAAATATAATTGATATATTCAGTTTATAATTATAATATTTTTTATTTTTTATTACAAATCTAAATATAACTAATATTTATTTTGTATATAATTTTATTTCGGATATTTCGTGTATCTATTCGGTTTTCGGTTTGGTTCGGATTCGGTACTGGTTCTTCGGATATGACACTGTAGCTCCCATTCGGGTATTTATATCGGATCGGTTCGGGTTCGGTACTTAAAAATTCGATTCATATCGATTCGATTCTTTGGATCCGATTTTTATGTCCAGGCCTAATGGGATTTATAAAAAATGAATTTGGAAACAAAATAAAAAATGCATTTGGAAACAAAATAAAAAATGAAATGTCGAGTTTTTTTTAAGGTTTGACTGGTATGTTAACTATATACCAAAATATAATAATAGCTTAATAATAAATTAGCAGAATCATTAAGATGAAAAATGTTAAAACTAAATAAATTTGAAATGCTAAAAAGTTAATATTTATTAACTGAATAAATATTTGTGTAAAGTAGTTATAAATTTTAAATATATGATATGTATTGTAAAATAGTTTGTTAATTTTTATTTTTTTATTATTGCATTGTTAATGATATATATTCGCTGAAATCATGTTAAACTACTTATTTTAGCGCTTATTTTAGAATCTTAAAGGAATGATTCGGAAAGAGGAGATCATCTTAAGAATAAAATGACAAAAAGCGACTGAGCTTTTTAAAAATAATTATTAGTATATGCTAAAAAAATTATTGTAATTTAAAATTCATTATTATAAAAAAAATTTGTTATTTTGCGGAACTGTTTCGATTCCGAATCGATTTAAATTTACTTAAAACACTAGATTAAGATCCGCATATATGCGGATTTTTAATAAGATATTTTAAACCCGTAAAAATAAATTAAAATGATCATTATAAAAAATTTAATAAAAAAATAAAAATCACCCTGTCTAAGACCTCTCTGAGAATGAATCATACCAAAAGGTTGATCGTTAATAAGAACAGAGTAAGTGACTGTGGAAAAAACAGAACATGATCCACTTAATTAACCCATCTCTCATGAAACCCAAGAGCTAGAAGCAAAGCCTGAAGATACTTCCACTCAACCCTATCATAGGCCTTAGACGTATCTGACTTGATGTCAACATAATCATTGGAGATCCTGGGATGAGTACGGAGAGCATGAACCAATTCATGAGCCACTAAAATGTTATCAGATATCAGTCTTTCAGAAACAAAGGCTGTTTGAAATTCAGAAACAATCCCTGGGAGCATAGGTTGAAGCCTCTTAACAAGGATCTTGGAAATAATTTTATAGAGTACAGAGCAGAGGCTTATGGGTCTTAGATCTGACATTAACTCTGAATCAAGCTTCTTAGGAATAAGGCAGAGTTGAGTGTAGTTCCATTCCAGTGGAAATACACCTGAAACAAAGAACTTCTGCACTTCATCAGAAACTTGAGGACCGAGCAAACTCCAATATTGTTGAAAAAACAGTCCTGTCATGCCATCTGCACCAGGAGCACTAGAGGGATTAATAGAGAAAACCGCTTGTTTAATCTCATCCTTAGAAACCGGCTTTATAAGGTCTTCATTCATCTGAGGCGAAACTCGAGGAAGAAAATCAGATAAAAGTTCCTGAAAATTGGTTGGGTTAGAAGACGAGAAGAGAGAGCTAAAGTAGTCCGAAGCTACTTCCTCTTTAGCTGTATCTGATCTTTGCAACACTCCATGTTTATCTAACAGTTTGGAGATATTCTTTTTTCCCCTATGAGCTTTAACAGAGGCATGATAGAACTTAGAATTACAATCTCCTTTAACCAACCAAGAGTCCCTAGTCTTTTGCTGCCAGAAAATTTCCTCCTCTTTATAGGCTTCAACAAGCTCTTTTTTTAGCCTCCAAACTGTAGAAAAACACGGAGGATGAGCAGATTGTTCGGTTTCAAGTGCTATTTGGATTTGGACAATTTTGTCTTGAGCATTTAGAGTGTTTCTCTTTTTCCATTTACTCATAGCTTTTCTGCATTTCCTGAGTTTATCCGAAACTGAGTCATTGTTATTAGCAAGGGAGTTACTCCATACCTGATGAACAGCTTGTTTAATTTCAGGTTTGTATAAAAATCTTTTATCAAACCGAAATTGACCCCTGTATGAATCTTGAGAAGCAGTAAGCTTGATCAGAACATGCCTATGGTCAGAACCACGCTTTTCCAGGAATGATTGATTTGAGGCTAGAAACATCTTAAACCATTCCTTATTGCCGAAACAACGATCCAATTTACACTGAATCCATTTCTTATAGTGCATACCAGCCCAAGTAAAACTATTTCCATGACTAGGGAGATCACTCATTTCCCAACAACTAACCATATCTACAAACGGCTGGAAAGATTTTATAGCTCTTGAAGGTCCACCCATTTTCTCGCCATTATGGAGGATTTCGTTGAAATCACCAAAGATACACCAGCTTGGTTTGTTAAGAGAACCAATGCGCATCAATCTTTCCCAAACGTACGAATTTGTACAAGCCGACGGTTCACCAAATACACATGAAACGTGGAAGTGAGCCGCACCATAGGTAACTTGGAAATCCAACAGATGCCTATCCACATAATTGAAGACAATATTTACACTACTGTTTATCAAATGGTCTATTAAAAAAACATCTATTATCATCATGATAACCATCTATATGATACCAAAACACGTGCTAAGAGATATTTTAGATATGCCTTATATTGTTTTATAAAGCAAATGGGAAAGGCAAAGCCGTGAAGCCAAGAGCTAGTGGTACAGTTTTTTACCCTTTTATTTTTAATAATGCATCTAATAAAGTATAGGAGCAATTGACAAAGTACCCTAATTAACTTTTGTAATTTGAAAAATACACTGGTTTAATTTTTTTTATTACTAAATGTATTGATAAATAAAAAGACTATTTTGACCAGATTTTAATAATACATATTTTTATAAATTAAAATAAAAATCGAAAATTAAATATATGAGAGATATTTAATTAGTAAATCTTAGGATTTTCTCTAAAATATATATTTATATAAATATTTTAATTAGATAAATCCTAAATCAGATAAAATTAATATTTGAGAAATGCCTATACAAATTTAAAACTAGTTTTAGTGGCATAATCTATAGATAAATATATAATATATAAAAATCTTATGATTTATTTTTTCTTTTTTCCCTATGAAAAATATATTTTTATAGAATATTCTATAAATTAGTATAAAATTAAGATTTTAGAATTTATAAATAAAGTAAATTCTAAATATAGATTATTTAGTTTCAAAATGTTATTTTATCTTGATTTTATTAAATAATTTTAAATTATAAGAATTCAAAATAATGTTAATTTAGTCATTTCATACATAATTAATTCTAAATATTTAGAAAATAATAAAGGTGTAGTTTTCAAATTATAAACTAGTTTTGTAACTTTTGTTGTATTTTCCCAAATTTTCTCTAAAGTATGACCATTTTAACAGGACCGGCTCAACATTATTATGGGCCCTTGGACAAAAAAAAAATTTTAACTCCTAAAATTTTATTTTTTAGGTTTTTTACTGAAATTTTTTATTTTAAAGGTTTTTTGTGTAACTTTTTTTATAAATATAAAAATATATACTTATAAAAAAAAATGCATGGACCCTTTTTATTTTAACATTTTAAAATATTTAAAAAAAAATTTTAAAAAAAATATTTAAATATACTGGATCCCTTAATTATTAGGACACGGAGTTGGACACGGGGCGGTCGCACCGATTGTCCCCCCAAGTTAGCCGGCCCTGCATTTTAATTTAAAAATGTGTTGAGTTTTTTACACCAAAAGGCACTTTCTGAAACTCATATAACAAAAGAGGCACTTTCTGAAACTCATATAACAAAAGAGGCACTTTTCATCAACTAGCACACTTTCGGTAGTTGCATTGAATTGAAAGAAACATAACCGAATAAGGCTGAATCAAAGTAGAATGTAAGAAGGAGAACGAATAAGTTTACAGATAAAACGGAAGAATAAAGAAAGCAAGCCATGTCCAATGATGAAAGAAAGAAGTAAAGAAAGCAAGCAACTCATGAGTTTGGTGGTCTGATTCCTTTCCCTAATGATCTGATTCCTTTCCCTACGTTGGTGGTCTCCCCCTTCTCTTTTTCGTATCTCCCTGGGTGGTCTCCCCCTTATTCGTTGGTGGTCTCCCCCTTCTCTTTTTCGTATCTCCCTGGGTGGTCTCCCCCTTCTTCGTTGGTGGTCTCCCCCTTCTCTTTTTGTTATTTCCCTGGGTGGTCTCCTCCTTCTTCTTTGCTGGTCTTCCTCGGCCTCTCTTTCCAGGTAGAGGCTTTCCACTCGGGTAGAACTTGGTTACATTTGTTTTAATCCGAGAACTATGCCGCACATTTGGTGGATTCTCTACTAACGTGTTTACCTCTTCTTCGTCCTCCTCATCCTCCTTGTCTTCTTCAACTTCTTTGTTCGCCTCATCCTCCGTGTCTTCTTCGACTTCTTTGTTCGCCTCATCCTCCTCGTCAAAAGACTGTCGCTCTTCTTCCTCTTCTTCGCCCTCCTCATCCTCCTTGTTTTCTTCGCCTTCTTCGTTCTCCTCATCCTCCTCGTCAAGAGACTGTCGCTCTTCTTCACACCAAGAGGAATTTTGAATCTGTAAAAGTTCTTCATGAAAAGCGGAAGTTTGAGGCGGTGACTCTTCTTCTCGATGAGAAGGGGAATTTTGAGGTGGCTGAACATGAGGCTGTGGCTGAATATGAGGCTGTGGCTCAACATGAGGCTGTGGCTCAACATCATCAGGAAAATTTTGGTTGGCTTGATCTCTTTGGTAGAGATCATCCCAAAATATTTTCTTTTTCTCTACCATCAAAACATGTTTCCATGTTTTGATAGTCGAGTGATATGTTTTGGCTTCTTGGACTGTTTCCACCAGATGTTGCTCATCAGTTGTAGGTAACAAAAGAGACTCGATCTCCTGTAAAAAGCAAAAGAGAACATCACATTCAAGATACTTGCTCTATGCTTCAGATTCAAGATTATTTCGCTGCAAGAATGATTTCAGGGAAAAAGCTTGAGAGAAATCGGAAACCAATTTGAGATGCTTCTTAATTTATTGATTCCTTAGACTTCATATAGAATAGAAACCATCTTAGAAAAGAAACTATCTTGGCAGACTTGATCATTTTAAACAGCAGACTTCTGATTTTTCAACAGCAGACTTCTGATTTTCAACAGACTTCTCAACACTATTAAAAGATTTAATGTTATCTTTATTTTGACACTTGACAATAATTAATTTTCAAATAAACATAATAAAGTAGGTTCATCATCTGAACCAAACCAAAGCATCAAAATTGAGTTATGCAGAAAAGATTAGGCGATGAGGTAGGTACCCTATGAGTATTCTTCTAATCTAATCGGTTATTTTCAAGATATCTTCTGTTGTCAGTTACATTATTTTCTAAAGGAACATGCTTGTTCAAGAATTCTAACCTTATCAGTTCCAATTTCCTTGTATATGTTCTGAAGTAGATAGCCTTTTTCACCGGTTTTGAGAAACTTCTTCCTGCACATTCTAGGACATGTACTCACTGCTCCTTCTACATCAACTCTATATTTTTTTCTTGAGCGGTGCAATACACTCAAAAGGCAATATCTGCAAAAAGAAAGTCCATTATTATCAACAGACCGTTGTAAATCTCGAGATAGTGTACAGTAGTAGTTCGAGGAAGGGTTATTAGAAATATAATAACTTTAACTCTAAAGGAGTAATGAGTAATGAAAGTCCATGATAGATACCTCTAGAGGAGTAATAAAGCACGGTATAGACCATGTCCATGAATCCTCTGTGCCTTTGATTTTTTTGACCATATCTTTAAGACTCTCTAGGCAGTAAAGAAATGATAGAGTGCCCCAAGGAAAGACTTCACAGAGACTTAGATCATCCACAATCTTCAGGAAGAACGTATTTATATAACCTTTCCCTATGTTCTTCTTTCTGATAAGGACAGAACCTATGAAGAAAAGCAATGCCATCTTCGAAATATCTTCATTATTCTCTTCCATGGAGATCAGACATTTACGGACGTCTTTGATATCTACCCTTTGTGTATCTCCAAAGTATTTCTTAGCAAACTCTAGACTTAGACTATGCCTCTCTTCAAAAAATTTCTCATACTTTGATGGGAGTTCATCACAGCATAACCCACTTAACAAAGCATGTTCCCTAATGGAATATCTTGTGGGAATTCCATTTACAACAAACCAGCATTCACCATCCTGAATGTAAGCTGTCCTAAGAACTAGAGCCCACAATCCTGTGAGCTTATGGCAACTTTCTCTAGGCATATGAAATATATGCTGGAACTGTGGGTGATCCTTAAACCACACAGCCTTACCCTTCAATTTTTTCTCTATGATCTCAACTGTTTTAGTAATATTGCACATCGAGTCCATCCTACATTTCCGTGTATAAAAGGATTGATCAAGTACTAATTCGTGAGGTGGAGGAACAGATCTGTGCACCAAATCCAAAAGAAAAGAAAAGAACTAATTAGTAATATATCTCTGAAATAGCATTCAACATCAAAAATTCAAAAAACTTAACAAGTTCTCTTGGTTTAAAGGTTTTTTGTGTAACTTTTTTTATAAATATAAAAATATATACTTATAAAAAAAAATGCATGGACCCTTTTTATTTTAACATTTTAAAATATTTTGAAAAAAATTTTAAAAAAAAATATTTAAATATACTGGATCCCTTAATTATTAGGACACGGAGTTGGACACGGGGCGGTCGCACCGATTGTCCCCCAAGTTAGCCGGCCCTGCATTTTAATTTAAAAATGTGTTGAGTTTTTTACACCAAAAGGCACTTTCTGAAACTCATATAACAAAAGAGGCACTTTTCATCAACTAGCACACTTTTGGTAGTTGCATTGACAAAATACTACCCCTGACTTACCTTTCACCCTTTCGAGTTATTTACGTCTCAGTAAACACAAATGTTACTGCTCTGCTACACGAAAAAATTAGACGAGGATAAGATCTCATTTCCTTCCGCTCGAAGACCTAATCATCAGAGAACTGGCAAATCGGCAGCGTCATTGGAGGATTCAAGTCAATTCGAACACAAAGCCACCAATGATTCAAGCCGCTCAGTCAAAAACTCTAATCCCAGAAGCCCAGATTTCGTTCCACCATACCGGAGAAATCTTCACAGCCCAGAAATTATATTTACAAGGGAACCAAATTCAACTCCCATAAAGAAGATGCTTTTTATTTCTAATCAAGTCCAAACTTGGGCCATCTTCGTTTGAATAGTTTGATTAGAATTGAGAGAGAGAGAGAGAGAGAGAGAGAGAGAGAGAAAGAAAGAAAGAGTGAGAGATAGAGGAGGGTTCCAGGAAAGCTCTATGACGGATTCAAACGAGGTCTTCGTTTCCAAATCCATCGTCGCCATTATTCTCGGTAATGGAAAGTAAAACGATTTTATTTGACCGATTCAAAGAAGATGCTTTTTATACACTGATATTGTATATGCGTTTGTGTCCATTAGCGTTAATCCATGATAAGGTGTCCATCATCCTCATGTATTTGACCAAGCACTCTTATCCATGCTTATGACATCCTCGTGTATTTGACCAAGACCCTGTCCACAGGACAGTATCCACAAGACAATTATTGATGGACATGATTGTGGGGGATTGGATGATGAGCGTGGCTTACTCGTTCTTGAGGAAGAATTGCCGGAGCCCAGACTTGATGTTGAATATTCCTCACATTTGTTTAATTAAAGTGGGCATGGACTATTACTTGTAACTTTGTAAGCGAGTGATAAAGTGTTTCAGTTACTAAAATTCATGTGATATCTTGGGTTTTTTTTTTTAGTACAGATCTGGTGAAATTATGTTTCTTTTGTAAAAAACTAATGTATACAGATTTTTATTTTTGAAAGATTTGATCATATTAACACTATTTATCCCTCCATGTATCAGTAGAGAGAAATTCCAAGTTCATTTACATAATCGAACGAGTGGACACATAAGTATGGATAACAGCAAGTGGATATGTCTGAGTGGATAGCCTGGTGTCCACGAGTATCATTACATGAAATTGTGGTTATTGGATTGTGTCCATGTAGTGTGTTCATAAGATTGATTCCGTGCGGTGTGTCTATGAGATTGTGTCCATGAGAGTGTGTTCATCCGGTGAGATTGTGTCTATGAGAGTGTGTTCATCAGGTGAGATTGTCTCCAAGAGAGGGTGTTCATCCGGTGCGCCCATGAAAAAGTGTCCATGAGAGAGTGTCCATGAAAGTGTGTTCATCCTGGGTGCGTCCAGAGTGTGTCCATGAGAGAGTGTCCACTTCTATTGTCCATTAGCTTGTGTACGTACATTCGAACACAAAGATATAGGTTCCCGTATGATTATTTACCATTCACAACTCGTTCCAGGCACGAAAAGTAAAGGTAAAAAGATCATTACTATGCTTAGCGACCTCATGAGGTTGAATAATATGCTAAGTGGGTGAGAACGTTTTTAGGGAAACTGAAGGAATAATCAATCTTTTACCAATTGTTGTCACTTGATGATGAATGTGTTTATTGGGGTTAGCCTGTTCTTGGAGTCTTGGAATCTGCCTAAGAGAATCTCGAGTTAAAATTTTTGGGCTTTAAAGGAAAACATGAACATTTCTTATTCTGATTTCAAGTCTACTCCATAATTTGTGTCGTTGAATCGAGTTTCAAACATTAATTAATATACAACGATGCATTAGTTGCAAATTATCTAGAAGATGCAAGTGTGGTTACTTAGTCTTGATTGGTCACAAAACAAGTTTGTGTGGATATATATATATACATAAAACCCTGAATGTACAGTCTGAGTTTAAAATTATCATAAAACAAGTTTGTGTGGATAAATTAACATGGATAACTAACATGGACACAACCGCATTGATAGAAACAAGTGGATACATAAGCATGGATATATAGGAACGAGGGACAGATAAGCATGGATAGGAACGAGTGGATGCTATATATGTCCATGATTATCTTCTCCATTCGTTTGTGTTAATGAGATTATGCGTTTGATTCCATGAGATTCATTAAAACTTTTTTCGTCCACCAGATTCTGTCCATATAGATGTATATAAAGTTACCCGGTTTCATATGATTAATTACACTTCGATTCGTTATATTGTCCATCACTATCTAATCCATTTGTTTGTGTCCATAAGATTGTGTCAACGAGTTTGTGTCTGTGCGTTTGGGTACACGAATTAGCCATGGAATGTGGACAGTTAGCCGTGGACTGTTATTCGTTTGTGTCCATAAGATTGTACATTCACTTTAAGTTAACCACAATACTATGTTATTTAGAACTATAACATCCACCTATCCACTTAGTATTTTACAGGTGTGACCAATTGAAAGTATCCACTACACAAGGTACTTGTGGATGAACACCTTCTCTCGCCTATACAACCCTTAACTGTCTACATTGCCCACACATTCATCCATGACAAACCGTCCGAACATCATATACGCTTCGTCGACACTTGATATATCATGGTTTTTACTCATTTTTGGATCATGATATAAGTGATTTTATAAAGTTTTTTGGTATTTTTAGAGTCCTATTAGAGTCTTTACAGGTTCAGGTACGTTTTGAGCATAATTGGAGATTTTGGAGCATTTTGGAGCATTGTGGAAGAAGCTGCTGAAAAGATGAAGTTGTGATGAACAGTGTCGATGAACAGTGTCGATCGACACTGTTGGTGTCGATCGACACCAAGTTTTCCAGTTTCCAGAATCGAGAAGTTTCCATGTTTTGAAGAAAAGGAAATCTCCAAAACTTTTCAAATCTTCAAAGGAATTGAAGATTCGTACCTAGGCCTATAAATATAGTTTTTCAGCCATTGTTTAGGCACATTCTCATACTTTAAGATTCATAGAAGTTTAGGTTTTTGGAGAGAAGAATTTGTCTCCTTTAGAGCAAATTTGGAACTCCTTTATTTTCTTCTATTGATTTCTCTTATGCTTTCTATTCAAATTATGATTTCTGTTTCATTGATCATGTCTGAGCAGTTTGCTTGTTAGGTTTAGGTTTTTTCAAGGGTGATTATGAATTGTTAGGACGAATTAAATTGTTAGGATAAAATCATTAGAGTTCTTCATCTGGATTTGTGTTTAATGCTGATTTTAGCTTCATGACCTAGAATCTGATCTTAGGTTAATTAATAGATGCGAGAGTATTATTGATTGCCTGAACTAGTGTTAGATGAGCAAAATACATATTCGCAAAGAGATTTGGTTTAGGATTTTGTGAACAATCGAACCTGAACTTTAATGCTTGTCTGAATTGTTTGAATTCGCAAAGAGATTTGGTTTTCTTGAATTTAGGCATAGATAATCTTCGCAGCGAGAGTTGGTTGATTTTACATTAGTGTTTCGAGTTCAAGAACGGATCTTAATATTTCCTAACATTCGCCTAGACCTAGAATTTAGATCACCTGAGAATTTCCCTGAACCTAGCGTTTTGTCTCCTGAAGTTTACATCGTTTTTAATCGCTTTCTGTCTTTTATTATTCTTCCTAGCTTAATTCGAATTTAGAAAACTGCTGTGTGACTATCCCTTCTCTGTGGATTCGATCCCTAAATACTACCGTGATCTCTTAATTTGAGAGAGTTGCTTAGGGTAAATTTGATCCATATCAAATTTTGGCGCCGTTGCCGGGGAAGGAATTAGTTGTCTACAGATTTCTAGTATTAGAATTTTGTCTAGGTTTTTATTTTTGTTTTTGTTATTGATTTAGTTTCTTATTCTTGGTTTCAGGTGTATGCTTAATCGCAGTACCAGGAGCAACAAATATCAGGAGCTAATCAGACTTGATAACCAGGCGCTAGCACATCTAGAACGAACAAACCGAAAAGCTGCGAAGGCGTCGATCGACACCAATAGCATCGAACGACACCCTTCGCAGACAGAGATGGCGGAGCTTGTGATTTTGATAAGGGATGAAGCTGGAAATCTGTTCGATACGGAAGGGCACCGAAGGAACATCCAAGGCCAGAAAATAGATGAGAACGGGGCTGTTCTCATCGAGCCAGAAGGTGTCGATCGACACAACATCTGTGTCGATCGACACCGAGCACCTGCAGAAGCTGGACGTGGAAGAACACTTGGCGAGTACAATCGCCCAGACCAGTTCTATGCTAATAGAGCTGCGATCCGTCCTCCTGCATTCCAAAGGAATGACTTCGAGCTGAAGCCTGCTTACTTCCAGCTCGTAGCTCAGAATCCTTTCCATGGTCTTCCCAACGAGCACCCCATGGATCATATTGAGAGATTCGAAGATTTGGCTTCAAGCATCAAGGCCAATGGAGTTACATATGATTATCTTTTCTGCAAGATTTTCCCTTACTCGCTTGCTGGAGATGCATCATACTGGCTGAAGCAGCTGCCACCAGGATCCTTGACTACATGGGAAGATACAAAGAATGCATTCCTTTTCAATTTCTTTGATGACGCGAGATCTGAAGAGCTAAGGATGAAGATCACCACATTTTCGCAAGGACCCACTGAAGCATTCAAAGCTTCTTGGGTGAGGTTCAGATCTTACCAGAGGGACTGCCCACATCATGGATTCAGCGAGCCGCAACTCATCAGAATCTTTTACCGAGGGACTGATTGGAGGTACCAGATGGCCTTAGACGCAGCTAGCAATGGCAATTTCAACACCAGATTCCCTGCGGACGCAATAGTGCTTATAGAGAATTTGGCCTCTAGTAACAGCACCAAGAACGCAGACTTCGAAAGAAGACAACACGCTGGAGCCAATGGAGGAAGCCAAATTGCAGAAGTCAATAAGAAGCTGGACATTTTGATGGGGAAGAAGCAAGTTCACTTTGCAGAAGTGGATACTTTTGAACGTGAGGAAGAAGAAGTTAACTATGTCAATGGAGCTGGTTTTCAAGGACAGAGGTTCAACATTCATCAAGGCTATGGTTCTTCCTACCAGAAGCCTTTTCAGAGCAACAACTTCCAAAGAACTTATGGTTCTTCTTCCTACCAGAAGCCTCCTGCACAAGACAACAAAATGGAGTCCATGCTAGAGCAGATCTTGGAAGGCCAACAGAAGATGACAGTGGATTTCAACGGGAAAATCGACGACCTGTACACCGATCTGAATGGAAAGATTGAGAGCATACACTCTCACATGAAGAAGCTGGATGTACAAGTTGCTCAAACCGCAGAAGCTGTTCATAGGCAAGAAGGATTTCTTCCTGGGAAGACTGATACAAATCCCAGACACCATGTGAATGCCATCACGACAGGGAGCAGAAGCAAGCTGGAACCAGAGGAGAAGGAGAATCTGAGTGATGAAGACCTTGTGGAGCTGGAGGAAATTGAAGAACAAGCTCCATACTTCCCTGCGAATCCAGTGTCGATCGACACAGAGGAGTGTCGATCGACACCCGAAGAACATAGCAAAGTCGAGAGCTCGAGCCCGTGTGTCGATCGACATAAGGCTGGTGTCGATCGACACCAGGCCCAGAATTCACCAAATCGACCTGAAGCTTCGACAATTGCAGAAGAAAGGGTGTACAAGCCTAAGATACCCTACCCCCTGCCTCCCAGAAGATCTAAACAGGAGAGAGAAGAAGCCAGATGCAAGGAGATGATGAGTAAGTTGATGGTTGAGCTATCCTTTGTTGATGTAGTCCAACTTTCACCTGCATTAAGAAGATATGTCAAGAGAATGGTTGCAAACGGTGTGAGTCATGAAGAAGGAGCATTGCTTACCAGAGACATTAACGCAATTCTCTTGAACATAGTTCCAAGAAAGAAGAAGAAGAAGTGGGTTTCTGAACAAGTCAATGCTGTGATGCAGAGAAGGATTCCAGAGAAGTTAGCTGATCCAGGGAGCTTTATGCTAGATTGCTCAGTCTCAACAGGAAGGTTTCCTCACTCTCTCTGCGATTTAGGTTCAAGTATCAACTTGATACCATACTCTGTTGCTGTGAGACTTGGAATGACTGATTTCAAGCCAAGCAGAATCTCTATAATCCTGGCTGATCGATCAAAGAGATTCCCAGAAGGTGTCTTGGAAGATGTTCCCCTGAAGATTGAAGGCTGTGTAATTCCCAAAGACTTTGTGGTTTTGAAGTATGATGAAGAACCTGCAGACCCTCTTATTCTGGGAAGATCATTCTTGGCTTCAGCTGGTGCCATCATCGATGTGAGAAGAGGGAAAATGGAGCTTGATTTAGGTGATGTTGTCATGAGCTTTGACATGGACAAGTTGAGAGGACCATCTACCATTGATGGCCAAGCTTATTCAGTAGAGATTTCCATGGATCAAGACCCAATCCGAGAAGCTTCTTACGACATTACTACTGGGTATGTCAAGGAGCTTGATACTGAAAAGCAAGAGGACAAGCTGGTTATTCAAGAGGCATTGGCTGCGAATTCTGAGAAAGATGTGGAGATTGAAGAGTGGGGTGGAAATGATCATCTCTTCGGGACTATGAGCAGAGAAGATGTTCGAATCAATGACAAGTTAACGGAGGACGACGTTTTCATCATAGAAGCAAGGATTGCAGAGCTGAGTTGCAGAAAAAGTGAAGACATTCGAGCTACTGACGTAGTGTCGATCGACACCACTTGTGTCGATCGACACCCTCCACGGATCACTCCAGAAGCTGCTTCTAATGCTGCAAGTCCATTATCTTTGGTCAAAAAGGTGACTCCCAATCCTTCTGCCCATAAACCTCGACGGAAGCAAAGGTACGCATCTCCTGGAATGCATTTCAAACCTCCTGATATTGTCAAAAAAGATTTCAAAGGTTCAAAAGCTGCTGCGCACTTATCCAAGCCACGAGATTCTCGTAGAGGGCTTGCTGTTTCTTTTGATGCTGCTGCAGGAAAACGAAGTGTCCCACCCGAACTCAAGGCCGCCCTGCTACTGTTCCTCATTTCCTTGGTTGCTTTCATGATCCTAATGCTTATACACTGCCATGGATGAGAAGACATTCGTCTGGGAAGCATTCAATGCCACCCTCTGATCCACCAGACGTTTTAACCCCGACACAGTCAAGCTAATGACTGTAAACGAGCGCTGAGTGGGAGGCAACCCACTGTTAGGTATGTTTTTCTTTTTATTTTGTTTTGGTTTTTACTAAATTCTAGTTTTAGTCAGTTGAAAAAAGGCGATATTAGGCTCGACATTGACCACTATTTGGTCTTTTATATTGTTTCTAATCTTTATTTTAGCTAACTTCGGACTTGGTAACACTGGGGACAGTGTTGTTTAAGTCTGGGGGAGGTGATTACTGACGTTGTGCTTTGTTTTGAGAGTCAAAAACGTTTTTGTTTTATTGAGTCAAAATCAGTGAAATTTTCAGTTTTCAGAAGAACTAACCACAGAAGATTGACACTTGAAGGACCATTGCTGTAGTAGTTGAGTGCGGGTCTTACTAAGTAGAAAGCTGCAAGTGGATCAGTCTATTAGGGCGAATTCAGATCCCCTTACATGAACTAGGTATGCGCAGAACTTGATTCCTCTTTCAGCTTTGATAAGATTAGAAATCTGCAGTCTCTCCTTGATCTTCCCTTGAGAAAAGAAAAGAAATAAAAAGTCTGAGAAGGAATAGTGCAAAGAACCTCATGAGCCTGTCTCCTCACAAGGAACAATATTAGTGAGAGCTCATGAACCTGTCTCCTCACAAGGAACACAAGTAGGAGTAGCACTATTCCAAGACTTAAAAGAACAAGAAAAAGTCAATGAAAAGATCTGTAGAACACCCAGAAAATGGGCAGCAGTTGACTAAGGGAAGAGAAAATAGGAGAGCTGTAGAAAGTATATCTTGTTCAGGCACTAAGGAAGGGAAAGAATCAGAAAATTTTTGTAGCATTACCACTGTTAGAGTTCGAAATTTACAGAAGAAAGGATCTGGATTTGAACTGGGAGATTGCTAAGCTTGTGGTAAGTACACTGAACATTACCTAAGGTTGACTCTATAGCATGTGGATTCAAGAGTGTTAACATCTGTGGCGTTCTGAAGGTTAGCTGGATCTTTCGGTTTTCAAACTTCGACTCTATA
>JAHZTW010000001.1:445790365-445852433 GCA_020283515.1 Alliaria petiolata | reverse complement strand
ACAAATCTATATTCACAGCAACAAGACCAATTGGATACAATCTAACGTAACCACCATCAACGAGCTCCCAATCCATCGTCTCCACAAACTTCTACCTAATTCTCCACTTTCGATTCGTCTACAATGGAAGATAAACCCCATATAAGCAGATTTGCTTGCAGATTCAACAATGGTCTTTGTCTTCTCCGCCAGATCAGACAAAGCCTTACTCCTGCGCAGATTCGATCTCCAATCAAGATAGATGCGTCAGAACTCGACTGCCCCACAAACCTCACAAGAAGAGGAAAGGAATCAGAACATCAGACAATCCAGCCGCGCTTGTACCTAAACGACGAAATTAGCTAAATTTCTTTAGCCGTTGTTTTTCCGAAAAATTCCTTAGCCATCGTTTTTCCGAAGGAGGAGAGAGAGAGAGAGAACCTGTTTGATCTTGATCGGCGTCGTTGACCGAGATGCAGATCTGAAGAAAGGAAAGACAAAGAAGAAGCTAACCTAGACATAATTTTTTCTAAAGCTCATCCCTAATCAAAACCCACCGAACTCAGATTTTTGCTAAATTTACCCAATTAGGAACTCACGGTGAACAAATCCCGATTACTCCGACGTTAACCACCAGCCACTATTCGTCAACCTAGTTGGCGACTCTGAAGACACAAAACACCGTTACTAATTTTTTTACCCTTTTCTGCAAAAACTAAAAGAAGGCTAAAATAGGAATTGTCTTCATCAAAAGTACACACAAAGTGCCTCAGTTGCACAAAGTGCCTAAAATGAAAATGAAAGTGTTGAAAGAGCCTTTGTGTGTAAATGTCTCAAAGGTGTTAGCTCATAGGTTCTTCTTTTTTGGCGACCAGGACACGCGTTATAGATATTCATAGGAGGAAGAAAAGTAGATTGTCCATCCCACGTATTGGGCTTGAAGTTGAGTGTGGCCCATCGAAGAAATACATAATTTGTTTTGCTATTTTTAATTTGGTTTTTTGTAATCGTCGAATCTGTAAAATCGTTTTTATTAAGTTTTATCTTCTCTGTCTCGTTTGTTGTATTGGGCAGAAACTTTCCACTCAGTTTTGTCTCATATTATTTTTACAAATCGGTTCATACCAAACAAATAAAATGTAGTGAACTTTTTGAATCTAATTGTCAAAACAGGCACCAGGTTATGTAATCTGTTTTATAGGATCAATTCTATTTTTGTTAAGAAGTTCTATCCACTTCTTTTGTAAGAGACTGTTTATTCTTTGTTATCTATTCTTATTATCTAACTTTTAGTAGATTTTCTATTTTCTTATATAGAATAAGTTGTACATTTTTTTGTGTTTGAAACGAATTCATGAACTGTTGACATAAATTTGAATTCGATTTCACAGATTTCGAGAGCAAGTTCGAAATTATTAGTATATGCTAAAAAATTCTTTATAAAGATGGGAACCCAATAAGCTCTAACAATTTCATTCACTCTAAATCTTTTGAACAAATACGATTATGGACCTCTCTAGTACTATTATTATCTTAATTCTTAACCAACTCATTAACAAAAAACAAGTAACTCTATGAAAACTAAGCAAAATATATTTAAGAGTACAAAAAAAACGAGAGTAATGTCTTATCTTATGTTTCAAGTTTGGAGATGAACGCAACAACTCAACAAAAGGCTCCTCAACTGCAAAAATGATTCATATGAAAGCAACAAAGATTCAGATGACCATTGAAAGGGTATCCTCTAACTTATGTGTAAATTTTAGTACAGATATCTTCAAGACAAATGATTAGACAATGAATGAACAAGAAGGTGCACAAACGAGGCAAGGACAGGAGATTCGAGCAGGCTAAAACCAAGCCACGTGACTGTGAACCATTTCTTGAAGAAATCAAGCCTTGAACCAGATCTTACAACACATTTGGTAGCTTCTTTCTTTAATCAAAAGATTCAAGACTCCATAAAAACCAATCAGAAGCTTGTCATTTGATAATCTGTGGTCTGTTGCCACGAGTTTTCGATCTGGTTTTGTGGACTTTGGGTGGTGTATCAACCGTTAAAGCATACATTCTCACAGAAAATAACTCTTGCGGAAGACCCTTTTGATCCTGGCAAATGGTTTTGGAGAAAAAGACTGTTAAATTCCAAACCAATAGTTCTTAGATACGGTCTCAATATAAAAATACAGACAAGAACTCGACCTTTGTTTGATAGAGATGTAACCCACACCGACGAAAGAGCTGTTTGAAATACGGATCCGATCTGGTGATGCTACGATCCTCTTTATCCAAAACAAACCCTGCGCAAAACAAAAGAAAGTATACGCATTTTTGTATCAGAGATTTGTTTTTCCATAAGAATGTCAAAGTGAGGGTCATAAAACAGACCTTTCTTAGCGAGATTCTCTTTCACGACGAAGAAACCACCGGGTTTAAGGCAGCCCTGAGATCAACCAAGAACACATGAGATTAATCAGTAAAAGCACAGTGCATAGGAACTATGGTTATACTTGACCTGTAACAGAAGAGAAGAGACAAAGTCTTTACCTTTGCTCGGTTGAAGAAAGAAACAAAATCATCGTCGGTGAGATGCCCAATGCACCATTGAACCCATATGACATCGTACCTTCCAGCAGCTGGAGTAAACTCCTATGAATATATAAACATTCACAGAGCAAAAGTGAAGGAGAATTGAAAACAAAAGATAAGATACAGGAAGCAGAAAAAAGTTACTTCAAGAACGATACCTGAAGCGGGACACATAAAAAGTTAGCTGCTTTGTGCGTTTCTGATCCCGCAGACGCCAAATTTTCACGCGCTGCATCGAGAAACTGCGCCACAGGCTCAAGTAGATCAACCTGGATCAAGAAAAGGGTTCATCAAATGATGACTTAAAACAGAGAAGAACAGAACCTAAGTTATAGAATCAGAGAAGAAAACATTCACCTCGTTGAAGTACCGTATCAGTAGATTCTTGGTGATCCTCCCAATGCCAGATCCACAATCTGCAAAAACAAAGTTGTGTGATTTGCAAGAAACACATATGTAAAAAAAAGCAATAAACACTAATGAAAGGAGAGTTACCAAGAGCTACTAGATGCTGATTTGCTCCTCCATTAACTAATCTTTCTTGCATAAGAGTCTTGAGAAAAACCTCACTTCCTATTATATCAGCATCATTCACATGCCCATATCCTCCTAATACTCCATCAACAGAAGCTTCAACACCCTTAATCAAGAACATAAACACACAAATACAACTAATTTTACTCCATTTTCAGCTTTAGAATCCATACTAAACATGTCAGCTTAACAAGGCAATCAAATCTAAGAAAACTGTACAGAGAACTAACCAAAGAAAAATGTAAACTCTGAGATTACAAAATCGAAATTAAGCCAAAGAAAATGAAAAATTCGGAAACTTACTTCCCAGTAAGAAACTCCGTCTCTGTACCACTGAGTTTTCTTCGTTTCATCTCCATCTTCTCCAATCTCTTCTCTCCACATCTCTTGTGCGCTATTGAACTCTTTCCCTTCGGAATCAACGCCACAAACCTCCATCGGATCCAATGAGCGNGCTTCAACACCCTTAATCAAGAACATAGACACACAAATACAACTAATTTTAGTCCATTTTCAGCTTTAGAATCCATACTAAACATGTCAGCTTAAGAAGGCAATCAAATCTAATAAACTGTACAGAGAACTAAACAAAGAAAAATGTAAACTTTGAGATTACAAAATCGAAATTAAGCCAAAGCAAATGAAAAATTCGGAAACTTACTTCCCAGTAAGAAACTCCGTCTCTGTACCACTGAGTTTTCTTCGTTTCATCTCCATCTTCTCCAATCTCTTCTCTCCACATCTCTTGTGCGCTATTGAACTCTTTCCCTTCGGAATCAACGCCACAAACCTCCATCGGATCCAATGAGCGAGCTATAACGTTTATTCTCTCTCTTCTCCGATGGTGCAGAGACGGCGGCGAAGCAAACGGCGGCGAGATATGGTTTTGGTGGTTGCAATGGAAGTGTCCAGTGGGAACAAATGGGCTGTAAAGGGAAAGGGACATTTCTTTTTGTTATTGGGCTTTTTAGGGTTTCGTGGCTTTTTTAATTCGAAGCCGGGTCTCGGACTATCCAGAACTCAACCCGACTCGCTTTCGTATCTTTTAACGGGTCAAAGTCAAACTAAGCTTAACTAGATAACTCTGACATGTCTCTGTCTGTTAAATTGGAAAACAAAACAATGTGAAATGTGAACGTTATTAACGTGAAACAGAACAAACTAATCTTGTCTTATACATCGTCAACGGTCAAAAAGAGAATCATTTTCTTATTTTAGTCTCTAAATATATGTATTACCAATTTTTGACAACGTCGAGATCATAGCAGATTTTAGTTTAACATAACTATACTAGTTTTTTTCTAATTTTATAAAAGAAAGGTATCAATCCTGACCTAATAAAAAAAAAGTATCTTTTCTTAACAATTTCGCTTAGAATTTACTAATTTTCTACGTAATTTACTTTTCTAAATTTAAATTCAAACATTTTAAAGAAAACAAAATAAAAATATGAGGTGTATAATTCTGATTGGACCAACATTATAAACATTTATAAGTCTCCGCCTCGTGATTCAAAAGTCTTTAAATAAAAAAAAAAACAGAGTAATTAGTCTCTGCCTCGTGATTCTTCTCTAGTCTCCGATTATATTTACAGAGCAAGTAACAAGAAGAAGAAGAAAGAGACTAACAATGGAGATCATCAGTAACGAGAAGAAGAAACTCTCGAGACAATCATCATCTTTCAGGCTACGAAGTCCGAGTCTAAACGCTCTCCGTCTCCACCGAATCTTCGACCTATTCGACAAAAACAGCGACGGGTTCATCACCGTGGAAGAACTGAGTCAAGCTCTCTCACGACTCGGCCTCGACGCCGATTTCTCCGAGCTCAAATCAACCGTCGAGTCTTTCATCAAACCGGAACAAACCGGACTCCGGTTCGACGATTTCGCAGCACTCCACAAAACCTTGGACGAATCTTTCTTCGGAGTAGACTGCGAGTGCGACGGGTCTCCGGAATCAGATCTTGAAGAAGCTTTCAACGTGTTCGATGAAGACGGTGACGGATTTATCTCCGCCGTGGAATTGCAAAAGGTTTTGAAGAAGCTAGGGCTTCCTGAAGCCGGAGAGATCGAGCAAGTGGAGAAGATGATTGTCTCTGTTGATAGCAATCACGACGGTCGCGTTGACTTTTTCGAATTCAAGAACATGATGCAAACTGTTCTTGTCCGTTCCTCTTGATTAATCTTCAAAACATAATTCTCGTTTGATTTCTCTCTTTGAATGCAAAACAATTTCAGATAGAACTTGTGTAATGTTTGTTACAAGAAAAGAAATTATGTTCTGGTTTTGGCCTGATCCAAACTTTTTTTTGTCCGGATCTAAGAAATTTTGGTTTGAAAAAAAGGGTTTATTTGAGCTTGATTCGGCCCACTAGCCCCCCCCCCTCCCTAATTATATAACTTGCAAGTTAAGTTAGGTTTATGTGATCTTGAATCGGTTGGTGTCAAAGAAGTTGAAAACGTCACAATTTTAATCCCACATGGTAACTATTAGTAATTTCATAGAGTACAACCATTAGTTACCAATTGGCTTTGGAGTTGTATAAAACTCATTCATGGATCTTCCCTAGAGTATCAAAACCCTCACCCACAAGGGTACATTCAATTTGAAAAAGAAAAGGGTAATATAACGATACGAGATGATAAAGAGATCCATGATCGACCTATCGTCTAAAATGGGAAAGATCCATGAGCCAAAGCCAATTGGTTTTTTTTTTTTTTTTTTTGCTGGAGAGAGTCATAATCATTGATCTTGTATGGCGGGGAGAACATCAAAACTTTGGAAAACACAGAAAAATCCAACCAATCTCAGAAATCATTCTTAAACTAACGCAACTGCAGCCCCACGAAACCCCAAAGTCTTACATGTGAATCAAGCATCCATATGAAAGATTCACATGTAACTTATAGATGTTTACATAAATGTTTGCAAGTTTTATGAGAAAAGAAGCAAATGGAACCGGTTTCTCGGGTACGGGATCCGAAACCCATACAAAAATTGTAGTTTTATGGGAAAATGGATAAAGATTCTAGTGTCAAAAGTGAAAATGACTTGAGAGATTGATGGAGAGCGGAAGTTATAACTTATAAGTCATAACTGTGTGCACTAAAACCCACACTCAGATATTTGTAGAGTGATTGAATAGATTGGAGAAAGGATAGGTAAGAATCTCTTTATAAACCGAAGAATATAAGGCTTAGAATGAATAAGTGGATTGTATTGATCAAAACGAGTATTTGAGTACAAGAGTATGAGAATATGAGAGCTCGCAGTAAATACAATTTGAGAATTAGGTAAAAGTTAGCCTATCTATGACGACTCGTGCTCCTTATATAGCCTCTCTCGATCTCCAGCTGCTGCGCGAATATCGGGCTGCTGCGCGAATATCGGGGACTGTTGCACGTGCTCTGGATATCTCGGGGGTTGCTGTTGCACCGAGCTCCGGATCTTGCCGGATACTCGCCTAACTGCTGACTTAATCTCGATCCTTATCCGTGTGCGGTAGCTCGAGGGTCTGCTGAAGATGCAAAGATGGGCCATATTTCTGATGGATCGTCATAGATGGGCTTGAGGTGATTCCTTGATGGGCTTCACGGTGGACCGGATTTAGGTGCTAAATCCAGCTCCAACAGTTGCCCCTCAGCCCGTTAAGTGAGGTGCGAGCTTAATGGGCGGAAGACAAATTTTAAAAGATTATGATTTTGAGATGAGTGAAAACTTGGTTAAGTATGAGCGAGAGCTCGACTTGTATTGCACAAGTTTCACGTAGTTGTGAACGAGAGTTCAATGAGTGATGTTTTGCTTAAGTGCGAGCGAGAGCTCGTACTTAACTGTTTGAATTTTATGTTAGCGAGAATTCGTTTAGTTACGAGCAGGAGCTCGAACCAAGTTGTTTTGAATTCTCACGAGTACGAACAAGGGTTCGGTTTTGGTGATTGACGAGAATTTGTTTAGTTTTGAGCGAGAGCTCGAACTAAGTTGTTTAAATCTCGTGGAAGGACGAACAAGGGTTCGGTTTTGTTAACTTGCTTGCGAGCGAGAGCTCGACGTTTGCCTGACTCGAGTTTGTTTAGGCTGTTGTTGTTTTAAGCAAGATTTGATTGATCGAGAGTTCGATTGAGCTCCCAATGTGTTGTCTGGCCAGACGTTGTTTAGCGGATCAAATTTGTTTTTGATCTCGTGTGCTCAATTGCGTCTAAATGTGTCACATATCGTTTTAAGAGACCGTGAGTGAAACTCGAAAAGAGTTTGAGTCGTTGAGACTGTAAGAAGTTTATGAGTATGGTGGCTGGACTCGAGGGGTGAGCTGCCTACGTACCCTGCTTGGGGGATCAAGCCTTAACGTAGTTCGATTGTATTACTATTTAAAAATAGTAGCGTTTGAGGTTCATGGGATTCCATGGACGCAATTCTTTTCGAATTAAGCTCGGGAGCTCGATTCGCGTGCTTGCGCATCTTTCAGGATGAGCATCACTGATGCGTACCTGAGTGACAAGGTTTCGATGTTTCGCGAGCTCTTGGCGTAATTTTTATGCAGAAGAGCTCGCAGCTTGTCTAAAGCAGGGAGTTTGATTCGTTTTGAAAACTTTGTAGAGATCTACGAGCTCCCAATGTCTGTGATTACCTTCGATAGCTCGAATTCGACTTCGTCGAGTCGTGATACGAGTGCGTTGTCGTGATGTTTTTCTAGGTCCAGTGTTTCGTTTTCGAGAAATGTTATCTCGTGATCTGGACTTTCTAGAGGTGTTTGTGCTCTAGAGTCTGTTTCGAGCTTTCGTTGGAAAGCCTTCGTTGGGTTCTATCGGATTCCGATAAAACAATGAGCCTCCAGAGATAAAATTTATTCATTTCGGGATGGAGGTCTCTACACCCCCCCCCCCTTTCCGATAAAGTCTAAGCTTTTGGAGGCGTTGGCATAATATCTTTCTAGGAGTGGGTGGGGGGGGGGGGAGATTTGTGTTTTCGTCGAGCTCCCGCAACTTTCGAAGTTTTTGACAATTATGTCGCTTCGATGTTTGTTTGCGGGAGGAGGGGAGTTTTACTCTTCCCAAGATCGCTCTCTTTTGAAACCTTTTGTTTCAGGGTTTGAAATTTGAGCTTTCAATGCATGCTGTCTTTTCACATAGGCTTTTTCTTCCTCGGATTGGGCGAACAGAAGGGCTTGGTGTAGCGCATCGTTTAGCGTCGACGTAGTGCGTCGCACTTTGAGTTCTTGTAAGAATTCAGACTCGAACCATAGTCCTTGTCTGAGAGCTTCCATTGCGACCTCTTCGTTGAGGTTAGCGACTTTGGATTTGCATTCTTTGTACCGTGTTAGGTAGCTTCGCAATGGTTCGTGCTCTTGCTGCTTGATCTTCCATAGATCGGCTAATGTTACTCGGGTCTGGATGAAGACCGAGTATTGGTTTAGGAAGACGGTTACGAGTTGGTCGAAATTATCGATCGAGCCGCTTTCTAAGCTTCCGAACCACTCTAGCGCTGGGCCTACGAGGTTTTCCGCGAAAAACCTGCAATAGCCCGCTTCGAGTTCATCTTCTTGGAGGTGAACTCGGGCTATCGTGGATCGGAATGTCCTGATGTGTATCTTTGGATCTGTTATTCCAGCGTATTCTGGGAATTTGATTTTCCCAGCGTCGCGGAGTTTAGCATTTGCTATTCGGTTGGTGAAGGGTGTTCGGCGTGTTTCCTCGATCACGCGATCGATGTCGGGTGCCGAGCTGTTGGCAATGTGCATGGCATGTCTTATTTGTCTGAGTTCAGCGTCGACGTATTGTTGTAAATTGGGATTTTCGGCGAACTGTTGCCAGGCTGTTTGAGTATCGGGAATATCGTGTATTCGAGCATCAGCATCTGCTACGCGTTCGACGTGTGGTAACTGATCCGAGTGGCTTGCGGTTGCCGCTGGAGCGTGCTCGTGGGCGTGCGAGGCAAAAGCGAAAGAGGATGTGCCGATCCCTCTCGAAGATCCGCGAGGTGGTGGGGGCGGTAGTTCGCTAACCTAAGCGTGTACCGCTCCTCGTGGGCTTGAATCGTTTAGATTCGCGAGGTGGGGTTGCGGTCCCCTGGAGCTCGAAGGAGAGTTTTGCTGCCTTGCGGACTCCGGGGTTGTGAACGCTTGAGAAAAGTCAAGGCGTGTTCTGGGTAACGAGCTTTGCTCGAGACTGATCTGTTGTTCGCGTTGAGAGCCGTGAGTGGTTTCTCGAACAGTGGATCGCGAAACTTCTGCCTGATACCCCGCATGGGGGATCAAGCCTTAACGTAGTTCGATTGTATTACTATTTAGAAATAGTAGCGTTTGAGGTTCATGGGATTCCATGGACGCAATTCTTTTCGAATTAAGCTCGGGAGCTCGATTCGCGTGCTTGCGCATCTTTCAGGATGAGCATCACTGATGCGTACCTGAGTGACAAGGTTTCGATGTTTCGCGAGCTCTTGGTGTAATTTCTATGCAGAAGAGCTCGCAGCTTGTCTAAAGCAGGGAGTTTGATTCGTTTTGAAAGCTTCGTAGAGATCTACGAGCTCCCAGTGTCTGTGATTATCTTCGACAGCTCGAATTCGACTTCGTCGAGTCGTGATACGAGTGCGTTGTCGTGAAGTTTTTCTAGTTCCAGTGTTTCGTTTTCGAGAAATGTTATCTCGTGATCTGGACTTTCTAGAGGTGTTTGTGCTCTAGAGTCTGTTTCGAGCTTTTGTTGGAAAGCCTTCGTTGGGTTCTATGGAATTTCGATAAAACAATGAGCCTCCAGAGATGAAGTTTATTCATTTCGGGATGGAGGTCTCTACACCCCCCTCCCCTCCGACAAAGGCTAAGCTTTTGAAGGCGTTGGCACAATATCTTTCTAGGAGTGGGTGGGGGGGGACTAATGATTTCATCGAGCTCCCGCAATTTTCGAAGTTTTTGACAATTACGTCGATTCGATGTTTGTTTGCGGGAGGAGGAGAGTTTTACTCTTCCCAAGATCGCTCTCTTTTGAAACCTTTTGTTTGCGGGTTCGACGTCTGAGCTTGCAGTTCATGCTGCCTTTTTGCATAGGCTTTTTCTTCCTCGGATTGGGCGAACAGAAGAGCTTGGTGTAGCGCGTCGTTCAGCGTCGAGGTAGTGCGTCGCACTTTGAGTTCTTGTAAGAATTCAGATTCGAACCACAATCCTTGCCTTAGGGCTTCCATTGCGACTTCTTCGTTGAGGTTAGCGACTTTAGATTTGCATTCTTTGTACCGTGTTAGGTAGCTTCGCAATGGTTCGTGTTCTTGTTGTTTTATCTTCCATAGATCGGCTAACGTTACTCGGGTTTGGATGAAGACCGAGTACTGTTTTAGGAAGACGGTTACGAGTTGATCGAAGTTATCGATCGAGCCGCTTTCTAGGCTTCCGAACCACTCTAGCGCTGGGCCTACAAGGTTTTCCGCAAAAAACCTGCAATAGCCCGCATCGAGTTCATCTTCGTGGAGGTGAACTCGTGCTATCGTGGATCGGAATGTCCTAATGTGTGCCTTTGGGTCTGTTGTTCCGGCGTATTCCGAAAATTTTATTTTTCCAGCGTCGCGGAGTCTGGCGTTTGCTATTCGGTTGGTGAAGGGTGTTCGACGTGTTTCCTCGATCACGCGATCGATGTCGGGTGCCGAGCTGTTGGCAATATGCATGGCATGCCTTATTTGCCTGAGTTCAGCGTCAACGTATTGTTGTAAATTGGGATTTTCGGCGAGCTGTTGCCGGGCCGTTCGAGTGTCAGGAATATCGTGTACTCGGGCGTCAGCATGTGCTGCGCGTTCGGAGTGTGGTAACTGATCCGAGAGGCTTGCGGTTGCCGCTGGAGCGTGCTCCTGGGCGTGCGAGGCAAAAGCGAAAGAGGATGTGCCGATCTCTCTTGGGGATCCGCGAGGCAGTGGGGGCGGTAGTTCGCTAACCTGAGCGTGTTCCGCTCCTCGTGGACTTGAATCGCTTAGATTCGTGATGTGGGGTTGCGGTCCTCTATAGCTCGAAGCAGCGTTTTGCTGTCTTGCTGGCTCCGGGATTGTGAACGCTTGAGAAAAGTCAAGGCGTGTTCTGGGTAACGGGCTTTGCTCAAGGCCGATTTGCTGCTCGCGTTGAGAACCTTGGGTGGTTTCTCGAACAAAAGATCGCGAAACTTCTGCCCGATATTCATTCAGGGCGTTAGCTTGCTGATTCAATCGGGCTTAGAGCTGTCGTTGGCTTTGAGCAATTTGTCGCAGCATTATCATTATTTCTGAGTCATGCGATTCGATTCCGGGTAAGGTCGTTCGAATCGGATCTTCGAATCGGGGAGGATGTTCTCCGTTTCGGGTCCAGACGTAGGGGTTTTCCCATCCGGAGGGATTCAGATGTTGATTCGGGATATGTGCTCCCGAACCTATTGCAGGAATCTGAGTAATCGGGTTTGTGGTTATCGTTTCGGTTCGAGATGTGGTGACGTTCGAACCGGGGGCTGCGGCATCCAGGTTACTGCTGAGAGCACGCGGAGGAGGAGGCGGGGCCGGATCTGTAGATCCGGGTGACCGGCTCTCGCCCCTGACCGCTTCTCGTCGGTTTATTGCTATAGTTGCAGCGGTGTTCTGGTTCGAGGGGTCTATCCCTGAACCGGCTGCGGATGGCTGGGTGACGAGATCAATGATCACTTGTTCAGCTCGCGACACCGTGGGCGTCGAGCCGAGGTTTGCGTTTTGGCTCGAGGGATTGTTTCCCTCGTTGTTGACCGCAACTTGCGTGGTCGATATGTTGGATTCAATGATTTTTGGATCCATTATCGTTCTAACGAGCCTTAGATCTGGCTAACTGTGTTAGAGATTGCTTTTATCTTTCTCCACAGACGGCGCCAAAATGTGGGCACTAAAACCCACACTCAGATATTTGTAGAGTGATTGAATAGATTGGAGAAAGGATGGGTAAGAATCTCTTTATGAACCCGAGAATATAAGGCTTAGAATGAATAAGTGGATTGTATTGATCAAAACGAGTATTTGAGTACAGGAGTATGAGAATACGAGAGCTCGCAGTAAATACAAGTTGAGAATTAGGTAAAAGTTCCCTTCCATCTGCGACTCGTGCTCCTTTTATAGCCTCTCTTGAACTCCAACTGCTGCGCGAATCTCGGAGCTCGTTATGCGTGCTCCGGATATCTCGGCTGTTGTTGCTCGAGCCGGATATCTCGGAGGTCGTAGCTCGAGCCGGATATCTCGGGATCTCGCCTAACATGCTTGACTTAGTCTTGAAGAATATCCTTAATACGGGAGCTCGACAAGGCGGGAGCTCGACACGGCGAGAGCTCGACAGGTTGTTGAAAATACAAAAGGGGCCATATGTCTGATGAGTCGTCGCAGATGGGCTTGAGATGACTCTTTAATGGGATTCACGATGGGGCGGATTTGGTGCTAAATCCAGCTCCAAAGCGTTTGTCACAATCCCTGGAACGAAAAGCACATTCTTGATCGTCTTCTTGATCCCTTCCCTCGTCACGATCCTGACATCTCCTGTTCCTTGTGCCATGATGGTTTTTCCGTCGATGAACGTAACTCTAGCTCTCCGCGTTCTGTCTAAATTGGTGAAATACTCCACGTGTGGAGTCATATGGTTCGTGGTGGTGGAGTATATCATCCACATGTTCTCGTCATATGATGCCAAATCACCAACACAAAAGGCATACGATACATGCTCAGGCTGTTAGGCACTTGTTCTAGCGTTTCCCAAAGATCCTTGGCCGAAGTAGCCGCCGAGAGAGTCCTCCTGAAAACCGAATCTGTGAGACCAGATTGCAATATCTGGAGCGCTTCCATGTCTTTTCTCGCGAGATCTCTCCACCTGCGAAGCTCTTCGGCTTGAAGAGTCGCAGCCAACTCTGGATTCTTGGACGGATCCGGCGGGATTCCGTTTTGAACAACTTCCCAAAGTCCTTTCTCCGTTAGGGTGGTTTTCATCATCGCCG
This sequence comes from Alliaria petiolata, assembly GCA_020283515.1. Classification (NCBI taxonomy): domain Eukaryota; kingdom Viridiplantae; phylum Streptophyta; class Magnoliopsida; order Brassicales; family Brassicaceae; genus Alliaria; species Alliaria petiolata. Next base: position 445,839,393 of record JAHZTW010000001.1, on the reverse strand, counting down.
ACCAGACTTCGAAGTTTAGGTCAGCGGAAACAACGTCTTGTAGAGTTGGTGTTCTCGCCGCCGCCATTGCTGTTTTCTTTCTGTGTATATAATCTTGGAGGAAGCGAATAAACTATTCACCTCACCCTCAACACTTTCTAATTATATAATTAGTGGCATCATTCCAAACCCTAATTCCTATTGCAATTTGAAAATTGAAATCACCAAACCGCAACTGTCGGAGTTTCTTTAAATGATTTTCCTAAATTACAATATGAAATTTCCAATTTAGCTTAGGCTGGTTTTGGTTCGGATAAAATAATTAGGATGAGTGAGGAAATCAAATTTGGTTATGTCTGGTTCAATTTAAATGGGTGGATCCGGTTAAGTGACTAATCCCTACACGGCTACACCACCCGCAAGTGCCAGCGATGGTCAAGAATAATTTTTGATGGTTTTGACTGACATGTGATCTGAACTAACCACGCCAAGATGATGCGATGCATTTGAATGATCGATTGAAGCAGTCATTGGGGTTTTGATCCAACGAACATCGAAATTTGACACATGAGACTTCATAAGACCCATTTTTTTTTCTTTCTATTAGGTTTCTTAAACAACCAAACTGAATAATCCGAAACCAAAATTCACAAAGTAGACCAATTAGAGGTGACATTACGTTAAAAGGCCAATATTTCCGTCCACCTTAAGAGTATGTCCACTACCAAATTCATTCACAAGCACAAAGCAGCTAAGTGGTGAGATTACCTTCAACCACCTGCAAACGCAGAAAATAGCCTCTTTCTTCCCACATGGCTTCACCAAATAATCTCCCATTCTGATCCTTTATGGTGTATTTGTCTACACTCATTACAATTCCATAGCCTTTCTGTGTCAACTGACCAACACTCAACACGTTTCTGTCGATCTTGGGAACAAAAAGCACATTCTTGATCGTCTTCTTCCCTCTACCAGTCATGATCACGACATCCCCTATTCCTTCGGACATGATAGCATCTCCGGTGATGAATTTGATCCGAGCCTTGTGTGTCCTGTCTAGAGTCGTAAAGTACTTCTCATATGGACTCATGTGATTCGAGGTTGTGGAGTATATCATCCACATATCCTCATCATACGTCCTAGGAGTCATATCGAATGCATACATCTGATACTCAGGTAGTACTTCACCGTCCCTGCTCTGATTTTGTTCCTCAGATTGTGATGATGATGATGTTCCAACCTCCAATCTTTTCAGCATTCTACAGATGGCCTCCGATGGTACTGATTCAAATAGACCAAGGAGCTTACGAGTATTGTCAAAAGTCAGACGATGATTCTTCTTCATCACCGGAGCTGCACTATCATATGAATCTGACAGAGAGGTTAACATTTTGGTTATAGCTTCATGATCGGATGACGATCCAACCTCCAATACTTTCAAATATTCATGGAAGGTCTCCACTGGCACTGATTCAAACATATCAAGAAGCACACGAAGGCTGTTAAAAGTCAGATTCTGCGGACCCGTGAGTTGCTCCATCACCGGAGATGCACCGTCATACGAATCTGACAGCGAAATCAGCCTGATGGCAGATTGAAATTTGGATTTTGCATCTGCAAAACGGGGAACAATAGCGATCTCCGCAACTCTATCTATGTACGACGAGACGCGTTCTCTTTTTTCCATTCCAAGTCGTTCGAATTCCTTTTCTAAGCTCGCTTGCTCGTTGCTTTCTTTAAGCAGATCCCAGAGATCTTTGGCCGAAGCGGCCTCGAGTGTCTTCCTGAAAACCGAATCCGGGAGAGAACGTTGCAGTATCTGGAGCGCTTTCGTGTCTTTTCCCACAAAATCTCTCCAATTTGAAAGATCTTCACCTTGAATCGTGGCAGCTAACTCTGGAACCTTCGATGGATCCGGCGGGACTCCGTTCTCGACGACGTCCCAAAGTCCTTTCTCCACTAGCGTAGCTTTCACGATTGGAGCCCAGATTTCGTAGTTAAGGTCATCGGAAACAACGTCTTGTAGAGTCGGTGTATTCGCCGCCGCCATAGCCGCGCACTGTCAAGGTTTCTCGACTTTCTCTCCCTCTCTGTGTATTTTCTCTTGGAGAAAGCGTTTCCCTCGACCCAACACTTTCTATTTAGGCTGAAAATTGGAATCACGTGATTTTGGTTCGGTTTAAGTCAATTCGGTATATAGCTAAATGAATTAGGTCAAGCAACGGCTCGGCACCTTTCTGGTTTATATCGGCCGGCTAAAAAAATGGTTGGTTCAGCTGAGGAGACTTGAATTCTTATCGATTTTTAGTTTGGTTGAGATGGGTTTTTAACTTTTTATATGGTTAGGAAGTCTGATTCAGTTTAATTGGATCGATTCGGTTATGTGATTGACAATGACATAATCACAAACCCAAGCTCTTTCCCTCTTTAGACAAGAAGAAGAACAAATATTCTCAAAACAAAGTACGTGACAAAAAAAAAAAAAAAAAAAAAAATTCTCAAAACAAAGTTATACAACAACATGTGTCATAATAGTATTGTTTCATGGAAAAATCGGAAATTAATTCGAAAAATACCAATATATTAATATAAAACTCTTGTAAATTGTTCTTAGAAAAAAACTCAAATAATCCAAGAAATTATTCCTGTAGTTAACTAAAGTTACAGTATAGATCAACCCATGATCTCTCTCGGTAGACTCTTGAGTATGATTCAAAAGCTCAAAAACACACGATAATCAATTCAAAGGGTAGAAAAAAAGAGTGCACTCACTGGGATTTATTCTTCTGTACACTAAACGAGCAGAGCAGAGAAGCCTGAGGAGATGTCTTACTCTACTCTTTCATCTCTCCAGCCAAAGTTCCCTCCTCTTCTTCCCCGTCGAACTCTTGTTCTACACCTTTCACCTGCACAATACCCTTTCATTAGAAGAAGAGACAGTCACAAGTTCTTGATTCTTATAAATAACCATTGAAGAATCAAGAACTTGATTCATTCATAGATCTTCCCAGAGTATCAAAACCCTGACCCACAAGGGTACATTCAATTTCAAAAAGAAAAGGTTAATATAACGATACGAGATGATAAAGAGATCCATGATCGACCTATCGTCTAAAATGGGAAAGATCCATGAGCCAAAGCCAACTGGTTTTTTTTTTTTTTTTTTTTTGCAGAGAGTCATAATCATTGATCTTGTATCGGCGGGGAGAACATCAAAACTTTGGAAAACACAAAAAAATCCAGCCAATCTCAGAAATCATTCCTAAACTGACGCAACTGCAGCCCCACGAAACCCCAAAGTCTTACATGTGAATCAAGCATCCATATGAAAGATTGATTGCTCAGAGTTTCCATGATGTCGATCGGCAACTATGTAGTGTCCGTAAGAATATGATACTTTGATCATAACTTCCGTTTCTTTGAGTCAACTCTCGATAGGATTGTGTCTCATCTATGAAAATAGTGACATGTTCGGTTTCCCCTTAGTTACCGTGGAGCTTCGTGCTGTCATCGTAATTCCCTGAAGTATTATCAATCAACATAGAGTTGTTATAATGGTTCTTTCTTGTCTTTTTTTGCCTCTCTACGGAAACAACTGGTTCATACAAGATTCTAGATCTTCTACTTGCCGGCAAATTAGCCCTACTACACCAAGAGTTTCGGAAGAGGAAAGTGCAAACCATACTCTCGAAAGTAATATTCGTAAGCAAAGCACTAGCTTTTGGATTTTAGTGTTTAGTGGGCCTAAAATTTTGGGCGGAAATTGGTACGCCATTAATTAGTCCTACATTGGACCAATTCCTTAAATCGGATTTCACTCCATTTAAAGAGTTTACTTTCGATTTTCTCGGTAAATTAGAATCCCGGCAAAAACTATTGACTTTTAATTTCCCCTTATCACTGTTCAAACTGTTCATCTTCCTTTTCGAAGTAGCAAAATTTCTTGATGGGCGGTGTTAGTGATCGTTCTATCGGGGTTCTATCCCGGCTTTCTTGGCCATGATCAAGATGTACTGAGAAATCAATTGATGATCTTCCAGTTGAACTTAATCTTCCTCAGACGGTCGATATCTGTCATTCCTGCTCCGGGATTGAATTTCGAGGAGGTTCCAGAGGGCTATTGTTGTGCTTACGAATATTACTTTTGAGATTTTGAAAAGGTCTAACTGTTAAAGTATAATCAAATCTCATTGAAGACAAGGTTTTATTTACATAAGTTAGTTACACATTTGTATAAGTTAGTTATTAAACTAAGAGTCACGTTTGTTCATCAAGGGACACAATTGTTAGTCTTAGAGTCGTGTCTTTTAGATTAAGAGTCATGTCTTTTCATATTAAACAAACACATTGGTTCATTTAGTATAAATATGTGATCAAGTTTCTGTTGCTTGAAACACAAGAGAGTTGTAATACATTCAAGTTATCAATATAAGATTGATTACAATTCATACTCTGTTTTTTCTTCTTAAAATCGTAAACACAAAAACACAACTTTAACATGGTATCAAAGCTTTACGTTTGAGAGGACAAGAGAGAGAAAGCACTAAAGACCGAGAGAGGCAACAAAAGAGAGATCGTACTCGTCTCAGCAATAAACCGAGACGATGCAAGGCTCCTCACATCAAGTGATCCCTATATTCAATAGGGAGAAGTACGACTTCTGGAGTATTAAGATGGCAACCATATTCCGAACCAGAAAACTATGGTCGGTGGTTGATGAAGGCGTGCCGGCTGAACCGGCGCAAGCGGTAGAAACCCCTTAAACCGCAAGAGCATGGACGCTTAGAGAAGAAGTAGAGGGAAATGATACGATGGCATTGCAGATATTGCAAACTGCTGTGTCGGATCAAATATTCTCACGAATTGCGGCAGCAACAACATCAAAAGAGGCATGTGATGCATTGAAGGCTGAGTACCAAGGTTCTCCCCAAGTTTGCTTGATCAAACTTCAAGCGTTGCGTAAGGAGTACGAAAATTTGAAGTTGTATGATCACGAAGACATAAAGACTTTCACCGATAAGTTAATTGTCTTGGAAAATCAATTAACTTATCATGGTGAAAAGAAGACCAACATTCAACTCGTACAAAAGATACTCATCTCTTTCCCAGCCAAGTTCGATAGCATCGTTAGCGTGTTGGAGCAAACTCGCGACTTGACTACAACAACGATGACGGAACTAATCGGTATCTTAAAGGCTCACGAAGCAAGACTGTCTGCAAGAGAAGAAAGCACGAATGAGGGAGCATTCTATGTTCACTCCAAAGGAAGAGAATCCGGTTCCAAACCAACCAACACCAAGAGCCGTGCAAGTCAAGGAAAGAAGTGGTGTGAGTTTTGCAAAAAGAGCAATCACTCAGAAGAGGAGTGTTGGAAGAAACCGAAGAAAAACGATCATGGTAATAATCAAGGAAGTAACAAAGTGTGTTACAAGTGTGGTAAGATCGGCCACTACTCAAATAGGTGATACTCAAAGAAGAAGGAGAGAGCACATGTAAGTCTAGAAGAAGAAGACTTGAATGAAGATCACATGCTGTTTAGTGCAAGTGAAGAAGGATCAACAACGTTAAAAGAAGACGTTTGGTCGGTGGACAGTGGCTGCACAAACCATATGACGAAAGAAGAGAGATACTTCTCAAACATCAACAGAAGTATCAAAGTGCCGATTAGTGTCGGAAATGGAGATATAGTCATGACGGCCGGTAAAGGAGATATTACCGTCATGACGAGCCATGGCAAAAGAATCATCAAGAATGTTTTCTTAGTGCCTGGTTTGGAGAAGAACCTATTGAGTGTTCCTCAAATAATCTCAAGCGGCTATCGAGTACGTTTTCAAGACAAGAGATGCATCATCCAAGATGCAAATGACAAGGAGATCATGGATATTGGAATGACGAACAAGAGCTTCAAAATAAAGTTAAGTTCAGTCGAAGAAGAAGCCATGACAGCAAATGTTCAAATGGAGGAAACATGGCACAAAAGACTTGGCCATGTAGGCAAGAGGCGCTTACAACAAATGCAAGACAAAGACTTGGTAAAGGGATTACCAAAGTTTAAAGTCGAGAAAGCAGCATGTAAGGCGTGTAACCTTGGGAAGCAATCACGAAATAGCTTTCCAAAAGAATCTCAAACCAAGACGAGAGAAAAGCTTGAGATTGTGCATACGGATGTATGTGGACCGATGCAACACCAATCGATCGATGGAAGCCGTTACTATGTTTTGTTTTTGGATGATTATACTCATATGTGTTGGGTATACTTCCTAAAACTAAAATCTGAGACCTTCTTAACATTTAAGAAGTTCAAGGCAATGATCGAAAAGCAATCGGGATGTACGATCAAGACACTAAGATCCGATGGTGGTGGTGAATTCACATCTCACGAATTCAACATGTTCTGTGAAAAAGAAGGAATCAACAGGCAAGTGACCTTGCCTTACTCACCACAACAAAATGGTGCAGCAGAACGCAAGAATAGATCATTGGTGGAGATGGCGAGATCAATGCTTGTTGAGCAAGACTTACCGCTCAAGTTATGGGCAGAAGCGGTATATACCTCAACATACTTGCAAAATCGCTTACCATCAAAGGCAATAGAAGATGATCTGACGCCTATAGAGAAGTGGTGTGGACACAAACCAAACGTGTCACACTTGAGGACGTTTGGAAGCATATGCTACGTGCATATACCAGATCAGAAAAGAAGAAAGCTAGACGCTAAGGCGAAGCATGGTGTTTTCATCGGCTATAGCAATCGAACCAAAGGCTATAGAGTTTTTATCTTGGAGGATGAGAAGGTTGAAGTATCAAGAGGTGTCGTTTTTGAAGAAGATAAGAGATGGGATTGGGATAAACAAGAAGAAGTCAAGAAAATTTTTGTTTTACCCATCGACGACATACAAGAACCAAAAGATCAACCAGAAGAAATCTCCAATCCGGTTCTATCCCATATCGATGATCATGCGCGCAATGAAGAGGGAGAAAACTCCAGTCCTGTACCGTCTCAAGTCAATGATCGTGAAAATTGGGATACCTCAGAGACACCCAAAAGATTCAAGTCTATAAAGGAAATCATGCGAGCCGTACCAAGATTGGAGTATGAAGAAGCGGCTCAAATAATCGAAGAATGTCTTGTTGCTCATGAAGAACCACAAACTTACGATGAAGCTTGTGGTAATAAAGAATGGGAAGAAGCCATGAGTGAGGAGATAAAGATGATCGAGAAGAACAAAACATGGAAACTAGTAGACAATTCGGAGAAGAAGAATGTGATAAGCGTGAAATGGATCTATAAGATCAAGACGGATGCAAGCGGAAATCACATCAAGCACAAGGCAAGGCTAGTAGCGAGAGGTTTTTCTCAAGCATATGGAGTCGATTATCTTGAGACATTCGCCCCTGTCTCAAGCATGATACAATAAGAGCATTACTTGCATATGCGGCTCAAATGGAGTGGAAATTGTATCAAATGGATGTAAAGTATGCATTTCTAAATGGAGAACTCGAAGAAGAAGCCTATATCACACAACCGCCTGGTTTTGTGGTTGAAGGACAAGAAGAGAAGGTGTTAAGGCTATACAAAGCCTTATATGGCCTTAAACAAGCCCCACGAGCTTGGTATGGAAGAATAGATTCATATTTCATTCAAAACGGTTTTGAAAGAAGTATGAATGATGCGGCTTTGTACATTATGAAGCAAGGAGCAGATGTGTTGATTGTTAGTCTATACGTTGACGACATCATCATCACAGGGAGCAATGTTCATCTCATCAACAAATTTAAAGAGAATATGAAGAACGAGTTTGAGATGACGGATCTTGGATTACTTAATTACTTTCTTGGTATGGAAGTGATCCAAGATAACGATGGCATTTTTCTCTCACAAGAGAAATACGCAAACAAACTTATTGACAAGTTTGGGATGAAAGGAAGCAAGAGTGTAAGTACCCTGCTTACACCACAAGGAAAAAGAGAAGAAGATGGCGAAGAGTATGGAGATCCAACAAAGTACAGAAGCATCGTAGGAGGACTCTTGTACTTGTGTGCATCAAGACCTGATGTGATGTACGCAAGATCTTATCTGTCAAGATACATGTCATCACCGCACATGAAGCACTACCAAGAAGCCAAGAGGGTGTTAAGATACGTTAAGGGAACGTCAAACTTTGGAGTGTTCTTCACGAGTGCAAAGGTACCAAGATTGATAGGCTACTCAGACAGCGATTGGGGAGGTTCTATCGAAGACAAGAAAAGTACCACATGTTATATTTTCAGTCTTGGATCGGCAATGTTTTGTTGGCAATCATGTAAGCAGCAAACCAAACGGTTGCTCAATCAACAGCGGAAGCAGAATATATAGCCGTTTGTGCAGCAACAAATCAAGCCATTTGGTTACAAAGACTCTTGGATAATTTTGGTTTAAAGTTTGAAGAAGGCATTCCCATCTTATGTGACAACAAGTCGGCAATAGCAATTGGGAGAAATCCAGTGCAACATAGAAGGACGAAGCACATAGAGATCAAGTATCATTTTGTGAGAGAAGCCGAGAACAATGGACTCATTCAACTTGAGTATTGCAAAGGAGAAGATCAACTCGCGGATATACTCACCAAGGCCTTAAGTGTGTCAAGGTTTGAAGATCTTAGAAGGATGCTTGGAGTGAAGCCTAGATATGATTAAGGGGGAGTGTTGAAGTATAATCAAATCTCATTCAAGACAAAGTTTTATTTACATAAGTTAGTTACACATTTGTATAAGTTAGTTATTAAACTAAGAGTCACGTTTGTTCATCAAGGGACACAATTGTTTGTCTTAGAGTTGTGTCTTTTAGATTAAGAGTCTTGCTTTTCATATTAAACAAACACATTGGTTCATTTAGTATAAATATGTAATCAAGTTTCTGTTGCTTGAAACACAAGAGAGTTGTAATACATTCAAGTTACCAATATAAGATTGATTACAATTCATACTCTGTTTTTTCTTCTTAAAATCGTAAACACAAAAACACAAATTTAACACTAACAACTACTAGACCAAGAGCTACTTGGTGGTTTGAGAAAACCATGAGTTACAGGTAGAACTGAAACGCAGGTTAACTAGGAGACCACAGAACATAAAACGCTAGACTTAACTGCAATCCCGGGGGCTTCTTCGTTGCTCCATTACTTCCAACTACACAAACATGGGGAAGTTTCCTTAGAAACAAATGTGTTTCCTTACATTGCACTTTGTGAGAGTCCTAATTTATATATGTTGTCTACATCAATCACGTCCAAACTGTAAAAAAAAAAACAAAAAAAAACATTAGATTATACACAAGTATGTAAAAACAACAATCTGCAACAAACATATAAGCGTAAATGCGTAATAAACCCTTAAACCCTTCTTCTTATCCGAAAGCATTCTAATCAGAATTTCGAATTGTTTCTCTGACGGAGACCTTCCCTGAGATTCCATCAGCTCCGGCAACTGATCGCCGTCACGAAAATTTCCGGTCCGATTAAGGCAATACGCAAAAGCATTGTAAGCAGCGAAATCGTGTCTATATACCCAGTGAAAGAATTTCGCTGCAATGGGCTTGTTTTGGCCCACTAACCCACTAAAGACCCGTGAAGACATAATTTGCGAGTTGATTTAGGTTTAGTTATGTGGTTTGTTCTTTTAGTAATAGATAATTAGGTTTATTAAAACAATTACTTACCAATAGGCTTTGGATTTGGAAGTTCATTCATGGATCTTCCCATGCGTAGAATCATAACCTTGACACAAAATGGCACATAAGATCATTCATAGATCTTCCGATTTTTTTTCTCATTATGCTTTCGCTCGATCCAACAATTATCTCCAAGTCGTGTACAATCGTGTCTTCATGAATTTTCCAAACTTGAGACCGCCACTCAAACACAACATTGTGCAACTTTTTCTTTAATTTGAGCTTATACGAGAAAGTTTTTTTTATTTTGCATTCGGTCCCGGAGATATTAAGCTTTTACGAGCTACATCTTGTATCTCCACTGATTTTGTTCGTCCTCTACTGTTTGTAACCACATTAGAGTAAGAAGTAATGTTTAAAATCAACTCCTCTTCAAATTCATTCAATTGGCTTTGCTCCCGAGCATTAATAAGTACTAGGAACCGAGAGGAAGAGCTTTTTTCTTCTCCGCTGAATTTATTCTACTTCTTGGAATCAAACACAACTAAAGGATGGGTTTGTATAGTTGGAAGTGTCTTCGTTCGAGGTATGGGTTTTTAGTTTAATTTTTATAGAAGTTGATTGATTCCTTTGACATTTGGTTAACTGTCCAATGATTGATCTAATTATATATAAGAGAATTATTCATTTTTAAAAAATTATCACGGCAATTGTATAATGTGGTACGAGCTACTGAAACATGCAAAAGAGACGTATCGACTAATTGATTCTCATCCTACTTAAAACTTAAAACATAAATTAACAAGTAAGAACTAAGTTACGTAAGACTTAAAACATTGGCATGCCCCTTTTTGTTCGCTTCCAATTGTAAAAAGAATGGTAGATTAAGAACAAAATTAGGTGGTTGACGAAAAGTTCACTTTTATTTTGACCAAAAAGAAAAAGTTTACTTTTATTATCCCCAACATAAATCAAATACAATTTAACTTTGATGATATAACTATAGAAATATGTCAATATTGAAATTTTTTTGGAATGTTATAATGTTTTACATTGTAAGTGAAGATAAATCTAACATATGATGAACATGAATTAATTTATTCATCATTAATTTAATTTGAATCGAAACATAATTTCTAAAATAATATCGAACTAGGTGATAACCTGCGCCTTGCGCAAGATAAATAATTTATTATTTATTTAGTTTTGTATAATTTAAAAATTAAACTATAGTAAAATATTTTAGTCTAATCCCCTATATATTAATTGAGAAATATTTTTAAAGAGTAGGTTTACTTTTTGAACTATTTACAGTGGCGCCATTTTGCAGATGTGTCACCACCACACTTATTCTCCCATTATTTTAATACAAATTTCTTTTTTTGATTAGACTAATTACATTATATCCTTTAACCATTTATTATTTTTAACATTTTATTTATTAAGATATAATTTATGACTAATTTCCTTATATCATTTATTTATACATAATTCAACATTTAATTTATGAAGATATTTTATTTCTTTCTATTTCTTATCAAAAATATATCATACTAATTATTTTTTTAAACACTATATTTCTTCTCTTATTATTGTTTAAATTTAGGTTTGTAAAAAAATAAATCATCACAACATTCATATAGTAAAAAATATATAGCTTTTTTATACATGTGTTATAATTCAAATTTTTTAAAATGAATATAAATTACTCAAATGATTAATAAATATGAGTACGTTTTAAAAAGTCACACATTGGAAATGAGGATGTGTAGATGGTTCAAAAATTATTATAAAAAGAACATAAATGATAATAAAAAAACTGTAAAAGCAAGAGGCTTGATTTAATAGTCATCGATATTAATAAATATTTTTTTAGTTTAATATGGTTTGTTAATAGAACCATATAAATTAACCAAATAATATAAATATTTAAACTTGATAACAAGTTAAAAATATTATATCAAAAAGTCAAAATATTAAAATAGTTTAATATGTTAAAAACAAATAATATTATAAATATTTTCTTTCTTTATGAAGAAAACATCATTTAATTTATGAAGATATTGTCTTTCTTTCTATTTCTTACCAAAAATATATCATACTAATTATTTTTTTAAACACCATATTTCTTCTCTTATTTTTGATTAAACTTAGTTTTGTAAAAAAACAAATCATCACAACATTCATATAGTAAAAAATATATAGATTTTTTTATACATGTGTTATAATTTGAATTTTTATCATTTATATAAATTACTCAAATGATTAATAATATGAGTATGTTTTAAAAAGTCTCACATTGCAAATGAGGATGTGTAGATGGTTGAAAAATTATTATAAAAAGAACATAAATGATAATAAAAAAACTGTAAAAGCAAGAGGCTTGATTTAATAGTCATCGATATTAATAAATATTTTTTTAGTTTAATATGGTTTGTTAATAGAACCATATAAATTAACCAAATAATATAAATATTTAAACTTGATAACAAGTTAAAAATATTATATCAAAAAGTCAAAATATTAAAATAGTTTAATATGTTAAAAACAAATAATATTATAAATATTTTCTTTCTTTATGAAGAAAACATCATTTAATTTATGAAGATATTGTCTTTCTTTCTATTTCTTACCAAAAATATATCATACTAATTATTTTTTTAAACACCATATTTCTTCTCTTATTTTTGATTAAACTTAGTTTTGTAAAAAAACAAATCATCACAACATTCATATAGTAAAAAATATATAGATTTTTTTATACATGTGTTATAATTTGAATTTTTATCATTTATATAAATTACTCAAATGATTAATAAATATGAGTATGTTTTAAAAAGTCTCACATTGAAAATGAGAATGTGTAGATAATTCAAAAATCATTATAAAAAAACATAAATGATTAAAAAAACTGTAAAAGTAAGAAGGTTAATTTAATAGACATCCATACATATTATTCATATATATATAACTCATTAAGTTATTTTTATTTTAAACAATTTCAAAATCATTTTTTATAAAATTCTTTATTGATTTCTCATCCTGCGCAGGGCGCAAGTTATCATCTAGTCTTTTTATATATTAAAATCATACACCTAGAAAATATGTTTTAATTTGTTATAATTTTCTTACTTTTTTTATTAAAATTAAACATATCGAAGTCTTTTTTATTGTAAACATATTTTCTGTCTAAGCCAAAAAAAAGTATTGTGTATATCATAAATTGTGTATAAATTATATTTCATTAAATAATATTTTTAAAAACTATTGTTTTATTCATTTTTATGAAAGGTATTATGTAATATGATGTATATTATAAATCATCACATAACCTAAAATTCGATTTTAAAGAATCTAAAAATTAAAACATAATTTGCTGGTTATATTAAAAGTAATAAATTGATAAAGACATATAATGTAATTAGTCTAATAAAAAAAGGAAATTTGTATTAAAAAATGGGTGAATAAGTGTGGTGGTGGCATATCAGCAAAATGGCACCATTTTAAATATTTCAAAAAAAATCGTTTCAATTTGTTATAATTTTCTAAATCTTTGTATTAAAATCACACACATCTAAGTCTTTTTATTGTAAACATATATTTCCACACATATCTAAGTCTTTTTTATTGTAAATATATTTTTCTGCCTAAAAAAAAATAATATTGTGTATATAATAAATTGTGTATAAATTATATTTCATTATATCATAAATCATCACATAACAGAAAATTCGATTTTAAAAAATCAGAAAAGTAAAAAATAATTTTGTGGGCATATTAAAAGTAGTTAAAAGTAATAAATGGTTAAAACTATATAATATAATTAGTCTAATCAAAAAAGAAAATTTGTATTAAAATAATGGCACCACTGTTAATAGTTCAAAAAGTAAGCCTACTCTTTAAAAATGTTTCTCAATTGATATATAGGGGATTTCTAAAATTATCCTAAAGACATGTATATGTATATGTATGTAAATATTTTCTTTTTAATTTAGTGACATGTATATGTTTCCCCACGCATCAAATAGTTTATCAATTAAAGACCACGTACGGGAGGTGTTGTATATATATATTATTTATGTTTTCTATTCATGAGTTTGGTAGTTAGGTAAATGATACGTAGATGTAAAATATTCTCTATAACAGAGTCGTTCCATTTTCTTTTGAACTAGCGTTATAATAGAAGCCTTTTTATACTCCCACTAAAAGAAATAAATATACGTTTACACTTTACTTAAATCTATATTAGTAGTCGCGTAAATATGTGAAATTGATAAAGTAAATGTAAAATATAGTTGACAAAAAATGCAAAATGTAGGATCAAATCATTATTTAATTTGACCGTGATGGCTAAACACGTTAGATAGTTGGGCAGTCGCTACAACTAAGCAGCCGCACCTATTTTATTATCAATTATTTGTATATTCAATATTCAAAAAAAAAATTCCAAGAAAAGGTTCATAATTCTAGTTTGACTTTGATTAAAGAATAGGGTAGTTAGTACATTGGCTTCTAAATTCTAAATAATCGGCCTTTGAAATTAGGTTAGGTGGCCTATAAAAACTTGAAGAAACCATTTGAGTTCTTGCTACTATATAGAATAAGGACAAAACAAATCAATTATTTTATAAAAATGTTAACACACATTGGATTATAAAGCCAACGTATCCTTTGTACTATAATTTAATTAGATCTACTCGCAATTTTCAATATATTGATTAATTTTTTGGATTGATCCTGTAGAAATATATACATATGTAACATGTTTGTTAATTAGATGTAACGTATGATCTCAACTACGTTGGAACTTGGAAGTGATACATACGGTAAATAATTTTATGGTGCTACATCTTCAGTATTCTTACTAAAACTACTTAATGATCATTATTTACAAAACATAATATTCTTCTTCTTCTTATTCTTCTTAATTTTATAAAGTTGCATGCGTAAAAGTTAGTAATACACATGATCGCGACACATGACAAGTTAATCGATTTAGATTTTGACATATGTCACGATAAAATAAAATCAAATAATATTTCTAAAAAAAAATCTTTTTAAAAATGCAAAATAAAAATATAAGTTAAACAACTACTTCCAAAAGAAAAAGGAAAAAAGGAAAAATAAAATAAAATAATAAATTTTAATTTAGAAAAAACCCAAAAATTAAAGAAAAAAGGAATTAAAAAGGCAAAAAAATATAAAAAGAAGATAAATTTCAATTTAGATTATTAATCCTAAAGAAAAGGTAAAATAAGTACTTGAAACATAATTAAAAACATCGATTTGTTCTCAATGTCTGTTATTCATTATACAGGAAAGAATAATGAAAAAAGCCAATGAATTGACGACATGTACATATTGTCAACAAGGACAAGTTGTCCTTAAGAGCACCTCTAATTAGAATGTATTTTTGTCTCTAAATTCTATTTTTAAAGTAAAATTATTTTCAGTGGTATTTTATATCGTACACTAAAAATAGAGATCTTTATTTTTAACTCTAAATCTAGAGTCATAAATATAGATATTTATTTTTTAGAGTAGAACATTTTTATTTACAAAATAATCATTTATATTTTGATATGTTTTTATTTTGTATCTAAAAAAAATTATATGTTTTATTTTACACTTAAAAAAATTACACCAATGATAACTAATTCAAATATTTAAATGAAAGATATGAAATTAAACGTTTAATCTTAATGAAATAAAAATGTTTTTTATTTTTTTTAAACACATAAAATAAAGAAATAAAATTTTATACTTATAAATTAAAAGAACTTAAAAGAAATTAATAATTAAACAAAAATAGAATATAATGAGAATATTATTGTTTTAGAATAAAAAATAGAGCTAATTAGAGAAAAGCTACTCTTTATTTTGAGAGAATTCTATATTTAAATTAAAAAAAATATAGCAAACCAGAGATGGTTTAAGCAATCTAAAAAGCCTCCAAATTTTTTAGATGACTTACTATCATAATTTCAGAACAATATACGAGCATATAATTCAATGCTTGCTTTTACATTAATGGGAGGAAAAACTGATTTAATTGGAAATATGATGTTTTTATCAATTAAAATTAAAATATGATTAAATTTGATTTTATCCTCAAAATTTAAAATATTTAATGAAATTTAGTTGGAAATTAAAAAAAAATATTTTTAAAGAATAATTCGATCTTATATTTAATTTATTTTGACAGGTTCTAAAATATATAACTTATTATAAACCTGCGTGTGTATGCAGGTACTAATCTAGTATTGTATACAATTAGTTTTAATCAGGATTCAAAAATTACGAAACCAATAACATAAAATTTTGATAAATATTTTAAAGTCAATAATTTAATAACATATGATTTTAATTGGATTTTCAGGTCAACTAATCTATAAATAAATAGCCCACGGTAAAGTCAACAAAAATATTTCCAATTGCCTCAATTCTTCCATATTATACGACATCTTTTTTTTTTTTTTTGATATCTTCTTAATAATGGATGCGATAATGGAGTTTTTTTATTATAAAAAATACTTATATAAGGAGATAAATATTAATAGCCCTAAAAAGGAGGTAGATATTCTTAAAAGTGTTCGTAAAAAATTAAAAAAAAATACAAAATATTACTAATAGAAAAAACACATAACACACGCGATAGAGAAAGAGAGTCGCGACTAGGTCGTAGTCGTGCTCTCGTTTTGCAATTCACGTTTCCTCGCTGAGCGTCTTCGTCTTCTTCTTCTTCCACATCTTCTCTCGTCCTCTTTCTCTCTCTCTCGTCCTCCTTCTCTCTCTCTCTTACGTTTTCACTCATCACACGAGTTTCTCTCACACTCCGTTAATAACATCGCGCGTTTCACATTCTCACCATCTTTAAACGCCTTCCTCTGTTTCTCGTCTTCTCACAATTATCAGGTGCACAAATCTCTCTCTCTCTCTCTCTCTCTCTGAAAAAATTATATGTTTATAATTTGTTTCCTTTTTGGGTAATTATCAAATCTCATTTAGATCATCATCTTCAATCTTTTTTTTTTTTTTTGAACAAGGTTTATCATCATCAATCTTCTCAATAGGTTTTTTCACACTGTTTTACTGATTTTTTTTTCTGATTTTACCTAGTTTTATTACAATGAATCGAAATCGGAATTGGAATCAGATCACAATTTTTTTTTTTCTCTAAATGGATCGGAGTTTTATTAGTCAATTTTGATGACTTTTTCTTACAGTTTTTGGACTCTTTCTTTTCCCTTTTTGTTTTACTCTGTTCTGTTCTTCTTTCTGTGCAACTTTTTTTGACCAAGTTTTTTTATTTGCTTATGAATATAAGATATATAGATGAACTGATGAACATAACACATATTCTAATTGAATTCATTTTATATAAAACTTTCATCAGTTTCAACTTTTTTTTGTCAGTTTCATCTTTTATGCTTCAGGTCCCACTTCCAACATATGTTATTATCTTTTGTTTTTACATGCATATTGGTTGTAGAATTTGGTAGCTTTTGACCTATATTCTTTCTCTTTATAACCAATTTTTATAATAATTTTTTTTGTTTCTTGTAAATTCTCTTACTTTGTTTTGCAGCAATCTTCAACAACATAAACTTCATGGTTTCTAGCTGACTGTTAGGAGTTTTTTTTTTGGGTCTCAAGTCTCTGTTTGAGAAACAGAGGTTACAGAGCAATTTGAAGTCTTTTTTCAATGCTAAGTTTGTCTGGAGTCAGAAGTCAACGAAGACACTCAAGAACTTTGCCTCTAGGAGGTACAGAGATTATTACTCCAACAAAATTGCTTTTCATTAGTTCATATCTCCGAGAAAGAGAAATTTCGGATTCTGATGTTTTTAGGGAAAAACAAATGCAGATATGGATTACTTAGAACCCAAAACAAAGAGAAATCTCATGGGAAAGCTTCTCTTACTAGCTTCACTTGTAATCTTAGCCTTTGTTGTGATCAATCAAGCTTCAAGCTTCACATCTCCAAGCGTGGTATATCTCCATCAACTCAATACTCAAAAACCTTATAACTTTTTTACATTTTGTTGATGTTTCTCTGCGGTTTTGTTGCGTTTGATTTCAGTTTTCTCAAAGACAAGAAGGAGTGACTCATGTGTTAGTCACTGGTGGAGCTGGATATATCGGTTCACATGCGGCTTTAAGGCTGCTTAAAGATTCATACCGCGTTACCATTGTGGTAATTAAAAGTCCATTTCTTGGATACTAGTTCCAAAATTTTCAAGAACTTATTTCTTGGATACTAGTTCCAATAATTTCAAGAACTATTTGATGAAAATTTGAAACATTAAACGTTTGATCACTCAACAGGACAATCTTTCCCGTGGGAACCTTGGCGCGGTTAAGACTTTACAGCGATTATTCCCACAAACCGGAAGACTTCAATTCATTTACGCTGACTTGGGAGATCCCAAAGCTGTACACTTTTATAACCTTTTTAATCTTATAAAGCATACACAATTTCGGTTTGTTTTTTCTTAACCGATACAATTTTCAGGTCGATAAAATCTTCTCAGAGAATGCATTTGATGCTGTGATGCATTTTGCTGCGGTAGCTTATGTTGGAGAAAGCACTCTTTATCCTCTAAAGTATAGTCTTAATTCTTCTATTGCTCTAAACATCTCTGGAGAATTTGTTTTTGAGTCTCATTGTTTGATGTTTTGTTTTGTTGCAGATATTACCATAACATTACATCAAACACATTAGGAGTTCTTGAAGCTATGGCTAAACATAAAGTGAAGAAACTGATATATTCTAGCACTTGTGCTACTTATGGAGAGCCAGGAAAAATGCCGATTACTGAAGATACTCCGCAGGTAAAATAGCCTTAATTTCGCGTACTATCACCAATTCGACATATGAATTCGTTCTTTTAAAACAGAAAATATTTGTGTCTAGGTTCCGATTAATCCTTACGGAAAAGCTAAAAAGATGGCAGAGGATATGATCTTGGATTTTTCCAAGAACTCTGACATGGCGGTTATGATCTTAAGGTTAGATTCCTTGAGCCTTTGTTTCATATACTCTATGATCAATGAATACAATTGCAAATGTTTGATGAATCTTATATCAACTTGCAGATATTTCAATGTGATTGGTTCTGATCCAGGAGGTAGATTAGGAGAAGCTCCAAGACCCGAGCTTCGTGAGCAAGGACGGATTTCGGGTGCTTGTTTCGACGCAGCTCGTGGTTTCATTCCAGGACTGCAAGTAAAACATAAACTTTTATATTCAAGAATCTACAATATATCATCTTGTTTTATAGTTGCTTTATTTGCAAGAAACATACTGATATATATGATATGCTTTGTGATAGGTGAAAGGAACAGATTACAAAACATCGGATGGTACATGCATTAGAGACTATATAGATGTTACTGACCTCGTGGATGCTCACGTGAAGGCTCTCGAGAAAGCTCAGCCTCGTAAAGTCGGTATCTACAATGTTGGAACTGGAAAAGGTCTTGACTTAAACATTTCTATAGATCACATGTAACTTATGTAGTGATCAAGAAGCGGATCCTATGGCTTCCATAGTTTGATTTTCATTGCACAAGATTTTGGTAGAGTTGATTTGAGGTTAACCGTATTGTGGTTTGGTTAAGCAGGAAGATCGGTTAAGGAATTTGTGGAGGCATGTAAGAAGGCGACAGGAGTTGAGATCAAAGTAGATTTCTTGCCTCGAAGACCGGGAGATTACGCAGAGGTTTACAGTGATCCGACAAAGATTTTGAAAGATTTGAATTGGACTGCGAGATTCACTAATCTTCAGGATAGTCTTCAAGTTGCTTGGAGGTGGCAAAAGATTCATCCTCATGGATATGCTTCTTACTGAAAACAGAGGAAACAAAACACAAACTCTTAAAAAGTTTTCTTGTTTTTTAAAGTTTCATTTTATAAATTTGCATTATGTTTTGAGGGCTTTTATAGCTTCTTATATAGGAAAGAGATGTTGTGACTGGTTATGTACTTATTGGTGGAAATGTGGAGCATTAAAATACTTCCGAGTCCTTACGAGTAACGAGAATGTGGGAGTGAGTCGAAAAAGCTTGTTGTCTTTGGAATCCATGTGGGACTAATCCTAACTATGGACTTCTTCAGATTCTTCATAACTCTCTGTTTCAAACACACCCCTGCTTTTCTGATATATATATATATAACAAAAGGTTTCATATTCTTGTGATTGTTTGCTTTTATAAACTCTTTGGTCAGTTGCAAAATTCTTGAGCTTTATTTTTTTCCTTGGAGCTCTGAGAATCTCTAATAAAATTACCGAAATTAAAAGTTACAGTATAGCTCTATCAACCGAGTGTATAATTTGGAAAACAGGTTCCTCAATGGTTTTATCTAGAAATTATGATCGATGTTTTAGTCCAACCTCTCACTGGAACCAAACAACTTCTGCAAAGTCTTTCCGTGGTTTATACACCACCTTCCACTGCACACTAGTCTACAAGGTAACACTTTTTACTTCAGTTTCTCCCGCGATCACCAACTTGCTTCTGTAATGCCAAAAGCCTAGGATGAATTTGTGATACTTTGATTTTAAACTTCTGGAGAAACTAACGAGTTTTGATAATGAAGTCAACGGTCCACTACTCCATCAATCCACACCAAAAGCAAAAACCAAAAATCCAAAATCCAAAAGGCAAAAACCAAAAACTAAAATCCAAAAATCCATTCAAACATTCATGGCCTATAGTAATGTCTGGAGAACCACAACGTCCAACAGCTACCTCTGAAGCTAATGCTCAAGAACATTGAGGGACTTAAAGGAGTTGGCGTACTCCGCATTCTCTTATACCATACGTCCAGTCGTCGTCGGCTTTGAACTCCAAAACAAACTCACTAGAAGTCAGCTTCAGCTCAAATTCGAATATGTACAGGTTGTCCAATGACACCGGACCTCGAATATGGCGGGTTAGTCTGCAGGTAAGAGTTTGGTAATTTGGTTTGTCCATGCTGCCAGAATAAACATTTGTTCGCCAAGACTTGCCACAAGGGCTAACTAGCAAGATGCAAGCTTTAAACCTCAAAGATGTAGGAAGATACCTCTGGTTCAACTTCACTGTTAGAGAATCACCATTAGCTTGGTATGTGAATTATGCATGCACTTTATAATCCCATATACCGCATTTTTACAAGTCTACTGGAAGATGAGGTCTCTCGCTTCTTTATTCAGTTTGAAGCAATTAGCGAGGTTGAGAATTATCCTTGGATTTTGAAAGGAGCAATCTAGTCTCTCCACCAGAGACTCAAAGTTTGGGAGTTCTGGAAGCACTGGGAGTTCTCTGCATTGGTTGATTTCCATTTTAAGATTGAGCTCTACCAAACTCGAGCAACCACTACAATCTAAGTATGAGAGATTAGCGGCATTCCAGATGGAGGGAGGGAGCTCCACCATACTTGAACAATTCTCAAGAGACAATGTTTGGAGATTACTGGCATTTCCAACAGAGTAAGGAAGCTTCACCATACTTGAGCACTCTCTGATATACAATTTTTGAAGATTTATGAGGTTCCCAATAGACGATGGGAGTTCTACAAGATTTGAGCATCGACTAAGATTCAAATCCTTTAGACTGTTTAAATTCCCAATAGAGGATGGGAGTTCCACAAGACTTGAGCAACTCTCAAGATCCAATTCCATTAAATTAGTGGCATTCCCGATGGAAGAAGGGAGTTCCACCAACCTTTGACATCCTTTGAGTTTTAATTCTTGGAGTTTTGTGGCTGTGGATAAATCAGGAAGCTCCTTCAGTTTTACACAAGAACTCAAATCCATCCATTTGAGATTTCTAATGGGCTGTACAGAAAAATAAAGGCAACATGAATACATTTTTATCAAATCACATATTATAAGGAATTTTACATAAATTATACATTCGAAATGAAATTGAAAAATTTTAGACATGAAGGATAATAAATAACAATCACTTACTTTGTTTCCTTCCCACAGCTTCTTAAGCATGCTGCCCCACAAGTTTATTTTGACAAGAAGCTCCGGATTAAACTTGGAAGGCAAACACCTCAGTGGAAAACGTTCCCAATGTAATAATCTAAGTTTTCGAGATATATTGTTCAAACCTTGTGGTAAGTACAACATGTTACCATAAGAAAATCCGTAGTGGAATCTTAAGAATTGGAGATTATACATTCTTTCAAATGCTCTTTCACTTATATTGATATTTATTCCGTCCTTGTACCAACCTGATAAATCAAGATCTATGCCTATAAGAGTTCTAGTACCCTGAAAAGGATTTAAAAAATTAGAGTTTGTTAGCTTTCAAATGTACATATATTTGGACAAAGAAATACAAATGTCAATACTTACCGTATCATTAGTGAGTATTTCACGAATATCTCTCTCATCAACCAAAAACTGGCGTTTCCCAGGCTCGCAGATGGACTGTTTCCCACGCTCATGACGAACAATATCTCTACCCAGTTGTTTTAGCAAATTATGCATCTCGATACATCCCGAGTTGATAGATATGAGAGATTTATCTGCTAAGATTTGGAGCCCTTTCCTCACATCCACAAATTTCTTTGCAAGAACCTCTTCTAATACCTTAATCTCTTCTCTATCGAAAAAGCAGGCTATATGAAGAAATAAATCTTTCTCTTCTTCATTTAAGGAGTTGTAACTTAACTTCAAAACGCTTTCAATTTCATTGTCAAGGCTGGTCCTTAACCTTGGGAGTGCTTTCGCCCACTCCAGTTTTGTCATACCTCGGAAATAGGATCCCATAACCCTTAGTCCTAAAGGGAGTTTACCGGCAAGTGTTGTAACCGTCCGAGCAATCTCCTCAAATCCAACTTCAGGGAACTTTTGTCCAAAAGCATACATGCAGAATATTTGAAGAGCCTCATCCGAAGGTGGAAAATCAACCTTGTAAACATATCTGATCCCATGTGCTTTTAAAACTTTAAGATCTTGTGTTACGACGATAATGCGACTTCCAATGCCAAACCATCGTACATCTTTCGCCATGGCATCTAGTTGTACTAACCCATCCACATCATCAAGAACTAGAAGAACTTTCTGGTCCTTCAACCTCTCTTGTGCCACACCTAAATGAGTAACCATGATTTCTTTCTGGTTGATCATCTGAGACAACAACTCTTTCTGTAACTGCAGTTTTGCGATGTACTCGTCGTGACAAGGTCTTGGATAACGTACTTTGATGTTGTCCACGATTGCTCTCAGCTGAAATCCATGAAACAGTTTGTTTTATAGAGCTCTGGAGATGGTAGTCTTGCCAATTCCAGCAGGACCCCAAATCCCTATCATTCTCACTTCATCCAGATCTAGTCGTAACAGCGAAGTTATCTTTGTGACATGAGCTTCAATGCCAACAAACTCGTCAAAATCCTTTGATGGAGTAAAACACAACTCGTCGGAGACATCTTTTGAAATTTTAATGATCATATCTGCTTCGTTTTCCCTGAAATGAACATTCAATCTCTATCAAACTTACAAAGACAACTGGAGTTCATAACATATATACAAGAAAAGTATGTCATGAAATGCGTTAGAGAGGAGAAGACTACCAATTGCGAGAATCTTCCCCGAGTATATTTGCGGCATTAGTCAAAGCTTGCCTCCATTTCTGCTTCACCTCTTGTGACCTCCCAACACAAGTTTTTCTAAAAGCCTTCCCAAATTCTCCCCTCTGATTCCTCACATCAGATGGATCCACATCGTAGAAAATGGTCATCACTGTTTGACCAAACTTTTTTCTGCATTCCATAATCTCCACCAATTCATCAAGACACCATTTCGAGGAACCGTAGTTCCTTGAGAACAAGATGATAGCAATCTTAGATCCTCTAATCGCTTGTAAGAGCTCAGGGCCGATGGACCCTCCTCTCTTGATCTGGTTATCAATGAATGGTGTGATTCCCGTCCTTTGAAAATCTTTCACAATGTGACTGAGAATACCTCTGCGGACATCTATCCCGCGGAAGCTCAGAAAGACGGGGTGGGACCATTTGTGAGACTGAGACAAAGAAGAAGCATGAAGAGATGAAAGAGACAGGGAAGAAGACATATTTTATGGGATTTGAATCAAGAAGAATCAATTAGTATTATGGAAAGACGAACAAGATCTTAGAGCTTTTATAGAGATCTATTGGAAGGGAAGGTTCATGACAGGGAAGGTTCATAAAAGTTTCATGGAAAATTTGTGATGCACTAAATCATTGATCCTATAATGTATTGTAGGCTCCACCATTAGAAAAAGCACAAACAAGCAATTTCACGGAAGTAGTAAATCAATGCCATCCCCATTGCCTTAAAATAAAAATAGATCAATCTTTGGTTTTCCTCCCATCCCCACTTGAATTTCAAGCAATCAGGAGAAGTTTCTTGGGAATTATTAAAGATAAGGTTTAAGACTAATCCTAACTACGGATTCAAGGAGGAACGTAAAAGGCATAAAAAAAAATACTTACGAGTCCATGTGGAAGAGAATCGTAAAAGCTTGTCTTTGGAATCCCGTGTGGGACTAATCCTAACTATGGACTTCTTCAGATTCTTCATAAACTCTCTGTTTCAAACAAACCACTGCTTTTCTGCTCAATATAACAAAAGATTTCATATTCTGGTGACTGTTTGCTTTTATAATCGCTTTGGTCAGTTGGCTTTATTTTTTCCTTGGAGCTCTGAGAATCTCGAAAAGAAGTTACTGATATTAGAATAGTGGACTTGTAGAAGTTACAGTATAGCTCTATCAACTGAGTGTATAATTTGTAATATAGTTTCCTCAGTGGTTTTCACTGGTTTTAGTCCGACCTCTCACTGTCCTTTAGGATCAGTGGAACCAAACAACTTCTGCAAACTGCAAAGTCTCTCCATGGTTCATAGTTCATACACCACCTTCCACTGCACTAGTCTGCAAGCTAACAGTTCTTACTTCAGCTTCTCCTGCGATCACTACCGTGCATCTGCAACGCCAAAACAGAGGACGGATTACAAATACCAACCTACAGGTGGATTTGAATCTTCTTGGAGAAACTAACCTGGTTTTGGTAACAAGTCCGTGGTCCACAACTCCATCAATCGTATCCAGGATTTTAGCCACATTAGCTGCAGAATTTTCGCATCGATCAACCCAGATCAACCAACAGTACTAGAGAACATTGCACAAGTTTCAATGGTTGCAGTACAAGCTTTTTACCGAGGCTTGGGATAGGAGTTGTGAAGATAACATCAAGAACGTTGTGACCATCACTTGTGACTATAGGAAAGTCTCCTCCAAGAGGTCCTGCATCTCCTACAGAAGCTCTTCTCCACACCTTTTCCACATACACACAAAGCAAAACACAAATGAATAACCGATAAACCGAAAACATTTTCAAAAGTACCAGATTCATACCTCTGCATCCCCTAGATACAAGTCATCTATCTCCTCAGCTATAGCTAACCAGTTAAGCTGCAACCGAAATTCCAAAGCAATCATTTCTACAAGTTTCCGAGTATTTATACCAGGCTGAAAAAAACAGAACTCGTTGTCCAAAAATTCGCTTACGGATTGAACTAAAACAGGGATAGAACCTTCAAGTTCAGCCTTGTATTGTTCTTCCTTTATCATGAAGACCGCTTCATCAGCTGCTTTTACAATAGACTGCATTGTGAATCTCTCTTTGTAAGCCTAACGCTAAGCAATGAGTTTTTTTTTCAAAAGACCGCAAATTTTTAGACGAAACCACACTCGCCTTTTGTCTCAGAATATAGTCCTCCTCTTCCTGTGTTCTTCTTCGTCTCCCAATAACTGCGATAAGCGTACTCTCTTCTACAGCATCAGCATCATGAAATGCAAGATCAATCTACAAAAGAAGAGGAGTCACACTACAAATGTTATCCCAAGATGAAAAAAAATAGATCAAACCGGTTTACAAATGCACGGATACGGCTACCTGAAAATCATCCCGGAAATGCTTCAAGGGGATTCCAGACTTTGCTGCTTCGCTCGCGCTTCGAGCAGACCTGAACAATGGTCAGCACAAAATCATCATGAAGCCTATAAAACACTCAACTCATAGGAGAAGATGGATGGATCATGAACCAAGAACAAAGTTATAGAGATTTCAAGTTTCCAACAGTTTAACAAACAAAAGATTGATACTTTGTTGGATTCAAAGAAGATATACAATACAGCAGAATCAGAAGCAAAAAAAAGACTCACATTGGTACACCAACAACATCTTCTAGAGAGCCAGAACGAAGTTGCTGACCCAAATAACGTATAGCCATATCTGAGGCTTCTCCAGATCCTAAACCAATAACCATCCCACTCTTTACATAACTATCCACCTGAAAAATTACCAGAGAGGTTTTGTATTCAAGTATCAATCTTTCTTCAATCGTATGAAAAATTACCATATCATAGCGTATTCAAGTATCGATCTTTCTTCAATTTTTATGAATTTCAGCACATTTCGAACAATACCCAGAAGAGATAAACCCTAAAATTGGATTATAAACATTCGCATTCATAAGAACTGGTTTTGACTTTTGAGGAACACATTTTGTCATAGCAACTTAAAATCTTAAATTAGTAGGGAGATCAAGTTTCCCGATTCAACCCTTACGGTGTGGTGAGCTGCTCGGAGAAGAGGAGAGACCTCCGGAGAAAGACTGGCGCTTGCTCGAGGTACTGTAAATTGTCTGAAGCTACGACGGCGCGTGAAAGACACGGGAGAGAGTGAAAATGGAGTCGATGGTGCTGCAACTACCATTTTTTTGGAACGATTTGTGTCACCGAGTCGTGACTCGGTGGTTTTGCCGCGTCTTATCCCATTAAATTTT
Organism: Alliaria petiolata; assembly: GCA_020283515.1. Lineage (NCBI taxonomy): Eukaryota > Viridiplantae > Streptophyta > Magnoliopsida > Brassicales > Brassicaceae > Alliaria > Alliaria petiolata. The sequence goes on along the minus strand of JAHZTW010000001.1, from coordinate 445,812,933 downwards.
CGTGTGTGGTGGAGTATACATAAAATGTTTTTTTTGAATTGATTTAGTTTTATTGACAATCCATAAAGAAAAAGAAAATGAAACCAAACTAAACCGAAATGGTTTAAACTGAGATCGAGCCGAAATTTGTTTATAAACTCTTTGGTTTTATTGTCCTAAAATACTAAAATACCAAAACCGAAAAACTAAAGTTTAACCGAATAAGATAATAAGTTATTTTTAATTAAAAATAAAAAACCAAACTAAAACCAAACCAAACCAAGTTTAAACCAAAAGGAGCCGAATTACAAAATGTTTTAAATAGAGTTTCAACTTTCAATAACGTAAATAAAACCGTTTATATACAAAAAAAGACGAACGAAAAATGTCGAAATCAAACGATAAACAGAATTATTTATCCACCGTAAAAGAAACATTGAATAAATTATTGGAAAAAAAACAAAAAAAAACAAAAGAAAACAAAAACAAAAAGGAGAGTCCTACTAGTTCGATCGCACTTATGAGTCTTTTCCACTGCTTTAAACATGTGGGAACCAAATTCGTGGCAGCCACTCAAATTGGCTCACAATTTTACCAGAATCCAAGAAAAAAGGGTCTCATATTCTCGTGTGACTATTCAGTTCTTCCTCTATCTCTCTATCTCTAATTCTCTATGGTACATATATAATAATATATATAAATACGCACTCTTCTTTCACCGACCTCCGACACGAAAAGGCAGCTCCTTTTTGTGTGTTTCTGTCAATTCCACTACTTCATCATGACTGCTTTAATGGGTTCTTCTTCTTCTTCTTCTTCTTTTGCAGCTTTCTTTACTTTCCTCAATTATCTTTGTTTCTTGGTGGGGTTTTTGTGGTTTCATGACTCATTCATTCTCCGTATAAAAAAGCTAGTGGCAAATGCAAAAAGCCCTGTTTTTTTTTCTTTTCCACTTTCTTGATTTAGAGGGGGAGACAAAAATGGGTAGAGCTATGTTGGTGAAGTTTGGGTTCTTATTACTTTTGATCTCTTTTGGGTTTTTGTCAAACACTTTGGGACAGCAACAAGACGACGATGATGGTGATGATGATTCTGCTGTCTACATTGTCACACTTAAACAACCTCCTATTGTTCATCTCTATGAAGAAGAAGAGCTTAAACTAATCAGACATAAACACCAAAGGTCTAAACATGGCCACACTTCTAAATTCATACCAAAATTGCCACCAAGGTGATTCTTTTTTGCAGTCACTGGATTCTCTGTGTAGCTTTATCTAAACCCTTTTTGGTATTGAGTTTGATTTTGGATTATTTTCTTTATTATAGGAGCATTTCAAGGAAACGTCATGGGAGGTCAAAAAGACCACCACCATCTATTGCTCAAACTCATGACTCTTTCTTGAGAAAGACATTAAAAGGAGAGAAGTATATAAAGCTCTATAGCTACAACTATCTAATCAATGGATTTGCCGTGTTTGTTAGCTCACAACAGGTATATAATAAATCTTTGAGTTCTTGATCGCTGTAGAAATAATCTCTTTGAGTTCTTGATCTTGAGTTCTTTGTTGTTTCTTTTAAGGCTGAGAAGCTTTCGATGACAAGAGAAGTAGCAAACATAGTGTTAGATTTCTCTGTTAGGACAGCAACAACTTATACTCCACAGTTTATGGGTTTACCACAAGGAGCATGGTCCAAAGAAGGTGGATTTGAGATTGCTGGAGAAGGAATCGTCATCGGATTTATCGATACAGGAATCGATCCGAATCATCCTAGTTTCAGCGACAATGACATTAGCTCTCAGCGTTCATATCCAACACCTAAGCATTTCTCAGGTGTTTGTGAAGTCACACCGGATTTTCCATCAGGATCTTGCAACAAGAAACTGATCGGAGCACGGCATTTCGCGCAATCCGCTATAACTAGAGGAGTCTTTAACTCATCTGAAGATTACGCTTCTCCTTTCGATGGAGATGGTCATGGAACGTAAGTGTAGCTAACTATTGGAATATCATCATATAAAAAACAGAGTTTGAAGCTTAAAGTTTGGTACTTTGGATGTATATATACAGACACACAGCTTCGATTGCAGCGGGTAACCATGGAGTTCCGGTGATAGATTCTAACCATAATAACTTTGGAAACGCTAGTGGAATCGCTCCTCGTGCACAGTAAGTAAAGAAACAATACTTGGATCAATGGTAAAAAAATCTTCACAAACTAACTTAAAACTTTTAATGTTTGTCGGTTTCTTGCTACTCAGTATTTCTGTTTACAAGGCATTGTACAAGAGTTTTGGAGGTTTTGCTGCAGATGTTGTTGCAGCTATAGATCAGGTTTACAATCCAACAAACTAAAATGTACCTAAAGGTTTTAGCTTTTCTTTCAAACTTTGAGGTTTTTTTATAATGAATTTGAGTTTTTATAGGCAGCTCAAGATGGAGTAGATATATTAAGTTTATCGATTACACCGAACCGAAAACCTCCTGGTGTAGCAACTTTCTTTAACCCTATCGATATGGCGATACTTTCCGCTGTGAAAACCGGAATTTTCGTAGTCCAAGCCGCAGGAAACACCGGTCCATCGCCTAAAAGCATGTCTTCTTTTAGTCCTTGGATCTTCACAGTTGGTGCTTCTTCTCATGATAGAGTTTACTCCAATTCCATAGTCCTAGGCAACAATGTAACTATTCCAGGCTTGGGATTCGCAAGTAAGTCCTCAAAACTATTAAATTTTTCGATCTCTTGTCGAAAAATGATGGATTTGTAACTTTTTGTATACTGTTGTTTCTTTATAGTTCCTACGGATGAGGGAAAGATGTACAAGATGATCTCTGCTTTTCATGCCTTGAACAATAGTACTTCTGTAGATAAAGATATGTATGTAGGTGAATGTCAAGATTATGAGGATTTCGATCAAGAACTCGTCTCGGGGAATCTCTTGATGTGTAGCTACTCTGTTCGTTTTGTTCTCGGGCTTTCGACTATAAAACAAGCCTTAGATGTCGCCAAGAATCTATCAGCGGTTGGCGTAGTGTTCTATATGGACCCGTATGTTCTTGGATTTCAGATAAATCCAACGCTTATGGATATGCCCGGAATCATAATTCCATCCGCAGAAGATTCCAAAGTAAGAGAATGAAAGCAAAGTTTTAAAGGTTCTTGCGCGGTCTCTAATGATCTAACGATGGTGTTTTTTTCGCAGAGTTTACTTAAGTACTACAACTCTTCTGTTCAAAGAGATGTAACCACCAAAGAAATCGTTGGATTTGGAGCGGTTGCAGCGATTGAAGGCGGTTTAAACGCTAACTTCAGTAACAGAGCTCCTAAGGTTATGTATTACTCAGCAAGAGGACCTGATCCAGAAGACAGCTCTTTCAACGACGCAGACATATTGAAACCGAACATCGTAGCTCCAGGAAACTCTATTTGGGGTGCTTGGAGTTCCGCTTCCATCGATTCAACCGAGTTTCAAGGTAAGCTTTATACAAGTGAAAACAGAGGATTCTTCTATAAGTTTTGTTCTTATTTGCTCTGTTTTTTAGGTGAGAAATTCGCTATGATGTCCGGTACAAGCATGGCTGCTCCTCATGTAGCTGGTGTCGCTGCACTTATCAAACAATATTACCCGCAATTCAGTCCTTCGGCAATCGCATCCGCGCTTTCAACAACGGCTCTTCTCAATGATAACAAAGGAAGTCCTATAATGGTTCAGCGTACTTATACCAATCCTGATCAAAGCCTCACTAACGCAACACCGTTTGATATGGGAAGCGGTTTCGTTAACGCAACCGCAGCTTTAGACCCTGGCCTAGTTTTCGATACTAGTAAGTGTATATCGAAAATTGGCTAACACAACTAAAAATTTCATTTTCTTTTTCCAATTCATGATTTATTGTTCTTCTTGTGTAGGTTTTGAAGACTACATGTCATTTCTTTGTGGGATCAATGGCTCAGACTCTGCGGTTTTTAACTACACCGGGATTAGCTGTTCCGCTAAGAACGCGACAACCAGCGGTTTTGACCTCAATTTGCCATCGGTTACAGTATCGACGCTTAATGGGACACAAATTTTCCAAAGATCGATGCGGAACATAGCCGGAAATGAGACATACAATGTTGGTTGGAGTCCTCCTTACGGCGTTTCAATGAAAGTATCTCCTACTCAATTCTCTATAGCCATGGGAGAAACTCAAGTACTTAGCGTGACCCTCAAGGCGACAAAGAACAGTTCAATTTCTAGTTTTGGAAGAATAGGTTTGTTTGGAAACATAGGACACGTTGTGAATATTCCTGTATCTGTCATAACGAGAATCGCTTCGAGCTGATAGATAGATATATAATATCTTCTTTCTTTTTATCATTCAATTGTTAAAGATACATTTTTTTTTTTATTTTGATGAAATGTAAAAGTCCATAGAGATGTTTTCAAACACAAAGTAAACTTCAATCTTCACGCGTTTCCTCCATCTTTGTTGCCGTTCCTTGGGGAAGAAGGTAACTTCTCTGTTTCCTCTTGAGCTCCAGATGGGTTTGTTGGAATGTTAGGGTTAACCATTGTGAAAGGTGGGTACTTTGGGAAAGGCCAGCCCTTTATTGGAAACTTGTGGCTGAAGAATCCAGCAATCATGGATTTTGCATGCTCGATCTTGCCCATTGAAGACGAATCATCGATTATGGTTTCAGCTGATTTTGGCTCTGATTGCAGTTTGGGGCCACGGAAGGACAGTGCAGGTTGAGAACTTAGGAGGAAGAAGACGATAAGGAGTAAACAGAGAGGAGAAGCCTTTGAGATTTTCGACATTGTTGCTTTGTGTTTTTGAGCTCTTGTTTGTGATTGTGTGTGTGTGGTTCTATGGGTTTATTTATAAGTGGTGATTTTGAGTTTGGAGAAGAGATGTGTTGGTGTTTTTAACGTTGGGCTTCTACTTCTTACCTAAACCAGCTTTTCGAATTAAAGCTTCATGATTTGAGCATGACCATGGGAGATGGTTTATGGGTTTCAAGCATGACCATGAGGACTGATCGACAAGAATCAAACTTCTGGTTTTGTTAGCGAAAATGTATCAAAATTTTACGACACATTCGAGAAAGCCCAATAAATATCTATAAAGAGAATTATGATTGCCATCGACAAGGACTCAGTTTTTGGTTAATATCATAGACAAAAAGGGTAAACTTGATCAATTTTTGGGTTTGTTCGCAAAATGTGTCGTCAACATTTGGATAATTGTTACTTGACCCGACTTTTACGGATAATGAAATTTAACTACCAATATTTGATCCGAAAAAAAAACTGATACATTATCTGATCCGGGGAATAAAATCATCTGTTGAATACCTAAATCCACGTGTTATCTGAATCTAAAATCCACATAATTACATTTGATCAATATCCAAACTTCCAAACATTTGTTTTCAAAATATCTAACTTAACATTCAAACAAATCTAAAAGTTCGTATCCAACCATCATAGGATTCAAAACCATATCAAATAAATAAATTTTGTTATTCAAAAAATGTGTTATATACTAATTTTATTTTTATGCAAGATTTTACATAGAATTATTTGTAAGCATGTATGTACTAATAATATAACCATGTAATTCTAAAGAAAAAATCATATAGGTAAATAGGTAATGAAACGGCTATTTACGACTAATTCGGGTATAGAAAATTGTAACACGGAGCGTAGAAAAAGAAGAAGGTTTACTAACAGAGTAACAGACAAGGCAAATGGTTAAGATGCTTACACAATCTGATAATCACTCGAGGTAAAACACTAAACACTCAAGCAAACGAAGAAGAAGAAGCAAGAAAATAGAAAAAAACAGGGGAAAGAGAAACGTGTGCATATAGACACACACACGTGTGAGGCTGTGATGTTTTCAGGGGACAACGGAGGGAGATGCGGCGGTGGGGAAGGAGCATTTGTTAGGCTGGACGAGACGAGAGATCGTGACGGCGGAGATAATGATCATAAGGATTACGCCGGCGAAGGCGGCGATTAGCGCTCCGGCGCCGTGGTCGCAGTAAGTGGCGAATCTGTCACATATTTTGTCCCATCTCGCGTGTTTGTTCCCATTCTTCCCCACCTCCGACATGAACGCCGCCGCGTTTGCTGCCGCCGAAATCAGAGTCACATTCAGCTGTTTTTAACGTTTTTGCATCATCAAGAAGAAGCCAAGTCAGCACAAATATGAGATCATTATGTTGACGTATGTATAATATATCCATGCTCTGCTCTAACATCGATTCGACTATTAGTTTTTTTAGGTAAACTGGTGTTACTAATCACTAATCACTAATCAGTAGAAAAAGTTTAAAAAAACTAGACCGAACCAAACCAAAATATTTAAATTAAAAGTTAAATCAAAATTTGTTGATTCCTTTTAAAAAAATATTAATTAAAAGTTTAAAACCAAACCGAAACGGCGGAATTTACCAAAATTATTCAAGTTTTTATGTCTTGAATTATGTTTGAAAATTAAAATAGATGTAAATAAATTAATTAAGTATTTTTTATATACTTTTTATGTTATTTATTTTGAACTGAAACCGCATCAAATTCAAACGAAAAATAAATATGAACCATGTCAATTTCTGTAAACCGAACTAAAAATCAAACTGTAAATCTGATCATGGCCAACCACTACATTAGTTCACCAACTAAATGTGTAACTTAGCAATTAATCAAGTGCTTCAATTAATCGATTAAAACAATCATACTAACTATGGTATTTTATTATTAGTGAGACACAGTATGGTTTAAAAAAAAAAAACCGAAAATCCATTTTTCATAAAGAGAACAAACAATATTTTCTAAAAAAATCAATTTTTCATGAAATTAACATGATTATATTGCATACTATCTCTAAAATCTAATGAGATTGTGAGAAATTAGAACTACAAAAATGTTGAAAAAGGATTAATTAACATCCACTAGTCTCCTCCAAGTCCAACAGTCCAACTAGTTGGGCTAGTCGTTAACAACTACGGATTTTAATTAAGAACATTAAATCCATTTATGTTTTTTTTTTACCAAGGTTTATGTATATATATATTTACCATGTCGAGAATGGCGACAGAGAGAAGACGAAAACCAGTTAATTCCGTTTTCCCTCCAAATATCTGAAGAGCAATCATCAACAAGTTGTGGAAGCTCACCATTGCATTAGCCACTACAAAAAACCTATTTTTTTCCCACACCAAAATCATCAAAAAAAGATTAGTCTACAAAAATTAAACATTTGGAATCGCAAAACTCTAATTTAAAGTAATGAAGGCTTACACAAAAGCTGGAGTGTGTTGGAACTTAGCAGTGAAAGTAGCTTTTATTGGAGTATTTCCAACGTTTCCCACAACAAAAGTCTTTGTCTCTTTGTTCAATCCCATTACAATGGCTGCAGATAACGTAGCCAAGAAGGCAAGTACTCTTAGCCCTAAGAGTATTTTGCAGCTTTTGCCGCTCGTTCCAGCCGATAAGAGCTTTGAAACCGCCATTTTTGATTGAAGAATTTTGTTTTGTGTTGTAATTTGAAAGAGTGTTGTGTGTTTGTGTGTGTTTATATACGTGAGTTTGAGTGTGTGTGTTTGGTCTTTTGTCTGACCATCTAACTTTATTGGGTTAATTTTAGGTTTGGTTGTTGTGAAGATTCAGTGAAAAGGTTAGATTTGTTTAACCTTCTCTTTTATGTTTTTTTTTGTTCTGTGGCAAGTTAACTTACTCATGGGACAATCTCATCTACCCAAAACTTAAACAAGTATTGACTTCTTGACTTTTCATCTTTCTTTTTCTTTCTTGTTTTCTATGAATTTTAAAAACTCGATTATATGATTGCCTCTGCATTTATTGAACTATTTTGTGATTTTACTATTTTAGAGCCTATAATGAAAGCCAACTTTTCTCACAACAGATTAATTCAATCCAAACCGGTTTAACCGACCAAGAGAGATGTAATAACCGGAACAACAAGAAGGAAGATAAAACATTAGATTAAACGGTTTACATAAATGTGAAAGTGCGATATGAGCTCAAGAGTCAAAAACTCAATCAAAGCAAACCAAAAGGTCCAAAACCCATTTGTTCTTAAACTCGTTAAAACAGAGATCAAGAAATACCAATTTTTGGGGGTTGAAAAAAAAAAAAAGGAACCATGAAGTTTAGAGACATGAACAGATCTTCAAATGTTACCTTTAATCATATACACAAAACAAACTCTGAAAAAAACAAAGAAAGAAAATAGACCTCTCCTCTTTGATTACTCTTTATCTGTTGTTACTCCAACCACAACATTGCTCACCTGCAAGTGTTCATATCTCACTCGTCAAAGATCTTCTTGGAATGTTTGCTTTTAGTACAAAGAAAAGACGATAAGTAATACAATCCGCAATACTCACCAATTTTCCACTTTCATCCACGGACATGGGATTCTCTACAACGACGGTTTGGGTCTGAGAAGGCGTAAATCGACAAAAGAACAAAGTAAGCTCTCTTTCTGAGGTGTTTTCTATCTGATTATACAAAAATTAATAGCTGAGACTGTTATTGGTGGTAACTCACAGTTGATGTAGAGGGCATTGTTGGCTGAGAAGCTGTTCCATTAGGCCGGTTCATCGATGGAGGAGCCCTTCCATTGCTCATCTACAGAGTAAAGAGTAAAATCGATAGGATTCTGATAATAAACACTCACGCAACAGTGGTTTTAGAATTTATAAGAATATATATATATATATATATATATATATATACTTACATAGACATTAGTAACGTATTGGCAAACAGCACATTTAACAGATGATGCTCCACAAGGATACATGAGTGTTATTCGACAATGCCCACAGTTGATATGCGCGGTCTGATTAGATTGCGCTGCATGCATTACGGAACAGATTCAGTCAATGGGATTACTACAACAAGTAAACATTTCAAAAGTACTATCAACTTCGAAACTACTATGCCTCAGAGGTTAGACTATTAAACATTTGAGACTCAAACAAGAAGTTGCGTAAGCCACGATTTCAGATTAGCATACAGCTTTGAGAAGTGTAAGGCATCTCGAGAGGAAAATGCTATTCAAACCAAATGTAAAAAACTGCAGAAGATGATTCTTAGGAATCAGAACAAACCTTTCAACGGTTTTGGAGGAAACTCTTTTTGAGATTTAGAGATATTTTTTACCTGGTGGTACAAGGTTCAAAGTCTGACAACAAGAACATCTAACGCTAGTCGCAACACGCGTATACATAAGCATAGTCCCACAACCACCACATACAATGTGAGTCATATCCATTCCTACACACAAAATTATCACAAAAGCTTTACATAAGTCTACATCTCTTTTAAACTTCATTTCCCAAATCAGATATATGTAAAACCCCGCAAAAGCTTTTTGTTTTTTCATATTGCAAATCACTAAAACGCCACAAAGCCTCTCGGAGATAAGGTTACCTTGAGGAGGATTGATGGTTCTACACAAAGCACAACACACATTTGTTGCTCCTCGAGGATACATTAACATATTTCTACATCCACGACATACCAACTGGTCCTGCATCTCTCTGATTCATAAATCAAAAACACACAATCGCTTCAAAAAATCTTTCCTTTGCAGCCAAAAAAAAGGAAAAAAAAAGCCTAACTTTCCAAACTCGAATCATTTTGAGTACATGCATGCGCCATTGTCAATCAGTGAAGAAACAAACCCAGAAAAAAAAAACTCACCTGTAAAAGTCTGGAACAGAAATAAAACAGCAACCTTTTTTTATTAGAATTCCAAATTCGGACCCAGGAACTTCTGCAACCAAATCAATCCAAGCCAAATTGGTAAAACAGAGAACCGAAGTTACGGAATTGCAGATGAAATCGAGAAAGGATGTTCTTAATCATACGGATTGGAGATTGGTGCTAAACTTAACTTACACAGTAAACAAATTTTTTGGGAAATCGACAATGGAAAAGACAATAGATTTGATCTTGCCCTCTCTTGTTTGTCTCCCAGCGAATTATCTCTCAGTTTTTTTTTGGTTTTCTTTAAATCGAATAAATCGGACTTTTTTTAATTAGGAATATTTTTGAGTCTTGAACCTTGTCGTGACTCTCTTTTAGTCTCTCTTAAGGTCATTTTCAGGGATTTTGGCTTAGGCTCCCTTTTGTCAAAACCGTGGGCCATGGGGCTGACTCGAACTGCGATTGTCAAAACGCGCTTTTGAATCTCTCTCTCTGAGCGAACGGCTGAAATGCCACTTTAAAAAAAAAATTGATCAACGAGACAAAGATTTTCGTTGATGATGACGTATATACTTATCTAACAACGCTGGATAACGAGGGGCTAAGGTCTGTTTTGCATGTGGAAGTAGTCGAAGATTTGGAAACAAATCCAGTTTCTAAAGCGGGTAGGAGTGAGCAAGCTTCTAAAGTGGGTAGTTCATTTGGTGTGAATTATGAGGAGTTGGTTGCAAATGGTAGAGCTGATGATGATGTCTGTAATGCGGTTACTATTTATAGAGCAGACTCAGGAAGAGAAGAACATATGGAGCCGATTATTGAAGAGGTGACAGAGAACGATGGTAATGAATTTATTGATCAGGATATGGAAAACGGTTTGGATGGTATGCATGAATATGTTGAGCTTCCAGTTTATGTAGAAGTTAGTCAGTGTGTTGAAGAATGGGAAGATGGTATAGGTCTTGAAATTGGTCAAGAATTTTGTTCCAAGGAGGCAGTGCAAGATTTGGTTGACAGAGCTGCACATAAGAATTGTTTTGGNATTCCATCCCTAGGTTTCGTTTTTAGTAATTTGTTAATCTTGCTTAGTAGTAAATCGTTTGATTAGTGCTTGATTAGTGATAATTAAGGTTTTAGATCATATAATTAGTCTTGTAGTATCTCTCTTAGCTATTAGTTTGCTTCTAATAGTTCCTTGTCACTTCAAACCTTTAATTTGGCTTAGCTTAAACCGAACTTTGTATTCATTTTGCATCAAACTCCCAAGATGGATTGATATCTCAAATATTCCAATGACATGAGCAATTGAGAAATTGCTTACAAGACCTAAAAAATCTTGTTTCAATTTGGCGCCGTTGCCATATTGGGAATTGTTTGATCACTAGGATTTAAGTTTAGTTTGAGACTAAGCTTTCTTTTGTTTTTGTTTGTTTGGTTACTAACTTTCTTTCAAGTGTTTGTTCTTTTTGCAAGGCACACTCACAAGGGAGAAAGCATGGATTCGGATATAGCTTCAATGTTGAAGGCTATATTAGAGAATCAAGAGAGAGGGATGGCTTGGGACCCCACAAGCCACCATGGTTTTGAAAGCTCATCCACTTATCAAGGAGGACTTTTGGATGGAGACTTTGCTCAAGAGAACCAATATGGATATGGTGAGAGATACCAATCTTGGGACATGGAGGATGATCAAGGAGCAACCTATTCTTCCCAAATCTCTAATGATGAAGAGAATCTCAACTTGATGAAGTTGATTTTGGAAGAGCAAGAGAAGTTTAATGAGAGCATTCTCATGCTTGACTTCACAATAGGCACTCCTACTCCATGTTCAAGAGTTGTTGTAACATCACATGTGGAGTCCATCAACACCAAAATTACCCAATGGAATGAGGAACAAGAGGATGAAGCTCACATCAATGATGAACTCCAACAAGAAGCTGAAGGGTCTATAGAAGAACTTGAAGCTCTTCTTGGATGCAATGTTGATGAGAATCTTGTTATAAGATATGAAGATCCTTGTGAAGGTGATTTGGTTGTTGATTGCATAGGGAATGCAAGTGAGCGTTCAATTGTTGAAAAAGAGATCTCAACCAAGAAGGAAACACATGTGAAACTCATTTCCAAGATGGAGAAAAAGGTTAGTCACATTGAAGAAGCCTCAAAGGAGGGTGAAGAAGAAGAATCTCCAATGGCACAACCCTTTGCCAAGTATCTTGGTTTAACCTCCACCAATGAAGAGAGCATTGATGATCCATGGAAGTTACCCTTTGAGGAGGTTAGGATGCAAGAGTTTAGGGGATGGTTCTATGATGAATATGATCCCGGTGATCCGACCTTCAATATGTCGAGCTAGAGACTTAAAAACAAGCACACATGGGAGGCATTCTCATGTTTATCCTAGTAAAAGGGATGCCGGAGGTCATGGAGCATGGTACAAGGTCGAATTTTCCCAAGGAATAGTCTCCAAAGCTTACTCTAAATCCACTCCTCCTCTTCTTCACATTTTTGCGGTATCTCCACCTCCTTTGTATATATTTGCTTTAGATTTTCGTTTTTGTATCTTGTCATGTTGATTGAGGACTCCCTTGAACTTTTATTACACAAGAGACTGTGTAATTTAAGTTTGGGGGAGAGGTTGAGAGATTTGACATGTGTTTTGTGATTCTTATTTTCCTTTGCATACTTGAGTCTTATGCATTCATCTAAAGCATAGAAAAACCCAAAAATTTGAAAATTTTGAAACTTTTCCAAATAAGAATCATTTAGATGTTGCATTTGCATTATAGGATTGAGTCTAGTTGCATTTCATATAGGTTTGCACTCATTTGCATTGGGAGCAATGATGAGCTTATCCTTGTAGAGTGCCAACTCATGTAATCAATTCAATGCCCTAGTTAGTAGTTCTTTGATGCATTTGAACAAGTCTTGAAAGTAAGGAAGAACCATTCTTGGACCACTTCACTTGTCACTAGACTTTAGTCGAAATAGGGTCTTGAAATTGATAGCCAACTCTACTCACTTGAACCAAAATTTGACATCCAAATATCATGCCTTCCATTGAAAGTGAATTCATGGATATTATACATATTTGAGCTTTCTTACTCACTTTACCACCCTTTTTGCTAGCTCAAGTAGTACTCCCACCTTACCTTACCTCCTTAAAAGCCAATGTTCTAGTGATATTGATTGTGAGGCCTTATTTTGATTAAACTTAGCATAAAGTGTTAGGTTTGAGACGACAAGTTTAGGCTCTCATGTAGATTCTAGTCTCACATATCGAGGCTAGCTTTAGGCTTAGGAATTGGGGTTTTGGGGCGCGGTATTAATTGGTGTTGAGGAATGAGTTGTATGCTTGCATTTTAGCATGATGAGTTGTGGAAAGAGATTAGAAAGAAAGGGAATGAAAGAGGCTTGGAAGGAGAATAAGGGAAGCATAGTTTGAAATGGTGGATCTTATGTTTGAAAAGAAAAAGTATAGCTCTAAGTGTTAAAAGGAATGAGGTAGCCTTAAGAAAAGAAAAAAAAAGAAAATCAAAAGAGGCTAAAGGGGCCAAAGAAAGAGAAAAGGGTTACCTAGGAATGAAAAGAAGAGCTAAGTTATGAAAAAAAAAAACACACCATTCACTATGAGTTAAAGGTTGAAGAAGTCTCCCCTTAAGTGCTATAAGAAGAAGAAGTGGTTTGTGAGATTCATGGGTTTAGCAAGGCACAAAGAGCCTTGAGAGAAAAGGGTAGCTTTAGAGGGTTGAGTGAGCTTTAAAAAGAATGAATGAGAGGGGTTTAGGACCATTGATAGCATCATGGGTAGATGAGAGTCTAGTCTTGTATACATCACTTGTCTCTTACCTTTAGCATTATGCATAAAGTATAATCCTTTTGAGTGAAACCCTTATGCGAATTGGAAGCCACACGAATTGAGATAATTTTTATCTCAAAGCCTAGCCCCTTAGCAAAATGAATTCACTTGCATTGCATTATCATGATTCATGGTTTGCGACTTAATGAATGTTAAAGAGTTGGCTTGATAGGGAGACATGTCTAGATTGAAGTCTTACTGCATTTGATTTTTGAGATGGGCATGACTAAATCTTTTGGAGTAGGATGAATTCAAATGCATTTTAGAATTAAGAACTAGGACATTGAGTTGATTGTTTTTGTTGGCATTCTTGGATATTGAGATCCCACTTTCACACCTCTCTCTTAGATTTGTCATGTTTGTTTGCTTGAGGACAAGCAAAAGGCAAGTTTGGGGGAGTTGATAGACTCATAATTTAACTTATTGTAGCATTCATTTTAGATAGTTTTGCATGTACTTTTGCATTCATTTAGCCACTTTTATTCAAATTAGCATCCATATTAGAGTTTAATGAGTTTTAACTTAGGTTATTGCATATGTGTACATATTGAGTCCTTATTAGGTGTTTTGGAGGCTTAGAGGACCATATGGAGTTTCATGGATGATGAAGAGGAGGAAGATAAGCAGCCAAATGAGAAGCAGAGGTCTTTTAGAAGAATATCGAACATTTGGAGGTGCGAACTGTATGAGTCCGGACGAAGGCCTTGCACTTAGATTCAGACTCTGAAGCCTTCTTCAAAAACGTAGCGGATCCAGTGAGCTTTCTAATGCCGTTGGAATCATGTCATTACGACCAGCGGTTCACGAGATACGGTGATTCTTGAAAGACTGTCCGAATCACATCGGTTTGAGGTACATCGGACAACAAACCGATGTGAAGCATCCTGAAGCTGCATCGGTCAGATGCACATCGGACAACAAACCGATGTGAAGCATCCTGAAGCTGCATCGGTCAGATGCACATCGGACAACAAAACCGATGTGAAGTATCCTGAAGTTGCATCGGACTGTGCACATCGGACAACAAACCGATGCGGCTCCAGACTGCCTGAAGTAACTGGAAGATCGGGTCAGATGAAGGCCTTCCATTCCGATTCAGCCTCAGAACGCTTCATGAAAGTTGTAGATAATTGAATCAGCTTTCATGTGGAGGTCATTCTATGTCATTAGGAGCTATGGTTAGGGAGATATGACGATTTTCGCAAGACTGCTCCTCCGGGTCAAAACCCGGTTTGTTCCGGGTTGACCCGTTTGACTTTCTTCCCTATAAATACTTAAAAACCTAATTTTTATGGATCTTCTCTTGGGCTTAAACAGGAAAACGCCCCTTTGGGGTTTTGAGGAGATTTTTGAGATTTCTTTTATGTTTAATGCAATTTGATTCTTCTTTCTTCTAATCTTTTTTTCTCTAATCATTTAATCATGTTTACTAGCATTTCATTCATGAGATTTGTTGGTTTATCCATGTTTAGTGAGTAGTTTCTTAGAAATTTGGGGATGGGTTATATTTAGGGTTTTCTAATGGTTCAATCTTGCAATCTAGGTTAGATTATTTCATCTCTCTTCTTATTAAGGAGTTCTTAATGCCAAATAACTAATCTTTTGCTATTTTGGATCATAAGAATTTCACACACCCACCAAGTGTTTGATGAAATGCTTGAACCACTTTTTTTAGAGATTTACATTCCTAGCCTAAGACATTAGTTGCCTAGGGTGTTTATCATGCCATTTAGACTCATGTTTAATGCTTGCTAATAATTTTAATGCTAACACATCATTAGTTCATTAAGGTGATTAGGAAAGGGATTAGTACCACACATCATGGATTAGTCTTAATTAGTGTTCTAGGCATAGAGAAAGCTTGTTTGAGTTGCTTAAATGATTGCAAGGTTGGCCATTTAGATGCCCAAATCAATGATTCCATCCCTAGGTTTCGTTTTTAGTAATTTGTTAATCTTGCTTAGTAGTAAATCGTTTGATTAGTGCTTGATTAGTGATAATTAAGGTTTTAGCTCATATAATTAGTCTTGTAGTATCTCTCTTAGCTAGTAGTTTGCTTCTAATAGTTCCTTGTCACTTCAAACCTTTAATTTGGCTTAGCTTAAACCGAACTTTGTATTCCTTTTGCATCAAACTCCCAAGATGGATTGATATCTCAAATATTGCAATGACATGAGCAATTGAGAAATTGCTTACAAGACCTAAAAAGTCTTGTTTCATTTCAAGGCCTAGATCGACCCCAAGATCGACCCAACTGATCAATCTTCCGAACCAGTTTCTCCTTCCTTCTTTGGCTAGCTCATGTTTTGGATTTTAGTGAAGGGACCATTTGTGTGGTCCTATATAAACACTTTTGACCTATTTTGCTAGAGTATCCACGATTTTCACAGCCTCCTGCCCCATTTTTGGTTTTGTGGATCACCATAGAAACCCTTTATCCATTTTCAAGCTTTTTATTTTGTAAAAAAACTTTGATTTTGAATTTTAGAACTTCTCTTAAAGCTTTAATCTTTCTTCTTTGTTATCTCAATCATGTTTAACTCCTCTTATCTCATGATTAAGAGGGGTTCGAACATGATAATAGAGTAGTTCTTTAGAATTTAAGGATTAGGTGATTAGGAAGGTTTTAAAGGTTGAATCTTGGTATTTTCTTGTTCTTAACTTTATCCTTTCTTGGTTTGGAGTATCAAATGCTTAAAGAACTTAGAGAGGCTTTATGATCCAAGAGATTTCCTTATCTCATAAGAACTTAGGAAATCTCTTATGTCCAAACCAAGAGACTAGTATGCCTTAAAGACCACGATGGTGACAAGTAGGGGCTAGTTAGGCCATGTTAAGATCCGTGCTTCAGCTCCATCAACCATTCTTTTCCACCACAAACCATGGGTTTGGAGAGAATGAATGATGTGAGGATCTTATCCACAAACCATGGAAAGCTTGCTTCTTAGGCTTAAGGATAGCTCATTTAGAAATGTGTAGATTTACTTTTTGTAAACCAAGATTGAACCTTGAGCTTCCCTAAGCATGAACCTCATCCTTGAATCAGTTCTTTGTCATATAAGTAGTTTCAAAAGCATTTACTTTTAGATTTGAAGTTTGTTCCTTTAGGTTCCTAGAAATTTCCTTGTTTATCTGGTTTTGGAATTTGAATTTTTATAATCAGTAGAATTGCTATTTAAATGCTTAGAATTCGTCTGGTAGTTAGCTAACCCTTCATAAGGATTGTTTAAATTGTTTTCCTAGTCGTTTAGTGATTGCAAGTAGTTTATTTTGATTTTCTCCTCCCTTTTACCCGAAAATGACTTAGCTTTACTTTGCTCTTGCATTCCTAGTATCTTTCACACCCAGGCTGGATTGATACCTAAAGTACTACAACAACACTTAGAGGCTTTAGGATTGATAGAATTACACTGAAAAATCCTCTTATCAATTGGCGCCGTTGCCAACTTGAGTTTTGTCGAAATATGATTTGGGTTTTAGTGCAAATGAATGCAAATTAACGAAATTGAAACAAAAGGAAAAAGCAAGCAAATAATTAATTCTAAGAATGTAAAAATTATGATTTAAAACGTTGGGATGAAAGAGAATCTTTATGCTTTTTGTTTGATTTGCTACTTGTTTAGAGATTACACTGAAAACAAAGGTGGATGTGATGAATTTGTGACAAGAGGGTTTGATTGCTGGAAAAATCTGAAGAGATTACAAGAACATGTGGGACCAGTGAATAGCTTTCACAATAATGCAATGAAAATGGCTGATAATCTGATGAAGTAAAGTCAATTAATCGTTCATGCTTTTTATAAGCAAGATGACGCGATCAAAAATGAATACAAAATCAGATTGAATGCTTCAATTGATTGTTGTAGATATTTATTACGACAAGGATTAGCATTTCGAGCTCATGATGAAAGTATGGGATAAGCTAATAGGGGAAATTTTGTAGAGCTTTTGAAATACACTGCAGATAAAAAAATGAGTTGGTAAGAAAGGTTGTGTTGGAGAATGCTCCTAATTATAATCAGATGGTGTCTCACAAAATTCAGACAAATATAGGGCATTGCTTTGCTAAGGAAGTTATTGAATCTATTATTCAAGAAGTTGATCACGATGTGTTTTGTTTATTGGTGGATGAATCTGCAGATGTTTCTGATAAAGAGCAGATGGCAGAAGTTTTTCGTTTTGTTGATAAAACTGGGATAATAAAAGAAAGATTCATTGGTCTTGTTCATGTTCAAAAAAACGTATTCTTCATCTCTGAAATGTGCTGTTGATTCATTTTTTGCTAAACATGGTTTGATTATGAAAAGGTTAAGAGGGCAAGGTTACAATGGAGCAAGTAACATGAAGGGCGAATTCAATGGGTTGAGATCTCTGATTTTGAGAGAAAATAGTTCTGCATATTATGTCCACTGCTTTGCCCATCAGCTTCAGTTGGTTGTCGTGGACGTTGCTAAAAACATTTTGAAGTCGGAGATTTCTTTGATATGGTTTGTGTCTTATTAAATGTGGTTGGAGCATCTTATAAGAGAAAATATTTTCTTCGAGAAGACCATCGGAAGAAAATCGAGGAAGGAATCAGTAAAGTAAAATTAAGAAATGAAAATGATTGAATCGAGAGCTTTTAATTCAAAGACCTGGTAACACTTGTTTGGGTTCTCACTATAAAATCTTACTACGGTTGGTTGCTTTATTTTTTTCTATCATTGAAGTGCTTAAGTGTGTCGAAAGCGATGGGACATATAGTATCAAAAGACGCCAAGCTAATTGTAAATACTTTCACACATTTGACTTTTTATTTTACTTACAGTTGATGTTGCTTCTTCTTGGGCTCACGAATAATCTGTCAAAGGCTCTACAAAGAAAATATGAAGACATTTTGAATGCTATGTATTTAGTGAAATCCACAAAGCAGCAATTGTGCAAGCTCAGGGATAATGGATAGGATTCAATGATTAATAAAGTTTCATCATTTTGTGAGAATCATAAAACCGAGTTGCTCATTATGGAAGAAGAATTTGTCGATCCAAAGAAGCCAAGAAAAAGAAGTAAGATAACGAATTTGCATTATTATCATGCGGAATGCTTTTACACTGTATTGGATATGCAAATTCTTAGTGATGATACAAGGATGAAATCTTCTCCCAAGGCAAAAAGTAGCAAAATCTCAAACAAAAAAACTATGAAAAATAATGAAACTTTGGATGATGGCTCCTCTGGAATGGTGATGATATTTTCGTGGCTCTCTGATGCTTATATAGGTGAAGAGGTCGCTAGGGTGAATTTGTGGAGTTATTGATGAAATCTCTCTAAAAGTTGAAACTTTCGATTTCCACCAAAGCTACAATCGATCAGTCAGAGTGGTCAACCGATCGGTTGAGATTAGGCTGGGTCGGTTGGTCGGTCGGGTGGCAACTTCCAGGAATTATGTCGGGGTTCAATTAATCGGTCAACCGATCTGAGTGAATCGATTGGTGTTGGTTGATTGAAGGCCAATTCTTCTGCTTACTCTATTTCGTCACCTGGCGTAACAGACTTAAGTATTTTGAGCATAACTTTTAATCCACCGTCTTGATTGACTTCAAACCACTTTAAGTTGAAAGCTAACATCCGTGACTATCTTTTATCTAAATTTAATGATGCCATGATGGTGGGAAGTCCTCCAGCTAACATTAAACTTCTGATGCTCATAAGATGTCCAATCTCCAATTTGTCCAAAATTGCCCATTCTTGCTCCAATTCTCCATATTACCTCTCAAACCTTTATAAACTCTAGAAAGACTAAAAACATTGATTTATAACAAAATTAAAACAATTTGTTATTAACAATATATATAAATATTATTAAAAAGTAGTAAAATATGTAGGTATCCACTTCTCAAACAAAACAATGAATAAGTGAAAAAAGGTTTGAATATGTGGGAAGTCTGAAATATCAGAAACCGTGCTTTGATACATGATTTGCAGACCACATTAGACATAACCAACAAAAAGACAATCTCATTAGTCAAGTTCTCTAATCACTGATTTTTCATGCGAACCCCGAATTCACAGGTTTTCTGCATTCAAGTCTGCTTGGTCTATTTATTTATGAAAGTTTTTGGTGAGCTTTCCTCATTTCAAAATGTAAGACATGGAATACGGCGGTAGGTGAAACAAGGGTTTTAAATCTTGTTAGCAATTTATCAATTGCTCATGTCATTGCAATATTTGAGATATCAATCCATCTTGGAAATTTGATGCAATAAGAATACAAAGTTTGGTCTAAGCTAAGCCAAATTCGAAATAAGGGAGACAAAGAACTATTGAAAGCAATCTACTAGCTAAGAAAGACACTACAAGACTAATTATATGAGCTAAAACTTTAATTATCACTAATCAAGCACTAATCAAATGATTTACTACTAAGCAAGATTAACAAATTACTAAAATCGAAACCTAGGGATGAAATCATTGATTTGGGCATCTAAATGGCCAAACTTGCAATCATTTAAGCAACTCAAACAAGCTTTCTCTATGCCTAGAACACTAATTAAGACTAATCCATGATGTGTGGTACTAATCCCTTTCCTAATCACCTTAATGAACTAATGATGTGTTAGCATTAAAATTATTAGCAAGCATTAAACATGAGTCTAAATGGCATGATAAACACCCTAGGCAACTAATGTCTTAGGCTAGGAATGTAAATCTCTTAAAAAGTGGTTCAAGCATTTCATCAAACACTTGGTGGGTGTGTGAAATGCTTATGATCCAAAATAGCAAAAGATTAGCTATTTGGCATTAAGAACTCCTTAATAAGAAGAGAGATGAAAGAATCTAACCTAGATTGCAAGATTGAACCATTAGAAAACCCTAAATCTAACCCATCCCCAAGTTTCTAAGAGACTACTCACTAAACATGGATAAACCAACAAATCTCATGAATGAAATGTTAGTAAACATGATTAAATGATTAGAGAAAGAAATATTAGAAAAAAGAAGAATCAAATTGCATTAAACATAAAAGAAATCTCAAAAATCTCCTCAAAACCCCAAAGGGGCGTTTTTCTGTTTTAGCCCAAGAGAAGATACATAAAAATTTGGTTTTTAAGTATTTATAGGGAAGGAACAAACCGGGTTTTGACCCGGGGTAGCAGTCTTGCGGAAATCGCCATAGCTCCCTAACCACAGCTCATAATGACATACAACCACTTACAGATGAAAGATGATTCAATTACCTACAACTTTCATGAAGAGCTCGAAGGCTGAATCGGAAAGGAAAGTCTTCGTTTGATCCGATTTGTAGCCAAAAAGAAATCGTCTGGGTTCAGTTCGACGAGTTGGTCGAACAAAGTCGTCGAACTGAACCCCTGGTGCAGTGGTTCGACCATCTGGTCGAACAAAGTCATCGAACAGAACCCCTGGTTGTTTGGTTCGACCATCTGGTCGAACAAAGTCGTCGAACCCAACCAAAATCGATGTAACTTTCTAACCAAGGGTCCGAATGACTTGATTCCAAAGGCACTAGAAAGAACTCTAGATCCTCTACAACTCTTAAGAAGGCTTCGGAGTATGAATCTCAGTGCAAGGCCTTCGTTCGGACCCATACATTTCGCACCTCCAAATGCTAGATATGCTTCTAAAGAGACTTCTGCTTCTCATTTGGCTGCTTCTCTTGCTCCTCTTGACTATTTATGAAACTCCATATGGTCCTCCAAGCCTCCAAAACACCTAATAAGGACTCAATATGTACAAATATGCAACAACCTAAGCTAACACTCACTAAACTCTAATATGTATGCAAATGGGACTAAAAGTGGCTAAATGAATGCAAAAGTACATGCAAAACTATCTAATATGGATGCTAAAATATGCTAAATTATGAGTTTATCAGTAGGTATTAAATATTTTTTAGTGGTGAGGTTGAAAAATGTTTAAGTGTTTAGGGTCACCTTTATTTTCTCCATTGGATGCGAGTTATTATGTAAAACAGTAAAAGAGAATGGACTAGTTGATATCCACAGTCTTCAAACCACTTTTTGGCGCATATCTTTCCTGAGACTTAGATTCTTCGGAGAATCTCAGTGAATAGTCTGTCTAACCTCCTCGTTGATCCATGACATTTCTTGAGATTTATAAGTGTAATGAGGTTCTTTTAAATGTAAACCGTTTCCTTTCCGCTCGTTTAGTCACTTTTTTTATCAACCATCATCATTTTGACAACTCAAGTGTTTTTTTTATTCTCATTGACACAGAATTGTACCTTGCATGATATATCTCAATGAAATACGAACTCTTGATCTCATGATAGTAGGATTTTTCCACTTCAATTAATCTCTACTACTCATGTCATTGTAGTATTTGAGATGTCAATCCATATGGGGTTAAGATTAACAACACTAGGAATACATGAAACTATTTAATCTAAGCAAAATTCGATATTCAAGTGACAAAGGGCTATTAAAAGCAAGCTACAACCTAAGAGAGATACTACAAGACTAATTATATGAGGTAAAGCCTTAATTATCACTAATTGGATACTAATCACGCAATTAACTACTAATCAAGATTAACAAATTACTAAAAACGAAACCTAGGGATGTAATCATTGATTTGGGCATCTAATTGGCCATCCTTGCAATCATTTAAGCATCTCAAACAAGCTTTCTCTATGCCTAGAACACTAATTAAGAATAATCCATGATGTGTGGCAATAATTCCTTTCCTAATCACCCTAATGAACTAATGATGTTTTAGCATTAAAATGATTAGCAAGCATTAAACACAAGTCTAAATGGCATGATAAACACCCTAGGCAACTAATGTCTTAGGCTAGGAATGTAAATCTCTTAGAAAGTTGGTTCAAGCATTTCATCAAACACTTGGTGGGTGTATGAAATGCTTATGATCCAAAATAGCAATGATTAGCTATTTGGCATTAAGAACTACTTAATAAGAAGAGAGATGAAAGAATCTAACCTAGATTGCAAGATTGAACCATTAGAAAACCCTAAATCTAACCCATCCCCA
>JAHZTW010000001.1:445722530-445790143 GCA_020283515.1 Alliaria petiolata | reverse complement strand
ACATCTAATGTCTTAGGCTAGAAATGTAAATCTCTTATTAAGTTGGTTCAAGCATTTCATCAAACACTTGGTGGGTGTATGAAATGCTTATGATCCAAAATAGCAATGATTAGCTATTTGGCATTAAGAACTACTTAATAAGAAGAGAGATGAAAGAATCTAACCTAGATTGCAAGATTGAACCATTAGAAAACCCTAAATCTAACCCATCCCCATGTTCCTAAGAAACTACTCACTAATCATAGTTAAACCCATCAAATCAAAGATAAGTGATAAGCTAAACATGATTAGAGAAGAGAAATTAAGAAATCTAAGAGAGATATTGTATTAAACTTAAAGATTCAAGGCAAATACAAGGTTTTTCTCCCAAAGAGGATAAAAATTTAAGCTATGACAATAGAGAATAAAAGTTGAGATAAAAATTAGGTCTAAAGAGTATTTATAGGAGGGACCCATAAAAGCAACAAAAAGGACTCGTTTGGGTTTGGTTCGACGAGCTCGTCAAACCAAGTCGTCGAACTGAACCCCTGGTGCTGTGGTTCGACGACTTCCTCGAACTGTTTGCTCGAACCAACTCCCTGGTCTCTTGCCTTCTTCTTCTTGGCGTCTGGCTTTGGTTCGAGCAGCTCGTCGATCCAACACGTCGATCCGAACCAAAATCGATGTACCTTTCTAACCACGGGACCGAATGACTTGATTCCAACGGCACTAAAAAGCACTCTGGCTCCTCTAGAACTCCTAAGAAGGCTTCGGAGTCTGAATCTCAGTGCATGGCCTTCTTCCGGACACATATATTCCCCGCCTCCAAATGCTCGATATGCTTCTAAAAGACTTTTGCTTCTCATTTGGCTGCTTCTCTTCCTCCTCTTGATCATCCATGAAACTCCATATGGTTCTCCAAGCCTCCAAAACACCTAATAAGGACTCAATATGTACAAATATGTAACAACCTAAGCTAACACTCACTAAACTCTAATATGTATGCAAATGGGAATAAAAGTGGCTAAATGAATGCAAAAGAACATGCAAAGCTATCTAAAATGAATGCTAAAATATGCTAATTTATGAGTATATCAACTCCCCCAAGCCTGCCTTTTGCTTGCCCTCAAGCAAACAAACAAGACAAATCTAAGAGAGAGAGATTTGAAAGTGGGAGCTCAATATCCAAGAATGCCAACAAAAAAAATCAACTCAATGTCCTAGTTCTTAATTCTAAAATGCATTTGAATTCATCCTACTCCAAAAGAGTTAGCCATGCCCATCTCAAAAATCAAATGCACTAAGACTTCAATCTAGACATGTCTCCCTATCAAGCCAACTCTTTAACATTCATTAAGTTGCAAACCATGAATCATAACAATGCAATGCAAGTGAATTCATTTGGCTAAGGGGCTAGGCTTTGAGATAAAAATGATCTCAATTCATGTGGCTTCCAATTCTCATAAGGGTTTCACTCAAAAGGATTAAACTTTATGCATAATGCTAAAGGTAAGAGACAGATGATGCATACAAGACTAGACTCTCATCAACCCAAGATGCTATCAATGGTCCTAAACCCCTCTCATTCATTCTTTTTAAAGCTCACTCAACCCTCTAAAGCTACCCTTTTGTCTCAAGGCTCTTTGTGCCTTGCTAAACCCATGAATCTCACAAACCACTTCTTCTTATAGCACTTAAGGGGAGACTTCTTCAACCTTTAACTCATAGTGAATGGTGTGATCTTTTTTTTTATAACTTAGTTTTTCTTTTCATTCCTAGGTAACCCTATTCTCTTTCTTTGGCCCTTTACCCTCTTTTGATTTTCTTTTTCTTTTCTTAAGGCTACCTCATTTCTTTTCAAACATAAGATCCACCATTTCAAACTATGCTTCCCTTATTCTCCTTCCAAGCCTCTTTCATTCCCTTTCTTTCTAATCTCTTTCCACAACTCATCATGCTAAAATGCAAGCATACAACCCATTCCTCAACACCAATTAATACCGCGCCCCAAAACCCCAATTCCTAAGCCTAAAGCTAGCCTCGATATGTGAGACTAGAATCTACATGAGAGCCTAAACTTGTCGTCTCAAACCTAACACTTTATGCTAAGTTTAATCAAAATAAGGCCTCACAATCAATATCACCAGAACATTGGCTTTTAAGGAGGTAAGGCAAGGTGGGAGTACTACTTGAACTAGCTAAAGGGTGGTAAAGTGAGTAAGAAAGCTCAAATATGTCTAATATCCATGAATTCAGTTTCAATGCAAGGCATGATATTTAGATGTCAAATTTTGGTTCAAGTGAGTAGAGTTGGCTATCAATTTCAAGACTCTATTTCGACTAAAGTCTAGTGACAAGTGAAGTAGTCCAAGAATGGTTCTTCATTACTTTCAAGACTTGTTCAAATGCATCAAAGAACTACTAACTAGGGCATTGAATTGATTACATGAGTTGGCACTCTACAAGGATAAGCTCATCATTGCTCCCAATGCAAATGAGTGCAAACCTATATGAAATGCAACTAGACTTAATCCTATAATGCAAATGCAACATCTAAATGATTCTTATTTGGAAATTTTTCAAAATTTTCAAATTTTTGGGTTTTTCTATGCTTTAGATGAATGTATAAGACTCAAGTATGCAAATGAAAATAAGAATCACAAAACATTTGTCAAATACACCATACTCCCCCCCCCCCCCAAACTTAAATTACACAGTCCCTTGTGTAATCAAAGCTTGGAGAAGATTTCAAAATGCAAAATAAAAACTAAATGGTATTTACAATGATTTGGGGTGGTACCTTAATCAGAAATGAGTGGAGGAGGAGGAGTAAGACTCCATGGAGTATGATGGATTGCTTGACTGAGGGGTGGGAGATCTCATAGCCCTCCATACTCAACCTAAAACTTTCAAAAACTCAAAGAAACATAATTAAAGAACAAAAACATGAATATATACAAGGATAACATGGGAATGCCTCCCAAGAGCGCTTTGTTTAAAGTCTCTTAGCTTGACTTTCCTTACAAATCCTTTTAGGCTGGCTTAAGGGTGAAGTGGGTGGGTGGAGATGTGAATGAGTGTGAACTTTGTGGCATGTCCATGGTGTAGACAGAGAACAGCATCTCTTGCACCTTTTCCTCATCCTCCTCTAAACCGGGTGGAAGAATGAGCCTTGCCTTTGAAAATGGTTTTGGCATTCCTTTTGCACTTGACTTCGCACTCAATGGAACTTCCTTTAAGTTCCAATGGATTTAAACTCAAAGTGTTCCCTGACACAGCACGTCCATTACCAATCTCATCCTTAGCTTTCTCAAGCAATCTCAGCAATGCCCATTTAGCCTTGCCTTTCTTGTTTGGTGGTTCCTTCTTGTTGATGATTTCCTCGTGATGGCCAAACAGCATGAGCATTGACTCACCATCAGGCTCTTCTTCAGCTTTGAACTTAATCCTAGGCTCAGCTTTGTCCATCCTAGCTCCATCCTTAGAATTTTTGGTGAAACTCATGAAAGACCCCTTGTTCTTGCCTTTCTCTTTTGGTGGTTTCGTCTTGAAAGGTGTTTCGTCTTCACAACCAAATAGAGTCAGTAGGGACTCACCATCAGGCTCTTCTTTAGCAGTAGATCTAAGCCTAGGCTCAGCCTTATCCTTGCTTGTACCCGAGACACAACCAATCTTAGCCTTTCTTGGCAATTTCACCGAAATCTCATCCAACTTGGGCTCATCAAACAAAACTTGAGTCGTGGAGATAGAAGTAGCTCCTTTACCATTCTCTAATTCCTTCATTTTGGAGGCTAATGTCTCAAGTGTGGACTTGAAGTCCTCTTGTATACTACCCATGTTGGTATGGATATCATCCAACTCCTTATCCATTTTCATTACACCATTCTCTTGACCATGTAAGAGTTGTTGGAGCATACTTTGAATGGTCTCTTGAGAAAGAGGACTAGGGCCTTCTCCTTGTTGCACAGAACGTGGGTCTTTTACCATGAAGTTGGCTGTCTCATGGTGTTGCGCATTAGCCAAATCAACTCCTCCTTGTTTCGCTTGTATGAGTTTCTCCAAGCGCTCCAATTTATCTTGCAAGTCCTTCCATGTGGAGTCTTCACATGATCTCTCTAGAGGTGTTGCAACATGCCCTTCATAGTTGCTTTCACTAGTCTTGGTCAAGTTCTCAACAAGTAGCTCTCCTTCTTCTATTGTGAGGTTTGCAAAACGCCCTTTGCTAGCCACATCCAAAAGCACATACCACGGTGTTAACTATCATAAGCTGATCCTCAGGGAGTGAGTCATCCATAGGCAAGTCATCATCAACCCTCATCCTTGAAAGATGATCCGCTACACCATTCTCTATCCCCTTTTTGTCTTTGATCTCCATGTCAAACTCTTGCAAGAGAAGGATCCACCCTAGGAGTCTCGGCTTGGTGTATATGTATCTCAAGGCAGCATGGTCAGTGTATACTATGACCTTAGAGCCCACCAAGTAAGACCGAAACTTCTCGAAAGCAAAGACCACAACTAGAAGCTCTTTCTCGGTGGTTTCATACTTCACTTGCGTGTCATCCAACGTACGACTTGCATAGTAGATGACATACAATTTCTTGCCTTCCTCTGACCCAAGACAGCACCAACAGCATAGTCACTTGCATCACACATAATCTCAAAGGATAAATCCCAATCCGGAGCTTGCACTATAGGTGCGGTGACTAAAGACTTCTTTGATGGTCTTAAAGGCTTGTAGACATTCTTGATCAAAGATGAATTCAGTTTCCTTGCATAACAGCCTTGTAAGTGAACGTGCTATCTTGGAAAAATCCTTGATAAACCTCCTGTATAAACCAGCATGTCCTAAGAAACTCCTTATTCCCTTCACGTTAACCGGAGGCGCCAAAGTGACCATCACTTCCACCTTTGCTCTATCCACTTCGATGCCTTTTCCTGAGATCTTGTGACCAAGGACGATCCCTTTTGTGACCATGAAGTGGCACTTCTCCCAATTGAGCACAAGGTTGATCTCCTCACACCTCTTGAGTACCCTACACAAATTGGACAAACAAAGGGAGAAGGAAGAGCCATACACGGAAAAGTCATCCATGAAGACCTCAACCATCTCCTCAATTAAATCCGAAAATATAGACATCATGTATCTTTGGAACGTGGCAGGAGCATTACATAGACCAAAAGGAATTCTCCTATATGCGTAAGTTCCATAAGGACAAGTGAAGGTAGTCTTTTCTTGATCATTAGGGTGAATGGGGATTTGGAAGAAGCCACTATAACCGCCTAGAAAACAGTAATAGGGGTGGTTAGCTAATCTTTCAAGCATTTGGTCAATGAATGGCAGTGGGATGTGATCTTTCCTAGTGGCCTTGTTAGGTTTTTGATAATCTATACACATCCTATGACCTGTGATGGTCCTAGAAGGTATTAGTTCGTTATTATCATTTCTTATAACCGCGATACCTCCCTTCTTAGGTACCACATGAACCGGTGAGATTCACGCGCTGTCACTTATGGGATATATCACGTTGGCCTCTAAAAGTTTTATAATTTCTTTCTTAACCACTTCTTTCAAGTTCGGGTTTAAGCATCTTTGGTGTTCAATTGAAGAAGTGTTCTCATCATCTAAATAAATTCTGTGAGTGCAAAGTAATGGTGAAAGGCCCTTGATGTCACTGAAAGAGAACCCAATGGCCTGCCTATACTTTTAAACTCCCTAAGGAGTGAGTCTAGCTCATCATCATTTAGACTATAATTAACAATGCCCGGGTAAGTCTCATTTTGCCCTAAGAAAGCGTACATTAGCCCAATTGGTAGCTGCTTGAGGTCCACCTTTGGGGCTAGTAGCTCACTCTAGTCCTCCTCTCGGCTTGTGTTGAGGTTGCTGTCCTCTTTTGCTTCCTTAGACCCTGAGTCATGAGCTTCCAAGCTACTCTCTTCAAACGTCTGTCCCGCAGAGATCGAGTGGATTGGTCGATCTACAACTCGATCTAGGCCGAATCGAGTAGGCTCTCTCGATCCACTTAATCGTTCTCTATTAGATCAGGCAGGAGATCGAGTCACAAGATCTATCCCCTCCCTGGATCGAGCAGATGAGTCGATCTGGCTGCCGATCTGTTTCTCAGATCGAGTGAGCTGCTCGATCTCGCAGTCGATCTCCTTGACAATCTTGCGAGAATCAAGGATGCGAACATATTGTTGGGTCAGATCACTCAGGTATCCATACTCTCCACACTCTTTTGTCAACGCCAGCAGTAGATGATCATCTTGACCCAATTCCTCTAGCAATTCATCGGCTAAAAGATCAATTGCTTCTATGTAGAAAATTTGTCCATCAATTGTCGGTTTCTTCAAAACCTCATTGATATCAAAGTTAAGTTTGATGTCTTTACCTAAGTGCAGCGAAATCTTGCCATTCTTGACGTCAATTATGGCTCCAGCAGTTGCCAAAAATGGTCTCCCAAGGATTAGGGGATCCTTGGGTTCTTCGTCCATTTCAAGAACAACAAAATTTGTGGAGACACTCACGTTGTTTATCCTCACGGGCAGGTCTTCTAGCATTTCTACCGGGAGCCTTACACTTCGGTCGGCCAAAATCAGTGAGATCCTGCATTCCTTAAACTTGGTGAAGCCTAGCTTCTCTGCTATGGAGGAGGGCATTAGGTTAATGGTTGCCCCTATATCGCACAAACAACTATTAAACTTCAATGGACCGTGAGCACATGGAATGGTGAAGGAGCCCGGATCTCCCAACTTCTTTGTGGATGATGGCACTGCATTCTTGGCTCAATACCATGACTTCTCCTTTCCCTTCTTTAACATTATTGGCAAGTGTATCCTTCAAAAATTTTGCATACTTAGGCATCATGGCTAAACAATCAACCAATTGCAACTTCAGCTCAACATTCCTCAAGTGCTTCTCAAACAAGGCTTTCTGCTTCTCAATCATTTGTTTCTTGAAACAACCAGGGAAGGAAAGTTTTGGTTTGTATGGTGGAGGAATAAAAGCTTCTTTCTCCTTGCTAACTTCCTCCACTTTCTTCTATAAAACCGCTTCACCCCCTTTCTTTGGTCTTGCAATGTAGACATTGTCAAAGGGGATCTCTAGATAATTCTCCCCTTCTTGAACCACAATGTCGTCATTGTGCGTGCTGGATTTCGCACAATAGATAATATGTTAATAAAAACAAAAGAGGACGAAATGATTCTATGTTAAACACGACGCGAAGATCCGAAGACGGGAATTTTATTCAAGCTGCTTTGATAAGCTTTTTGGGTACAACTATTTTTGCTAGGTAAAATGTCCATCCCCTTTACCCGCGAGTTAAAGGTTCTATTTATACATCTCTATTCGTAAATCTAAGTGAAGATCTCAAGGAATCTTCTCATAGATTCTTCTTTATCTCCTCTAGGCGGCGCTCCCTTCCACGAGACCGTCTTCTAGGGCGAATCGTGGCTTCAGACTTCTTCGTGGGCTTGGGCTCGGCCCATTTGGACAATGATCCGTTCCGAGCTCGGCCTAGTTCCTTGGCTTGGGCTCGAATCACTTCACGCCTTGTTCTTGGGCTCGGATGAGCTCGCTGCTTGGACTGTCAAGAGGAGATGTTGGTTTGGTTCGGCTCGTGCATAATTCGTACATTCTTCGGTCCAGCTCGGTTTCTGCACAGTTTGCAAACCGAGCCGAGCCCGGTTTGCGCTCGGTTTACGCACGGTTCGGAAATCTCCTTCCATACTTAGTCGTTTCCTCGATCGATCTTTCCTAGGTGAAAACCGACCCCAACAGTTAGCCCCCCAGCTCGTTAGACGCATGAGTGTGTGTGACGAGGTGTTAAGTTAGGCAAGATTGATGTCCGAGGCGTTTGGCCTCGTTTTCTCGACGTCACACTTTGTTCCGAGGCATTTTCGCTTCGTTCCCGAAATATTCTGATTAAGCGAAGAATTGAATAATTTTGTGCCGGGGCATTTTTGTGTTCGAGCGCCGAGGTAAATGACTTGGCACCGAAGCGTTTCTGTTGTTTTTTTTTTTTTTAAGTCAAGTGCCGAGGCATTTCAAGTGATTGGCTCGGCTCTTGACTTTTTACACAGATGAACTTGTTTGCCGAGGCGATGTGTGAAACTCGTCGCCGAAGTGTCGACGTTTCTGTTCGGCTTTCAGCTTGTCACCAGGACGCTCAACTTGTTTGCCGAAGCTTGTAAATCGCAACCGAGATGAGGTTTTTTTTTGAACCGAGCTTTCGCCTCGGCTTGTCCTGTAGGAATCATTCGCCTCGAAGCGTTTGACACTTAGGGAATTCTTATGACTTTTTCTTGTGTGGGCTTTCAATTCTGGGCCGATATTGTTGGACTTGGGCCTACAATCATCTCTTAAGGCCCACTATCCAACCTTCGGACTTGGGCTCGTCTTGGGAAGCGGAACCGTCTTTAGGGTTCCTGAGGCGACGTGATGGCTTGTCTATAAAACACCGAGGTTCCTCTCGACTTCCTCATTATCATCACTTCTCAAAAAATTCTCAAAGGTTTGTTTTTTTTCTTCTCTCCATTCTCTCTTTCGTTTATGTTTAGATTTCGATTAGGGTTTTACAAGTTCCTACAGAGCCGCTGTCACCCGCCTTAGTTCTCCGATCGATCTTCGAGTATTCCGGCTGTTCTTCGGATTCTTCGATCCATCTTCAAACGATCTCCGAGGAATCGACTAGCCTTCAATGTCTTCATCCAGTATCCGAACCGAAGTGATACCGAGGCGATCGTAACGCCTTCACGCTCCGAATCTCGTACCGAGGTGGTACCCGAGGTGAGCTCGAATAAATCCCGAGGTGCGACAAATACTCCGATCCTTTCTCCCAGAAGCGAGACGAGCACGCGGCCTTCTTCGCCCGGAGGTGATTTGGTCCTTGAGGACTCCGTAGGATCGGTTAATTTCCCGACTAAGTTAGGGAGAAGAATATTCTCTTCTCCCGCTTGTCATTCCGCCGAGCTCTCAGCTACCAACTGCACCGAGGAGCATGTTGCAGGGTCTGAAAAATCACCTGAGCCGAAACCCGAGGATGAAGACTGGAACTGGGATCCAGTCAAGGCGAAGCGAGAGTTCGACGAGTTAGTGCGGCTTCAAAAGGAGAACACACCGAGGCGTCGAAAAAAGAAGATTGTTGCCGACCCGCCCGGTTCTTCTCTCTCGACGCCGGGGTCTTTGGCAGACATCCGAGCTCGTTTCGGGATTAGTGAGGGTGTTGAGTTTCGGCT
Source organism: Alliaria petiolata (assembly GCA_020283515.1). Taxonomy (NCBI): domain Eukaryota; kingdom Viridiplantae; phylum Streptophyta; class Magnoliopsida; order Brassicales; family Brassicaceae; genus Alliaria; species Alliaria petiolata. The sequence continues at coordinate 445,780,927 of JAHZTW010000001.1, read as the reverse complement.
TCCCTCCAAAACGGATCGAGCAGACAGCCCGCCAGCCGGTTATTTAACAATATATGAAATCTTCCTTACCGAATGATGCCTATGGTTCCCGATCCCGAAGCTTATCTCGGAGTATTTATAGTCCTGCGGTCTTGCCCTAGCTCAACTGACTCCGCGGGCCTTGCGACATCTAGTGGGATTGCTGACTCTGAGCTACGAGTGCGGGGTAGAGATTTCGCTGGGTCATCTCGAGAACCTCTTGGATATCCGACGCAAATCCAAATCCGAGGTGTACTATATCTCGAACAAGAGAGATCGTCGGATAATCCAGGACTTCCCGAGTAAGGATGCAGACTGGAAAAGCAGATTCTTCTACGTCCTTATAAACGATGCTTCCGTTTCGGAGGATTGGCTTGAGAGAATTAAGGCGGACTAGGGTCGAATTGGTAGAAGACCGAAGTGACTCTAGGGATTTTTTTTTTTTATGCTTCGGCACGCTTGGTTCTTGACCTATTAATATTCGTTTTGATTTTTGTTTCGCAGCTCATCGCCTCATGCTAAGGTGTCCGGAAGATATTTGGGAAGTTGTGAAGGCTTTCAATCAAAGGAAAGTCCGTTGGAAAAAGACCTTCTCTCTTCAACGAATCGAACGCGCCCGAGCGTTGTACCTTAGTGGTTATCAAGCAGGTGGTTCCGAATCTTCCAGTGCGTCCGAGGATACCCGGATAAAGATGGCGAAAAGGCTGACCCTTCACGAAAGACAAGAGCTCGAAGCAAAGAAGCTCGCCGGGCGAAAGGGGATGAATGGCTCGGGACCTCGGGAATCTGTTTCCGGGCAGAGGGATGCGCGTGATGCTCCCAAACTCGGAGGTACGGAGAAGACCTCCGAGCGGGAACATGTGCCTGCGGGCGATCCAAGCCCAAGAACGGCCCCCGACCCCAACCCCAAGCAAAAAACCCCGAGCGGGCCCAAGGAGGTAATTTCGGGCCTCAGATCTGGGACGAGACCTGGAGATACGATCCCTTCTCTCCCCCGAGATGGTGACTAACTCTCGGTCAAGGGCAAGAAATCCGGGAAGCGTCCCGCGGTTGCTGCATCTGAAGCGCCTGAGGCAAGGAAAACGAAGAAGGTGAGGCGAGCATCTGGGAATGCAAAGCCGGCCAGCGTTCCTGAGGCCGATCTCAAAGTGACCGAAGGGGCTTACAATGACCCCGAAGTCGCAGCCACTCTCTTCTCAAAAATTCTCGCCCCGGGTAGTCTCTTTCCTCCTCCGGATACGCTTATCAAGCGGAGGAAGTAGGCACAGATGGCTCTCAAAGCGACTAAGGTGAAGACTGTTTTGTGGGATAGTTATTTATTGTTCCGACGCGTTTCGCTTCTCGTGCTTACGCTTTTCTTCGTGCAGTTCGCCGCCGCAGCCAATAAGATGGTTCTCGGATACGAGGCGGAGGCCCGGGATGATCAAAGGCGGGTTGAGAATGCTCGCGGTGCCGTTGTTTCCCTGAAGACAAAGTTTGACGAGGCGGAGGCTACCCATGCCAGGAGAGAGGAGGAATCTGCGAAGCGCATTAAGGTTATCCAAGCTGAAAGAGACGTCTTCAAGCGTCAGCGCGATGAATTAGAGAAAAAGGCATCGCGTCTCTCGGATCACAGGGCTCAACTGGAGGCAGACTTGGCCTCTTCAGAGCGGCATGTTTCGTCCGAACGGGAAATACATGAGGCAAATCTAGAGGAAGCGCGCCAGGGGGTGAGACGCGAGCTGGCCGACAAGTACCGGGATCGAGTCTCGTTAGTCGAGGCTAAGGTGATTCTGCTCAAGGGAGAAGTTCGGGACAGGGTTGCCGATTTGGCCGAGGTCGAGGGGAACCTTCAGTTTATCGGCGTTCTTCAAGGTCCCGACCCTCCTACCCTTGAGGATGAGACGGTGAGGCTGACGGAGTGTAAAGCCGATCTGGTTGGTGCCTACGAGGAGTTTGAACGGCTCGCGACAGATATTTGTGACGATTTGAGGCCTTCTCCTGTGTCGACGGATCCATTGCCAAGTCTTCCAGGTGGGAAAATGCTCGAAGTTTCAGCTTTGAAAGCTGGGATCGCGTATCCCTCTAGGTCGAACGCCAACACTCCTCGCATAGAGGAAATGCTTTCTGAGAAACGATTCGTCAAGCCTCCTTCAAAAGATGATGCTGCCGAGGATGCCAACGCCAAAGCTCCCGAGGATGCCGTTGCCGCAGCCCCCGAGGATACTAACGTCGAAGTTGTCAAGGGCGTCGACACTGAAGACCCTAAGGATGCTGATGTAGAAGTTTCCAAGGATGTTACCGACGCAGCCCCCGAGGACGCCAACAACAAAGCCCCCGAGGATGCTGATGTCGAAGTCTCCAAAGACGTTACCGATGCAGCCTCCGAGGACACTGACGCCGAACCTGCCGGGCCAAACTCTGATGTCGTCTGATTTCTGTTTTCTTTGTAAGACTATTATTGTTATCGTCTCTCGTTAGTGCTTTTCTTATTGTTATTTTTCTGGTTTGTTTCATCGTTCGAACAAGATGCCTGGATGGTTTTATCTGCGACATTACTTATGCGAATTCGTTTTTTTTTTATGATCAGTTATTTAATTTGTTTAGTTTTTGGATTCGTATGGTTCTGCCAAAGCGTCTTGGTCCGTAATCCCGAAGTCTTTTTTTCATTCTTCGAATGTTTTAGGATCCAATTGCTTAAGGATAAACCGAGATGTCGAGGTGATTCGGTATTCGTCGGATATCCTGTCTTTGACCGATGTTTGCTTAGTAGCGAGCCGTCTATCGGGTTTTAGTCAAACATATTTAGTTATCTCGTACTCTAGGCGCCAAATGCCCGAAGAATACAATGTTTGCGAGATGTCGAGGACCAACGTTTATGCAAGAGTTGGAGTTTTAGGCGTTTTCCTGATTTGGAACTTGCGTGTTTTAACGACTTACGAGTCCGTTTGGAAAACGGTCGTCTGAATATCTTTCGGGATATACCCAAGAGAGATTGAACCGAACTGAGGTATACTCGATTTGAACTTATATAGCGCGCTTAGATCCGTGATGGATGTAGAGAACCTTACGTGAAGGTTGGGGTCCTGATTGGGACGCAAAGGTTCGCGTACAGTGGCCAACAGCATACGAAATTATAAGAATTGAAAGAAAGTGTTATGGAAATCGTTATTCGGAGATTCTTATGGTTTACACACCGTGGAGAGTGTGTATACACGTACCCCACTCCCCCACCTTTTTAGGGAGGGGGACAGTTGAACTCGTGGAACGAGCTGCCTACGTACCCCTTACGGGGATCAAACCGCCCTGTAGTTCGTTTTTGGTGATGAGTTATCAGAAATAGTACTTCTTCAGGTGTGCCGCGTTCCACGACCGTGGCACCGAAGCGTCTGCCAAGTGGTTGGGAAGTTCGTATACTCCTGGTCGGACCACCTTGGTTATTCGATACGGTCCTTCCCAGTTTGCCTCCAATTTTCCGGCGTTTCATTCCGCTGTATTCTGAAAACCTTTGCGGAAGACCAGCTCTCCTTCGCGAAACCTCCGACTTTTTACGTTGGAGTTGTAATACTTTGCGGTGGCTTACTGATGGTTCTGAATGCGGATGAACGCTTGATCTCGTCTCTCGTTGATTAGGTCCGCTTCGTCTAAGAGCATGATATGGTTGAGACCTTCCTGTCCCGGGAGAAGTCGCCGGCGTATTCCAGGAAATTCTACTTTGAGAGGGATAACACACTCTGTTCCGTTAACGAGTGCAAACGGTGTGATCAGAGGACTCCTTCGAGTTCGTCTGCCCATCTTCCTTTCTTGGCGTCGAGGCGCTTCTTTGATCCGTCGAGTATAGTCTTGTTTGCCGCCTCGGCTTGTCCGTTGCCTTGCGGGTAACGAGGAGTCGACTTGCTTAGTCTAATTTTCTATTTTTCGCAGAATGATTCGAAACGTGTTGAGATGAATTGCGAGCCGTTATCGGTTACGATTTCATACGGGACACCATGGCGGCAGATGATGTTCTTCCAGACAAAATTTTCGACCTGGACGTCTTTGATACTGGCGAAAGAGTCTGCCTCGACCCATTTTGAGAAGTAATCCGTCAGAACTAGCAAAAATCTCTTCTGGTTGGAGCGATGCAGCGGGCCAACGATGTCCATTGACCATCGCATGAACGGGTAAGGGGACAAGATCGAGGAGAGCAGCTCGGTAGGTTGGTGAATTGTCGGGGCGTGGCGTTGACATTTTTCACATCTCCGTGAAAAAATTTCGCAGTCTTTCACCATGGTCGGCCAGTAGTATCCGTGACGTTTTATCTTTATTGCCAAGCACTTTCCACCGCTGTGATTGCCGCAAGATCCTCCGTGAACTTCCTCCATCACTCTGCGAGCTTCCTTTCCTTCGACGGAAGTCATTAATGGTCCCGAGAACCTCCATTTTAAGACTTCTCCATCGAGTAGGATATAACGAGCAGCCTGAGCCTTAAGCTTGCGTGCTGCCCACTTGCCAGGGGGGACCGCTCCGTCCATTATGTAAGTTCGAATTGCTCCCATCCACTCTTGGTCGAACCCGTACTCGTTCTGCTGGTCTTGTTTCATCGCGACCGCCTCTTGTCCGTCGCTTGGCTCCTCAAGAATTGCAGCTGGCTGATATACTCATATATTTCGCATATTTATCATGCATTTAGAATAAGTTTTCATCCATATTTCATTTATAGCTAAGTATAATCATAGTATTTGATCATTTATAGGATTTAGAACATTTGCATTTGCATTTGCATTTTCTTTTGTATATATGCATCATTTCAGGTTATTCTATGGATTTGGCGACAATGTGGAAGCTGGAAACATAAGATGATGAGCTAGGAACAAGTAGAGAGCAAATTGATGTCATCTGACTTGCTGTACCGAGATGTTGCAACCGATTCAAATCCATGCCACCTAAAGCGACTTAAAGATCAGACTCTACAAAGACTTTCCATTCCGATTCAGCCTCCGTAATCTTCATAAAACTCATAGAAAATTGAGTTACCTTTCGTTCAGAGGTTATTTCAAGTCATTATGGTCAGTGGTTCAGAAGATACGGATATTTAAGTAACAACATGTCCGTCTGGAAGTTTGGCGACCAATTTCGTTAACTGAACGATCAGCTCGGATGAAGGGTTTTTCATTGCGATTTAGCCTCTACAGTCTTCATGAGAGTTTTAGGAAATTGAGTTAGCTTTAATTTGGTGGTGATTTCAAGTCAAACGGTGCAGTAGTGCAAAAGATACAGATCGATCAATCCATGTACCCGAACCAAAAGATACCACTTGCAAGTGCTCCAAAAAGTGTTTATGCTTTAGTAAAAGTGGGATTAGAGAGGTCCCTTGTCCCTTGCCCCTTGTCCCTTGCCCCTTGTCCCTTGCCCCTTGACCCCTCTTTTAAGGCCAATAGCCATGTTTAAAACTCTATATAAGGAGTGTGTGTGTGCTTGTAATAATCATTCAGTTTTTCATTAAGCTTTCAATCAAGTCTTTATATTCTCACTTTCAAAGTCTTCTTAGTGTTCTTGTAAGCTTTCCTTTGTTCTTGAGTACTATAGTTCTTCTTATTTATTTCTTTAAAAACTCTTATTTTTATTATATATATTTCGAATTTAAGTTATTCTAATGTCAAATCTTTCTTCTTAATTTTTATTTAGATCTTTGTGAAAATTCTTGTATTTTATTATCTTCCACAAGTATTTAAATAAATTTCAAGTCTTTCTTCTTAACCCCATTGATCATGTTCCTTAACTCTAAACTTATGTTTAAAAGAGGTAAGAACATGATTTGTGAGTAAACCGCCTAAGGTTTGAGGTTGGGATGATTAAGGAGGTTGGAGATTAAAATCTTGGTTTTGTTTTTATCTTGTTCTTCATTTTAATTCTCTTCTTGGATTTGGGGGTTTTAAGGTCTAGAGATTCTCTATGGAGATCTCTTTAATCTAGGGATTTCCTTATCCTAACAAGACTTAGGAAATCCCTTAAAACCAAATCCAAGAGACTAGCTCATCCTTTCCCACACATCATGGATGCTTAGGGAGCTAGTTAAACCGTTTTTAAGATCCAAGCTTAATGTTCTTCACCTTATCTTTCCACCACACATCATGGGTTAGGAGGAAAGGGTGAGGAAAGGGTTTATACCACACATCATGGATAAATCTAAATTGGTTTCTTAAGGTTTAGAGAAATTACTAAAAGAGTAAAAATTATGTTTTTAAACCCCAAGTTCGAATCTTCAACCTCCCTAAGAATGATTCCCAACCTAGAATCTGTTTTTAATATTTTCAAACCAAAAACCATTTTCCTCTAGTTTTGTGTTTATTTATCTTAATTAAATTTCTCATAAATAGTTTAATTATGGAATATAATTTTATAAAATTGTAAAATTGTGTTTTTACTATTTTTAGTATTTCAGAAATTGCTTAGAGTCTTATTTTACTGTGTGGTGTTGATTTGGTAGTTGTTTGATTTTTAGAAATAGTTTTTGAAAATCTTGCTACTAACCATCAAATTGTCTAGTTAATCCGGTTTTAGATTTGAATTTTATTAAATTAGTAGATCGGTTGTTTTATTGTTTAGGAGTCATCTAGTACTTGTATAACCCTTCTGTAGGGATTTTAAAATAGTTTTCGTGTCTGTTTAATAACCGCAAGTAATTGTTTTAGGATTCTTCACCCATTTAACTCGAATCTGCTTAGCTTTACTTCAAGCTCTTGTATTATTAATACCTTTCACCACCTGATTTGGATTGATGACCTGAAGTATTACAATGACATAGAAAAGCTTTAGGTTTTGTTTAACTTGCTAAAAAGCTAGTTATCAAATGGCGCCGTTGCCAAACTCGGGTTTTGAGTGAATTTATTATGATTTGGAGCTTAGTAGAGACTAAGTCTTTATTTTTTATTTTGGTTACTAACTTTCTTTCAAGTGTTTGTTCTTTTTACAAGGTACAATCACAAGGAAGAAAGCATGGATTCAGATATAGTTTCAATGTTTGAAGATCTATTAGAGAATCAAGAGAGAGAGATGGCTTGGGACCTCACAAGCCACCAAGATTTTGAAAGCTCATCTACTTATCAAAAGGGACTTATGGATGACAGCTATGCTCAAGAGAACCAATATGGATATGGTGAGGGATACCAATCTTGAGACATGAAATATGAGCAAGGAGCAACCTATTCCTCCCAAATCTCTAAGGAGGAAGAAATTATCAACATGATGAAGCTGATTTTGGAGCAGCAACAAAGGTTTAATGAGAACCTTGACATGCTTAACACCACACTAGCCTCTCATGCTCCATGTCTAAGAGTTGCTGCAACACCACATGTGAAGTCCATCAACACCGAACTCACACAAGGGAATGAGGAACAAGAAGATAAAGCTCAAACCAATAATGAACTCCAACAAGAAGCTGGCAAACTTGAAGCTCTTCTTGGATACATTGTTGATGAAAATCTTGAGCAAAGATTTGAAGATCCTTGTGAAGAAAGTTTGGTTGTTGAATGCTTAGAGGATGCTAGTGAGAGCTCATTTGTTGAGAAAGAGCTCTCCACCATGGCAGAAACACATGTACAACTCATTCCCAAGAAGGAGACAAAGGAGAGTCCCATCCAAGTAGCATCCAAGGAGGGTGAAGAAGAAGAATCTCCAATGGAACAACCCTTTGCCAAGTACCTAGGTTTAACCCTCACCAATGAAGAGAGCATTGAGGATCCATGGCAGTTACCCTTTGAGGAGATAAGGATGCACACATTTGGGGGATGGTTCTATGATGAGTATGAGCCTGGTGATCCAAGCCTCACCATGTCAAGCTAACGACACAGCTTCTCCAAGACCCACAACCGGCCTAATCCGGTAAAGTCAAGCTAAAAGACTTAAAACAAGCGCACTTGAGAGGCAATCTCATGTCTATCTTTGTGTATAAAATTTTTTCTTTCATTTCTAGATTATGTTTCTAAGTGTGTGTGAGCAGGAAAAAGGGAGTACTCCATGACACGCCAAGAAAGAGCAGGAGGACCGGAGCAACCTCAAGCTCCGGCCATCTCTAGCTTCAAGGTACCAAAAACGCCAAACTTTGTATATAACATGCATTTTTATTTTTATTTTTGTGTGTCTTCTCTTGAATTTATTTAACACCGAGACGATGTCATTCAAGTTTGGGGGAGGAGAGTTTGTGCTTTGACATATTTTATTTGATCTTATTTTGTGTTTTCATTTTTGAGTCTTCTTACATTCATAAAAAAATTGCATAGAAAAAAAAAATTAGAAAAATTCATAAAAATTTCGAAAAAAAAAAATTCATATAGCTTGCATTTGCATTATCAAATATTGTAGGATTGAGTCTAAATTTTTATCATATAGGTTGCATCACTCATATGCATAGGGGGCAGTGATGAAAAATGTTCCTTTTAAAGTGTTTTAAGCTCATGTATTTGTTCAAGGCCCTAGTTAGTAGTTCTTTGATGCCTTGTACAACTTTGAAATTAAGTTCTAACCATGCTTGGATCATTTGATTTGATTTTCTTGGCTTAAAGTTGAAAAAAACATGAATTGAAACAATACTTAAAAATCGGAACCTTAAAATGAACATCTAATTATCATACTTGTGCATTTGGAAAAGAATACATGGATTACAAAAAAATATTTAGGCTTTCTTATTCACTTCACCACTCTTTGTAAGCCTAAATAGAATACCACACCTTCACCCTTGCCTTATTTCAAGCCAAAATTCATGTGTGATTGCAAATTGTGAGGCCTTATTTTCTGTTTGAACTTGGCATAAAGTGTTAGGTTTTGGGCGACATGTTTAGACTCTCATAATGTTGCTAGCTTTGCATTTTGAAGCTAGTTTTAGGCTTGATTGGGAATTGGTAGTTCAGAGGTTTGAGAATGGGAATGTGTTAAGGAAAAAGATGAAAAAGGGATACATATTTCTAGTGGTTAATCTTGATTTGCGATAAGAAAAAGCTCAAGCAAAGAAAAAGAGCCCTAGAGGCCAAATGCATAAAATAAATATTTTTAGAAGAAAGCTATCAAAAGAAAGAAAAGAGCTACTATTTATGACCACACCACTAGCCTTAATCAAAGTTTAAGAAGTTTCCCTAAGAAAAGAAAGTGTTTGATGGAGTTCTTGTGGGTTTAAGCTTGGCGTGAATAGCCTTGTTGATTTGGGTAGTTTCTAGAGGGTAAGTGAGCTTGGAAAATATAAAAATGAATGAGAGAGGGATTATGATCATTGTTAATATACTTGGGTAGATGTGAGTCTAGTCATGTATGCATGCATTGCCTTTTACCTTTAGCATTATGTATAAGTTCAAACATTTTTTGAGAGAAACCATTGCTTGGAGTACCCATTTGAATGAGATCATTTTTATCTCATAACCTTAACCCTTACCAAATGTATTCGGTTTTAAAAAGCACAAGTGTGATTCACGGTTTGGAGCTCTTAATGAATATTAAAGGTTTTGATTCTTGGATTGCTTGGATTAAACAAGTCATGATTTGAATTTCGATTTGTGATGATTATGGCTAAGTTCTTTTGAGTAAATGCTTGTGTACTGCATCCTAGAACTGAAAACAAGGACCTTTGAGTTGATACATTTGAAAAACACTTTTGGATTTGAGCCCCCGTTTTTAATCATCTCTTCCTAGCTTGAATTTGGTTTGCTTGAGGACAAGCAAAAGGCAAGTTTGGGGGAGTTGATATACTCATATATTTCGCATATTTATCATGCATTTAGAATAAGTTTTCATCCATATTTCATTTATAGCTAAGTATAATCATAGTATTTGATCATTTATAGGATTTAGAACATTTGCATTTGCATTTGCATTTTCTTTTGTATATATGCATCATTTCAGGTTATTCTATGGATTTGGCGACAATGTGGAAGCTGGAAACATAAGATGATGAGCTAGGAACAAGTAGAGAGCAAATTGATGTCATCTGACTTGCTGTACCAAGATGTTGCAACCGATTCAAATCCATGCCACCTAAAGCGACTTAAAGATCAGACTCTACAAAGACTTTCCATTCCGATTCAGCCTCCGCAATCTTCATAAAACTCATAGTAAATTGAGCTACCTTTCGTTCAGAGGTTATTTCAAGTCATTATGGTCAGTGGTTCAGAAGATACGGCTATTTAAGTAACAACATGTCCGTCTGGAAGTTTGGCGACCAATTTCGTTAACTGAACGATCAGCTCGGATGAAGGGTTTTTCATTGCGATTTAGCCTCGACAGTCTTCATGAGAGTTTTAGGAAATTGAGTTAGCTTTAATTTGGTGGTGATTTCAAGTCAAACGGTGCAGTAGTGCAAAAGATACAGATCGATCAATCCATGTACCCGAACCAAAAGATACCACTTGCAAGTGCTCCAAAAAAGTGTTTATGCTTTAGTAAAAGTGGGATTAGAGAGGTCCCTTGTCCCTTTCCCCTTGTCCCTTGCCCCTTGACCCCTCTTTTAAGGCCAAGAGGCATGTTTAAAACTCTATATAAGGAGTGTGTGTGCTTGTAATAATCATCAAGTTTTTAATCAAGTCTTTCTATTCTCTCTTATAAGTCTTCTTAGTGTTCTTGTAAGCTTCCTCTTGTTCTTGAGCGTTCTTGAGTATTCTAAAGTTTTATAGTTGCTTCTTGTTTAAATCCTTGCGAAAAACTCTTATTTTTATTATATATCAAATGTTTAAATTATTCTAATGTCAAATCTTTCTTCTTAATTCCCACTTAAATCTTTGTGAAAACTCTTATTTTTATTATATATATCAAGTGTTTAAATTATTCTAATGTCAGATCTTTCTTCTTAATTCTTACTTAGATCTTTGTGAAAACTCTTGTATTTTTATTATAGATAGCAAGTATTTAAATAATTCTAATTTCAAGTCTTTCTTCTTAACCCCATCGATCATGTTCCTTAACTCTAAACTTATGTTTAAAAGAGGTAAGAACATGATTTGTGAGTAAACCGCTAAGGTTTGAGGTTGGGATGATTAAGGAGGTTGGAGATTTAAAATCTTGGTTTTATTTTTATCTTGTTCTTCATTTAAATTCTCTTCTTGGATTTGGGGGTTTTAAGGTCTAGAGATTCTCCATGGAGATCTCTTTAATCTAGGGATTTCCTTATCCTAACAAGACTTAGGAAATCCCTTAAAACCAAATCCAAGAGACTAGCTCATCCTTTCCCACACATCATGGATGCTTAGGGAGCTAGTTAAACCGTTTTTAAGATCCAAGCTTAATGTTCTTCACCTTATCTTTCCACCACACATCATGGGTTAGGAGGAAAGGGTGAGGAAAGGGTTTATACCACACATCATGGTTAAATCTAAATTGGTTTCTTAAGGTTTAGAGAAATTACTAAAAGAGTAAAAATTATGTTTTTAAACCCCAAGTTCGAATCTTCAACCTCCCTAAGAATGAATCCCAACCTTGAATCTGTTTTTAATCTTTCAAAACTTAAAATCATTTTCTCCCTGTTCAAAGTTAATTGTTTTCTCTAAAATTCTCTAGATTAACTTAATTATGCAATAGAGTTTTTATAAATTTGTAAAATTGTGTTTTTACTATTTTTAGTATTTTAGAAATTGCTTAGAGTCTTATTTTACTGTCTGGTGTTGATTTGGTAATTGTTTGATATTTAGAAATAGTTTTTGAAAATCTTGCTACTCACCATCAAATTGTCTAATTAATCCGGTTTTAGAATTGAATTTTATTAAATTAGTAGATCGGTTGTTTTATTGTTTAGGAGTCATCTAGTACTTGTATAACCCTTCTGTAGGGATTTTAAAATAGTTTTCGTGTCTGTTTAATAACCGCAAGTAATTGTTTTAGGATTCTTCACCCATTTAACTCGAATATGCTTAGCTTTACTTCAAGCTCTTGTATTCTTAATACCTTTCACCACCTGATTTGGATTGATGACCTGAAGTGTTACAATGACATAGACAAGCTTTAGGTTTTGTTTAACCTGCTAAAAAGCTAGTTATCACTGGCTCGACTAGGTTAACAGTCTCAGAGCTCTCAATGCTGGGTCGTTCAATGAATTCCACCGGAATTACTCGTTTAAGTCCGGGATCAGACGATGAGGCGAGTGCCGCCAATGCATCGGCTTGAGCATTTTCGCCTCGGGGAATCCCTTTGAAAGTTTCTGGGCCACACTTAAGTATGCTTCCATCCTATCGTCCCTCGCAGTGTATTCCCCGTTGAATTGGTTAGCGACGAGCTGAGAGTCGCAGAAGGCCCGAATTTTTTGAACCTTGATTCCCCGTGCTAGTCTGAGTCCCGCGATCAAAGCTTCGTATTCGGCCTCGTTATTCGAAGCGTGGAAGGCCAACCTAAAAGATTGTTCCAAAACTTCGCCGGTTGGAGATGTTAAGCGAATTCCGATTCTTGAGCCTTGTCTTGATGACGAGCCGTCTACGTGAAGTATCCACGTGGAGTCCTCGGTTGGCTCGTCTGTTCCGTCTATTGAAAGCTCTATAAAAAAATCAGCGAGTACTTGGGACTTGGCGCAGGTTTTGCTCCGATACTCGATATCGTATTCGCTGAGCTCAATCACCCATTTCGCTAATCTTCCGGACTGGCTTGGACTATGTAGTATAGCTCGCAGCGGGAATGATGTCAGGACTACGATAGAATGTGATTGGAAATATGGTCTTAGCTTCCGTGCTGACATTACCACAGCGAGCGCCAATTTCTTCTGACTCACGTAGAAGATTAGACTCTGTTCGCCTCGTTCTTCTCGGACAAGTACTCCGCTGACTGCGGTGTTAGAAACGGCGATGTATAAGTAGAGGGGCTCTCCCTCCACTGGCTTTGCGAGCACGGGTGGGGTAACTCGGTACTGTTTTAGCTCCTGGAAAGCTGCCTCGCATCTTTCTGTCCATTCGAACCTCTTGTTACCTCGGAGTGTGTCGTAGAAGGCTAAACACTTGTCGGTTGATCTTGAGATGAAGCAATTTAAGGCGGCGACGCGTCCTGTTAGCCGCTGTACTTCTCATTTGTTTATGGGCGAGGCCATCGGGATTAATGCGTCGAATTGTTTTGGATTTGCCGCGATACCTCGGCTTGTAACCAGATATCAGAGGAATTCCCCTGATGTTACAGCGAATCTGCATTTTGCCGGGTTGAGCTTCATGTTTTGATGATTTAGTCGTTTGAAGCATTCTGTTAGGTGGGTGACGTGGTCGCTCACTTCTAGCGACTTTACTAGCATATCGTCAATATATACTTCCATCGTTTTTCCCAGTTGATCAGCGAACATTTATTGACTAATCGTTGTATGTAGCCCCATCGTTCTTCAATCCGAACGACATTACTTTGTAACAGTAAATGCATCGGTCGGTTATGAATGCTGTTTTTTCTTGGTTGTCGGGGTTCATCAGGATCTGATTATACGCAGAAAAAGAATCCATAAACGAGAGGAGCTTGTTTCCAACGGTTCCCTCGACAAGACGATTGATGTGGGGGAGAGGGAAACTATCCTTCAGACATGCTTAGTTCAGATTTGCAAGCCAGTCTGGATATTTCGCCTCGGTGATGGATCCGACTTTAAGCAATCTGTCCAACCGTCATTCACCGCTTTAGCTCGCTCGGGTCCGAGTTTCCTTTTCTTCTGCTTTATTGGTTTGAAAGTTGGATCCACATTGAGCTCGTGGCACGTAACGTTGATGTCGATCCCCGGCATGTCCTCTGCGGCCCAAGCAAAAGTGTTAATATTCTTCTTCAGAAAGTCGATCAACTCGGTTTTGATCGCGTCGTCTAGCTCGGCACCAACTTCTACGCATTTCTCCGGATTCTTGTCGTCTAGACATACGGATATCACCGCGCCGCACCGCGGTTGATTGTCTTTGGCCTGCTCAGCTTTCTGTAATTGCTACAAAAGTTTTTTGGTGCCGATCTTCGATTCTCGGTGGGTTTTTATTTTTTTGTGGACGGTCTCCCCCTTCGCCTCGGTTTTGGGGTTCCTCAGTTTGTGCTCGGTCATGAAACATATTCGCGATTCCTTCTGGTTCCCACCATGTGATCGTTATGCGGCCTATCTATGCCCGTGGTTTCCCTTTCTTCGAAAGTGATGATATCGTTTGGGTTTTTGCTCGGCGTGGACCAATTGATGCTGGCTTCGGCTTTGTTGAAAGACTTTGATCGCAGATACCGTGTCTCTGCAGTACTCCGATCCACCCATGATCATGTTTATTCTCTGGCGTTTTCCACTTGAGTCCAAGGCATTGCTGTTTCTTCTACCCCGCTTCGGAGGACCGCCATGTCGGGTTTCTGGTTCGGGCTGCTGTTCTTCTTCGACATCAGTTGGTTTCTCGTGTTCGAGGTCCTTTAGACTGACTGAATTACCGAGCTCTCCAGCTAAGAATTTCGCCCTAAGCCTGTCTCCCAAACTTCGGCAGTTGGCCGTCAGATGCCCGTATGTCTTATGGATTTCGCAGTAGGCCTTCTCGCGTACGAACTCGAGTTTCTCGTCCATGTATTTCCGTTCGTTCTTCCTCGACCTCGTTCAGCCCCCTGTTCAGCGCTGATCTGGTAGTTGTGCGCCCCGCTGAGGCTCGGTCCCTCGTGATGAAAATGAGTGCTGCTCGGGCTCCTTGAATGGCTCGGCTGATTTGGTGCCACTTGATTTTTGTTTTCCGATTTCGCTAATCCGAAATGCTGGTCCAAAACTCGGAATTCTTCCTCCTCGTGTATGAAGTCTGCTGATCGATGCATGGCATCCTGGATCGTTTGGGGTTTATTTTGTCCGATTTCCTTTCTGAATTCCGATTTATACCATAGAGATTTTTTCAAGGCCATGATTGCTCCTTTGTCGCTTATGTCTCCAACTTTTGACATTACGGCTTTAAAACGTCCCATGAAAGTTCTTAATGGCTCGGTCGGTCCTTGGGACAACGCCTCGGTTTATGAACATGGAATACTGTTTCATAAATTCGGTGCACAAGTCATTGGAATTGCCGATCGAATCTCGTTCGAGTCTGGAGAACCAGTCGAGGGCTGGTCCTCAGAAGTTTTCAACGAAGAGGATGCAATAACCCGCATCTCGCTCGCTCTCTCTGAGGTTTGATCTCCCCATTGCCGTACGGAACATCCTGATATACTCCTTGGGATATGTCGTTCCTTCGTAGATGGGGAGACGCATTTTCCCGGGATTTGATATCCTTGCTTCCGTGATTTGTGCTGTGAAAGGCGTCATCAGGGCTTCTTCAAGCATAAGATCGATCTCGGGTGCCGCGCTCGTCGCTTTGTGTACTTGCGACCGGATCGCTTTGACCTTGGCGTTTGCCCGAGCCAAATCGGCTCGGATTTCGTCAAGCGCGCTGCCTCGGTTCGTGGAGTTGGGTTCGGCAAAGCGGTTTTCGTTCGCCCTACGAGATTTCTCTCGGTAACGTGCCTGCTCGACCTATAGGAGATTTTCCTCTTCCTCGATCATGTCTTGCTCTTGTTTCTAATCGAGAGCTTCTCCTGACAATCCTGCTTGTCGTGCCGAGGCGACAGTCTTGTCTGGTTGTGGAGCTGGCGCCTCGGCTCGTTTTTCTCTGTTTGTCGTCGTGGCCTCCGAGCCGTTAGTAGGTTCGTCGGGACCTTCGTTGACTTGGAGATCTCTTCGCCCAACGATTCCTCTTTGGTTTAGGCGAGGTGGCTCGACGATGTTGGTTCTCATTGCTGCGGGTGTTTGCTCCCCTGAGGTCTGCTGCGGCCGGAAGGTCCCCGAGCCCCCTGCTCGGTTGTCGTTCGCACCCGGAGTCGAGAAATTAAGCATCGTCAGGTTGAGGTCGTGTCTCCTGAGCCTACCGAGGGGGTTCATCGTCGGAGTTAGGCTTCTGATGCGCTGGCTCTGGGCTAGACTCTCCATGGTTAAGCTTTCCAGGGTTTTGCCCTGCTCCGTTGTCTTCCTTGCAAGCGCCGTCATCATGTCTTTCATCTCGGTCAGGGCTGCCGAGATAGTCTCGACTTGTGGTGGGGTCTGCAACACAGCTTGGATCGTCGTGTTTCCAGCGGGGGGATTCGTACCGATGTTGACGAGATTTGTTGCTTCGGTGGTGTTGGCGAGGTTCGCCGCTTCGATGGTGTTGGCGAGGTTAGCCGCTTCGGTGGTCATCTCTTCGGATCTGGTGTGCGTCGGTTATTGCTGTAAGAATTCTAAATCCCCCTCCTTCTAGCGCAAAATTGTGCGTGCTGGATTTCGCACAATAGATAATATGTTAATAAAAACAAAAGAGGACGAAAAGATTCTATGTTAAACACGACGCGAAGATCCGAAGACGGGAATTTTATTCAAGATGCTTTGATAAGCTTTTTGGGTACAACTATTTTTGCTAGGTAAAATGTCCATCCCCTTTACCCGCGAGTTAAGGGTTCTATTTATACATCTCTATTCGTAAATCTAAGTGAAGATCTCAAGGAATCTTCTCGTAGATTCTTCTTTATCTCCTCTCGGCGGCGCTCCCTTCCACGAGACCGTCTTCTAGGGCGAATCGTGGCTTCAGACTTCTTCGTGGGCTTGGGCTCGGCCCATTTGGACGATGATCCATTCCGAGCTCGGCCTCGTTCCTTGTCTTGGGCTCGAATCACTTCGCACCTTGTTCTTGGGCTCGGATGAGCTCGCTGCTTGGACTGTCAAGAGGAGATGTTGGTTTGGTTCGGCTCGTGCATAATTCGTACATTCTTCGGTCCAGCTCGGTTTCTGCACAGTTTGCAAACCTAGCCGAGCCCGGTTTGTGCTCGGTTTACGCACGGTTCGGAAATCTCCTTCCATACTTAGTCGTTTCCTCGATCGATCTTGCCTAGGTGAAAACCGACCCCAACAGTCATTGTCTTCAAGCACAGACCGTGGCGGTAGCTGTTTTCCATTCCTCAAAGTGATTGCATTAGCATATTCCTTTCGGATTTTGCTCACACTTGTCGGGTAACCTAACTTGGCCACTTGAACTTTCTTTTCCTTTTTCCATCTGACTCATCTTGTTGTTCAAGGTTGATATCTGAGTAGAGACCTCAGTGAGAGAAGAATCCAGCCTGTTGTTGATGTCCACAAACTTCTGATTGTTGGTTGCTTGTATAGAAGCTTGTCCTTGTAGAAGTTGTTGAAACATAACTAACACCGGATCTTGGGGTGGTGATTGAACTTGCTGTTGCAGAGGCACAAAACCAGGTGGATAACTCTTGTTTCCTTGCTGTTGTTGGCCTTGGAAGTTACCCTGTCGTTGCCCTTGAAAACCATTGTTTTGAGTAAACCCACCCTTGTTGAAAGGAACAAAGGGTTTGCCTTGTTGTGGTGGGTATACTTGATCCTTTGGGTTTTCTACATTTGTGCTGCGGTATGAGAGATTGTTGTTTCCTTGAAACCTCTGGTTATACCCTTGTGGCTTGGTGTAGTCTACCCAATTCGCTTCCTCAAGGTCATCTTGACAGCCTTCTCCAAACACTTCCCCGGCTTCACCCACAAAGTGTACTTGCTTTAGAGTTGCAAGCATCATCTTGTCAATCTTTTCATGAAGAGATTTCAGCTCCTTCTAGTGTGACTCCAGCTCATTACCTCTTGGTGCTCGGTCATAATCCTCAGAGTAGTTGCCATCACTCAACGCCAAGTTCTCAATAAGCTCCATACCCGCGGTCACTTCTTATTCAAGGAAGTTGCCTTTGCTAGCGGTATCAAGTAGTAGGCGGATCTTTGGCAAAGCTCCTCTGTAGATGGTGCTAAGAAGTGTCTCCTCTGTGAATCCATGATGAGGACAAGCAATGGTGTAGTCCTTGAACCTCTCCATAGCTTCACTAAAAGTCTCGTTTTGCCTTTGTTCAAAGCCACTGATTTCACTTCTTAGGCGAGCTGTCCTTGTGCTTGAGAAGAACTTGGACAGAAACGCTTTCTTGCAATTAGCCCATGAGGTTATAGTCCCTTGAGGCAGAGTCTTTTTCCAATGCCTTGCTTTGTCTCCAAGTGAGAAAGGGAAAAGCCTAAGCTTGAAGCTGTCCTCGGAAATCCCGTTTATCTTGATCATGCCGCACACTTGTTCAAAGTTGTCCAAGTGCTCCAAGGGATCTTCCAATGCAAGACCATGGAATTTACTGTTCTGGACCATGGAGATGAAACCTGCCTTTATCTCGAAATTATTGTTTTGCACCGGAGGAAGGGTGATGCCAAAACGATTATGGTGAGTGTTTGGTGCATCACCCGCACCTATGATCCTTGGCAGCCTTGGAGGGTGGTTGGGGTTTCCATTACCCCTACCAGCTGGTCCATGTTGAGGCTGAACGTCATCTTGATCGGCCATATCAGCTCGATCCACTTCCTCAAACTCAGTTTCTTTATTTCTTTCCCTTCTTAGTCTTGCACTTCCAAGTTGATGAATATTGTCTAGAGGTTGTAATAGGTTGTTGTCACCTCTAGACCTTAGATTCATGTACCTGAGAACACAAACAGGAAGGTAGATAGATTATTATTCAAAGTAAAAATAAAAACTTAGGTTCTACCAAGCTCCAAATCTTAGTCACTTCAAACTAATCTCAATTTGGCAACGGCGCCATTTGATAACAGCACCATTTGATAACAGGATTTTTCTCTGGTTTGTTAATCAAAACCTTAGCATGCTCATGTCATTGCAATACTTAAGGTTCAATCCAACTTGGGAAGTTTGAAGGAATACTAAGAATACACAAGCTATAAGTAAATCTAAGTGAAATCATAAATTGGGTGAACAAATGAAAATAAACTATTTGAGACGATCTACAGGACTTGGAAATACTTTTAAAATCCCGACTGATATGTTAAACAACTAGAAAGCTACTTCCAGAGATTTAAAAAGCTCGACTACTAATTTTAAGAAATGCAAATCTAAAAGCGGACAAAACAGGAAAATAGCTAAAGACTCAAAACAAATTTTTAAAACTAGAAATAAAAATCTAATGACTCCTAAATTCTACCAGGGTGCGAAATATGCTACTAGGGAATTTATAAAATACTAATAAGACTAAGAACACAACTTTATGAATTTATAACAGCCTTAAACCAAGAAATAAGCAACGAGGTGTATTTAAGCTAAAGATTGAAACTTTAAACTAAAGAAAGGTGATTTTTATGTTTTCAAATGCTAAAGATGGATTCACGGGTTGGGGATCATATTTAAGAGGTTCAAGATTTAAACTTTGGTTCTTAAAAACATAGATCTACACATTTTGTACTTTCTCTAAGCCTTGAGAAGCTAAACTAGATTCATCCATGGTTTGTGGTATGAATCCTTTCTTCACCCCTTCCTCCTAACCCATGGTTCGTGGTGGAAAGAAAAGGTGAAGAACATGAAGCATGGATCTCAAAACGTGGCCTTACTAATCCCCCTCACATCCTTGGCGTTTGGGAAGGGTTGGATTAGTATCTTGGATTTGGTTTTAAGGCATTCCCTAAATCTTTCTAGGACAAGGAAATCCCTGAGAACAAAGAGGTCTTTCTCAAGATCCTCTAGGCATTAAACGCCCAAATCCAAGAAGAGAATGTATTAAGAGCAAAAAAAAACCAAAGCTTAAACCTTTTAACCCTCTTAATCACCCCAAACAGTAAAACCTTGAGAGATTACTCACTCCTCATGTTTGAATAACTCATAAACACTGGTTTAGAGAGATTAAACATGTTCGGATTGAGCTGAGAAAGAGATTAAGCTAATGATAAACAATATTAAAAGAAGTACTTAGATTAAAAATGCAAACTTAAGGTTTTACAAAGATGAAAAGCTTTCAAACTTAAAAATGGCGTTCTTCCCTAAAAGAAGAGAGACAAAACGAAAATCTAGGATAAGGATGTGTTGTATGGCCAAAAATAGGTCTAAGGCCTTTTATACAAAAGAGGAAATGGTCCCCCACAGGACGCCAAAAATGAGCTGTCGGATAAGGTTAGAGATCGACCAGTGTAGTCGATCTCTCTCTCGATCGTGCGCATGGAACGTCATCTTTTGCTCGATCGTCAGCTCGATCCAGTCGGATGGATCGAGTGCTTCTCTCGATCATCTTGTTGATCCTTTGGTGATCGAGTCGTAAACTCGATCTTCCTCTCGTTCTTCCTGGAATTAAGTCCCATGTCCGTACACTTACTTGATCGGCCTGGTCGTTCTTGACCTCGATCTTCTTACTTGGAACGACCCGAGTGTCTCGATCTTCTGGTCGATCTCATCTTGATCGACCTGCCTAGCTCGATCTTTAGCTCGATCTCGGCTTCTTTTATACATGCCCGAATTCTCCTAAGTGTCCATAGACCCCCCTTTGCTCCTTAGCATATCCACGCAACCTCTATAGCTCCAGTGTGTCCAAAACAACCTGAATATGATGCAAGAATGCAAGAAACATGCAAATGCTAATGCAAAGTACCTAAGGACCTAAAATGAGACAATTGATGCAAACTAGTCTATTATAAGTGTTGTAAACACGAAAACCTATTCTAGATGCAAGCAAAATATGCGAAATATATGAGTATATCAATGATCAAGAGAAAACCACTTTCACATGTCCTTATGGTACCTTTGCATATCGAAGGATGTCATTTGGGTTATGTAATGCACCAGCAACCTTTCAAAGGTGTATGATGTATATTTTCTCTGACCTTATTGACGATATGGTAGAGGTGTTTATGGACGATTTTTATGTATATGGTGCTTCATTTGGTGGGTGTTTGTCTAACTTGTGCAGGGTTTTGCATAGATGTGAAGAGACAAATCTTGTGCTCAACTGGGAAAAATGTCACTTTATGGTTAAAGAAGGGATAGTGCTAGGCCACAAGAACTCGGAGAATGGTATTGAGGTTGACAAGGCCAAGATAAAAGTTATGATGAGCTTGGCGCCTCCAAGCAATGTGAAATGCATAATGAGTTTCTTGGGTCATGCCAGGTTCTATAGAAGGTTCATCAAGGACTTATCCAAGATAGCAAGACCACTCACAAGGCTACTTTGCAAAGAGATCGAATTTGTGTTTGATGATGAGTGCCTTGAAGCATTCTTGAAGATCAAAGAGGCTCTTGTGAGTGCTCCAATAGTACAAGCACCAGATTGGGATCTTCCTTTTGAGATCATGTGTGATGCAAGTGTGATATGTCTATATTTTGCATCATATTTCCTTCCATTTAGTGTAAGCTTCTTATCATTTAGGAACCTAATTAAGCATCATTGTATTGTATTTTGATCATTTAGAGTTCTAGGATATCCTTGCATAGTCTTTGCATTTTTTGTTGCATTTGGAGTTTTTTCTCAGGTATCTTGGAGGATAGGAAGACTAATTGGAGCTTGGTGGATAGCTTGGAATCAAGGAGAAGCTGGAAAACAAGGATGAAGAATTGTCTGGCATCACATCGGTTTGCATCCCATCGGACAACAAACCGATGTGAAGAATCATGTAGTTAACATCCTGGCCTGTATCGGACAGAAGCGCATCGAGCAACAAACCGATGCAAAGCCACTCGAAACTTCAGTTTGTATCCCGGCTTGCATCGGACAGAGAGCATCGGACAACAGTCCGATGCGAGGCATCCTGGAGTCCACATCGGAGAGAGTAGCATCGAGCAGCAAACCGATGCAAGGTCACTCGAGCTTCAGCCTTATTTCCCCTGTTCGCATCGGTTAGGAGCACATTGGACAACAGTCCGATGCGAACGCTTAGCCGAGCCTAAAACCAGGTAAAAACCCGGTTTGTTCCGGGTTGACCCGGACCGATCACTATTCACTATAAATACATTTTACCTAATTTTTCTTTAGTATCTTTTGTTCTTGCTTAGAAACTTTCTCCTTTGAGTTCTAAGTAATTTGTAAGACCTTTTGAAAGAGTTTATGCAATTTCAGAGTTTCCCTTGCTTAATCTTACATCTTTAATCTTTCTAATCATGTTTACCAACATCTCTTTCATAGAATTTGTGGGCTTCACTATGATTAGTGAGTAGTCCTTTAGGAACTTGGGGATGGGTTAGATATAGGGTTTTCTAATGGTTCAATCTTGCAATCTAAGTTAGATTCTTTCATCTCTCTTCTTATTAAGTAGTTCCTAATGCCAAATAGCTAATCTTTGCTATTTTGGATTATAGGCATTTCACACACCCACCAAGTGTTTGATGAAATGATTGAACCAACTTTATAAGAGATTTACATTTCTAGCCTAAGACATTAGTTGCCTAGGGTGTTTATCATGCTATTTAGACTTGTATTTAACGCTTGCTAATCATTTTAATGCTAAAACATCATTAGTTCATTAGGATGATTAGTGAAGGGATTATTGCCACACATCATGTTTTAGTCTTTATTAAGTGTTCTAGGCAAAGGGATGGCTTGTTTAGTCGCTTAAATGATTAAAAGGTTGTCCATTTGATTGCTCAAATCAATGATTCCATCCCTAGGTTTCAGTTTTAATTAATTAGCAATCTTGATTAATAGTTAATCGCTTGATTAGTGCTTGATTAGTGGTAATTAAGGTTTAAACTCATATAATTGGTCATGTAGTGTCTCTCTTAGGTTGTAGCTTGCTTTTAATATTCCCTTGTTACTTGAATTTCGAATTTGGCTTTGCTTAAACATAACTTTGTATTCCTTTTGCATCAAACTCCCAAGATGGATTGATATCTCAAGTATTGCAATGATATGAGTAATTGAGGAATTGCAAACAAGTATAAGAACTCTTGTTTCAATTTGGCGTCGTTGCCATATTGGGATTGTTTGATCACTAGGATTTGAGTTTAGTTTAAATTCTTCTTTTGTGTTTATTTACCATCTACTTTTCTATATTTCAGCTCACCTTGAATGCATTTAAGATCCGGCGGAGACAACAACTTTCAAGGTTTTCAAGAGATTGATCAGTTGGAAAGGGTTGCTAGGATTGCAAGAAGGGAAGCTGAAAGGTTAGATAGGTTGAGAATGGAAGAACATCAAAGGGAACACCCTCCTCAAGCTGCTGTACCACCAAACATGGAGCAAGCACAAAGGGGCAATGGAAACCCCTTGCATGCGCCAAGACAAGGGAGAACAATTGGGGCTGGTGATGCTCCAAATATTCATCAAAATAGATATGGTATTCAACCTCCACCGGTTCACAACAATACCTTTGAAGTGGCGCCAGCCTTCATCTCCATGGTTCAATAAGACAAGTTCCATGGTTTGCCTATGGAGGATCCACTTGATCACTTGGATAACTTTGATAGAGTTTGTGGGTTATTCAAGATGAATGGTGTGAGTGAGGATGCTTTCAAACTAAGGCTATTTCCCTTCTCTCTTGGGGATAGAGCAAGGAAATGAGAGAAAAACTTGTCTCAAGGAACCATCACCTCTTGGGATAAATGCAAGAAGGCATTCCTATCTAAGTTCTTCTCCAACTCAAGGACTGCCTAGTTAAGGAATGACATCTCAAGTTTCACTCAAAAGGATAATGAGTCTTTTAATGAAGCATGGGATAGGTTCAAGGGATACACAGTGCAATGCCCTCATCATGGATTCACACAAGAGTCTCTACTAAGCACTATCTATAGAGGAGTTCTCCCAAAGATTAAAATGCTTCTTGATACAGCAAGTAATGGAAACTTCTTAGGAAAAGAAGTAGAAGATGGTTTGGAGCTTGTAGAGAATCTTTCTTTGAGTGATGGTAATTACAATGAAGACTATGATAGAGCTCCACGGGGAGGTGAATATGAATCTCACAAGAAAGACATGCAGTCTCTACATGACAAGATGGACAAGCTCATGTCCTCCAATCAAAGGCATGTACATTTTGTTGGTGAGAATCAAGAAAAATGTGATGATCAAGTTGGGTCTCAAGAGTGTGAAGAAGATGTCAATTTCGTGAGTGGCCAAGGAGGCTACAACAACAACTACAACTATAAGGGGAATAACAACCTCTCTTATAGAAGTAATAATGTAGTCAACCCCGAAGACCAAGTCTACCCTCCACAAGCTACTCAAAGCACACATTTAGTACCTTACAACAATCAACAAAAGGGTTATGCACCAAGGTCTAACTACCAAGGAGGAAACCAAGGCAACTATGGTGGTCAAAAGTGCAATGCTCCACCAGGTTTTACTCAAGCTCCACAAGGTCCTCCATAAGACAACATTCAGCTAATGCTTCAACAAATACTTCAAGGTCAAGCTCATAGTGATGCTAATGTGGGAAAGAAGATTGCTGAGATTAACACAAGGATGAACTCTTCACTTAATGAGCTTGCCACTCAAATAGGAGTTCTTCAATAAAAGTTCAAACAACTTGAGAAAGGCAAAGCTTACTTCCAATTCTCAAGGCACTTTACCCGGTAAGCCCGAAGCTAACCCAAAAGAGTATTGCAATGCTATCTCCACTATTGATGAGGATAAGTATGAGAATGTTGTGCTAGAGTTTGAGCAACTATTTGAAGCTCCTTATGATACATCCATATTCAATGAGGACATTGAAGTTCAAGATGGGGAAGTGTTCATTAAAAATGACTCCATGGTTGTTGCTACTGAAATGGGTAAAGAAGTGTTTGCTGAATCCAAAGCTTCTACAAAAGCAAGAGTTGAGGAGGATGTAAGAGAAGTGGCTAAGAAGAGTGAAAGAGGACCTTGTGATCTCCTTATCTATAAGCCACCACTCCCATATCCTGAGCGGATTTTGACCTAGGCACAAAAGAAGTGCTCTCAAGCTTTAGAGGAAGTATGGAGAAAGTTGGAGCACCTTCGCCCAAGGGGGAGAGTTTGTTTCAAGTCAAGGGTCAAATAAGGTTCATCAAAGACTTGCTAGCTAATAGGGAGAAGGTAGAAGAGCTGATGAAAAGCCTTGAACCACCAAGCACAACAAGGGATGAGCCTTAAACTATTCCAAAGCTTGGTAATCCCGGAAATTTTTTGATTTCTTGTTCTCTTGGGAATTTAAAGATTGATGAAGCTTTGTGTTATTCTGGATCAAGTGTCAATGTGATGTCCCTTGAAATGTTTAAGAGCCTTGGGATTACAAACCTAAAGGAGTATCCATCACCTATTACCTTTGTTGATGCTTCCTCAAGACAACCTATAGGCCTTGTTGAAGATTAACCATTGAAGATTGGTGAGTGTCTAGTCCCAACAGACTTCATAGTCATGGACATGGTTCAATCAACAAGTCTACCTCTTCTCCTAGGAACTCCCTTCCTCAATACAGTTGGCGCGAGCATTGATTTCACCAACAAGAGGGTGATTCTCAAGAGTGTGAATGATAAGGTCTTCTATCCTGTGAAGCCTTCTACCTTGGGTTTTTATGGCACAACCACATGTGCTACTATGGAAATTGATGAAAAACCACCATATACAAAGGAGCAGCTGATGGGATTCACTTGTGTGATGCTGAAGGATAATGATACCTTGGACCACAATGAGTATGATGGGTCAAGCTTTGATGGTGTGAGTCTTCTTGCTATGTTTGATGGAATCAATGTGGTGGAACATATAGCTGAGCCACCAAGGAGGGCAAGAAGGACGTCTAAGAAGAAGAAGAAGGTGTTAAACATTGGAGCAAACACCATGTTCATCGAGAAGGGAGGATGAACTACATATCCACTCCATGACCTTCCCAATGTGTAAAAGGTTTGAAAAGTCAAGCTTAGTGACGTTAAACAAGCGCTCTTGGGAGGTATTCCCATGTTATCCTTGTATATATTCTTGCTTTTGTTCTATAATCATGTTTCTTTGAGTTTTGAAAAGTCTTAGGTTGAGTATGGAGGGCTATGAGATCTCCCACCCCTCAGTCAAGCAATCCATCATACTCCATGGAGTCTTACTCCTCCTCCTCCATTCGCTTTTGATCAAGGTACAACTCCAAACCATTGTAAATACCATTTAGTTTTTATTTTTGCATTTTGAAATCTTCTCCAAGCTTGGATTACACAAGAGACTGTGTAATTTAAGTTTGGGGGAGTATGGTGTNAAGCTTGGATTACACAAGAGACTGTGTAATTTAAGTTTGGGGGAGTATGTTGTATTTGATCTTGTGTTTTGTGATCTTATTTTCCTTTCTCATGCATATTTGAGTCTCATGCATTTCATATATGGCATAGAAAATACCAAAAAATTTCGAAAATTTCGAAAATTTCAAAAAAAAATAAAAATAGCATGTACTTGCATTTGCATTTGTCACATAAGTAGGATTGAGTCTAGAATTTCTATCATTTAGGATTTAATTCATATGCATTGGGAGCAATGATGAACCTATCCTTGTAGATTGTTAACTTTTGTGATCAATTCAACACCCCAATTAGTAGTTATTTGATGCTTGTGAATAAATTTGAAAGTAAGGAAGAACCATGCTTGGACCACCTCATTTGTCACTAGTTTTTGGTTTAAATATAGTCTTTAAATTGATAGCCAACTCTACTCACTTAAACCGAATTTTGACATCTAATTATCATGCTTGCATTGAAAGTAAATTCATGGATCTAAAATACTTGAGCTTTCTTATTCACTTTGCCACCCTTTTGCTAGCTCAAGTAGCACCCCTACCATAAACCAACCTTCTTTGAAGCCAATTGTTCTTGTGTGATCACTTATGAGGCCTTTATTTCGATTGAACTTAGCGTAAAGTGTTAGGTTTGGGACGACAAGTATGGGCTTTCATGTAGATTCTAGCTTCGCATTTTGGGGCTAACTTTAGGCTTAGGATTTGGGAGTTTTGTTTGTTTGGTGGAAAAGTATGGAAGGAAAGAGATGTTGAATAAGGGGATTGGTGAAAATAGGGGGAAACATGGTTTGAAATGGAGAGTCTTGTGGATAAAAAGGAGTAGCTCAACGTAAAAATAGAACACTAGGTGGTCTTGAGAAAAGAAAAGAGGAAAAAAGGGCCAAGTTCAAAAGAAAAATATGAAGAAGGCCACCTAGAGATAAGAAAAAGAGCTAAGTTTATAAGTTAAGACTACTCCATTCGCCAAAAATAATAGGTTGAAGAAGTTCCCCTTTGAGGTGTGAAAAGAAGAAGTGTGTTTGAAATTCAAAGGGGTTTGGCAAGGCACAAAGAGCCTTGGGAAAAAGGGTAGATTCTAGAGGGTTGAGTGAGCTAAAAAAAATATAAATGAGAGGGGTTTAGGATCATTGATAGCATATCGAGTAGATGAAAGTCTATGCTTGTATGCATCACTTGTTTCTTACCTTTGGCATTATGCATGTAGTTCAATTTTTTTGAGTGTTACCCTTACTTAAAAACAGAACCGGATAAATTGAGATCACTTTTATCTCAAAACCCAGTCTCTTAGCCAAATGAATTTACTTGCCTTACAATGTCATGATTCACGGTTTCGTACTTAATGAATGTTAAAGAGTTGGTTTGATAAGGAGACTTGTTTTAATTGAATTCTTAGTAAACTTGAAATGTTGAGATGGGCATGGCTAACTCTTTTGGAGTAGGAAGTATTCACATGCATTATATAATTAAGAACTAGGATGTTGAGTTAATCATTATTGTTAACTATCTTGGATTTGAGCTCTCACCTTCAAACCTCTCTCCTTAGCTTGTGTTTCATTTGCTTGGGGACAAGCAAAAGGCAAGTTTGGGGGAGTTGATATGTCTATATTTTGCATCATATTTCCCTCCATTTAGTGTAAGTTTCTTATCATTTAGGAACCTAATTAAGCATCACTGTATTGTATTTTGATCATTTAGAGTTCTGGGATATCCTTGCATAGTCTTTGCATTTTTTGTTGCATTTCGAGTTTTTTCTCAGGTATCTTGGAGGATAGGAAGATTAATTGGAGCTTGGTGGATAGCTTGGAATCAAGGAATAGCTGGAAAACAAGAATGAAGAATTGTCTGGCATTACATCGGTTTGCATCCCATCGGACAACAAACCGTTGTGAAGCATCTTGGAGTTCACATCCTGGCCTGCATCGGACAGAAGCGCATCGAGCAACAAACCGATGCAAAGCCACTCGAAACTTCAGTTTGTATCCCGGCTTGCATCGGACAGAAGCGCATCGAGCAACAAACCGATGCAAAGCCACTCGAAACTTCAGTTTGTATCCCGGCTTGCATCGGACAGAGAGCATCGAACAACAGTCCGATGTGAGGCATCCTGGAGTCCACATCGGAGAGAGTAGCATCAAGCAACAAACCGATGCAAGGTCACTCGAGCTTCAGCCTTATTTCCCCTGTTCGCATCGGTTAGGAGCACATCGGACAACAGTCCGATGTCCGATGCGAACGCTTAGCCGAGCCTAAAACCGGGTCAAAACCCGGTTTGTTCCGGGTTGACCTGGATCGATCACTATTCACTATAAATACATTTTACCTAATTTTTCTTTAAGTATCTTTTGTTCTTGCTTAGAAACTTTCTCCTTTGAGTTCTAAGTAATTTGTAAGACCTTTTGAAAGAGTTGATGCAATTTTAGAGTTTCCCTTGCTTAATCTTTCATCTTTAATCTTTCTAATCATGTTTACCAACATCTCTTTCATAGGATTTGTGGGTTTCACTATGATTAGTGAGTGGTCCTTTAGGAACTTGGGGATAGGTTAGATTTAGGGTTTTCTAATGGTTCAATCTTGCAATCTAGGTTGACTAATCTTTCATCTCTCTTCTTATTAAGTAGTTCCTAATGCCAAATAACTAATCTTTGCTATTTTGGATCATAGGCACCCACCAAGTGTTTGATGAAATGCTTGAACCAACTTTATAAGAGATTTACATTCCTAGCCTAAGACATTAGTTGCCTAGGGTGTTTATCATGCTATTTAGACTTGTATTTAATGCTTGCTAATCATTTTAATGCTAAAACATCATTAGTTCATTAGGGTGATTAGTGAAGGGATTATTGCCACACATCATGGATTATTCTTTATTAAGTGTTCTAGGCATAGAGATGGCTTGTTTAGTCGCTTGAATGATTGCAAGGTTGTCCACTTGATTGCTCAAATTAACGATTCCATCCCTAGGTTTTGTTTTTAATTAATTAGCAATCTTGATTAGTAGTTAATCGCTTGATTAGTGCTTGATTAGTGCTTGATTAGTGATAATTAAGGTTTAAACGCATATACTTGGTCTTGTAGTGTCTCTCTTAGGTTGTAGCTTCCTTTTAATTTTCCCTTGTTACTTGGCTTAGCTTAAACATAACTTTGAATTCCTTTTGCATCAAACTCCCAAGATGGATTGATATCTCAAGTATTGCAATGATATGAGCAATTGAGGATTTGCAAACAAGTATAAAAACTCTTGTTTCAAAGTGATTATGCAGTTGGTGGTGTTCTATGTCAAAGGAAAGACAAGAAGCTTCATGTCATATACTATGCAAGTAGGACTTTGAATGACACTCAAGTGAAGAATGCAACAATTGAGAAGGAGCTCTTAGCCGTGGTGTTTGCTTTTGAGAAGTTTAGAAGCTATCTAGTTTGGTTCAAGGTTGTCGTTTACACCGATCATGCAGCCTTAAGGTACATTTATGCTAAGAAAGACACCAAGCCAAGGCTCCTTAGATAAATACTTCTTCTCCAAGAGTTTGACATGAAAATAGTTGATAAGAAGGGCAATGAGAATGGGGTGGCCGATCCTCTATCAAGGATGAGGATTGAAGAGCTTATCCCTATAAATGATTCCCTTCCTGAAGAGCAACTCATGATGATTAAGGTCATGTAAAAGGGATACCACCTAGGGAAGAAGCTAGAAGAGGTTTACCTTGGTATGCTGATTTTGTGAACTATTTGGTGTGTGGAGAAGTGCCTCCAAACCTAGATGCTTACATAAAGAAGAAATTCTTTAGGGATGTGTCTCATTACTATTGGGATGAGCCCTACCTTTTCAAAAGATACCAGGGTGGCCTCTATTTGAGATTCATAGCACAAGAGGAGAAAGTTAGCATCTTGTACCATTACCATGGGTCAGTTTATGGTGGACATTTTGCCACATTTATAACAGCAACAAAGGTTTTTCAAGCAGGGTTTTGGTGGCCAAGTTTGTTTAAAGATGCTCATGCCTACATCTCTACTTGTGAAGCATGTCAAAGCAAGGGAAACATAAGCAAGGGAGATGAGATGCCACAAAACTCAATATTATAAGTGCATTTGTTTGATGTTTGGGGCATAGATTTTATGGGACTGATAAGTAGTTATTTCTCTAGGTGCTTCTACTTAGTCAATGACCTACTACTTATAACCGAAGGTAGTATAGGTTATGGGTCTTATCAATCCGATGGGAAGGTTCAAGTTACTGCGCTTATGAGATTCTTTTACACGCTAGGAATAATCTAATGGTTTAAGGGAGGAAATCTATCAACCTAGTTGTCACGATGATAGAAAGCTAACAGTAAAACTAGATCCGATGGAGGAAGGAAAGAAACAGCAACTAAAGAAGCAAACTTGCAAGATGAAATAAGGATCGGTTCAAGGGACAAGGAGTTTTTAGGGACAAATAAGATAAAGGTCTTTCTTTGATGCTAAAATTAACTACCTATAAGGCTAATCCTTCAGCATAGAGTTCAAGAACTAGATTAATCCACCGTCGTGGTATAAATCACTTTGCTAATCCATAACCTAACCTCGCTCCCGCGTAGTTATCCATGAAACTAGCAAGCACGATTAAACAACCCTACTATTGCCAAAACGCTCCCTAGACATCTAATCCATTAGGCTAGGATGAGCGGATCTCTTATGAGATTGGTCCTTGCAAACATTCAAATATGGCGTTTGTTAGAAGAAGCTCGGCGGCAAAAATCAAATAGCGAAGATGATTAAGCTTTAAAAGCATCAAATAAGAAAGGATTAAGATGGTTTAAGCATAGACGTGAATCAAAGATTGAACCTTTAACTCATGTACCCCTAACCTCATCCCCAAAACCGATATGGACTACTCACGCGCCATTGGAGAAACCTCAAGATCCATAAGGATGAAAAGGTAACCCATGGGTTGTAAGATAGTCAAAAACAAGAAAAGGAAGAAGCTTTAACAAGAAATGCTACTAAATGATACTTGTAAACTTCAAAATAGCAAAAAAGATTAAAGCCTTGAAACAAGCTTCAATGGTGAAAAGACTAAGTGTTCTCGACAACAAGAAAGACAGAAAAATTAAATCTGGAACGAGTCTCCCCGAGATAGGCGTGGGAAAAAAAGTATTTATACATGAATGAGGAAAAACCAAAAATGATGGGACCACTTTCCCGAAATGGTACTCTTTTGGACCGTAGCGAATCAACTTCACGTCGTGGGAAGCAAGCCGATATGCTAACATCTTGTGATTCTTCGATCAACCTCCATATCGGGCAAGTGTTTCGGGATCAAGCCGTGATGACTTGTCTCCCTTTCTACTTGGATCAGGGTCTTCCCGTTGCCTTGCACCGATATCTGTCTTCAGTGAATCATCTTGCTGGACCCTCGAAACGGGGTGCCTCCTTCGGGAACAACTCGCTGCTACTCGTCGAGGTTCGTCGTGCGCTTGCCTGTATCGGCCAAGGGACCGTGATCCATGCTGGATATCTTCTGTTCACCCTCCTCTTTGAGATCTCTCTTCATGACTTCTTCTTCGGACCATCCTTATTCACAAAGCACCTGAGAAAACACTCCAAACATGCAAGAATATGGAAATGCCTAACCTAATGCATCTAGACTTAACATGAGTGAAAACGTGATAAAAACTAAGATGAAAGTGCATGAATGAGGTCCTAACTAGTGTGAAATGTATGCTAAAAACATGCAATTTACATAGATATCAACACCTCCAAACTTGCCTTTTTGCTTGTCCTCAAGCAAAAGTCAACCGGAGGGATGAAGTTTTAAAAGAAAAGGTGTAAGTTTGAATCCAAAACGCCATTTAAGAGAAATCAATTCAATGTCCAAGTTCAGGTTTCTAGGATACAGGTTGAATTCTACCTATCCAAAAAGTCTTAGCCACATTCATCGCAACATCAAGCAAAATCAATCCCAACTTGGATGCACATTCAAATTCCCAATTCCCTTTCACATTCATTAGAAAATTTAAAGCGTGGATCTCATTCATGCCTATCAATCAACTCTCTTGGTTCGGGGTAAGATCACGAGCTAAAGATGAACTCGTCATGCGAACGGGTTAAATGTTTAAAAAGGGATCACTCATGAAAGGAATCTTCTTAATGCAAAATGCTAAGGGTAAAAACCAATGGATGCATACAAGGGTAAATTCCCATCTACCCAAAACATCTATTTCGTTTTCTACCTTAGTCTAAACTGCTCCCTCCTAAGCTACCCTTTGCTTTGGCCTTTTCGCCTTATACCCATTATACCTTCTCGATTTTACCTTTTCTGATCATTTTCGGGGGACTTCTTCTTTGTTGGAGATCGGTTTCGGCTCTCTGGCTCCTTATGCGCGTTCCTTGCGTTTCACCTTTGGTGTTGTTGGCCGGATTTAGACTTTGTTGATTGGCCCCTCTTTTTCTTCTTTTTGGAATCGCCTTTTCTTTTTTTGGTTTTGAGCCTTTTTGTTGCCGCCATCTCCTTTATACATGTCCCCGTCTGACTCTGTGGTTTTCTTCCCTTCCATTTCTTTCAATATGTAAGCAATCGGAACCCACCTCCCTTCTAGTCTAACCAGCAATATCGGTTTCAAATATCGGTATCAAGCCGTTTTAGCATCTACACCACCTAACCTAATGTTGACTCGAGTTGTGAGCCAAAATCTACATGGGAATCCAACCTTGTCGGCCTAAACCCAACACTTTTTGCCTAAGAAGATTCGAAAATGGTGCAAAGGCCTCACATGCTCTCACAAAAGTGTTTATGGTTTAAAACAAAGGTTTAGGTTTCAGGTGTGGTCTGGTACTTGGACTAGCAGAAGAGTGGTAAAAAGGGAAAGAGAGTCCAATTGACATCTATGAGTTAATCGACAAACATGAACAAGATAATTAAATTTTCAGTTTAACGGTTCAAGTTCATTAGGGAAATGGTTCAAATCACAATGCATCAAGCTAAAACCGAATTTTACAAGACGAATTCCAAATGTGGTGCTGCCTTAAGCTCAGTCTAACTCAAAATGCATCAAACAAACAAGAACTAAGGCCTTGAATTCATGACTTGAAGATGGCTATTTACAAGGATTCATCATACTTAACACCTTATGTGAATGCTTATGAATCCTATATGAATGCATCTAGGCTCAATCTTAAGATAGAAATGCAACTATATGCGTGAAAAATCGAAAAACATTTATGCATGTGACTCAAGGAAAATAAAACATACGGTTATATACACGACCCTCCCCCAAACTTGAATTACACAATCTCTGTGTAACAAAATCTCAAAAAGAAGGTGGGGGGGGGGAAAGTGACCAAGATACCAATAGCGTAAGAGGAGTCAGGTCAAGGAGTGTAGAGAGTACCTTAGGTCACATCGGTATCGTCTGGTACAGTGAGTTGCGGACGGGTGCGATTGTATCTGGATGATCATTACGAGGTGAATCCGTTTGTACAGCCCATATTGTATTTCCATAACGGCCTTAGACAGTTACAATGACCCGATATCCGACGGTATGTCTTTCCGACTGTCCTGTACGTGGATTCCACCTTTGTAATGACCATTCTTCAGTTTTCTTCCCGTTATGGCCCCCCGATATCCTACGCCTTTATATCTAATTTATCGATTCCACTTATAAATATTTTTGAGAATGAAAAGTAAAGAGAGAAAAACTACAAAATAAGATTAAAAGATAAGCTTGGGGTGCCTCCCAAGAGCGCTTGTTTAAAGTCTCATAGCTTGACTTTTCTTAACCGTTTAGGCTGTTTTGGGGTCTAGGAGTCGAACCGCGGTTGCCTCCCATATCTGGTATTTCTCGCTTCCCAAATACGGCTTGAGTCTATGCCCGTTTACTGTGTAATCGTCTCCTTCTTTGCCTAAAAGTGTCACAGCTCCATACGACAATACTTCTTTGATCGTGAACGGACCGGACCATCTTGATTTCAGCTTTCTGGGGAACAGCCTTAGTCTTGAGTTGTACAGCAGCACTTGATCCCCTGGTGCGAACTCCTTTGGTTTGATTTTCTTGTCGTGGAGAGCTTTTGTTTTCTCGTTGTATGTCTGAGAGCTCTCGAATGCTTCCAACCGAGTTTCTTCCAGTTCATGGAGGTTTATTAGCCTCTTCTCTTGAGCCGTCTTGATATCAAAATTCAGGAGTTTGATGGCCCATAGAGCTTTGTACTTGAGTTCCACGGGTAAGTGACATGCCATACCATATAGGAGGGCGTAAGGAGATCTTCCTATGTGTGTTTTGAAAGCAGTTCGGTATGCCCACAGAGCGTCGTTCAACTTTGCTGACCAGTCCTTTCTTGTTGCTCCGACCTTCTTTTCCAATATCGCCTTAAACTCACAATTGGATACCTCGACTTGCCACTTTGTTTGTGGATGGTACAGTGTGGCTACCTTGTGTTTGACATCGTGTTTCTTTAGGAGATTTTCGAACAAGTTGTTGATAAAATGACTACCACCGTCGCTTATTACCACTCTTGGAACCCCATACCTGGGGAAGATAGTTGACTTAAATAGCTTAAGTACCACCTTTGCATCGTTAGTGGGACTGGCCACGGCTTCTACCCATTTTGAGACATAATCAACAACAACTAGTATGTACTTATTGCCGTAAGAGGAGGGAAATGGTCCCATGAAGTCTATTCCCAAACATCAAAGATATTGACTTTTAATATCGGGCTTTGTGGCATCTCGTCTCGCTTGCCGATGTTCCCTTTTCTTTGGCAAGCCTCACAGGACGAGACATACTCGTGAGTATCTTTGAATAAACTCGGCCACCAGAACCCAGCTTGTTGGATTTTTGTTGTGGTTTTGAACGTGGCAAAGTGGCCACGATAGGTCGAACCGTGGCAATGGAACAGGATCCCTTTCGCTTCTCCCTCAGACACACACCTCTTATAGATTCCATCTAAGACCCTTTTGAAGAGATACAGCTCATCATAGAAAATATAGTTAATGTCCTTGAAGAACTTCTTCCTTCGGTAAGCGTCGAGGTCATTTCGTTTGTCCCCACTCACCAAGTAGTTGATGTAGTCTGCATACCAAGTAATGGTGTTCTCTTCCATGCTGGCTACAGTTTCTAAACTTTTATTCACTTGGTACATTCCTCCGAGGACATTCACTATCATGAGATGTTCTTCAGGTAAGGCATCATTGATAGGAATCAAATATTCTATCCTCATTCGGGACAAGTGATCAGCTACACCGTTCTCTACTCCCTTCTTATCCAGGATTTCCTTATCGAATTCTTGGCGCAAGAGAATTCACCTTAGCAGTCTTGGTTTGGTGTCCTTCTTCGCATAGATGTACCTTAGTGCAGCATGATCAGTGTAAACAATTACCTTCGATCCCACCAAGTAGCTTCTGAATTTCACAAAGGCAAACACAACCGCCAATAACTCTTTCTCGGTCGTGGCATACTTTACTTGGGTATCGTCTAGCGTCCGGCTTGCGTAGTAAATCATGTGAAACTTCTTGTCTTTCATTTTGTCCTAGAACAGCCCCCACGGCATAGTCGCTTGCATCACACATGATCTCGAATGGTAGATCCCAGTCAGGGGCTTGGACTATGGGAGCACTCACAAGAGCCTCTTTGATCGTGGTGAATGCTTGAAGACAATCCTCATCAAAGATAAACTCGGCTTCCTTGCATAGGAGTCTAGTGAGGAGTCTAGCAATTTTGGAGAAATCACGGATGAATCTCCTATAGAAGCCTGCATGTCCAAGAAAGCTTCGAATCTCCTTCACCGTAGTGGGTGGCTGCAAATGTATCATGACTTCTACTTTTGCTTTATCGACCTCGATACCTTTCTCGGAAATTTTGTGCCCAAGCACAATGCCTTCTCTGACCATAAAATGACATTTTTCCCAATTTAGTATCAGGTTTGTCTCCTCACATCGCTTAAGGACCCTGCACAAATTCGACAAACAAACACCAAAAGAACAACCATACACAGAAAAATCGTCAACGAACACTTCTACCATTTCCTCTATAAGGTCAGAGAAAATAGACATCATACATCTTTGGAAAGTTACTGGTGCATTACATAACCCAAATGGCATCATTCGATATGCAAAGGTACGGGCAAGTAAAGGTGGTTTTTTCTTGGTCGTTTGGGTGAATCAGTATCTGGAAGAAGCCGCTATAGCCATCCAAAAAACAGTAATATGGATGGTTAGCCAGTCTCTCCAGCATTTGGTCGATGAAAGGAAGAGGGAAATGGTCTTTTCCAGTAGCTGAATTAAGTTTTCGATAGTCAATGCACATCCTATGACCGGTTATGGTCCTAGTAGGGATTAACTCTTCTCTTTCATTCTTTACGACTGTGATACCCCCTTTCTTTGGTACCGCATGGACAAGAGATACCCAAGTGCTATCACTGCTGAGGTATATCATGCCGGCTTCCGAAAGTTTTAAAATTTCTTTCTTGACCACTTTCTTTAAGTTTGGATTTAAGCGTCTCTGGTGTTCAATGGAAGATGTGTTTTCATCGTCTAAGTGAATCCTATGAGTGCAAAGTGTTGGTGAAAGACCCTTGATGTCACATAGTGAGTACCCAAGGGCTTTTCTATACTTTCTCAAATCCTTAAGGAGTGAATTTAGCTAATCATCAATTAGATCTTCATTCACAATAACCGGGTAT
The DNA here is from genome assembly GCA_020283515.1 of Alliaria petiolata. Taxonomy (NCBI): domain Eukaryota; kingdom Viridiplantae; phylum Streptophyta; class Magnoliopsida; order Brassicales; family Brassicaceae; genus Alliaria; species Alliaria petiolata. The sequence continues at coordinate 445,744,356 of JAHZTW010000001.1, read as the reverse complement.
GTGAAGTTGGGTCCCAAAAAAGCGTACCTTAGGTCATCTGGTAGTGGCTTGAGCTCGAGTTTCAGAGCATTAACTTCGCTCCAATCTCCGCAAATGCTCTGATCGCCTGAGCTCGTTGCATCCTTATCGGCTTGACCCCGATATGCTCCTTCTTTTGTTCCCCAAGCGATCTTATGCCTCCCATGATCGAGGTCTTCGGGAAACTCATCATCTTCAGCGGCTTTTCTCGCATCCAGATGCATGACATAGACTTCACTCTCTTGCTCTATATGTCCATGCCGCTTTTTCTCCTTTGTCAAAGCAACTAGCAGCGGGTCCTTCAAAGAAAGCTCCTCAAAAAGTTCATCGTTTAGCTTATCCAATGTGTCTACCCAGAAGATCTTTCCTCCTATGGTAGGCTTCTTCATTACTTATCTTATATCAAACCTGAGAATGATATCCTTTCCAAGATTCAGCTTGATCTTTTCTTTCTGCACATCGATCACTGCCCCTGCCGTAGCTAGGAAAGGTCTGCCAAGGATAAGAGGATCTCTTGGTTCTTCATCCATTTCGAGCACCAAAAAATCGGTTGGCACCTCGATATCACCAATCCGGATGGGAACGTCTTCGAATAGTCTCTTGGGTAATCTCACGGATCGGTCTGCCAGTATCAAAGATATTCGGCTTGGCTTATAGGTTGTAAAGCTGAGCCTCTTGGCTATTGACAGTGGCATGAGGCTCACACTTGCCACAAGATCACAAAGGCAGTGGTTGAATGTGAGGGGACCAATTGAACATGGAAGAGTGAAACTTCCTGGACCTTCCAACTTGTTTGGCACTACCTTCTTCTGAATAATGGCGCTGCACTCATGTGTCATTACCACCATACCTTGGAGTTCTTTTGCCCTTGCAAGGATTGCGTCTTTTATAAATTTTTGGTATGGCGGTACCAATGCCAAAGCATCCATGAGGGGCATGGTGAGTTCCACTTTCCTCAAATATTCTTCAAATTGTGCCCTGTATTTCTCTAGGAGCTCTTTCTTGAATCTTCCTGGAAAAGGGTAAGGAGGCTTATATGCAGGAGGAACAAACCTGGCTCTTTGGGTTTCTCCCAACGGACAGCAGGTTTCAGCTTGATCTGATATTCTATTCCCTGAGTTCGGTGAAGAGCTGGTCTTCAACGCTCTCTTGAATTTCTTCTACCTCGTTGTCAACTTCTGGTTTTTCAAAACTACCCTCCCTCCCCCCCCCTCCTCAATTTGGACTGCAGCGTCCTCGCTAAGTGGCGGAGCTTGAACCCTTGGTGGTAAGACTTTTCCACTTCGTAGAGTTACAGCTTGGACATAGGCTGGTTGTGGAGTAGCTTCATAATACATCGGTTGTTGGATTAGCCGGAGATCTGCTTCGTGCCTGTCCAACCTTGTATTGATAGATTTAATTTCATGGTTGCTAGTGCAGTGGTGATAACTAGCTTTTTAGCAGGTTAAACAAAATCTAAAGCTTGTCTATGTCATTGTAATACTTCAGGTCATCAATCCAAACCAGGGTGTGAAATGTATTAAGAATACAAAAGCAAAGTAAAGCTAAGTCATTTTCGGGTAAAATGGAGGAGAAAATCAAAATAAACTACTTGCAACTACTAAATAATTACGAAAACTATTTTAAAATCCCTACTGGGATGTTAACTAACTTGTAAACTACTTCTAGGAATTTTAAATGCAAAACTACTGATTTATAAAATTCGAAAACTAAAAGCAGATAAATAAGGCTATTTTTAGCAAAATGAAAAGAGCAAACTTTAAATCTAAAAGAGAAAGCTTTTAAAACTACTTATATGAAAAATAACAGATTCAAGAATGAGGTTCATGCTTAGGGAAGATAAAGGTTCGATCTTGGTTTATAAAAAGTAAATCTACACATTTCTAAATGTGCTATCCTTAGGCCTTAAGAAGCTTGGGTCTAGATTTATCCATGGTGTGTGGTATAAATCCCTTCTTCATCCTTTCCTCCTAACCCATGATGTTTGGTGGAAAGAAAGGATGAAAAGCATAAAGCAAAGATCTTAAATATTGGCCTTACTAACCCCCCTCACATCCATGGTGTATGGGAAGGGAAAGATTAGTATCTTGGATTTGGTTTTAGGGGATTTCCTAAGTCTTTTTGAGATAAGGAAATCCCATGAATCAAAGAGATCTTTCTCAAGAGTCTCTAGGCTTTAAGCCATCCAAATCCAAGAAGAGAATTAGATGAAGAGCAAGAAAATACCAAGATTCAACCTTTAAAACCTTCCTAATCACCTCATCCTTAAATCCAAAAGAATTACTCACAAGTCATGTTCAACCCTCTCTTAAACATAAGTTTAGAGCTGATGAACATAATCAATGAAACTTAAAAGAGAGACTTGATACTAGAAAATACTATGAAAAATAAAAAGACAAAGAATTTTCACAAAGAGTTTTTCGAAATTTAAGAAGAAAGACTTGACATTAGAATAAAAATTAAAAAGAGATTTTATAAAAACTATAAGTAACTTATATAAAAAAAAACTAAGAATACTTAAAAATACTCAAGAACTAGAGAAACTTACAAGAACACTCAAAAGAGAGAATAAGAGTATTTCTTGATTTATTTAGACTAAGAAGAGTTGATTGAAAACTTGAATGAAAAACTGAATGATTAATTACAAGCACACACATACTCTTTATATAGAGTTTTAAATATGCCTCTTGGCCTAAAAAGAGGGGTTAAGGGGCAAGAGACAAGGGGCAAGGGACAAGGGACCTATCTAATCCCACTTTTACTAAAGCATAAACACTTTTTTTGAGCAACTTGCAAATGATATCTTTTGGTTCGGGTGCATGGATTGATCGATCTGTATCTTTTGCACTACTGCACAGTTTGACTTGAAATCACCGCCCAATGAAAGCTAACACAATTTCCTAAGACTTTCATGAAGAACTTCAAGGCTAAATCGCAATTAAAACCCTTCATACGAGCTGATCTTTCAGTTTAACGAAATTGGTCGCCAAATCCATAGAATAACCTGAAATGATGCATATATACAAAAGAAAATGCAAATGCTAATGCAAATGTTCTAAATCCTATAAATGATTAAATACTATGATTATACTTAGTTATAAATGAAATATAGATGAAAACTTATTATAAATGTATGATAAATATATATAAAATATGAGTATATCAACTCCCCCAAACTTGCATTTTGCTTGCCCTCAAGCAAACAAAATTCAAGCTAGGAAGAGATGATAAAAAAAAACGGGGGGTTCAAATCCAAAAGTGTTTTTCAAATGCACTAATTCGAAGGTCCTTGTTCTCAGTTCTAAGATGCAGTACACAAGCATTTACTCAAAAGGACTTAGCCATAATCATTACATAATGAAATTCAAATCATGACTTGTTTATTCCAAGCAATCCAAGAATTCTAACCTTTAACATTCATTAAGCTCAAACCGTGAATCAAACTTGTGCTTTTAAAACCGAATACATTTGGCAAGGGGCAAGGCTATGAGATAAAAATGATCTCATTCAAATGGGTACTCCAAGCTTTGGTTTCTCTCGAAAAGGTTTGAACTTATGCATAATGCTAAAGGTAAAAGGCAATGCATGGATACATGACTAGACTCACGTCTACCCAAGTATACTAACAATGATCCTAATCCCTTTTTCATTCATTTTTCTGATTTCCAAGCTCACTCACCCTCTAGAGACTACCCAAATCAACAAGGCTAGAACGCCAAGCATAAACCCACAAGAACTCCATTTTAAACACACTCTCTTTTAGGGAAACTTCTTCTACTTTGCTTAAGGCTAGTGGTATGGTCATAAATATTAGCTCTTTTCTTTCTTTTGATAGCTTTCTTCTAAAAATATTTCTTTTATGCATTTGGCCTCTAGGGCTCTTTTTCTTTCTTTTGAGCTTTTTCTTATCACAAATCAAGATCAACCACTAGAAATATGTATCCCTTTTTCATCTTTTTCCTTAACACCTTCCCATTCTCAAACCTGTGAACTCCCAATTCCCAATCAAGCCTAAACTAGCTAAAATGCAAAGCTAGCAACATTATGAGAGCCTAAACATGTCGCCCAAAACCTAACACTTTATGCCAAGTTCAAACAGAAAATAAGGCCTCACAATTTGCAATCACACACGAAATTTGGCTTGAAATAAGGCAAGGGTCAAGGTGTGGTATTCTATTGAGGCTTACAAAGAGTGGTGAAGTGAATAAGAAAGCCTAAATATTTTTTTTTTTTTGTAATCCATGTATTCTTTTTCAAAAGTACAAGCATGATAATTAGATGTTCATTTTAAGGTTCCGATTTTTAAGTATTGATTCAATTCATGCTTTTTTCAACTTTAAGCCAAGAAAATCAAATCAAATGATCCAAGCATGGTTAGAACTTAATTTCAAAGTTGTACAAGGCATCAAAGAACTACTAACAAGGGCCTTGAACCAATACATGAGCTTAAAACACTTTTAATGGAATTTTTTCATCATTGCCCCCTATGCATATGAGTGATGCAACCTATATGATAAAAATCCAGAGTCAATTCTACAATATTTGATAATGCAAATGCAAGCTATATGAATTTTTTTTTCGAAATTTTTATGAATTTTTTCTGATTTTTTTTTTTTTTTTTTCTATGCAAAATATTTTTATGAATGTAAGAAGACTCAAAAATAAAAACACAAAATAAGATCAAATAAAATATGTCAAAGCACAAACTCTCCTCCCCCAAACTTGAATGACACCGTCTCGGTGTTAAACAAATTCAAGAGAAGAAACACAAAAATAAAAATAAAAATGCATGTTATATACAAAGTTTGGCGTTTTTGGTACCTTGAAGTTTATTGTGCTTAGGCCTTGTAGGCTCGGTTCTTGGTTCTCCATTTCACTTGTTCCTGCTCACACACACTCAAAAGAGAAAGCATAAATTTGATACAAAAATATATACAATGATAGTCATGGGATTGCCTCCCAAGCGCGCTTTGTTTAAAGTCTCTTAACTTGACTTTCCTTACAAATCTTTTTAGGCTGGTGGGGGGTCTTGGAAAGGCAACATGGTGCTCTCCTTGCTGCAGTCACTCGCCATGTAGGGCTTTACTCTGTGCCCATTCACTGTGAAATTTTCTCCACTCTTCCCAACCAAAGTTACAGCGCCATATGGTAGTACCTCCTTTATCGCAAACGGCCCGGACCATCTAGACTTGAGCTTTCCGGGAAACAGCTTCAGTCTTGAGTTATAGAGTAGAACCATGCCTCCCTCTTTGAGCTCCTTGTGTACCAACTTCTTGTCATGAAAGGCTCTGGTCCTTTCCTTGTAAATCTTGGCGCTCTCATAAGCGTCCATCCTTAGCTCATCAAGTTCTTGAAGTTGTATTAATCTCTTTTCTTGGGCCGTCTTGAGATTGTAGTTGAGTTGCTTCACGGCCCAAAGAACTTTGTGCTCTAACTCCACAGGAAGGTGACAAGACTTGCCATAGAGGAGGTTAAAAGGCGTGGTTCCAATGGGAGTTTTGTAGGCTGTTCTATACGCCCAAAGAGCGTCATCTAGCTTGCTAGACCAGTCCTTCCTTGTGACTCCCGCGGTTCTCTCCAAGATGGTCTTGATTTGCCTGTTTGAAACCTCCACTTGGCCACTTGTTTGAGGGTGATAGGGCGTGGCCACCTTGTGCTTAACACCATGTTTCTTCAAGAGACTTTCAAAAATTTTGTTGATGAAGTGGCTGCCTCCATCACTAATCACCACTTTAGGGACTCCAAATCTTGGGAAGATGATTGTTTTGAAGAGTGTAACCACCACCTTTGAATCTTTTTTTGGTGAGGCTATGGCTTCCACCCATTTAGACACATAGTATACTGCTACAAGGATGTACTTGTTGCCATAAGATGATGGAAATGGCCCCATAAAATCGATTCCCCATACGTCAAAGATCTCCACTTCAAAGATTGGTACTTGTGGCATCTCGTTTCTTTTGGTGATGTTCCCGGCTCTTTGGCATGCTTCACATGACTTGATAAATTCATGTGCATCTTTGAAGAGTGTAGGCCACCAGAACCCAGCTTGGAGAACCTTTGTAGCTGTCTTGAAACCCCCAAAATGACCTCCATATGTCATACCGTGGCAATGGAGAAGTATGTTTCTCGCCTCTTCTCTTGTGACACATCTTCGGTATAGGCTGTCCACGCACCTTCTGTATAGGTAAGGGTCATCCCAAAAGTAGTGTGAGACGTCCCTCATAAATTTCTTCTTGTGGTACCGGTCCATATGAGTAGGCTCCTCTCCACATGCTAAGAAGTTAACAATATCCGCATACCAAGGGAGATCTTCTTCTCTTAGACTTAAAACTTCTTCAAGCTTCTCTTCTAGCCTTGCACATACCACGGTATTGACCATCATAAGCTGCTCTTCAGGGAGTGAGTCGTCCAAAGGTAAGATTTCTTCCACTCTCATCCGTGAAAGATGATCCGCTACACCATTCTCTATGCCTTTCTTGTCTTTGATCTCCATATCGAATTCTTGCAAGAGAAGGATCCACCTCAGGAGCCTTGGCTTGGTATCCTTCTTAGAGTAGATGTACCTCAGTGCTGCATGGTCAGTGTATACTATCACCTTAGAACCCACCAGGTATGACCGGAACTTCTCAAATGCAAAAACAACCGCTAGGAGCTCCTTTTCGGTAGTTGCATATTTCACTTGTGTATCGTCCAAGGTGCGGCTAGCATAGTAGATAACATGCAACCTCTTGTCTTTCCTCTGCCCCAAGACAGCTCCTACAGCATAGTCACTAGCGTCGCACATGATCTCAAAAGGAAAGTCCCAATCCGGAGCTTGGACTATCGGTGCGGTTACTAGCGCTCCCTTAATGGTTTTGAACGCTTGGTGGCATTCCTCATCAAAGTTGAACTCGGCTTCTTTGCATAGTAGTCTTGTTAGAGGACGTGCTAGCTTGGAGAAATCTTTGATAAACCTCCTGTAGAAGCCGGCATGCCCCAAGAAACTTCTTATGCCTTTCACGTTAGCCGGAGGCGCCAAAGTGAGCATCACTTCCACTTTTGCTCTATCCACTTCAATGCCTTTTCCTGAAATCTTGTGACCAAGGACAATCCCCTCTGTTACCATGAAGTGGCATTTCTCCCAATTGAGCACGAGATTGGTCTCCTCACACCTCTTGAGTACCCTGCACAAATTAGACAAACAAACACCAAAGGAAGAGCCATACACGGAGAAATCATCCATGAATACCTCAACCATCTCCTCAATCAAATCAGAAAATATAGACATCATGCATCTTTGAAATGTAGCAGGAGCATTACATAAACCAAAAGGCATTCTCCTATATGCATATGTTCCATAAGGACAAGTGAATGTTGTCTTTTCTTGATCATTAGGGTGAATCGGGATTTGAAAGAAGCCACTATAACCGTCTAGAAAACAGTAATAGGGATGGTTGGCTAATCTCTCAAGCATTTGATCAATGAATGGCAGTGGGAAGTGGTCTTTCCTAGTGGCTTTGTTAAGTTTCCTATAGTCTATGCACATTCTATGGCCGGTTATAACTCTAGTAGGAATTAACTCATCTTTTTCATTTTTTATAACTGTGATGCCCCCTTTCTTAGGTACCACATGGACTGGAGAGACCCACGTGCTATCACTGATAGGGTATATCACGCCAGCCTCTAGGAGTTTTAGGATTTCTTTTTTAACCACTTCTTTCAAATTAGGATTCAAACGTCTTTGGTGTTCAATTGAAGAAGTGTTCTCATCATCTAAATGAATCCTATGAGTACAAAGTAATGGTGAAAGGCCCTTGATATCACTAAGAGAATACCCAATGGCCTTTCTATACTTTCTCAATTCCCTAAGGAGGGTGTCTAACTCATCATCATTCAGATTGTCATTAACAATGACCGGGTAAGTGTTATTTGTACCTAAGAAAGCGTACCTTAGTCCAATTGGTAGCTGCTTGAGGTCCACCTTTGGGGCTAGCAGCTCACTCCAGTCCTCCCCTTGGTTTGTGTTGAGGCCACTGTCCTCTTCGTTTCCTCTTAAGCCAGCATCAATTCCAAAAGCAGGACGTTCCATATCCAGCTCCAAGTAGGCGTCTTCCTCTTCTTTCAAAACCTTGCGTGAGTCTAATAGTTTGGCATACTCTTGTGTTTCCTCATTAAGATACCCAAACTCTCCACATTCCGTGGTCAAGGCTAGCAGGAGGTTGTCCTCTTGGTTTAGTTCTTCAAGCAATTCATCAGCCAAAAGATCCATAGCCTCTATGTAGAAGACTTGACCATCAATCGTTGGTTTCTTCAAAACCTCATTGATATCGAAGTTAAGTTTGATGTCCTTTCCCAAGTGCAACGAAATCTTGCCATTCTTGACGTCTATTATGGCTCCAGCAGTTGCCAAAAACGGTCTTCCAAGGATTAGAGGATCCTTGGGTTCTTCATCCATCTCAAGAACAACAAAGTCCGTGGGGACATTCACGTTGCTTATCCTCACGGGTAGGTCTTCAAGCATTCCTACCGGGAGCCTTACACTTCTGTCAGCCAAGATCAATGAGATCCTGCATTCCTTAAACTTGGTGAAGCCTAACTTCTTTGCAATGGAGTGAGGCATTAGATTTATGCTTGCTCCTAAGTCGCACAAACAGTTGCTAAACTTCAATGGTCCTAGCGCACAAGGTATGGTGAATGAGCCTGGATCTCCTAGCTTCTTTGGTGTTATCTCTTTGTGGATGATTGCACTGCACTCTTGACTCAACACCATGACCTCTTGACAACCTTTAGCTGTCTTGGCAAGCGTGTCCTTCAGAAACTTTGCATATTTCGGCACCATGGCTAAGCAATCAAGCAACGGCAATTTGAGCTCAACATTTCTCAAATGTTTTTCGAACAAGGCTCTGTGCTTCTCAATCAGCTGCTTCTTGAAGCGTCCAGGGAAGGGGAGCTTCGGTTTGTAAGGTGGAGGCACGAAAATATTTTTTTCTTTGCTTGTTTCCCCCACTTCTTTTGCCAAAATCGCTTCCTTGCCTTTTCTTGCTCTTTCAATGTAGACATTATCAAATGTGATCTCTTGATCATTTGAAAGATCACTCCCCTCTTCTTGAATGACAATGTCCTCATTGTATTTAACTGTAGATGGCGGTGCTACCATTTTTCCACTCCTTAGGTTGATAACATGTGCATACTCCTTCGGATTAGCCTCACATTGGCCGGGTAAAGTACCTTGGCCGCTTGTACTAGCTTTTCCTTTCTCCAGCTGACGAATTTTATTGTTGATGTTGGTGAGCTGGGTAGAGACGTCCTGAAAGGAGGAGTCCATGCGTTTGTTGATATCAACATATTTTTGATCACTGGTCGTTTGGCCTTGTATAATTTGTTGGAGCATTGCTTGTAGAGAATCTAGAGTTGGCGCTGGATTTTGTTGCTGCTGAGGCATGAAACCAGGAGGGTACGGTTTGTTCCCTTGCTGTTGGTGGCCTTGGTAGGGTGCCTGTCTTTGCCCTTGGTACCCACCGTTTTGTTGGAATCCACCTTTGTTGTATGGGACAAACGGTTTACCTTGATTTGCTTGTTGTGGAGGGTACTCTTGATCTTTTGGATTTTTCACATTGGTGCTTCTATAAGACAAGTTGTTGTTGTTTCCTTGGTACCTTGAGGTGTATCCCTGTGGCTTAGGATAGTCTTAGCCTCCAACCCAATTTGCTTCCTCAAACTCGTCTCCAATTCTTCCTTGAGACATGTCCGCGGATTCACCGACGAAGTGGACTTGTTATGTGTTGACGAGCATCATCTTGTCAATTTTTTCATGGAGGGACTTCAACTCCTTTTTGTGTGCCTCCAGTTCATATCCTCTTGGTGACCAGTCATAGTCCTCCGAATAATTCCCATCACTCAAAGCGAGGTTGTCAATGAGCTCCATTCCATCGTGGACATCTTGACCAAGAAAGTTACCTCGGCTTGCCGTGTCAAGTAGCATTCGAATTTTGGGCAAGGCTCCACGGTATATAGTGCTCAAGAGAGTCTCTTCACTGAAGCCGTGGTGAGGACACTGGATGGTGTAGTCCTTGAAGCGCTCCATTGCTTCACTAAAGCTTTCATTGTGTTTTTGAGTGAAGCCACTTATCTCGCTTCTAAGCCGAGCAGTTCTAGTGCTTGAGAAGAATTTTGATAGAAAGGCCTTCTTGCACTCTATCCAGGACGTGATGGTGCCTTGTGGTAATGTTTTCTCCCAATGCCTTGCCTTATCCCCAAGAGAGAAGGGAAAAAGGCGCAGTTTGAAGGCATCCTCGGATATGCCGTTGATTTTGATCATGTCGCACACTTGGTCGAAGTTGTCCAAGTGCTCCAATGGGTCTTCCATAGCCAGGCCGTGGAATTTGCTGTTTTGCACCATAGAGACGAAGCCATGGTTGATCTCAAAGTAGTTGTTTTGCACTGGTGGAGGCGTGATGCCGAAGCGATTGGTGTGTGTGTTCGGTGCATCACCGGCTCCAATGATGCGTGGTGCCCTTTGTGGATGGTAAGGCTGTCCGATTCCTCTGCCAGCAGTAGCGTGTTGAGGTGGATCCTCCACCTGGTCATGGTCAGCCATTACTTCTTGATGGTACTCTTCGATATCAAGTAGGAGTCTCTCCCTCCTATGTCTTGCGTTCCCAACCTGATGGATGTTGTCCAGTGGTGCTAATAGGTTGTTGTCACCTCTAGACCTCAGGTTCATGTACCTGAAAACACAAGGAAAATAGGAACAAAATTAGTAACCAAAGAGAATTAAAAACTTAGGCTCCACTAATCTCCAAATCTTAATAATTTCAATTTAAACCCAAGTTTGGCAACGGCGCCATTTGATAACTAGCTTTTTAGCAGGTTAAACAAAACCTAAAGCTTGTCTATGTCATTGTAATACTTCAGGTCATCAATCCAAACCAGGGTGTGAAATGTATTAAGAATACAAAAGCAAAGTGAAGCTAAGTCATTTTCGGGTAAAATGGAGGAGAAAATCAAAATAAACTACTTGCAACTACTAAATAATTACGAAAACTATTTTAAAATCCCTACTGGGATGTTAACTAACTTGTAAACTACTTCTAGGAATTTTAAATGCAAAACTACTNATAGTCAATGCACATCCTATGACCGGTTATGGTCCTAGTAGGGATTAACTCTTCTCTTTCATTCTTTACGACTGTGATACCCCCTTTCTTTGGTACCGCATGGACAAGAGATACCCAAGTGCTATCACTGCTGAGGTATATCATGCCGGCTTCCGAAAGTTTTAAAATTTCTTTCTTGACCACTTTCTTTAAGTTTGGATTTAAGCGTCTCTGGTGTTCAATGGAAGATGTGTTTTCATCGTCTAAGTGAATCCTATGAGTGCAAAGTGTTGGTGAAAGACCCTTGATGTCACATAGTGAGTACCCAAGGGCTTTTCTATACTTTCTCAAATCCTTAAGGAGTGAATTTAGCTAATCATCAATTAGATCTTCATTCACAATAACCGGGTATGTGAAGTTGGGTCCCAAAAAAGCGTACCTTAGGTCATCTGGTAGTGGCTTGAGCTCGAGTTTCAGAGCATTAACTTCGCTCCAATCTCCGCAAATGCTCTGATCGCCTGAGCTCGTTGCATCCTTATCGGCTTGACCCCGATATGCTCCTTCTTTTGTTCCCCAAGCGATCTTATGCCTCCCATGATCGAGGTCTTCGGGAAACTCATCATCTTCAGCGGCTTTTCTCGCATCCAGATGCATGACATAGACTTCACTCTCTTGCTCTATATGTCCATGCCGCTTTTTCTCCTTTGTCAAAGCAACTAGCAGCGGGTCCTTCAAAGAAAGCTCCTCAAAAAGTTCATCGTTTAGCTTATCCAATGTGTCTACCCAGAAGATCTTTCCTCCTATGGTAGGCTTCTTCATTACTTATCTTATATCAAACCTGAGAATGATATCCTTTCCAAGATTCAGCTTGATCTTTTCTTTCTGCACATCGATCACTGCCCCTGCCGTAGCTAGGAAAGGTCTGCCAAGGATAAGAGGATCTCTTGGTTCTTCATCCATTTCGAGCACCAAAAAATCGGTTGGCACCTCGATATCACCAATCCGGATGGGAACGTCTTCGAATAGTCTCTTGGGTAATCTCACGGATCGGTCTGCCAGTATCAAAGATATTCGGCTTGGCTTATAGGTTGTAAAGCTGAGCCTCTTGGCTATTGACAGTGGCATGAGGCTCACACTTGCCACAAGATCACAAAGGCAGTGGTTGAATGTGAGGGGACCAATTGAACATGGAAGAGTGAAACTTCCTGGACCTTCCAACTTGTTTGGCACTACCTTCTTCTGAATAATGGCGCTGCACTCATGTGTCATTACCACCATACCTTGGAGTTCTTTTGCCCTTGCAAGGATTGCGTCTTTTATAAATTTTTGGTATGGCGGTACCAATGCCAAAGCATCCATGAGGGGCATGGTGAGTTCCACTTTCCTCAAATATTCTTCAAATTGTGCCCTGTATTTCTCTAGGAGCTCTTTCTTGAATCTTCCTGGAAAAGGGTAAGGAGGCTTATATGCAGGAGGAACAAACCTGGCTCTTTGGGTTTCTCCCAACGGACAGCAGGTTTCAGCTTGATCTGATATTCTATTCCCTGAGTTCGGTGAAGAGCTGGTCTTCAACGCTCTCTTGAATTTCTTCTACCTCGTTGTCAACTTCTGGTTTTTCAAAACTACCCTCCCTCCCCCCCCCTCCTCAATTTGGACTGCAGCGTCCTCGCTAAGTGGCGGAGCTTGAACCCTTGGTGGTAAGACTTTTCCACTTCGTAGAGTTACAGCTTGGACATAGGCTGGTTGTGGAGTAGCTTCATAATACATCGGTTGTTGGATTAGCCGGAGATCTGCTTCGTGCCTGTCCAACCTTGTATTGATAGATTTAATTTCATGGTTGCTAGTGCAGTGGTGATAACTAGCTTTTTAGCAGGTTAAACAAAATCTAAAGCTTGTCTATGTCATTGTAATACTTCAGGTCATCAATCCAAACCAGGGTGTGAAATGTATTAAGAATACAAAAGCAAAGTAAAGCTAAGTCATTTTCGGGTAAAATGGAGGAGAAAATCAAAACAAACTACTTGCAACTACTAAATAATTACGAAAACTATTTTAAAATCCCTACTGGGATGTTAACTAACTTGTAAACTACTTCTAGGAATTTTAAATGCAAAACTACTGATTTATAAAATTCGAAAACTAAAAGCAGATAAATAAGGCTATTTTTAGCAAAATGAAAAGAGCAAACTTTAAATCTAAAAGAGAAAGCTTTTAAAACTACTTATATGAAAAATAACAGATTCAAGAATGAGGTTCATGCTTAGGGAAGATAAAGGTTCGATCTTGGTTTATAAAAAAGTAAATCTACACATTTCTAAATGTGCTATCCTTAGGCCTTAAGAAGCTTGGGTCTAGATTTATCCATGGTGTGTGGTATAAATCCCTTCTTCATCCTGTCCTCCTAACCCATGATGTTTGGTGGAAAGAAAGGATGAAAAGCATAAAGCAAAGATCTTAAATATTGGCCTTACTAACCCCCCCTCACATCCATGCTGTATGGGAAGGGAAAGATTAGTATATTGGATTTGGTTTTAGGGGATTTCCTAAGTCTTTTTGAGATAAGGAAATCCCATGAATCAAAGAGATCTTTCTCAAGAGTCTCTAGGCTTTAAGCCATCCAAATCCAAGAAGAGAATTAGATGAAGAGCAAGAAAATACCAAGATTCAACCTTTAAAACCTTCCTAATCACCTCATCCTTAAATCCAAAAGAATTACTCACAAGTCATGTTCAACCCTCTCTTAAACATAAGTTTAGAGCTGGTGAACATAATCAATGAAACTTAAAAGAGAGACTTGATACTAGAAAATACTATGAAAAATAAAAAGACAAAGAATTTTCACAAAGAGTTTTTCGAAATTTAAGAAGAAAGACTTGACATTAGAATAAAAATTAAAAATAGATTTTATAAAAACTATAAGTAACTTATATAAAAAAAAACTAAGAATACTTAAAAATACTCAAGAACTAGAGAAACTTACAAGAACACTCAAAAGAGAGAATAAGAGTATTTCTTGATTTATTTAGACTAAGAAGAGTTGATTGAAAACTTGAATGATTTATTACAAGCACACACATACTCTTTATATAGAGTTTTAAATATGGCTCTTGGCCTAAAAAGAGGGGTCAAGGGGCAAGGGGCAAAGGACAAGGGGCAAGGGACAAGGGACCTATCTAATCCCACTTTTACTAAAGAATAAACACTTTTTTGGAGCAACTTGCAAATGATATCTTTTGGTTCGGGTGCATGGATTGATCGATCTGTATCTTTTGCACTACTGAACAGTTGGACTTGAAATCACAGCCAAAAAAAAGCTAACACAATTGCCTAAGACTTTCATGAAGAACGTCAAGGCTAAATCGCAATCAAAACCCTTCATACGAGCTGATCATTCAGCTAACGAAATTGGTCGCCAAACTTCCAGACGGACATGTTGTCACTTATATAGCCGTATCTTCTGAACCACTGACCATAATGGAATGAAACAACCTCAGAAAGAAAGGTAACTCAATTTACTATGAGTTTTATGAAGATTTCGGAGGCTGAATCGGAATGGAAAGTCTTTGTAGGGTCTGATCTTTAAGTCGCTTTTGGTGGCATGGACTTGAATCGGTTGCAACATCTCAGTACAACAAGTCAGATGACATCAGTTTGCTTCTTACTCTTTTCTACTTGTTCCTAGCTCATCATCTTATGTTTTCAGCTTCCACATTGTCACCAAATCCATAGAATAACCTGAAATGATACATATATACAAAAGAAAATGCAAATGCTAATGCAAATGTTCTAAATCCTATAAATGATTAAATACTATGATTATACTTAGTTATAAACGAAATATAGATGAAAACTTATTATAAATGTATGATAAATATATATAAAATATGAGTATATCAAGTGGCTTTGAACTAGCTGAGTTAGGAGGTTCTTAATGTCCGATTCTTGTGGTTGTGGTGGATAGTAACCGTAATGGCCATAAGGAGGTTGAGCATATGGTGGAGGATACGGCTGTGGTTGATGGTAATAATGAGGAAGGGGAGTGTAATTTTGCTGGGTGTATGCTTTAGCATTGCACGGCAGAGCTAGCTGAGGATGTATAGCCGAAGTTGTAGAGCCCCCGGATTATCCTTGGGTGGTGTTTGCTTCTCCATATCGGCCAGTTTCCGTCAGGATTACCCCGACACTTGCTATTTTAGCGTCTTGGACGTGTTGTCCCTTTAGCAAAGCGTCCAAACGGGCTTGTAATTGCATTACCTCGTTTTTCTTCTACCTGTTCAGCTCTGTTGTTTCTTTGTCAATGTCGTCCTCGTAATTACGATCACTTGTAGCCATATTCTCGACGAGGTTCATGTCATCATCCACATCTTGTCCGAGGAAGATCCTTTTTCTTGCAGTATCCAGCTGATCTTTATATTTCTTTGACACACCCTTATATAGGATACTGAGTAGTGAAGAGTTTGAGTAGTCGTGATGAGGGCATTTGAGTGTATAGCCTTTCAAACGGTCCCAAGCTTCACTGAATCGCTCATCTTCGAGTTGTGTAAACGTGGAGATTTCAAGTCGCAGTTTTGCTGTTCTTGACGGTGAGAAGAATTTATTGAGCAAGGCTTGTTTACATTCATCCCAAGTTGTTATAGATCCCGGTTTGAGTGTCTTTTCCCATTGGTGAGCTCTTCCTCCAAGTGAAAATGGAAGAGTCTTAACTTGAATCCATCTTCCGAGATTCCTTCTTGTTTTGTCAAAGAACAGATCTTTTTAAAATCATCAAGGTGGTCCAAGGGGTCTTCCACGACATCACCCTGATATTTGTTGTTCCGGACCATGCCAAGCATACTACTCTTTATCTCATATCCAGCATCACCCGAGGGTGGGGCTATACCGATTCTTGGTCTGTAGGTGCTTGGTGAGTCACATTCTCCGATGAGACAGTGTTGACGCTGTGTATTGGCCTGATCCCGTTGTACGTCATTCGTCGCGGCTTGTGGATGTTGAACGTTGGCCGTTTGATCTCGTTGGTAGAGGTACCTGCGAAAAGGTCTCAAGAAGTGTAATTAGAGTCTGAAAATAAAATAAAGTCTTAGTCTTGCTAAGAATCTGAAACGCAATACTCAAAATCAACCCAAATCGGCAACGGCGCCAATTGATAAGTAGTTATTTCTATAGGAGCTTCTACTTAGTCAATGACCCACTACTTATAACCGAATGTAGTATAGGTTATGGGTGTTATCAATTCGATGGGAAGGTTCAAGTTACTGCGCTTATGAGATTCTTTTACAAGCTAGGAATAATCTAATGGTTTAAGGGAGGAAATCTATCAACCTAGTTGTCACGATGATAGATAGCTAACAGTAAAACTAGATGTGATGGAGGAAGGAAAGAAACATCAACTAAAGAAGCGAACTTGCAAGATGAAATAAGGATCGGTTCAAGGGACAAGGAGTTTTTAGGGACAAATAAGATAAATTTCTTTCTTTGATGCTAAAATTAACTACCTATAAGCCTAATCCTTCAGCATAGAGTTCAAGAACTAGATTAATCCACCGTCGTGGTATAAATCACTTTGCTAATCCATAACCTAACCTCCCTTCCGCGTAGTGGTCCATGAAACTAGCAAGCACGATTAAACAACCTTACTATTGCCAAAACGCTCCCTAGACATCTAATCCCTTAGGATAGGATGAGCGGATCTCTTATGAGATTGGTCCTTGCAAACATTCAAACATGGCGTTTGTTAGAAGAAGCTCGGCGGCAAAAATCAAATAGCGAAGATGATTAAGCTTTAAATGCATCAAATAAGAAAGGATTAATATGGTTTAAGCATAGACGTGAATCAAAGATTGAACCTTTAACTCATTTGCCCCTAACCTCATCCCCAAAACCGATATGGACTACTCACGCGCCATTGGAGAAACCTTGATAACAAATCTTTTTGGTGTGTTAAATAAAACCTCAGCATGCTCATGTCATTGCAATACTTAAGGGTCAATCCAACTTGGGAAGTTGAAGGAATACTAAGAATACAAAAGCTATAAGTAAATCTAAGTGAAATCCAAGATAAATTGGGTGAACAAATGAAAATAAACTATTTGAGATGATCTAATGGACTTGGAAATAATTTTAAAATCCCGACTGATATGTTAAACAACTAGAAAGCTACTTTCAAAGATTTAAAAACCTTGACTACTAATTTTAGGAAATGCAAATCTAAAAGCGGACAAAACAGGAAAATCTCTAAAGACTCAAGACAAATTTTGAAAACTAGAAATAAAAATCTAATGACTCCTAAATTCTACCAGGGTGCGAAATATGCTACTAGAGAATTTCTAAAATATTAATAAGACCAAGAACACAACTTTATGAATTTATAACAGCCTTAAAGCAAGAAATAAGCAACTAGGTGTATTTAAGCTAAAGATTGAAACTTTAAACTAAAGAAAGGTGATTTTCATGTTTTCAAATGCTAAAGATGGATTCACGGGTTGGGGATCATGTTTAAGGGGTTCAAGATTTAAACTTTGGTTCTTAAAAACATAGATCGACACATTTTGTGCTTTCTCTAAGCCTTGAGAAGGCAAACTAGATTCATCCATGGTTTGTGGTATGATCCTTTCTTCACCCCTTCCTACTAACCCATGGTTCGTGGTGGAAAGAAAAGGTGAAGAACACGAAGCATGGATATCAAAACGTGGCCTTACTAATCCCCCTCACATCCATGGCGTTTGGGAAGGGAAAGATTAGTATCTTGGATATGGTTTTAAGGAACCCCCTAAATCATTCTAGGACAAGGAGATTCCTGATATCGAAAAGGTCTTTCTCAAGATCCTCTAAGCCTTAAACCCCAAAATCCAAGAAGAGTTATATTGAAGAGCAACAAAAACCAAAGCTTAAACCCTTAAACCCTCTTAATCACCCCAAACCGTGAAACCTTGAGAGACTACTCACTCCTCATGTTTGAATCACTCATAAACACTGGTTTTGAGAGATTCAACATGTTCGGTTTTAGCTGAGAAAGAGATTAAGCTAATGATAAAAAAGATTAAGAGAAGTACTTAGATTAAAAAATGCAAACTTAACGTTTTTGAAAGATGAAAACCTTCAAAACATAAAAATGGCGTTCTTGCCTAAAAGAAGCAGAGACAAAACGAAAAACTAGGATAAGGATGTGATGTATGGCCAAAAATAGGTCTAAGGCCTTTAATACAAAAGAGGAAATGGTCCCCCACAAGACACCGAAAATGAGCTGTCGGATAAGGTTAGAGATCGACCAGTGTAGTCGATCTCTCTCTCGATCGTGCTCATGGAACGTCCTCTTTTGCTCGATCGTTGATATGTCTATATTTTGCATCATATTTCCTTCCATTTAGTGTAAGTTTCTTATCATTTAGGGACCTAATTTAGCATCATTGTATTGCATTGTGATCATATAGAGTTCTAGGTGTCTGTGCATATTCTTTGCATATTTTGTTGCATTTGGACTATTGATCATGTGATATGGATGCTATGGAGGCATGAATGGAGTTGGAGAAGGATGGCATAGCACTTGGAGGAGCAAGGAGTGACCAAGAAGGATAAGGAGATGACTTCTCACGCCTGTTCGACGAATGGTTTGACCAGTTGGTCGAACTGTTTTTCCATGGCGTCAGTTCAAGCAGCCAGTTCGAGCAGTTGGTCGAACTGTTTTTCCAGGGCGTCAGTTTGAGCAGTTCGTTCGACCAGTTGGTCGAACTACTTTTCCAGGACGTCAGTTCGACCAGGCAATTCGAGGAACACGTCGAACCAAACCCAGAAGCCAAGAAGAAGAAGCCAAGAGACCAGGGACTTTTTTCGACCAAACAGTTCGACGAGTTGGTCGAACCACTGCACCAGGGGTTCAGTTCGACCATTCTGTTCGACCAACTGGTCGAACTGAACCCAAACGATTTTTTTTTGTCACTTTTATGGGTCCCTCCTATAAATACTCTTTAGACCTAATTTTTATGATAACTTTTATTCTCTCTTGTCTTGTCAAAACCTTTTAGCCTCTTTGGGAGAAAACCTTGTATTTGCTTTGGATTTTTAAGTTTAACGCAATATCTCTCTTAGATTTCTTATTTTCATCTTCTCTAATCATGTTTAGCTTATCATTTATCTTTGATTTGATGGGTTTAACTATGATTAGTGAGTAGTTTAGTGAGTAGTTCCTTAGGAACTTGGGGATGGGTTAGATTTAGGGATTTCTAATGGTTAAATCTTCCAATCTAGGATAGATTCTTTCATCTCTCTTGTTATAAAGTAGTTTCTAATGCCAAATAGCCAATCTTTGCTATTTTGGATCATAGGAATTTCATACACCCACCAAGTGTTTGATGAAATGCTTGAACCAACTTTATAAGAGATTTACATTCCTAGCCTAAAACATCATTAGTTGCCTAGGTTGTTTATCATGCTATTAGACTTGTGATTAATGCTTGCTAATCATTTTAATGCTAAAACATCATTAGTTCATTAGGGTGATTAGTGAAGGGATTATTGCCACACATCATGGATTAGTCTTTAATTAGTGTTCTAGGCATAGAGATGGCTTGATTAGTTGCTTAAATGATTGCAAGATTGTCCATTTAGTTTCCCAAATCAATGATTCCATCCCTAGGTTTCGTTTTTAGATAATTGTTAATCTCGATTAGTTGTTAATTGCTTAATTAGTACTTGATTAGTGATAATTAAGGCTTAGTTTCATTTAATTGCTCTTGTAGTATCTTTCTTAATTAGTAGTTTGCTTTTAATTGTGCTTGTCACTTGAATTTTCAATTTTAGCTTAGCTTAGATCAAACTTTGTATTCTTAGTGAATCAAAATTCGCAAGATGGATTGATACCTCAAGTATTGCAATGATGTGAACAATTGAGGAATTGCAAACAAGTTATAAAAACTCTTGTTTCAATTTGGCGCCGTTGCCATATTGGGATTGTTTGATCATTAAGATTTGAGTTTAGTTTGAGACTAAGTAATCCTTTTGTGTTTATTGACCATTTTCTTTTCTAGATTTCAGTTTACCTTGGATGCACCTAAGACCACAAGGAGACAACAACTTCCAAGGCTTTCAAGAGATTGATCAGGTTGAAAGGGTTGCTAAGATTGCAAGAAGGGAGGCTGCTAGGTTAGAAAGGTTAAGAATGGAATAACAACAAAGATATCAACACCCTCCACCAATGGCGCATGCAAACCAAGCTCATAATGGAAATGAGCAAGCTCTAAGGGGCAATGGAAACCCCTTGCATGCGCCTAGACAAGGGAGAACCATTGGGGATGGTGATGCTCCAAATATTCATCAAAATAGATATGGTATTCAACCTCCACCGGTTCACAACAACACCTTTGAAGTGAAGCCAGCTTTCATCTCCATGGTTCAACAAGACAAGTTCCATGGTTTGCCTATGGAGGATCCCCTTGATCACTTGGATAACTTTGATAGAGTTTGTGGGTTGTTCAAGATGAATGGTGTGAGTGAGGATGCTTTCAAGCTAAGACTCTTTCCCTTCTCTCTTGGGGATAGAGCAAGGCAATGGGAGAAAAACTTGCCTCAAGGAACCATCACCTCTTGGGATGAATGCAAGAAAGCATTCCTATCTAAGTTCTTCTCCAACTCAAGGACAACCAAGTTGAGGAATGAGATCTCTAGTTTCACTCAAAAGAACAATGAGTCTTTCAATGAAGCATTGGAAAGATTCAAGGGCTACACTATGCAATTCCCTCATCATGGCTTCACACAAGAGTCTCTCCTAAGCACCATCCATAGAGGTTTCCTTCCAAAGATTAGAATTCTTATTGATACCGCAAGTAATGAAAACTTCTTAGGCAAAGAAGTAGAAGATGGTTTGGAGCTTGTTGAGAATCTTGTCTTGAGTGATGGTAATTACAATGAAGACTATGATAAAGCTCCAAGGGGAAGTGAGTATGAGTCTACAAAGAAGGAGATGAAAACTCTACATGACAAGATGGACAAGCTCATGTCTTCCAATCAAAGGCATGTACATTTTGTTGAAGAGAATCAAGAGGATTGTGATGATCAAGAAGAGTATCAAGAGGTGGTAAATTTCGTGGGTGGCCAAGGAGGCTACAACAACTACTCCAACAACAACTATAAGGGGAATAACAACCTTTCTTATAGAAGTACTAATGTAGCCAACCCCAGAGACCAAGTCTACCCGTCACAAGCTACTCAAAACAAACCTTTTGTGCCTTACAACAATCAACAAAAGGGTTATGCACCAAGGTCTAACTACCAAGGAGGAAACCAAGGTAACTTTGGTGAAAAAAAGTATAACCAAGGCAATGCTCCACCGGGTTTTAATCAACATTCACAAGGTCCTCCACAAGACAATGTTCAGCTAATGCTTCAACAAATACTTCAAGGTCAAGCCAATAGTGATGCTAATATGGGAAAGAAGATTGTTGAAATCAACATCAGGATAGATTTTTCACTTAATGAACTTGCTACTCAAATAGGGGGTCTTCAACAAAAGTTCAAGCAACTTGAAAAAGGCAAGGCTTCTAGCTCCAATTCTCAAGGCACTCTACCGGGAAAGTGTGAGGCAAACTAATAACTAGCTTTTTTAGGGCTTTAATCAATCCTAAAGCTTAGCATTGTCATTGTAATACTTTAGGTATCAATCCAAAGGGGTAGAGATTAAAAACACTAGGAATGCAAGAAACTATCTAATCTAAGCCATTTTCGGATTAATTGGGGAAACAAAA
>JAHZTW010000001.1:445710526-445722454 GCA_020283515.1 Alliaria petiolata | reverse complement strand
CTTTTCTCCAAGTGAGAAAGGAAAGAGGATGAGCTTGATGCTATCTTTGGGCACACCTTCAATGCTAATCAAGTTGCACAGCCTCTCAAAGGACTCCACATGATCATAAGGATTCTCCATTCCATTCCCTAAGAACTTAGAGCATTGAATTAACCTCACAAGACTTGGCTTGATCTCATAGGCTGTGGCTTCTATTGGATGATGATGGATTCCAAATCTCAACTCATGATAATGAGGAGAAGCAAAGCTCCCATTAAGCGCTTGGTCCCTTGAGCTTGGGGAGGTGTAAATACACGTGCTTGAGGTTGTGGAGCTTGGTGAATGTTTCTTTGGTTGTACTTCTCCAAAACCTCAAGTGAGCTTGTCTTTCCATGTCTCTTCTCTTTGGTTTGGAACTTTTTAAAGCATAAGAGAATCAAGGAAAACAATTAGTACCAATAAATAAGAAAAAATTCATCATCTTCAAGAGAGATGAGAGAACAAGGTAAAATAAAAGCTTAGTCTCAAATATATTCAAAATCCTAATGTTTAATGCTAAACCCCAATGGCAACGGCGCCAATTGATAACTAGCTTTTTTAGGGCTTTAATCAATCCTAAAGCTTAGCATTGTCATTGTAATACTTTAGGTATCAATCCAAAGGGGTAGAGATTAAAAACACTAGGAATGCATGAAACTATCTAATCTAAGACATTTTCAGATTAATTGGGGAAAAAAAACTTTAAAAACTACTTGTTGCAACTAAATGACTACGAAAACTATTTTAAAATCCCGACCAAGGGGTTAAACAACTAGAAAGCTACTTCTAAAGATTTAAAAAGCTCGACTACTAGTTTTAGAAAATGCAAATCCAAAGACAGACAAAACAGAAAATTTCTAGGAACCTAGGATGAATTTTAAAAACTAGAAATAAAAATATACTGACTTCTAACTTCTACCAGGGTGCGAAATACGTTACTAGGGAATTTCTAAAATACTAACAAGACCAAGAACACAACTTTATGAATTATGAGACTCTAATGCAAGTATTAAGAAAAATGGGCTAAACTCAAGGAAAGAAAGCTAAATTCGAAATATGCAATTAATAAAGGCAAGAATTCAAAGATGGGGTAATTGAATAAGAGGATTAAGATGGCTAACTTGATGTTCATATTCTAACAATTCTAATTTTTAGGATTAAGAACCTCATTTAGATTTTACCATCTTAGGTGGTACTAATCTCATTTGCAAACCTAGATTTTCCCAACTTAGGTGGTACTAATCAAGTGTTAATCCTCAACCCAATGCCTAATTATCATTAGTAAAGGGGAAGAATTGAAAAGATGAAGAGCCTAGTCCTAAATGAATCAATAAACCATTTAGACAACCATTATCTTGGTGCAAAAAGGTAAATCTCTTCATTTAGTTGGTTGGGGCATTTCATCAAACACCTTAAGGGTGAGAAATACCCTTGTGTTTAGATTGCATGGTTTATGCAAATCTAACACTAGAAACACTAAATGAGAAAAGAATTTTATAAAATTAAGTACTAAAAACCATGCTTTCCACTTAAATCTCCCTAATCTATCCCATCTTCAAATCCAAGAAACACTACTCACTAACCATATTTAAACCCCTCTTAATCATAAGAGAAGAGGTGTTAAACATGGTTAGCTAAGCAAAGAAGAAAGATTTAAAGCTTAAACAAGAAGTACTTAAAATAAAAATCAAGGTTTTACAAAATGAAAACTAAGGATCTTCTCTCTAATGGAGGATAGATCTAAAAATGGGGAAAAGAAGCTAAGAATTTCGTGGTTCTCCTAAATGAGAGAGAAAAAGAGGGTTTTAAACTTGGTGGCCACACAAAAATTAGGTAAAATGTTCACTTTGGACCACACACAAGTGGTCCCCTCACTAGAAGACAAAACGTGAGTTGGCAAGGAAGGAAGGGAAGGAATTTTGAAAGAAGATCGATCTGGTCCGTCCGATCTTGGGATCGATCTTGTTTGAATCGATCTAGGGTGGTCGATCTTCTTGCTCGATCCAAGGCTGGAACGGGCAAAACCCATCGATATTTGGCTCGATCTCAACTCCACTTCTTTTGGCCGAGCTTTCTCTTGATTCCCATAAACTCACAAGCTCTTCTTGAACCTTCTTGTCCATGCTCAGCATCCAAGGCAACTCAATGCACACCATATAACCTGAAAATGATGCAAATATGCAAGAAATATGCAAATGCTAATGCAAGAAATATGCAAATGCTAATGCAACATGTCCTAAAACCTAAAATGGGACAAAAACTACAATAAATCTAAGTATGAGTGCAAAACTATCATAAATGGGTGCTACATATGCGAAATATATGAGTATATCACAAACCCCAAGGAATACATCAATGTTATTACTTTGAGAAGTGGAAAGGAGTTGTGTGGCGACCCAACCCGATAATCCTATCCGGGCCGGCCGTCCCGAGTCTAACTCTAGCCAGAATTCATACTTAGAATATTTTTCAGATTTTTTCTTAAAACTTAAGCGACGGATTCGATTCAAAAAAGCCCATTCTTATTGCATAATTAATCCAATTCCAAACGTATAACAGAGGTTCTTAGATAGAAAACTAACTTAGCTAAATTCGATCTAAGTCATAAACAGAACAAAGCCAATATCCAGAATAATGCATGATAAATAAAACCCCCAAAACCCAGTCCTAATCCACTCTTTCTTCACTGCATTCAAGTCCGCCTTCAAGACTAAACGTCCCGGATGATTTCCTTACCTGCGCACCCAACACAAAAGAGAGGCGTAAGCATTACCAGAAATGCTTAGTGAGTACGGTCATCCCGTACCACCGCCAATAACAGAAACGCATTCATACAACAGTTAAACAATTCACATTGAAACTTAGCAAGCACAGAAAACATATATGATCATCTACCCTAACTCGCAGACCATGACTTATGGACTCGGTTCGGCTCTAGCGTGAATCACACATCACCGAAGCACGAGACTCGATCCGGCTATCCAAACGAGCTAGTTAGACATCATGTATTCTCACGGCTCATACTTAACCAAATCACAATCACATAACATTGCCTTGCTAAGCCGAAACCACTAGCTTACACAAGCAATCAATGAAAGCAGATAACCTTGCATTCCTACGGTTCTAGCTACCAGCTACAGTCACACACTCACCTTAGACACAAAGGCAAATGTTTCAGTTGGATGCAATTCGGTGATTACTCTAACAGATTTGGTGCTAGTGGTACACAGTCGCGTTCTCCCTGCTATTGCTACGGCTACACTCGCGAGATCCAATCTCCTCCTGGCTAACTCCCGATCCGATCACTTTTCCTCGAACAGGCTTCTGTATTCTCTCGGAAACATGCCAAGACAGACAGATTAGTCTAATAACATTCGACAGAAACTCAACAAAACTCGTGATATCCCATCACCTACCGAAATCTCTCGGACAGATTCTCCTTCTCTCAGATAACTTCTGATCCGATCGAACAACTCTCGGATTTCTCGGCTATCCCGCGCCTATAGTCAGATATCTCGATTAACTCTCGGTGAAAACCGATAAGAACACAAAACTCTCGGTAATTTTCGGCTTACCTCTCGAACACAATCGGATACCGCTCGGATGCAGCCGCACGCTCTCGGCTACGGTCAACAATCCTTCGAACACGGTCGGATTCGTCTCGGCTACGGTCACAATCGCTAGACCACGTCCGATCTCCTCTCGAACAGAACTTTGCTCTCTCGGCCAAAATTGCCTCCTTAGGTTTTCTCTCGGATATGTCGCGACTAAAGCACGCGCCCACGGGAGTAATCCCCTTATATAGGGCGAAAACCCTAGCCAGACCGTCCAACCCAGCCTTAGCCGACGCGTCTCGGTTTTCCCCTGGTTATGTTCAGTCTGATTTAAGTTCGGCTCGAACGTGTCCCACATCATTCGGCCAAATCCACTAGCCGCTCGATTAAATTCACGGCCCATGGCCCATCCCGACACTTAGTCAAATTTCCACAATATTTACACTCGGTCCAACCACAGTACGGTACTTAACCTCACAGACGTACCACAGTACGGTACCACAGACGTACCACAGTACGGTACTTATTTACAGAACATATCTACAACGGCCATCCCATGACCCGCACGACCATACTTAGGATTTCTGGTCGCGGATGCTACAATTCTCCCCCACTCAGTTTGGATTCGTCCTCGAATCCGGCTCTTCCTCAGGAAGTTTCTCAAACCATTTCGGGAACTTTGTACTCATCCTTGACTCTTTTTCCCAAGTCGTTTGCTCATCGCAATTACAGTCCCAAACAACTTTGATCATCTTGACCACTTTACCACGCTTAACCTTTTCCTTCCGGCCAACCACTCGGATCGGTCTACCTTCCACGGTCAGATCCTCTTGCAGCTCCGGAGGTGGTTCCGGTATAACATTCTCATGTTCGGTTATGTGCTTCCTAAGCTGCGACACGTGAAACACATCGTGGTAAGCACTCATTTATGGCGGTAAGTCCAACTTATACGCCACTGCCCCAATCCTTTCTAGAATCCGGTACGGCCCCATGTACCTCGGACTCAACTTAGCATCAAACGTTGCTCGGCTTTTCCCTTTATTCGTCATAGCCTTCAGATAAACCAGATCGCCCACACTGAACTCTAAGTCCTTACGGCGCTTATCGGCATAACTCTTTTGCCGGTCTTGAGTCTCTTTCAGCTTAACTTTAAGAAACCGAATCTTTTCAGTAGTCTCCTCGACTATCGCGGGTCCTATCTCACTCCGCTCCCCCACTTGGGTCCAACACAACGGTGTTCTGCACGGCCGTCCATACATCGCCACATACGGAGACATATCAATGCTCCCTTGGTAACTGTTGTTATACGCAAACTCAGCCAACGGTAGATGTCTATCCTAGTTACCACCCAAGTCTAGTACACACGCCCTCAGCATGTCCTCTAACGTCCTGATTGTCCTCTCCGACTGACCATCCGTTTGCGGATGATACGCAGTACTCATTTGTACCTTTGTCCCAAACTCTTCCTGAAACTCTTTCCATAATCGTGAAGTGAACTTCGGATCACGATCAGACACAATACTCACTGGCACGCCATGAAGTTTCACGATCTCATCGATACACAACTCCACCAGCTTAGCCACACCATCCGTCTTTTTCATCGGCAAGAAATGGGCAGACTTTGTCAGCCGATCCATCACATCATACTTATTCTTAGTCTTTGGTAAACCCAACACAAAGTCAATTGTGATCATATCCCATTTCCATTCCGACATTGGTAATGTTTGCAACAAACCCCTCGGAAGTTGGTTCTCTGCCTTAATCAATTGGCACGTCGGACAACTAGCCACCCACTAGGCCACGTCCCGCTTCATCCTGACCCAATGGTAGTACCTTTTCAGATCGCGGTACATCTTGGTCATTCCCGGATGAACAGAAAATCTAGACTGATGTGCTTCCTTTAGGATTTCTTCCTTTAACTCTTTCACGTTAGGAACACATACTCGGCCATTCAACACAATCGTCCCATTGTTTGAAGTTTGATACTCGGTCTGGTCACCTTGTGACATCTTATTCAGATTCTCGTCCTCTTCTTGAGCTAACCGGATCCTTGATAACAAGTCAGCCTGATCCGCAGCTCCCAAACCCAACGGTTCTGTATCCTCGGTTAGAACGTTCAGCCTTAACGTCCTTAGGAGATGCACTACTCCTTCCACATCCTTAGCAGATGATACACTAGCCCTTCTCCGGCTCAATGCATCAGCAACGAGATTAACCTTTCCCGGATGATAGGCTATCTCCAGGTCGTAGTCAGCGACTAACTCCATCCATCTACGTTGCCTCAGATTCAGTTCAGGCTAAGTGAAGATGTACTTCAAACTCTTATGATCTGTAAACACCTGAACTTTCCCACCATACAAGTAAGATCGCCATATCTTTAACGCAAAGACTACAGCTGCCATCTCCAAGTCATGCGTAGGATAATTCACCTCATGCTTCCTTAGCTGCCTTGACGCATATGCAATCACATTCCCGTGCTGCATTAGGACACAACATAAGGTTCGTCCGGCTGAGGTAAATCCAACACCGGTGCACTTGTAACCATTCCTTTCAACTTCGAGAAACATTCTTCACACTTGGCTGTCCACACGAACTTAACATCCTTACCAGTCAGTCGTGTCATCGGCTGAGCCATACTTGCGAAGCCCTCAACGAAACGCCTATAGTAACCAGCCAATCCCAGAAAACTTCTTATCTCGGTCGCATTCTCCGGTCTCGGCCAATCCGCAATGGCCTTGATCTTTTCAGGATCCACAGACACTCCCTTGTCCGAAACAATATGACCCAAGAACCCAATGTGCCTTTGCCAAAAGCTACACTTGCTCAGCTTGGCAAACAACTTCTGTTCTCGCAACTTCTCCAGAACAATCCTCAAATGCTTCTCATGCTCTTCCGGATTCTTCGAGTATACCAAGATATCATCTATGAAAATAATCACAAACTCATCCAAGTATTCTCTAAACACGCCATTCATCAACTTCATGAATGCAGCTGGCGCATTCGTCAAACCAAATGGCATGACCACAAACTCGAAATGACTATACCTTGTCCGAAAGGCAGTCTTCCGAACGTCCGGTTCATCTATAGGTATTTGATGGTACCCAGAAGCCAAATCAATCATCGAGAACCAAGTAGCACCCCTAAGCTGGTCCAACAACTCATCTATCCTTGGAAGTGGATACTTGTTCTTCACAGTAACACGGTTCAACCCTCGGTAATCGATGCAAAGCCGGAAGCTTCCATCCTTCTTCTTTACGAACAGAACAGGTGCGCCCCATGGTGAACTGCTTGGCCTTACAAATCCCTTGTCCATAAGATCAGCCAGCTGCTTCTTTAGTTCAGCCATCTCGGCCGGAGCCATACGGTAAGGTGCCTTAGACATTGGAGCAGTTCCCGGCTCAAGTTCAATTGTGAACGGATCTGAACGAGCCGGTGGCATCCCAGACAAAGCTTGGAAAACGTCCTCAAACTCTTGCACCACTGGAATGTCTCCTAACTCCATGTCTGGTCCAACCTCGATTTGAAGATATCGTCGCCAGATATGCTTCACAACCTTTTTCTAACATTTTCTCCGCTTGCATTGCTGACACAACCAAGCTACCAGAAGTCGGTATAATTCCTTGGTAAACCAGAACTTGGCCATCCTTCTCGAACTTCACCCTGCCTCGGTGACAATCCAGATGCGCCTTGTGCTTACCGAGCCAATCCATTCCGAGGATGACATAGTAAGACTTAACCTCGCAAATCACTAAGTCTGCTGGCATATTGACTTCGCCAATCCAGACAGAATTGTTTCGAACGGTCCCTAGTGAGTACATCACCTGGCCTCCAGCCGCCCTCACTAGTCTGAACTCTTCTTCGGGTTCCTTCTGGAATCCTCCCTTCCCAATCATCCCTGGGTTAACAAAACAATGACTCGCTCCGGAGTCGAACAGAACATGGGTTTCCACCTCACCCATTAATAAGGTCCCTACATTCAATCCTTAGAATGCTAAGACACTTAACAGAAAACGCAGACACAGAAAAATTCAGAAAAACGTAAGTACTAAAACTTACCAGTGATCGGTCGAGAAGTGGTCTGATCTCCAGTCCCTTCCACGGTCGTGGTGTAGACCCTTGGCATGATGGCCTACCTCTTAGCCGGTTGCGCTAATGCATCTCCTGCACGTTTAGGCTGAGTAGCCGCTTGCCCGACCGCTCCTGACTTCGGACAGTCACGCTTGTAATGTCCCGACTCGCGGCAGCCAAAACACACCACAGACCCACTAACACCATCCGAGACTCTCACCAACCTCGAGTCTGGCTCAGAACAATCACGAACCCTATGCTCCAAGCTACCACAACGATGACAAGCTCCAGATGCACACACGCTGCGGCTTCCACTCGACTTAGCCGGAACAATCTTTCCAAACTTGCGGTTCTGTCCTCCAGACACTTGACCACTCCTGGTCACGGTACCAGCCTTAGACAAAGCCTCCTCCACTTGCCCAGACTCCAACAAAGCCGCTTTCTCCACAAGCTCCGTGACCGTTGCATAGTCACGCACCTGATACCCATTACGCAGCTCAACCCTTAGTCCGCTCATGAACCTTCGGATCAGCTTCTCCGCAGTATCGTGGTCACGTCCCACGTACTTGCGTAACAAGTTAAACTCAGTCTCATACTGCCGAACCGTCTTGGTCCCTTGGCGCAGATACAAGAATTCAACCTCCAGCTGATTGTAAGCCTCCTGCGGAAAGTACTTACTTTGGAACATCGCAGAAAACGTCTCATACGAACAGTTCGGATTCACCAAACGTCCCGTCGTACTTTTCCACCAGGTAATGCACAGCTATGTCCCTCTTGTACCCCTCCGGACATCGGATAGACTAGAAGTTCCTCTCAAGCCTCATCCTCCACTCATCAGCCTCAATCGGCGCAGTTCCTCCAGCAAAGAACTTTGTTCCCAACCTCGCCATATGATCCAAAACCTTGAGGTAAGAAGGAATCACCACGACCTGATCCACTTCCTCAACAGCCACGTTCTCAACGTTCGGTTCCACCACTGGTGCAACGGCCGGTACCACTGGCGGTACGGGCGCAACCACTGGCGGTACAGGCGCAACCGCCGGTAAATGCTCCAACACCTGAGCTAACAAACCCAGCACGGCCTCCAGCCACGTTCGCCACTCCGCCCGCAGCCACATTCGCAGCAGCAGCAGCCGCAGCCTCGGCCGCCGCAGCAGCCTCAATCTCTTGCCGATTCTCAACCCTATTCCCAGTTCCAGAACTCCCCGAGTTCACAACACCATTCAACCTTGCAGCCCTAGTCCTTCTCGGAGCCATCTGCAAGAAAATCAGAACCGGTTAGCCCGAAGCTTACACCAGACAAGAGTTCCAAACTCCTCAGAAACAACAGATCGCGAGACTCGGCAGTGAAATGTGGATATTTCTAACCCCAACTATGCAAATGAACTATCCTAGAATCGACCATGCTCTGATACCACCTGTGGCAACCCAGCCCAATAATCCTATCCGGGCCGGCCGTCCCGAGTCTAACTCTAACCAGAATTCATACTTAGCATATTTTTTAGATTTTTCTTAAAACTTAAGCAACGGATTCGATTCATAGAAGCCCATTCTTATTGCATAATCAATCCAATTCCAAACGTATAACAGAGGTTCTTAGACAGAAAACTAACTTAGCCAAATTCGATCTAAGTCATAAACAGAACAAAGCCAATATCCAGAATAATGCATGATAAATAAAACCCCCAAAACCCAGTCCTAATCCACTCTTTCTTCACTGCCTTCAAGTCCGCCTTCAAGACTAAACGTCCCGGATGATTTCCTTACCTGCACACTCAACACAAAAGAGAGGCGTAAGCATTACCAGAAATGCTTAGTGAGTACGGTCATCCCGTACCACCGCCAATAACAGAAACGCATTCATACAACAGTTAAACAATTCACATTGACACTTAGCAAGCAAGCACATGAAACATATATGATCATCTACCCTAACTCGCGGACCATGACTTATGGACTCGGTTTGGCTCTAGCGTGAATCACACATCACCTAAGCACGAGACTCGATCCGGCTATTCAAACGAGCTAGTTAGACATCATGTATTCTCACGGTTTATACTTAACCAAATCACAATCACAGAACATTGCCTTGCTAAGCCGAAACCACTAGCTTACACAAGCAATCAATGAAACCAGATAACCTAGCATTCCTATGGTTCTAGCTACCAGCTACAGTCACCTTAGACACAAAGGCAAATGTTTCAGTCGGATGCAATTCGGTGATTACTCGAACAGATTCGGTGCTAGTCGTACACAGCCGCGTTCTCCCGGCTATCGCTACGGCTACACTCGCGAGATCCAATCTCCTCCCGGCTAACTCCCTATCCGATCACTTTTCGTCGAACAGGCTTTTGTATTCCCTCAGAAACAGGCCAAGACAGACAGATTAGTCGAATAACATTCGACAGAAACTCAACAAAACTTGTGATATCCCATCACTTACCGAAATCTCTCGGACAGATTCTCCTTCTCTCGAATAACTCCTGATCCGATCGAACAACTCTCGGATTTCTCGGCAATCCCGCGCCTACAGTCAGATATCTCAATTTACTCTCGGTGAAAACCGATCAGAACACAAAACTCTCGGTAATAGTCGGCTTACCTCTCGAACACAGTCGGATATCGCTCGGATGCAGCCGCACGCTCTCGGCTACGGTCAGCAATCCTTCGAACCCGGTCGGATTCGTCTCGGCTACGGTCACAATCGCTCGACCACGTCCGATCTCCTCTCGAACAGAACTTGCTCTCTCGGCCAAAATCGACTCCTTAGGTTTTTTCTCGGATATGTCGCGACTAAAGCACGCGGCCACGGGAGTAATCCCCTTATATAGGGCGAAAACCCTAGCCAAACCGTCCAACCCAGCCTTAGCCGACGCGTCTCGGTTTTCCCCCGGTTATGTTCGGTCTGATTTAAGTTCGGCTCGAACATGTCCTACATCGTTCGGCCAAATCCACGAGTCGCTCGATTAAATTCACGGCCCATGGCCCATCCCGACACTTAGTCAAATTTCCACAATATTTACACTCGGTCCAACCTCCAATACGGTACTTAACCTCACAGACGTACCACAGTACAATACCACAGACGTACCACGGTACGGTACTTATTTACAGGACGGACGAACCTCCATCGTACCAGAACATATCTACAACGGCCATCCCATGACCCGCACGACCATACTTAGGATTTCTGGTCGCGGATGCTACAAGTTGCCTCCAAGGACAAGTCCTTTGATCAATGAGGACATTGAAATTCAAGATGGGGAGGATAGCTTTGAAAAAGCTCAAGATGCTATAACTTTTGATGATGTGTATATTGCAAAGAGAAGCAAAGAAGTGGTAAAGAAGATGCCAAAAGAGGATGTGCAACAAAAGGAGTCCACCTATATTCCTCCACCGTACAAGCCTAAGCTTTCCTTCCCCGGGAGGTGTAAGAAACAATTGGTGGAGAAATACAAGGCTATGTTTGACAAGCAAATCAAAGACATTGAGCTCAAGATGCCTTTGGTGGATGCTTTTATGATGATTCCACAATATGCTAAGTTCTTAAAGGATACCGTGGCACAAAGAGCAAGGGACAGCCAAGGAGTTATGTTGCTTTCTCAAGAGTGTAGTGCTATTATTCAAAGCAATGTGATACCAAAGAAGCTTGGAGACCCCGGTTCTTTCACTATACCATGCACGCTAGGTCCCCTTGGATTTGAAAATTGCTTGTGTGATCTTGGAGCTAGCATCAACCTCATGCCCTATTCAATAGCTAAGAAGTTAGGCTTCACCAAGTACAAAGAGTGTGGAATCTCTCTAATTCTTGAGGATAGAAGTGTGAGGATGCCTATTGGAGTTCTAGAGGATTTGCCTCTCAAGGTTAGCAACTTCATCATTCCCACGGATTTCATGGTACTTAAGATGGATGAGGAGCCAAAGGATCCTTTGATTTTGGGAAGACCTTTCCTAGCTACAGCTGGTGCAATCATTGATGTGAAACATGGGAAGATTAGTTTGCATCTAGGAAAAGGGGTTGAGTTGATGTTTGACATAAAGGAGACCTTGAGGAAGCCAACCATTGATGGTGAAGCATTCTACATTGAAACTATGGAAGAGTTAGCTGATGAGTTACTTGAAGAACTAGCTCAAGAATACCATCTTGGTGTGGCTCTCACCAAACCACATGGAGAGAATGAGTACTTGAATGAGGAGACCCAAGCATACATGCTCATGCTTGATTCACGCAAGGCACTAGATGGGGAGGAGATCTTTACAAGATTGGTAGCTTCATGTGAAGGTGAAG
>JAHZTW010000001.1:445657892-445690246 GCA_020283515.1 Alliaria petiolata | reverse complement strand
CTTGTCACCTTAAACCTTTTAATTTAGCTTAGCTTAAACCAAACTTTGCATTCTTATTGAATCATCTCCCAAAATGGATTGATACCTCAAATATTGCAATGATATGAGCAATTGAGGAACCGCTAGCAAGATATAAAAAAGTCTTGTTTCAACGACCAGTGCCGCGCCACGTCCATTCGCTCGGCCGGCCAGCCACATAACGATTCTCGAGCCCGTTTTGCACTTATTTGATATTTTCCGAGGTTAAAACGCAAGGCCCACTTATGAAGACATGAAGGCCTATATAAAGGACCCCTAGGGCTTCACAAAACGTGTGACTTCACGCATAGCTTTTCCAGAAACACTTTTCACGCCGCCGGAGAGAGAGAGAAAGCGAGAGAGAGAGAGCGAGAGAGAGAGAGAGATCGACGGCCCCGGAGTTGAAGACATCGAGAGAGATTTCTTCTGCAGCCGCCACCTTTCTTTCCTTCTCTTTTCATCTATTGTTCTTAGTTCTTTACTTTTCAATACTTTAAGAAGATCTCTTCATTCGGATTTCCTTTGAAGAAGTTTTCTAGCTCTGTTTCTTATTCAATACAAATTGCACCTTTTCATATCTCGAAGGATGTCTCTCGTTCCCATGAACGAGTAGTCATCTAGTTGGGTTTTAAAGGGGTTTTTCAAAGGGGTTTAATCATGGATCGATTTTTCTAAGCTGATAGAGATAAAGTTTCTATTAGGTATCTTCGTTTACGTCTTGCTCTTATTGCATGTTTGCTTTTCTGATCAATTAGCAACTGATTCCAGGACGATTAGGTATACGATTTTTTAGTCTATCGTCTGGATCTAAAGGTGAACGAGCGGACCGCACCGTAGGATGCTTAGGCATATCGACGGACCGCACCGCGAGTGTTTACAAATAGGTGAATGATAGGTTTGCGCGTTTGACTCGCATCGTGGGATGATAACTCATATCTGTGAAGCAAGGCAAATGTAGGTGGTTAGATCCGCGAGCGTGATATGCTCTCAAATTTACCCTAGAGCTACTCTCTCAAATTAAGAGATCAGTCGCAGTACTTAGGGATCGAATCCACACTGAAAGAGTTAGTCACACAACAAACTTCTAATTTCGAATTAAGCTAAGAATAAAGATTAAAAGTAAAAGACAGCAGGTAATTAAAAACGGTGTAAACTCAGGAGACAAAACGCTAGGTTCAGAGAAATTCTCAGGTTATCCAAATTGCAGGTCTAGACAGAGTGTTAGAAATTATTAAGTACTGTTCTTGAAACCATGATATATCAGAGCGCGGGGTAATCCTAGTCGACCGTTTCAGCTTAAGAACCTAACCAACTAAATCGTTTAAAACCTTATCTTTTGCTTGTTAGATCCGATCCATGAACCCCGGAGAACACCCCTGAACCCAACACCTTTTACCTATTGATTTACAACCGTTTAATTCTCTTTACTGCTTGATATTACTACTGCAACCCGTGATACACAAATCCCCAATCTTCTCTTTTGGTTTAAAGAAGTTAGAAATCCTAGAACTTTCGCGAAACAACAATCTTTGTGGATTTGATCCCTTAATACACTTTTGTGATTGTGGTGCACTTGCAGCTATCTTAGGGGTAAAACTTGGAATGACAAACCCCGACCTATCATCCACCACAAGATCAAGCTCATATTTGGAGTCAATGTAGCCTTATCACCTGTCTTTCACCTCGAAGTGGTTTTAGAACAATCCCACGGTTGGATCTCAAGTTACGAAGGAAGCAAGAAGGCCCGTCAAGCACCCGGAAGACCAAGCTAACCGCGCCACTGCCTGACCAGACGACCTGTCGCTCGGCCGGCTAGCTACTTGACCATTCCCGAGCCCATTTGAAGCCCAACTTAAACTCGCAGCCGTCTTATGCAAGCCAAGACCTAATGACGACCAAGGGGACTTGAAGACCTATATATACTCGATGTTTAGGGTTTCTTTTAGGGAGGTCAAAGTTTTCTTTTCACGTTCATTGTTTTGGTTCCGACGACCGCGGATCTCGCTCTCTCTCTCGATCTCCATCCTTGTTCTTCAAGGGAGATCGATTTCTGCTAGAACCTTTGTTACTTCTTATTGATCTATACAAGCATGCATTCATCTATCACGTTTTCTACTCCTTCTTTCATGTCTGAGTAGTTTATTTTCGTTGGGTGTTCTTCAAGGAGATCTATGGGAAATTTCATTAAATGTTCTTGAACAGATTGTTTAGACTGTAGATTAGAGTTTTCTTTCTTAGCAAACTTGTTCTTATTGCATGAATCTAGCGTCATCAACTAGAGTTTGATTTTAGGATCTTTGAAAACCATTAATTTGCTGAATTTCATATCCGAACCTAGTTTGGTGGAGCGCAACACTTCTGGGATGCTCATGCATACCTAAGGAGAAGTCGTGAACGTTTATTGTCCCAATCATTACTGCGTGTTCGCCTTGGCCGTTAGATAAGAGAGTAGTCATGCGCACTTGGCATAACATAGATCGATCTTGCTCGAGATAGTTAGGTCGTTAAAACCAGTGATTACAGTTTAGGGAAAATCGCCTAGTCTCATTTGTTTGAACTGTTGTGAGTTTGATTTCGAGTTACAACCCCATAGATTTCCCAAGAAGATCCCCAACGTGTTTCTCCATCTGCTTTACAACTCGAGATTTACGCACTTCTATATTTACTTTTTCTGCACTGCTCACCTGATTTCCTTTTTGCAAGCACTTAAGTTGATTTTCCTTTTCCCGTTAGTTATAGAATTGGTTGACACCCTTCCCTATATAAGACGTTGCTCTCCCTTCTTTCTTTTCTCCAAAAATCGTGACACTTATCCCAAAACCCCAATTCTATGAGTCTTTGGTTGCCCTGATTTCCTGTTTTGCAGTTGACCTCCTCCTTGTGGTTCGACACCCCCAAGTACTACAATGCACGATGTGCACTTGCAGCTTAGGGTCCTACAAATTCAAATCTCGACGAGTCCCCAAAGAAATACTCCAATTTCGGACGACTATTTAGACCCCATCAAGCTATTGGCGCCATTGCCGGGGAGGTTGCGTTTCGCTGTTCAAGACAAAGGTCAGGATCACAACTCCAAGACATTCTTTTTTCTAACTTCTAGATTTCTTTCTATGAGTTTCAGGAACTAACACAACATGGATCACGCAAATATCGACCCTTGCATTACTCCGAACACGCGCCCACCTGTAGAATATCTGCACAATTCTCGGAGACCACCTCCGATGCTGCTGCCCAACGAGCGCTTCATGCCTCGACCGCAAGGAGGATTCCCACCTCCCATCATCAACGAAAGCGAAATTCATCACCTCCAGACGCCACCTCCTGCCCCGAACGACCATAGGATCGCACATGCTCCCTTATATCAGCAAGTGGAGAACCTTATTGAGGCGATAACAGTGACTGATTATTAATTAAAGTCTGAGAGATCTTTACACGCCCGTATGGACTCTATCCAGGCCGAAGTCTTCCACAAACTCCAGGAAGTCGCCAACAATGTGAAGCTATTGGAGAACCGCACTTTTGGTAACGTCAACAAACTATTCAAAACTTCCGAGGACTTTGCGGACCACAAAGGTGTTCTGAACCGCGGATTATGAGATATATGCGCCCTGAAGTACGAGTTTGAAGAAACTCGCGGAGCCACCTACAACATCATGGGCCGAATCGAGAAAAACATCCAAAAGATGGAAGACGCCCAACATAAGGCTGAATCGCAAGTCGAGGACTTGAGAGAAGAGTTTCAGAACATGTCAAAAGCCCAGAAGCGGAACGAAACTTCGCAGACAAGACTGTTCAACGAGCATAAAAGATTAAATGAGCTGATCTGCGATCTTATCGAAAACTAAGAGAAGAAGAAAACTCGACCCAACGAATGGCACGCTCCCTGCCATTTCATTGAGCCACACTCTGCATTCGAACTTATCCCCTCGCCCGGGACTTATCGAGAGTCGTTATCAGAGCTCCTAGGAATGCCTTATACCACGAAGGGCAATCCATCAAGGCTGGTGAGACCTCTGACCACGCATATTTTAAGGGAAAGGTTGATTGAGTTTATCAACAAAGTCAAGACTATTCCGAGTGATATATCCTTTGAAGAGGCATGGGAGATTTACGACTTGGCCAAATTCTTCGGGGACAGTCTAGAAGGAAAGAAGGATCTCGCATCCACTTCGCTAAAGCCCGCTACACCAACATCGAGGAGGTGATGATGATGTCGCGAGCGAGAGTATATGACTGGTACCCGGCCCGCATCAATGCATAAACACTAGATTTCGAGTATTTGGTTGTTCAAGACTCTTTTTTTCAGGTAATCTGACCACGCATATTTTAAGGGAAAGGTTGATAGAGTTTATCAACAAAGTCAAGACTATTCCGAGTGATATATCCTTTGAAGAGGCATGGGAGATTTACGACTTGGCCAAATTCTTCGGGGACAGTCTAGAAGGAAAGAAGGATCTCGCATCCACTTCGCTAAAGCCCGCTACACCAACATCAAGGAGGTGATGACGATGTCGCGAGCGAGAGTATATGACTGGTACCCGGCCCACATCAATGCATAAACACTAGATTTTCGAGTATTTTGTTGTTCAAGAATCTTTTTTCACGTAATCTTAGCAAAATACGCACATTCTGGAGCAAAATGGACATTTACGGAATGAGTGCTCGAGGACATAAGTTCAACATCAGACGAAGGTCTTTCCACCAAGAGATCAAGCTCATATTTGAAGACAAAGTGGCCTTATCAGCTGTCGTTCACCTCGAAGTGGTTTGAGAACAATCTCACGGTTGGATCTCAAGTTACGTAGGAAGCAAGAAGGCCCGTCAAGCACCCGGAAGACCAAGCTGGCCGTGCCACAGCCTGACCAGACGACCAATCGCTCGGCCGGCCAGCTACTTGACCATTCCCGAGCCCATTTGAAGCCCAACTTAAACCCACAGCCGTCTTATGCAAGCCAAGACCTAATTGATGACCAAGGGGACTTGAAGACCTATATATACTCGATGTTTCATTTGGTACGTCCCCACTCACCAAGTTGTTGATGTAGTCTGCATACCAAGAAATGGTTTTCTCTTCCATGCTAGCTACAGTTTCTAAATTTTTATTCACTTGGTACATTCCACCGAGGACATTCACTATCTTGAGCTGTTCTTCCGGTAAAGAATCATTGATAAGAATCAAATCCTCTATTCTCATCCGGGACAAGTGATCAGCTACACCGTTCTCCACTCCATATCAATCTCTTGGAGCAAGAGAATCCACCTTAGCAATCTCGGTTTGGTGTCCTTTTTTGCATAGATGTATCTTAGTGCAGCATGATCCGTATAAACAATCACCTTCGATCCCACCAAGTAGCTTATGAATTTCTCAAAAGCAAACACAACTGTCAATAACTCTTTCTCGGTCGTGGCATACTTCACTTGGGTATCGTCTAGTGTTCGGCTTGCATAGTGGATCACGTGCAATTTCTTGTCTTTCCTTTGCTCCAGAACAGCTCCCACAGCATAGTCGCTTGCATCACACATGATCTCGAATGGTAGGTCCCAATCAGGGGATTGGACTATGGGAGCGCTCACAAGAGCTTCCTTGACCGTGGTGAACGCTTGAAGGAAATCCTCATTGAAGATAAACTCGGCTTCCTTGCATAAGAGCCTAGTTAGTGGTCTAGCAATCTTCGAGAAGTCACGAATGAACCTCTTATAGAAGCCTACATGTTCAAGAAAGCTACGAATTTCTTTCACCGTAGTGGGTGGCTTCAAATGCATCATGACCTCTATCTTTGCCTTATCAACCTCGATACCTTTCTCTGATATCTTATGACCAAGCACTATCACTTCTCTGACCATGAGGTGGCATTTTTCCCAATTCAGCACTAAGCTTGTCTCCTCGCATCTCTTCAAGACCCTGCACAAATAAGACAAGCAAATACCAAAAGAAGAATCGTATATGGAAAAATCGTCCATAAAAACTTTGACCATTTCTTCAGTTAAATCAGAGAATATTGACATCATGCATCTTTGAAAGGTAGCAGGAGCATTGCAAAGCCCGAAGGGCATTCTCCTATAAGCAAACATTCCATAAGGACAAGTGAAAGTGATTTTTTCTTGGTCGTTTGGGTGAATCGGTATCTAGAAGAAGCCGCTATAGCCATCCAGAAAACAGTAGTATGGATGGTTAGCTAACCTTTCCAGCATTTGGTCAATGAAAAGGAGAGGGAAGTGGTCTTTTCTTGTGGCTGAATTAAGTTTTCTATAGTCAATGCACATCCTATGACCGGTTATGGTCCTAGTAGGGATTAACTCTTCTCTTTCATTTTTTACGACTGTGATACCCTCTTTCTTTGGTACCACATGGACAGAAGATACCCAAGTGTTATCACTGATGGGATATATCACGCCGGCTTCTAAGAGTTTTAAAATTTCTTTCTTGACCATTTCTTTTAAGTTTGGGTTTAAACGTCTTTGATGTTCAATGGAAGATGTGTTTTCATCGTCCAAGTGAATCCTATGAGTGCAAAGTGTTGGTGAAAGACCCTTGATGTCACTTAGTGAGTACCCAAGGGATTTTCTATACTTTCTCAACTCCTTAAGGAGTGAATTGAGCTCATCATCACTTAGACTTTCATTCACAATAACCGGGTATGTAGAGTTGGGTCCCAAGAAAGTGTACCTTAGCCCATCTGGTAGTGGCTTGAGCTCGAGTTTTGGAGCATCTAGTTCACTCCAATCTCCGCGTATGCACTGCTCGCTCGAGCTCGTTACATCCTTATCGGCTTGATCCCGATATTCCCCTTCTTTTGTTACCCAAGTGATCTTATGCCTTCCACGCTCGAGGTCTTCGAGGAATTCATCATCTTCAACGACTCTTCTCACATCCAGTTGCATGACATAGACTTCACTCTCTTTCTTTATATGTCCATGTTGCTTTTTCTCCTTCGTCAAAGCAACTTGCAGAGGGTCTTTCAAAGATAGCTCCTCAAAAAGCTCGTCATTTAGTTTATCCAATGTGTCTACCCAGAAGATCTTCCCTCCTATGGTAGGCTTTTTCATCACGTCTCTTATATCGAACTTGAGAATGATATCTTTTCCTACATTCAGCTCGATCTTTCCTTTTTTTACATCGATCACTGCCCCTTTCGTAGCTAGGAATGGTCTACCAAGGATAAGAGGATCTCTCGGTTCTTCATCCATTTCGAGTACCACAAAATTGGTTGGCACTTCGATATCACCAATCCGGATGGGAACGTCTTCAAGTAAACCTTTGGGTAATCTCATGGATCGGTATGCTAGTATCAAAGATATTCGCCTTGGCTTGTAGGTTGTAAAGCTGAGGCTCTTAGCTATTGACAGCAGCATGAGGCTCACACTTTCCCCAAGATCACAAAGGCAATTGTCGAACGTGAGAGGACCAATCGAACATGGGAGAGTGAAGCTTCCTGGATCCTCTAACTTGTTTGGCACCACCTTCTTCTGTATGATGGCGCTGCACTCGTGTGTCAAGACCACCATGCCTTGGAGTTCTTTTGTCCTTGCAAGGATTGCGTCTTTTATGAAATTTTGGTTTGGCGGTACTAAGGTCAAAGCATCCATGAGGGGCATGGTGAGTTCCACTTTCCTCAAATGCTCTTCGAATTGTGCCTTGTATTTCTCAAGGAGTTGTTTCTTGAATCTACACGGAAAAGGGTAAGGAGGTTTGTATGCGGGAGGAACAAACCGTGGCTCTTTAGGTTTCTCACAACGAGCAGTAGGTTTCGGCTTTATCCTGATATTTTGTTCCTTGAGTTTGGTGAAGAGCTGGTATTCTACGCTCTCTTGAACTTCTTCTACCTTGTTGTCAACTTCTGATTTTTCAAAACTACCCCCCTCCCCCTTGAATCGCAGCGTCCTCGCTGAGTGGTGGAGCTTGTTCCTGTGGTGGTAAGAACTTTCCACTTCGCAAAGTCACGGCTTGGATATAGGCTTGTTGTGGAGAAGCTGCACATTGCAGTGGTTGCTGGATTAGCCGGAGGTCTGCTTCATGCTTGTCCAACCTTGTATTGATTGATTGAAGTTCTTGGTTGCTAGTGCAGTGGCTTTGGACTAGCTGAGTTAACAGGTTCTTAATGTCTAATTCTTGCAGTTGTGGTGGATAGTAGCCGTAATGTCCATAAGGAGGCTGAGCATATGGTGGAGGATACGGCTGAGGTTGATGGTAGTATTGATGAGGAGGAGGGTAACTTTGTTGGGTGTTTGCATTGGCATTGCACTGCGGAGCTAGCTGAGGATGTATAGCCGAAGTTGTAGAGTCGCCTGACTGTCTTTGTCTGTGGATAGTGTTTGCTTCCCCTCATCGGCCAGTTTCCATCGGTATTACCCCGATATTTGCTATCTTAGCATCTTGAACATGATGTCCCTTTAGCAAAGCGTCCAAGCGTGCTTGTAACTGCATCACCTCGCTTTCCCTCTGCATGTTCAGCTCTGTTGTTTCTTTGTCAATGTCATCCTCATAATTACCATCACTTGTAGCCATATTCTCGACGAGGTTCATTCCATCATCTACGTCTTGGCCAAGGAAGATCATGTTGCTTGCAGTATCCAGTTGATCCTTATATTTCTTTGACACACCTCTACATAGGATACTGACTAGTGAAGAGCTTGAGTAGCCGTGATGAGGGCATTTGAGTGTATAGCCTTTCAAACGGTCCCAAGCTTCACTGAATCGCTCATCTTCCAGTTGTGTAAACGTGGAGATCTCAAGTTGCAGTTTTGCTGTTCTTGACGGTGAGAAGAATTTCTTGAGAAAGGCTCGTTTACATTCCTCCCAAGTTGTTATAGATCCTGGTTTGAGTGTCTTTTCCCATTGGTGAGCTTTTTCTCCAAGTGAAAATGGGAAAAGTCGTAACTTGAATCCATCTTATAAGATTCCTTCTTGTTTTGTCAAAGAACAGATCTTCTCAAAATCATCAAGGTGGTCTAATGGGTCTTCCACGACATCACCCTGATATTTCTTGTTTCGAACCATAGCAAGCATACTACTCTTTATCTCATATCCAGCATCGCCCGAGGGAGGGGTAATACCGATTCTTGGTCTGTAGTTGCTTGGTAAGTCACATTCTCCAATGAGACGTTGGTAACGCTGTGTAACGGGTTGATCCCATTATACGCCATACGTCTCGGCTCTTGGAAGTTTAACGTTGTCCATTTGATCTTTTTGAAAGAGGTACCTGGGAAAACTTCTCAAGAATTGTAATTAGTAACTTAAAATAAAATAAAGTCTTAGTCTTGCTAAGAATCTGAAACGCAATACTCAAAATCAGCCCAACTCGGCAACGGCGCCAATTGATAAGTAGTATTTCTTGCTTGTGCTTGTTCTACTTGGTCAATGACCCACTACTTATAACCGAATGTAGTATAGGTTATGGTCTTATCGATCCGATGGGAAGGTTCAAGATACTGCGTTTATGAGGTTTTTATACAAGCTAGGAGCGATCTAAAAGTTTAAAAGAAGAAATCTATCAACCTAAATGTTACAATGATAGAAAGCTAATAACCTAGCGAAAGAAGGAAGGAAATAGCAATTAAGGAAACAAGTTTGCAAGATAAAATAAGAATCAGTTCAAGGGATAAGGTGTTTTAAGGACAAATATGATAAAGGTCTCTCTTTGATGCACAAGTTAACTACCAATGAGGCTAATCCTTCAGCATAGAGTTCAAGAACTAGATAAATCCACCGTCGTGGTATAAATCACTTTGCTAATCCACAACCTAACCTCGCTCCCGCGTAGTGATCCATGAAACTAGCAAGCACGAATAAACAACTCTATTATTGCCAAAACGTTTCCTAGACATCTAATCTCTTAGGCTAGGATGAGCGGATCTCTTATTAGATTGGTTCTTGCAATCATTCAAACATGGTGTTTGTTTGAAGATGCTCGATGGCAAAAATCAAATAGCGAAGATGATTAAGAATTAAAAGCAGCAAATAAGAAAGGATTAAGATGTTTTAAGCATAGACAAGCATCAAATATTAAACCTTTAACTCATTTACCCTAACCTCATCCCTAAAACCGAGATGGCCTACTTAGCGCCATTAGAGAAACCTCAAGATCCATAAGGATAAGAAGCTAACTCATGGGTTGCAAGATAGTCAAAAACAAGAAAAGGATGAAGCTTTTACAAGAAATGCTATGAAACAAGACATGGTAACTTCAAAATAGCATAAAAGATTCAAGCTTTAGAAACAAGCTTCAATGGTGAAAAAGACTAAGAGTTTTTGGTCATAAGAAAGACAGCAAAACTAATTGTGGAATGAGAGAGAGAGATAGGCATGGGGAACAAAGTATTTATACACAAAAGACGAAAAACCTAAAGCTTTGGGACCACTTGCCTGAAATGGGTACTATTTTGGACTGTAGCGAATCGACCTTACGTCGTGGAAAGCAAGCCGATATGCCATCTTCTTGTGATCTCCGAGCAACCTCCATATCGGGGAACTATTTCGGGATTGAGCCGTCGTGACTCTTCTTTCCTGC
Organism: Alliaria petiolata; assembly: GCA_020283515.1. Classification (NCBI taxonomy): domain Eukaryota; kingdom Viridiplantae; phylum Streptophyta; class Magnoliopsida; order Brassicales; family Brassicaceae; genus Alliaria; species Alliaria petiolata. Next base: position 445,679,720 of record JAHZTW010000001.1, on the reverse strand, counting down.
TGCTTGTATCGGGGTCTTCCCGCTTCCTTGCTCTGATATCCATCTTCAGCGAATCCTCTTGTTGGACCTTCGTTCCGGGGTGCTTCTTTCGGGACCAAGTCGCTGCTACTCGTCGAGGTTCGTTCATGCGCTCGTCCATATCGGCTAAGGAGTCGTGATCTATACTAGATATCATCCGTTCACCCTCCTTTCAAGATCTCTCTCCATGATTTCTTCTTCGGACCATCCTCATTCACCATAGCACCTGAGAAATCACTCCAAAACATGCAAGAATATGCAAAGACCTAACCTAATGCATCTAAACCTAACATGAGTGAAAATGAGATAAAAGCTAAGATAAAAGTGTATGAATGGGGTCCTAACTAGTATGAAATGCATGCTAAAAAGATGCAATTTACAGAGAAATCACACAACAACAAGGAAATAAAGGGTATTCCCCTGGATTTGTTCATCCTCCACAAGCTCAAACTCCACCTCAAAATACGGTTCAAGCGATGCTCCAACAACTCTTGCAACAACAAGCAACAATGGCTTTGCATGTGACCAAAACGCTTGATGAGTTCAGTAGAAGAACAGATTCTTCTCACATAGATTTTGATAGTCGAATCAGTACACTGAACACAATGGTTAACCAGCTTGAGAAGGGCAAAGCCAGCTCATACAGCCCCGACAAATCACCGGCCAAACCAACGGAGTATGCAAAAGCCATTACACTTCGCAGCAGGAAAGAGTTGCCCTCTAGTTCTACACCTCAATACAATGAGGACATTGTGGTTCAAGTTTGGGAGGAAGGTCTTTCAAAAGACCAAGAAGTCACTTTTGATGATGTCTACATCGAGAGGTCAAGTAAAGGAAAAGAAGCGGTTAAGGAGAAAACGGTGTAAAGAACAAGTGAGAAGCAAGATGTTTTTATTCCACCATCGTACAAACCGAAGCTCCCCTTCCCTGCAAGGTTCAAGAAGCAACTCGTAGAGAAGCATAGAACACTGTTTGAACAGCATATGAGGGAAATCGAGTTGAAGATGCCTCTACTTGATGCTTTAACTCTCGTACCAAAGTATGCCAAATTTTTGAAAGATACACTTGCTAAAAGAGCAAAGGATTCTCAAGAAGTGATGGTACTTAGCCATTAGTGTAGTGATATTATCCACAAGGCTATTGCACCAAAGAAGCTTGGAGATCCTGGTTCTTTCACCATACCGTGTGCACTTGGACCCTTGAAGTTTAACAGTTGCTTATGCGATCTTGGAGCAAGCATAAAATCTTATGCCTCATTCCATTCCAAAGAAGTTAGGATTAACAAGGTTCAAGGAATGCATAATCTCCCTCATCCTTGCTGACAAAAGCGTGAGGCTGCCAATAGGTATGCTAGAAGATCTACCAGTAAGGATAAGCAACGTGAGCGTTCCCACATATTTTGTTGTCTTAGAGATGGACGAAGAACTCAAGGACCTCCTAATTCTTGGAAGACCGTTTCTAGCCACTGCTGGGGCCATTATAGACGTAAAAATGGCAAAATTTATTTGCATTTGGGCAAGGATCTAAGGCTAGACTTTGACATCAATGAGGTTTTGAAGAAACCAACGATCGGTGGACAAATGTTCTACGTTGAAGCTATGGATGCTTTAGCGGATGAACTTTTGAAGGAATTAAGGCAAGAGAATCACCTGCAAATAGCCTTGACAAGGGAGCATGGAAAATATGGGTATATGAGCAAGGAGACACAAGAATATGTTAAACTGCTTGATGACCGAGCGTTCTCGAAAGAGGATGAAGAATTTCAACTAGAGATTGAACCGAAGATCGACTTAACCCCTCGATTCAGTACGGAGAACGGGGCTAAGATTGACCAAGGAATTCAGTTCTGTTCTGAGATCGAACTTAAGGATCGATCCACTCCTCGATCTCTGATGGAACGACTCGATGAGTCGAAGGAGATCGCTCGATCCAGCGTAGAACGACCCTACAATCGAGCGACTAGATCGATCTCTGCTGAAAAACCGGATGAGAACAGCAGCCTCTTAGCGCAAGATTCGGGTTCTAGGAGTGCTGAGAAGGAAAGCAACCTTGGTACAAGCCAGGAAGGGGACAGGAGTGAGCTTCTTGCACCAAAGGTGGAGCTCAAACAACTTCCAACCGGGCTAAGGTACGCTTTCTTAGGATCAAACTCTACATACCCGGTAATTGTTAATGAGAGTCTAAGTGATGATGAGCTGAACTCACTCCTTAAGCAGTTAAAGAAGTAGAGAAAGGCTCTTGGGTACTCACTAAGTGATATCAAGGGTCTCTCACCACTGCTATGCACTCATAGGATTCACTTAGACAATGAAAACTCATCATCCATTGAACACCAAAGACGTTTGAACCCAAACCTAAAAGAAGTTGTCAAGAAATAAATCCTTAAACTTCTAGATGCTGGCGTGATATATCCTATCAGTGATAGCACATGGGTCTCTCCAGTCCATGTGGTACCAAAGAAAGGAGGTATCACGGTTGTAAGGAATGAAAAAGACGAATTAATACCAACTAGGACCATAACCGTTCATAGGATGTGTATTGATTACCGAAAACTTAACTCAGCCACTAGGAAAGACCATTTCCCTCTCCCTTTCGTTGATCAAATGTTGGAAAGATTACCAAACCACCCCTATTATTGCTTTTTAGACGGGTATAGTGGTTTCTTTCAAATACTCATTCACCCAAATGATCAAGAAAAGACAACCTTCACTTGCCCTTATGGAACGTTTGCGTATAGGAGAATGCCATTTGGTTTATGCAATGCACCTGCTACTTTTCAAAGATGCATGATATCTATATTTTCTGATCTAATTGAGGACATGGTTGAAGTCTTTATGGACGACTTTTCCGTATATGGTTCCTCGTTTGGTATGTGTTTGTCAAACTTGTGGAGGGTTCTGAAGAGGTGCGAGAAGACTAACCTTGTTCTCAACTGGGAGAAATGCCACTTCATGGTCAAAGAGGAAATAGTCCTCGGTCACAAGATCTTGGAAAAGGGAATTGAAGTGGGCAGAGCAAAGGTTGAGGTCATGATGAGCTTGACACCTCCGGTTAATGTCAAAGGGAGTAGGAGCTTTTTGGGCCATGATGGTTTCTATAGAAGATTCATAAAAGACTTCTCTAAGACTGCATGCCCTCTTACAAGACTCTTGTGCAAGGAGGCAGAATTCGACTTTGATGGAGAATGCCTTGAAGCTTTCAAGACCATCAAGGAAGCACTTGTGTCCGCGCCTATAGTTCATGCTCCAGATTGGGAGTTGCATTTTGAAATCATGTGTGATGCAAGTGATTATGATGTGGGAGCTGTCTTAGGCCAGATAAGGGATAAGCAATTGCATGTTATCTATTATGCAAACCGGACTCTTGATGACACGCAAGTTAAATATGCAACAACCGAGAAGGAGCTCCTAGTCGTTGTCTTTGCGTTTGAAAAATTCAGGAGTTACTTGGTGGGTTCTAAGGTTATTATCTATACGGACCACGCAGCTTTAATATACATCTACGCCAGGAAGGATACCAAGCCAAGACTCTTGACGTGGATTCTACTCTTACAAGAGTTTGATATGGAGATAAAGGATAAGAAAGGTATACAAAATGGTGTTGCGGATCATCTTTCGCGAATGAGGGTGTATGAAGCTTTACCTCTGGATGATTCATTACCCGAGGAGCAGCTCATGATGATCCATTCCATAGTTTGTGCTAAGGATCATAGTGAAAAGCTTGACGAAGTCTCGCATCTTGAGAAGGAAGAAACCCCATGGTATGCGGACATAGTGAACTTTTTGGCTTGTGGAGAAGAACCCTCTCATCTAGACCTATACCACAAGAAAAAAGTTCATGAGAGATGTCTCTCACTACTTCTGGGATGAGCCTTACTTGTACAAGAGGTGTGTGGATAGCTTATACCGGAGATGTGTCACGAGAGAAGAAGGAATGGACATACTTCTTCATTGCCACGGTTCGGCCTATGGAGGCCATTTCGCCACATTCAAGACGGTCACAAAGGTTCTACAAGCTGGTTTTGGTGGCCCACACTTTTCAAAGATGCACATGGGTTCATTAAGGCATGCGAGGCTTGCCAAAGATCCGGGAATATAAGCAAGAGAAACGAGATGCCCCAAGTGCCTATCTTTGAGGTGGAGGTTTTTGATGTTTGGGGGATAGACTTCATGGGATCTTTCCCATCGTCCTTCGGCAACAAATACATTTTGGTGGCCGTAGACTATGTCTCCAAGTGGGTTGAAGCAGTAGCAAGCCCCACAAATGATGCCAAGGTCGTGATCAAGCTCTTTAAGTCCACAATCTTCCCAAGGTTCGGAGTTCCTAAGGTAGTCATCAGTGATGGAGGCAGCCATTTCATCAACAAAGTTTTCGAGAACCTCTTGAAGAAGCACGGGGTTAGACACAAGGTGGCCACTCCGTATCACCCTCAAACGAGTGGCCAAGTGGAGGTCTCTAATAGGCAGGTCAAAACCATTCTAGAAAGGACTGTAGGAGTAACTAGAAAGGATTGGTCGAGCAAGTTGGACGAGGCCCTTTGGGCGTATAGGACGGCCTTTAAAACTCCCATTGGTACCACGCCTTTCAATCTCCTTTATGGTAAATCTTGCCACCTCCCTGTGGAGTTAGAACACAAGGCTATGTGGGCTGTTAAGCAATTGAATTACTCTCTCAAGACAGCCCAAGAGAAGAGGCTAATACAACTCCAAGAACTTGATGAGATACGGTTGGACGCGTATGAGAGTTCTAGGATCTACAGGGAAAGGACAAAAGCTTTCCATGACAAGAAGCTGGTTCTGAAGGATCTAAAGGAGGGAAGCAAGGTGTTGTTGTATAACCCACGATTAAAGTTGTTTTCCGGAAAGCTAAAGTCAAGATGATCCGGACCGTTTGAAATCAAGGAAATTCTTCCTTATGGGGCGATCACCTTGGTTGACAAAGAAGGAAAAAGTTTCACAGTGAATGGGCACAGAGTCAAGCCCTACATGCTAGTGAGAGCAACGAGGAGAGAGTCACATCGCCTCTCCAAGACCCGGAACCAGCCTAACACGGTAAAAGTCAAGCTTAACGACTCAAAACAAGCGCACTTGGGAGGCAATCTCATGACTATCTTTGTATATATTCTTGTTCTATTTTATGTTTTTTATTTTTGTGTTTATAGGCAAAAGGAAATGGGGGTCAGGAAGCACGTTCTTGGGAGTGCATTGAGCCTTGAAAGGAGGAAAGTAGGCAAGAGATCGAGCCTTGAATCGACCAGACGAAGCTCGGTCTTTACTAGATCGAGCAACTAAATCGAGTGACTCTGGTCGATTCGATTCAGATCGACCAGACGATCGAGTGAATAGCTCGATTTCGAGAGGATGGCCCACCCGTCAGTTCAAATCGAATATTCAAATGGGGTGTGGATCGAGCAAGTTCACTCGATCTGGGAAAACAAATCGACGTCTGGATCGATCATTTCACTCGATCTCTGCTGAAACGATGGTAAGATCGACCTTGGAGCTCGATCTGAGAAACTTAGTCTTAAGCCTGAGAGATCATGGATCGATTGAACTTGAATCGAGGCAACAGTCGATCCAGACGATCGATTTCAGGCGAAATAGGCATGAGATCGAGGTCAAGATCGACCAATTTGACTCGATCTCATGCCAAGGTAAGTTTTTGAATTTCTCTCTTTTCTCCTTCCCTCTCAATTTAAATTTGAATTTTAGTCAAAGCTTCCACCTTTGACCATGGGTGACGAGCTTTGACCACAACTTCCAAGGCAACTTGCATGCATATGTCCAAAATTTTCTCTCTTTATAAAACCTTGCCCACACACTCTCTCTTCATTTGCATTTTCAAACTTGTTTTTCCAAGAGAGAGTGAGAGTTTCGGGTTTTTAGCAAGAGGAAGAACATTTTTTTTCAATCTTTGTATCCTTTTGAAAGGTATTTCAAATTTTTATTTTTATTTATTTGGGATTGCATTGAAATTTTTAGTTTTTAGGAATAGATTGATATGAATTGTTAGGGAAGTGTTTCAATTTTTAAAATATCCAAGTTTAAGGGAAAAATTATATATTTTTACATGCTTGAAAAGGATTTTTCCCTATATTAAAGGATATATTTTAGAATATTCCCAAAATTTGGAAACATGGCATAGGGTTTAGGAGTTTATAAACTCTTATTGGCTTTGAATTTCTCTAGCCGCCGCTCTCTCTTCTCATTCTCTTTATGAGCTTTTGCCTTTCAGGTACCATGGCACCACGAAAGAGGAACAAAGAAGCGGAGCAGCAAGTAGTCGAACACCAAGTCATGGAAGAAGAGGTCAATTGGAGTAAGGAGGAAAGAAAGACAAGGAAGAGGCTAGAGAGGTTGCGTTTTGAACCTACCCGGTTTGCAAGTAGAGATTTCTTGAAAAAGCTCGGCTTGTTGGAGGGTTTTGATAACATGCTCAAGAACATGGGGCTGGCTTGTCTAGCACGCATGGACTGCCCCACATACCCCGAAGCTACTCTCCACTTCCTCTCTACCTTGGAGTTCTCCTATGAAGATCTGAGTGTTTAAACCCCATCCACAGGTCACCTCACCTTCAAGCTCCGAAGGCAAGCCTACCACCTCTCCATCCTCGAGTTATGTGAGGCCTATGGTCTCAACGCCGAAGCTACGCAAGTGGAGTTCCCACTATTCAAATCTGCAAGCAAGCTTTGGGATGTGCTTAGCGATGGAGACTAAAAGGGAAACACGGCCAAAATAAAGAAAGTGAGGCATCCTTTGCTGAGGTATACCCTCAAGCTTCTAGCCCACACATTCTCGGGAAGGTCCACTACTCCAACGGTGACCAAAATGACTTGGGCTTCCTCTTCCAAGGAGTGAAAAATGTCTTGTGCGATAGCGAGGAGGATGACGAGCCTTTAGAAGATGACCTAGGGGATGATGTGAACTACGGCTGCATCCTAGCCTCTTCGTTGGTGAAGTACAAAGCATGGGCTATGAGATGTAAAGCACCCTCAGCTTTCATTGGTGGTTTCCTAACGCCCTTGTTCATGCAAGCGGGAGTGATCCTTAGAGATTTCGACGCCTACACGGATCGTGCTTATATGGATCAAGCTTACATGTCACTCACGAGTTCCCTATGACCTTCTCCAGCTATAGGCTTCCATGCCTACTTGTTCAAGGACGAGAATAATGAGAAGAAGACGTGCATTCTCCCAAACCTCGCAGAAACCGTGCTAGATAGCTTTGGCCACATCGAATTCTTGCCATCGGATGAAGAGTGCTATGCACCAATCGGGGGAACAGCAGCAGCACCACTTCCAACACACTCTCCCTCGGACTCCCCTCCTACTGATGCAGAGATGCCAAGTAGCTTCGATCTCCCCAAGCTAGACTACGAGCCGAGGACCAAAGCCGAGAAGTTCCTTGCCTCGGTTGTGGAAATCCAAAGGAAGGTCAATAAGTGGGAAGGGAAGATGATCAAGAAGTTGATGAAGAAGTTCAAGGACCTCCAGAAGGACATTAGCTCTTAGATGAACTTGAGTGATGAGCAAGCAGCCTCAAATAGGCCCGTGCAAGCTAGACGCTCCACCGGAGGGATAGTGATCCGAGAGCCGGCTACTCAAGACCACCGTCTCTCTCTTCAAGAACGTCCATCCTCAAGCAAGGAAAAGGGAGTAGTGACATCAAACTCTCCACGCAAGAGCAGAAAAACCGGAACAACCTCAAGCTCCGGTCATGCCTACTCCGAGGTACCACGACACAACCTTTTACATATGATATACTCATATATTTCGCATATTTATCATGCATTTAGAATAAGTTTTCATCCATATTTTATTTATAGCTAAGTATAATCATAGTATTTGATCATTTATAGGATTTAGAACATTTGCATTTTCTTTTGTATATATGCATCATTTCAGGTTATTCTATGGATTTGGCGACAATGTGGAAGCTGGAAACATAAGATGATGAGCTAGGAACAAGTAGAGAGCAAATTGATGTCATCTGACTTGCTGTACCGAGATGTTGCAACCGATTCAAATCCATGCCACCTAAAGCGACTTAAAGATCAGACTCTACAAAGACTTTCCATTCCGATTCAGCCTCCGAAATCTTCATAAAACTCATAGAAAAATGAGTTACCTTTCGTTCAGAGGTTATTTCAAGTCATTATGGTCAGTGGTTCAGAAGATAGGGCTATTTAAGTAACAACATGTCCGTCTGGAAGTTTGGCGACCAATTTCGTTAACTGAACGATCAGCTCGGATGAAGGGTTTTTCATTGCGATTTAGCCCCTACAGTCTTCATGAGAGTTTTAGGAAATTGAGTTAGCTTTAATTTGGTGGTGATTTAAAGTCAAACGGTGCAGTAGTGCAAAAGATACAGATCGATCAATCCATGTACCCGAACCAAAAGATACCACTTGCAAGTGCTCCAAAAAGTGTTTATGCTTTAGTAAAAATGGGATTAGAGAGGTCCCTTGTCCCTTGTCCCTTGCCCCTTGTCCCTTGCCCCTTGACCCCTCTTTTAAGGCCAAGAGCCATGTTTAAAACTCTATATAAGGAGTGTGTGTGTGCTTGTAATAATCATTCAGTTTTTAATCAAGTCTTTTTATCTTATAAGCTTTCTCTTGTTCTTGATTGTTCTTGCTTGTTCTTGATAGTTCTTGCTTGTTTCTTGCTATTTCACTTCTTAAAAACTCTTGTATTTTGTATAAATTTCAAGTATCTTCATCCTTCTAAAGTCAAATCCTTCTTCTTCTTAAAAACCGCTAATGTTCATCAGCTCTAAACTTATGTTTAAGAGAGGTATGAACATGAGTTGTGAGTATTCCACCAAGGTTTGGGGTTGGGATGATTTAAGGGGGTTGAAAACTAGATTTTGGGTATTTTCTTGTTCTTCATCTAATTCTCTTCTTGGATTTGGGGGTTTTAAGGTCTAGAGATTCTCGATGGAGATCTCTTTAATCTAGGGATTTCCTTGTCCCAAAAAGACTTAGGAAATCCCTTAAAACCAAATCCAAGAGACTAGCTCATCCTTTCCCATACACCATGGATGTTTAGGGAGCTAGTTAAGCCACTTTTTAAGATCTATGCTTAATGTTCTTCACCTTATCTTTCCACCAAACACCATGGGTTAAGATGATAGAGTGAAGAAAGGATTTACACCATACACCATGGGTAAATCTAGTTAGGTTTCTTAAGGCTTAGAGATAGCACTAAAAAGTGTAAAAAAAATATGTTTTCAAAACCCAAGTTCGAATTTTCAACCTCCCTAAGAATGAATCCCAACCTTGAATCTGTTTTTAATATTTGAAAACTAAAAATCATTTTCTCCCTGTTCAAAGTTAATTGTTTTCTCTAAAAATCTTTAAATTAGCTTAATTATGCAATAGAGTTTTAATAAATTTGTAAAATCGTGTTTGAGCTATTTTTAATATTTTAGAAATTGTCTAGAGTCTTGCTTTATGTCTGGAATTGATTTGGTAACCGTTTGATTCTTAGAAGTAGTTTTCGAAAACCTTGCCACTTAGCATATATTTGTCTAGATAATCCGGTTTTAAGTTTTGATTTTGTAAAATTAGTACATCGGTTGTTTTATTGTTTAGGAGTCATCTAGTAGTAGTATAACCCTTCTGTGGGATTTATAAAATTGTTTTCGTGTCTGTTTAAATACCGCAAGCAATTGTTTTTAGAATTCTTACCCAATTAAACCGAATTTTGCTTAGCTTCATAAATTTCTTGTATTCCTAGTATCTTTCACCCCAATGTTGAATTGACATCCTGAAGTATTACAATGACTTGACTATGCTTTAGGTTTGATAATCTCTGAGAAAAAGCTAGTTATCAAATGGCGCCGTTGCCAAACTTGGGTTAAAATTGAAAGTATTAGGATTTGGAGATTAGTGGAGTCTAAGTTTTTCTTTTCTATTTGGTTACTAATTTTGGTGCTATTGTGCTTGTGTTTTCAGGTACATGAACCTGAGGTCTAGAGGCGACAACAATCTGCTCACGCCACTAGACAACATCCAACAACTAGGGAGCGCAAGACATAGGAGGGAGAGACTCCTACTTGAAATCGAAGAATACCATCAAGAAGTGATGGCTGACCATGACCAGGTGGAGGATCCACCTCAACACGCTACTGCTGGCAGAGGAATCGGACAGCCTTACCATCCACAAAGGGCACCACGCATCATTGGAGCCGGTGATGCACCAAACACACACACCAATCGCTTTGGCATAACGCCACCACCGGTGCAAAACAATAATTTTGAGATCAAGCCTGGATTTATATCTATGGTCCAGAACAGCAAGTTCCATGGCCTGGCTATGGAAGACCCCCTGGAGCACTTGGACAACTTCGAAAAAGTGTGTGGAATGATAAAAATCAATGGCATCTCGGAGGATAGCTTCAAGCTACAGCTTTTCCCTTTCTCTCTTGGGGACAAAGCTCGGCATTGGGAGAAGACCTTACCTCAAGGCACCATCACGTCCTGGGTTGAATGCAAGAAAGCCTTCCTCTCAAAGTTCTTCTCAAGCACAAGGACGGCTCGGCTGAGAAGTGAGATCAACGGTTTCACGCAAAGGCACAATGAGACATTTAGTGAAGCAATGGAGCGCTTCAAGGACTACACAATCCAGTGTCCTCACCATGGCTTCACTGAGGAGGCACTCCTCAGCACAATATACCGTGGAGCATTACCAAAAATCCGCATGCTATTAGACACGGCAAGCAGAGGCAACTTCCTTGGACAAGATGTCAACGAGGGAATGGAGCTCATTGAGAATTTGGCATTGAGTGATGGAAACTACTGTGAGGACTATGACCGTGCACCAAGAGGCCACGACCTGGAGGCACACAAGAAGGAGATAAAGTCACTCCATGAGAAGATTGACAAGCTGATGCTTACTGGCCAAAAACATGTGCACTTTGTTGGTGAAAGTGCGGACTTTATACAAGAGGACCAGTATCAAGAGGCGAATTGGGTTGCTGGGCAAGAGTATCCTAAGCCACAGGGATATGCTCCAAGGTATCACAACAACAGCAACAACTTGTCTTATAGAAGCACAAACGTGGAGAATCCAAAGGACCAAGTGTACCCTCCACAACAAGCAAATCAAGGCAAACCGTTTGTCCCATACAACAAAGGTGGATTCCAACAAAACGGTGGGTACCAAGGGCAAAGACAGGCACCCTACCAAGGCCACCAACAGCAAGGGAACAAACCGTACCCTCCTGGTTTCATGCCTCAGCAGCAACAAAATCCAGCGCCAACTCTAGATTCGCTACAAGCAATGCTCCAACAAATTATACAAGGCCAAACGACCAGTGATCAAAAATATGTTGATATCAACAAACGCATGGACTCCTCCTTTCAGGACGTCTCTACCCAGCTCACCAACATCAACAACAAAATTCGTCAGCTGGAGAAAGGAAAAGCTAGTACAAGCGGCCAAGGTACTTTACCCGGCCAATGTGAGGCTAATCCGAAGGAGTATGCACATGTTATCAACCTAAGGAGTGGAAAAATGGTAGCACCGCCATCTACAGCTAAAGACAATGAGGACATTGTCATTCAAGAAGAGGGGAGTGATCTTTCAAATGATCAAGAGATCACATTTGATAATGTCTACATTGAAAGAGCAAGAAAAGGCAAGGAAGCGATTTTGGCAAAAGAAGTGGGGGAAACAAGCAAAGAAAAAAATATTTTCGTGCCTCCACCTTACAAACCGAAGCTCCCCTTCCCTGGACGCTTCAAGAAGCAGCTGATTGAGAAGCACAGAGCCTTGTTCGAAAAACATTTGAGAAATGTTGAGCTCAAATTGCCGTTGCTTGATTGCTTAGCCATGGTGCCGAAATATGCAAAGTTCCTGAAGGACACGCTTGCCAAGACAGCTAAAGGTTGTCAAGAGGTCATGGTGTTGAGTCAAGAGTGCAGTGCAATCATCCACAAAGAGATAACACCAAAGAAGCTAGGAGATCCAGGCTCATTCACCATACCTTGTGCGCTAGGGCCATTGAAGTTTAGCAACTGTTTGTGCGACTTAGGAGCAAGCATAAACCTAATGCCTCACTCCATTGCAAAGAAGCTAGGCTTCACCAAGTTTAAGGAATGCAGGATCTCATTGATCTTGGCTGACAGAAGTGTAAGGCTCCCGGTAGGAATGCTTGAAGACCTACCCGTGAGGATAAGCAACGTGAATGTCCCCACGGACTTTGTTGTTCTTGAGATGGATGAAGAACCCAAGGATCCTCTAATCCTTGGAAGACCGTTTTTGGCAACTGCTGGAGCCATAATAGACGTCAAGAATGGCAAGATTTCGTTGCACTTGGGAAAGGACATCAAACTTAACTTCGATATCAATGAGGTTTTGAAGAAACCAACGATTGATGGTCAAGTCTTCTACATAGAGGCTATGGATCTTTTGGCTGATGAATTGCTTGAAGAACTAAACCAAGAGGACAACCTCCTGCTAGCCTTGACCACGGAATGTGGAGAGTTTGGGTATCTTAATGAGGAAACACAAGAGTATGCCAAACTATTAGACTCACGCAAGGTTTTGAAAGAAGAGGAAGACGCCTACTTGGAGCTGGATATGGAACGTCCTGCTTTTGGAATTGATGCTGGCTTAAGAGGAAACGAAGAGGACAGTGGCCTCAACACAAACCAAGGGGAGGACTGGAGTGAGCTGCTAGCCCCAAAGGTGGACCTCAAGCAGCTACCAATTGGACTAAGGTACGCTTTCTTAGGTACAAATAACACTTACCCGGTCATTGTTAATGACAATCTGAATGATGATGAGTTAGACACCCTCCTTAGGGAATTGAGAAAGTATAGAAAGGCCATTGGGTATTCTCTTAGTGATATCAAGGGCCTTTCACCATTACTTTGTACTCATAGGATTCATTTAGATGATGAGAACACTTCTTCAATTGAACACCAAAGACGTTTGAATCCTAATTTGAAAGAAGTGGTTAAAAAAGAAATCCTAAAACTCCTAGAGGCTGGCGTGATATACCCTATCAGTGATAGCACGTGGGTCTCTCCAGTCCATGTGGTACCTAAGAAAGGGGGCATCACAGTTATAAAAAATGAAAAAGATGAGTTAATTCCTACTAGAGTTATAACCGGCCATAGAATGTGCATAGACTATAGGAAACTTAACAAAGCCACTAGGAAAGACCACTTCCCACTGCCATTCATTGATCAAATGCTTGAGAGATTAGCCAACCATCCCTATTACTGTTTTCTAGACGGTTATAGTGGCTTCTTTCAAATCCCGATTCACCCTAATGATCAAGAAAAGACAACATTCACTTGTCCTTATGGAACATATGCATATAGGAGAATGCCTTTTGGTTTATGTAATGCTCCTGCTACATTTCAAAGATGCATGATGTCTATATTTTCTGATTTGATTGAGGAGATGGTTGAGGTATTCATGGATGATTTCTCCGTGTATGGCTCTTCCTTTGGTGTTTGTTTGTCTAATTTGTGCAGGGTACTCAAGAGGTGTGAGGAGACCAATCTCGTGCTCAATTGGGAGAAATGCCACTTCATGGTAACAGAGGGGATTGTCCTTGGTCACAAGATTTCAGGAAAAGGCATTGAAGTGGATAGAGCAAAAGTGGAAGTGATGCTCACTTTGGCGCCTCCGGCTAACGTGAAAGGCATAAGAAGTTTCTTGGGGCATGCCGGCTTCTACAGGAGGTTTATCAAAGATTTCTCCAAGCTAGCACGTCCTCTAACAAGACTACTATGCAAAGAAGCCGAGTTCAACTTTGATGAGGAATGCCACCAAGCGTTCAAAACCATTAAGGGAGCGCTAGTAACCGCACCGATAGTCCAAGCTCCGGATTGGGACTTTCCTTTTGAGATCATGTGCGACGCTAGTGACTATGCTGTAGGAGCTGTCTTGGGGCAGAGGAAAGACAAGAGGTTGCATGTTATCTACTATGCTAGCCGCACCTTGGACGATACACAAGTGAAATATGCAACTACCGAAAAGGAGCTCCTAGCGGTTGTTTTTGCATTTGAGAAGTTCCGGTCATACCTGGTGGGTTCTAAGGTGATAGTATACACTGACCATGCAGCACTGAGGTACATCTACTCTAAGAAGGATACCAAGCCAAGGCTCCTGAGGTGGATCCTTCTCTTGCAAGAATTCGATATGGAGATCAAAGACAAGAAAGGCATAGAGAATGGTGTAGCGGATCATCTTTCACGGATGAGAGTGGAAGAAATCTTACCTCTGGACGACTCACTCCCTGAAGAGCAGCTTATGATGGTCAATACCGTGGTATGTGCAAGGCTAGAAGAGAAGCTTGAAGAAGTTTTAAGTCTAAGAGAAGAAGATCTCCCTTGGTATGCGGATATTGTTAACTTCTTAGCATGTGGAGAGGAGCCTACTCATATGGACCGGTACCACAAGAAGAAATTTATGAGGGACGTCTCACACTACTTTTGGGATGACCCTTACCTATACAGAAGGTGCGTGGACAGCCTATACCGAAGATGTGTCACAAGAGAAGAGGCGAGAAACATACTTCTCCATTGCCACGGTATGACATATGGAGGTCATTTTGCGGGTTTCAAGACAGCTACAAAGGTTCTCCAAGCTGGGTTCTGGTGGCCTACACTCTTCAAAGATGCACATCAATTCATCAAGTCATGTGAAGCATGCCAAAGAGCCGGGAACATCACCAAAAGAAACGAGATGCCACAAGTACCAATCTTTGAAGTGGAGATCTTTGACGTATGGGGAATCGATTTTATGGGGCCATTTCCATCATCTTATGGCAACAAGTACATCCTTGTAGCAGTAGACTATGTGTCTAAATGGGTGGAAGCCATAGCCTCACCAAAAAACGATTCAAAGGTGGTGGTTACACTCTTCAAAACAATCATCTTCCCAAGATTTGGAGTCCCTAAAGTGGTGATTAGTGATGGAGGCAGCCACTTCATCAACAAAATTTTTGAAAGTCTCTTGAAGAAACATGGTGTTAAGCACAAGGTGGCCACGCCCTATCACCCTCAAACAAGTGGCCAAGTGGAGGTTTCAAACAGGCAAATCAAGACCATCTTGGAGAGAACCGCGGGAGTCACAAGGAAGGACTGGTCTAGCAAGCTAGATGACGCTCTTTGGGCGTATAGAACAGCCTACAAAACTCCCATTGGAACCACGCCTTTTAACCTCCTCTATGGCAAGTCTTGTCACCTTCCTGTGGAGTTAGAGCACAAAGCTCTTTGGGCCGTGAAGCAACTCAACTACAATCTCAAGACGGCCCAAGAAAAGAGATTAATACAACTTCAAGAACTTGATGAGCTAAGGATGGACGCTTATGAGAGCGCCAAGATTTACAAGGAAAGGACCAGAGCCTTTCATGACAAGAAGTTGGTACACAAGGAGCTCAAAGAGGGAGGCATGGTTCTACTCTATAACTCAAGACTGAAGCTGTTTCCCGGAAAGCTCAAGTCTAGATGGTCCGGGCCGTTTGCGATAAAGGAGGTACTACCATATGGCGCTGTAACTTTGGTTGGGAAGAGTGGAGAAAATTTCACAGTGAATGGGCACAGAGTCAAGCCCTACATGGCGAGTGACTGCAGCAAGGAGAGCACCATGTTGCCTTTCCAAGACCCCCCACCAGCCTAAAAAGATTTGTAAGGAAAGTCAAGCTAAGAGACTTTAAACAAAGCGCGCTTGGGAGGCAATCCCATGACTATCATTGTATATATTTTTGTATCAAATTTATGCTTTCTCTTTTGAGTGTGTGTGAGCAAGGAACAAGTGAATGAGAACCAAGAACCGAGCCTACAAGGCCTAAGCACAATAAACTTCAAGGTACCAAAAACGCCAAACTTTGTATATAACATGCATTTTTATTTTTATTTTTGTGTTTCTTCTCTTGAATTTGTTTAACACCGAGACGGTGTCATTCAAGTTTGGGGGAGGAGAGTTTGTGCTTTGACATATTTTATTTGATCTTATTTTGTGTTTTTATTTTTGAGTCTTCTTACATTCATAAAAATATTTTGCATAGAAAAAAAAAATCAGAAAAATTCATAAAAATTTCGAAAAAAAATTCATATAGCTTGCATTTGCATTATCAAATATTGTAGGATTGAGTCTAGATTTTTATCATATAGGTTGCATCACTCATATGCATAGGGGGCAATGATGAAAAAATTCCTTTAAAAGTGTTTTAAGCTCATGTATTGGTTCAAGGCCCTTGTTAGTAGTTCTTTGATGCCTTGTACAACTTTGAAATTAAGTTCTAACCATGCTTGGATCATTTGATTTGATTTTCTTGGCTTAAAGTTGAAAAAAGCATGAATTGAATCAATACTTAAAAATCGGAACCTTAAAATGAACATCTAATTATCATGCTTGTACTTTTGAAAAAGAATACATGGATTACAAAAAAAAATATTTAGGCTTTCTTATTCACTTCACCACTCTTTGTAAGCCTAAATAGAATACCACACCTTGACCCTTGCCTTATTTCAAGCCAAATTTCGTGTGTGATTGCAAATTGTGAGGCCTTATTTTCTGTTTGAACTTGGCATAAAGTGTTAGGTTTTGGGCGACATGTTTAGGCTCTCATAATGTTGCTAGCTTTGCATTTTAGCTAGTTTTAGGCTTGATTGGGAATTGGGAGTTCACAGGTTTGAGAATGGGAAGGTGTTAAGGAAAAAGATGAAAAAGGGATACATATTTCTAGTGGTTGATCTTGATTTGTGATAAGAAAAAGCTCAAAAGAAAGAAAAAGAGCCCTAGAGGCCAAATGCATAAAAGAAATATTTTTAGAAGAAAGCTATCAAAAGAAAGAAAAGAGCTAATATTTATGACCATACCACTAGCCTTAAGCAAAGTAGAAGAAGTTTCCCTAAAAGAGAGTGTGTTTAAAATGGAGTTCTTGTGGGTTTATGCTTGGCGTTCTAGCCTTGTTGATTTGGGTAGTCTCTAGAGGGTGAGTGAGCTTGGAAATCAAAAAAATGAATGAAAAAGGGATTAGGATCATTGTTAGTATACTTGGGTAGATGTGAGTCTAGTCATGTATCCATGCATTGCCTTTTACCTTTAGCATTATGCATAAGTTCAAACCTTTTCGAGAGAAACCAAAGCTTGGAGTACCCATTTGAATGAGATCATTTTTATCTCATAGCCTTGCCCCTTGCCAAATGTATTCGGTTTTAAAAGCACAAGTTTGATTCACGGTTTGAGCTTAATGAATGTTAAAGGTTAGAATTCTTGGATTGCTTGGAATAAACAAGTCATGATTTGTAATTTGATATGTGATGATTATGGCTAAGTCCTTTTGAGTAAATGCTTGTGTACTGCATCCTAGAACTGAGAACAAGGACTTTGAGTTGATACATTTGAAAAAAACTTTTGGATTTGAGCCCCCGTTTTTAATCATCTCTTCCTAGCTTGAATTTGGTTTCCTTGAGGGCAAGCAAAAGGCAAGTTTGGGGGAGTTGATATACTCATATATTTCGCATATTTATCATGCATTTAGAATAAGTTTTCATCCATATTTTATTTATAGCTAAGTATAATCATAGTATTTGATCATTTATAGGATTTAGAACATTTGCATTTGCATTTGCATTTTCTTTTGTATATATGCATCATTTCAGGTTATTCTATGGATTTGGCGACAATGTGGAAGCTGGAAACATAAGATGATGAGCTAGGAACAAGTAGAGAGCAAATTAATGTCATCTGACTTGCTGTACCGAGATGTTGCAACCGATTCAAATCCATGCCACCTAAAGCGACTTAAAGATCAGACTCTACAAAGACTTTCCATTCCGATTCAGCCTCCGTAATCTTCATAAAACTCATAGAAAATTGAGTTACCTTTCGTTCAGAGGTTATTTCAAGTCATTATGGTCAGTGGTTCAGAAGATACGGCTATTTAAGTAACAACATGTCCGTCTGGAAGTTTGGCGACCAATTTCGTTAACTGAACGATCAGCTCGGATGAAGGGTTTTTCATTGCGATTTAGCCTCTACAGTCTTCATGAGAGTTTTAGGAAATTGAGTTAGCTTTAATTTGGTGGTGATTTCAAGTCAAACGGTGCAGTAGTGCAAAAGATACAGATCGATCAATCCATGTACCCGAACCAAAAGATACCACTTGCAAGTGCTCCAAAAAGTGTTTATGCTTTAGTAAAAGTGGGATTAGAGAGGTCCCTTGTCCCTTGTCCCTTGCCCCTTGTCCCTTGCCCCTTGACCCCTCTTTTAAGGCCAAGAGCCATGTTTAAAACTCTATATAAGGAGTGTGTGTGTGCTTGTAATAATCATTCAGTTTTTAATCAAGTCTTTTTATCTTATAAGCTTTCTCTTGTTCTTGATTGTTCTTGCTTGTTCTTGATAGTTCTTGTTTGTTTCTTGCTATTTCTCTTCTTAAAAACTCTTGTATTTTGTATAAATTTCAAGTATCTTCATCCTTCTAAAGTCAAATCCTTCTTCTTCTTAAAAACCGCTTATGTTCATCAGCTCTAAACTTATGTTTAAGAGAGGTATGAACATGAGTTGTGAGTAATCCACCAAGGTTTGGGGTTGGGATGATTTAAGGGGGTTGAAAACTAGATTTTGGGTATTTTCTTGTTCTTCATCTAATTCTCTTCTTGGATTTGGGGGTTTTAAGGTCTAGAGATTCTCGATGGAGATCTCTTTAATCTAGGGATTTCCTTGTCCCAAAAAGACTTAGGAAATCCCTTAAAACCAAATCCAAGAGACTAGCTCATCCTTTCCCATACACCATGGATGTTTAGGGAGCTAGTTAAGCCACTTTTTAAGATCTATGCTTAATGTTCTTCACCTTATCTTTCCACCAAACACCATGGGTTAGGATGATAGAGTGAAGAAAGGATTTACACCATACACCATGGGTAAATCTAGTTAGGTTTCTTAAGGCTTAGAGATAGCACTAAAAAGTGAAAAAAAATATGTTTTCAAAACCCAAGTTCGAATTTTCAACCTCCCTAAGAATGAATCCCAACCTTGAATCTGTTTTTAATATTTGAAAACTAAAAATCATTTTCTCCCTGTTCAAAGTTAATTGTTTTCTCTAAAAATCTTTAAATTAGCTTAATTATGCAATAGAGTTTTAATAAATTTGTAAAATCGTGTTTGAGCTATTTTTAATATTTTAGAAATTGTCTAGAGTCTTGCTTTATGTCTGGAATTGATTTGGTAACCGTTTGATTTTTAGAAGTAGTTTTCGAAAATCTTGCCACTTAGCATATATTTGTCTAGATAATCCGGTTTTAAGTTTTGATTTTGTAAAATTAGTACATCGGTTGTTTTATTGTTTAGGAGTCATCTAGTAGTAGTATAACCCTTCTGTGGGATTTGTAAAATTGTTTTCGTGTCTGTTTAAATACCGCAAGCAATTGTTTTTAGAATTCTTACCCAATTAAACCGAATTTTGCTTAGCTTCATAAATTTCTTGTATTCCTAGTATCTTTCACCCCAAGGTTGGATTGACATCCTGAAGTATTACAATGACTTGACTATGCTTTAGGTTTGATAATCTCTGAGAAAAAGCTAGTTATCAACATACCATGCATTTTTCATTTTCATTTTTTTTTGTGAATTTTTGTCTCCTCTTGAGCTTGTTTGACACCGAGATGTTGTCATTCAAGTTTGGGGGAGAATGTGTGCTTTGACATGTTTTTATTTGAATCTTATTTTTCTTTTTCATCCTTGAGTCTTGCATGCATCTATTGCATAGAAAAATACAAAAAAAAAATTATCATAAATTGTTTTCAAAAATTCAAAACAAAATTCATGTAGTTGCATTCGCATGTGTAGAATTCTTTAGGATTGAGTCTAGATTTTTATCATTTAGGATCGTATTCATATGCATAAGGGCAATGATGATTAATTCCTCGTAAAGTGTTTAGCTCATGAATTGGTTCAAGGTCCTAGTTAGTAGTCCTTTGATACTTTGTACAAACTATGAAAGTAAACTCTAACCATATTTGGAACATTTTTTAAAATTTTCTTTGCTTAAGATTGAAACAAACTAGAATCGAATCCTTACCTATCAAGATAAACCATTAACTTGAAATTTTAATTATCATACTTGTGCATTTTAGAAAGTATACATGGATTACATATACATATTTAGGTTTTATTATCCCTTTCACCACTCTTGTAAGCCTAAATAGAACACAACACCTTAACCCTTGCCTTATTTCAAGCCAAATTTCTTGTGTGATTGCAAATTGTGAGGCCTTATGTTTTATTGAACTTGGCATAAAGTGTTAGGTTTAGGGCGACATGTTTAGGGTCTCATAATGATGCTAGCTTTGCATATTGAAGCTAGTTTTAGGCTTGATTTGGGGTGGGAATTCACGGGTGTCAAATGCTTACCTTCGGGTTTGAGAAAGAATGGTGTTTGAGAATTTGAAATAAAACGAAAAACATTGTTTGAAGTGGTAAGTCTTGATTGCATTAAAAATGAGCTCATTTGTTTAAAAAGAAAAGGGTTAGCTCTCTTATAAAAAAAAAGGAAAGAGAAAATAAAAGAAAAGAAAAGAGATAAAAGGCCAAAAAAAATATATATATATATATATATGTGAAAAGAGAGAGAGCTAACCCTCAAAAATATGAAAAGGAGATAGAAATAGGACTATACCACTCGCATGTTTAAGGTTGGAAAAGAATTCCCTTGGAAAATTTTGATCTATGAGTTTTTGTGGGTTTATTGCTTGGCGTGTTGCCTTGTTTGATTTGGGTAGTCTCTAGAGGGTGAGTGAGCTGCAAAAGAGAATAAATGAGAGGGGAATTAGGTTCATTGTTAGTGTATTGGGTAGATGAAAGTCTAGCCATGTATGCATCAATTGCCTTTTACCTTTAACATTATGCATAAGTTTAATCCTTTTTTAGATAAACCATTGCTTGGAATACCCGCTTGAATGAGATCATTTTTATCTCATAACAATGTCCCTAGCCAAATGTATTCAGTCCCTATTTGCACAAGTGTGATTCACGGTTTGAAAAAGTTTAATCAATGTTAAAGGTTATGATTCTTGGATTGTTTGGACTAGACGAGTCTTGAATTGAGATCCAACTTGTGATGAATATGGCTAAGTTCTTTGGAGTAGAGTTTGTGTACTGCATCTTAGGATTGAGAACTAGGACCATTGAGTTGATTCATTTGAGAAGCCCTTTTGGATTTGAGCCCCTATTTTTAAACTTCTCTCTCGGATTTGTCTTTGATTTGCTTGAGGCCAAGCAAAAGCGAAGTTTGGGGGAGTTGATATACTCATGTATTTCGCATATTTAGCACAATTAGAATAGGTTTTCATGCATAATACATTCATAATAGGCTAGTTTGCATCATTTATCTCATTTTAGGTCCTATAACACTTTGCATTAGCATTTGCATGGTTTCTTGCATATTTGCATCATTATCAGGTTGTTTTGAGTACATTGGAGCCATGGTGAATGCTGGGACTTGCTGAGGTTCAAAGGAAAGCTTGAGAGTACTTGAAGAAATTCGGACAAGCAAACACCCACTTAGATCGAGGAGAAGATCGAGCAAGGCAGGTCGTTGATATACTCATATATTTCGCATATTTAGCTTACTTTTAGAATAGTTTTTTTATGCATACATCATTCATAATAGACTATTTTGCATCATTTGTACCATTTTAAGTCCTAGAGAACTTTGCATTAGCATTTGCATGTTTCTTGCATATTTGCATCTTTTTCAGGCTGTTTTGAGTACTTGGAGCTGTGATGGATGTTGAGCATTAACAAGAAGATGAAAGAAGAACATAAGAGTTGGCAGGAATCAAAAA
>JAHZTW010000001.1:445575588-445587999 GCA_020283515.1 Alliaria petiolata | reverse complement strand
CGAGTGATCAGAGAAGACGGGTCTAAATCAAAAGGACTGAGCTCAATCATATTTGGGAGAAACATTGCTTCTGTTGGTGAAAACAGCAAGCCAGCTGGCTCTGCCGCTATTGAGCGTGTCTGGAAATCTGAGGAAATCAAACCCAGTGGCATTCTTGAGCATGATACGCATCAGGTACAGCATCTGAAAAAAAGTCAGTCTCATGGAGATGAACTATACTTGGATGGGAGGGATGACACAGAGGATGGAACAGATCGGATTACTTCTCCAAACTCTCTTGAACAGAGTGGTAATCTCGCGGCAGGCAGCAGCAAGCGTGTAGAAGGAAGTCCTAATCTGTACCAGAAAGCTCCAGTTTCTGCTTACCAGGGTTCTGATCAAGCACTCTATGGGTCTATCTTCTCGGTTGGAGATCTTCATCATGCTGATAAAGACAGCGGTCAGCTTGATGATACCTCGTTATCCGGTGAACAGTTGGACAACTCAAACAGCCAAACACCTTATGATTCGCCGTTGATAGTGAGGTCGAACTCAATGCCTAATATTGCTGACTCTGCATCAGGGAAATCTTCACCTTTCAAATACTCTTCTCACCACTCTAGATCCTCTGATGACCTTCGTGTTGTCGACATGCGCCAAACAGATAAATCTGTCCACGAGACTGACGCTGAAGTGAAGCAAGAGCAAGATCAAGATCAGGGTCGGGACTATGATATGCATAAATCTGGAAATAACAACAGCAAGGAAAATCTCGAGGAGGAAGGATATGATGATGCATATGATTATTCATCCCTGGCGAAAGATTGGTTAGTACCACCTACAGATGAGCTCAGATTAACAGAGTTCCTTGAAGGAGAAACATCAACGCAGCAAGCAGAATTCCCTGGAAAGGATTTTAAAATCAAGCGTATCGAGGATTGGGTCAATGACCTTCAGCATGTAAACTTGTCAGAGGAAGATGATGAAATAACAGGGGGGTACGACGATGAGCTGCCAAGAGAACCCGTCGTGTTAAACGAGCCAACGGCAGCTTCTGCTAAAGTAGAAGTCGTCAAATTAACTCCTGGAATGGAAGCTGCGAAAAAGTATATATCCTCTCTGAGTGCTTCTGCAACCACAGCCCAGCTGGTTAGTCATGGTCTGGTTGTGATACCATTCCTCAGTGCGTTTGTTGGTCTCAAAGTTCTCAATCTCTCAGGAAATGCAATAGGTAGGCTATATTGCCCCTTTTTTTGCTAATTTGCTGCACACACTGATTGTTTTTGTTTCTTCTATTTTTACTGGTCTTAATACATGTTCCAGTTAGGATAACCGCTGGTGCTCTTCCACGAGGACTACATGCATTGAATTTGTCAAAGAACAGTATCTCGGTGATCGAGGGCCTGCGTGAGCTCACTCGGCTTCGAGTCTTAGACTTGAGTTACAACAGAATACTGAGACTTGGCCATGGTATAACACCTTTGCTCGGCCACATTCTTTAGTTATCTGCTTTTTTTTATGGAGACCATGTTTGATGGTATTTCGCTTTTTGTTTTTATTGTTGGCATAGGTTTGGCTTCTTGCTCCTCCCTGAAAGAACTATACCTAGCTGGGAACAAAATCAGTGAAATCGAGGGTCTTCATCGTCTCTTGAAACTGACGGTCTTGGATTTACGCTTCAATAAGTTTTCAACCACCAAGTGTCTCGGCCTGCTCGCTGCAAATTACAGTTCTCTTCAGGCTATAAGCTTGGAAGGTATCCCCGCACAGAAGAATGTTGGTGATGAACAACTGAGAAAGTACCTTTTGGGACTGCTGCCACACCTGGTGTACTATAACAGACAAGGCACTAAAGATGCTCGGCTCGGGACAAGCACACATCAGCTGGACCGAGGTCTCAGATCAGAGCTCAAAAACAGTAGCCGGAAGAGTAGCCATGGTGCATCCAGTACCCTCAAACCCGGATCATCCACAGCTCGTAAAGCCTCGGGTTTGCAGAAAAGATCCAAGGAGAGAAGCAGCCGTCTTCCACCTGTGGGGCACAAAGTATCACCAGCTGCTTACGAGAATTATTACGTTGCTACTGGTGATAGATTGTCTAGCCTGAGATCTGAGCTATCCATGCGAAGAAGTCGAAGCGAAGGAACTCTTGGACCGATCTGATCTCTCTCTCTCTCTCTCTCTCTCTCGTTTCCTGCGGTTTCCTCTGCAAGGTAATAATGATTGAAGATGATTTCTTTGTTCACTATATTTCGTCCCTTTCTTCATATTTCTTCAATCTCTGTGTTTTGTTGTTGTGCATTAAAAAAAAAAATACATCAGAGAAGCTTTGTTTCTTTCTTCTAGCTTCTCAATAATGTCTGAAATTGGAAACCATGTTATACACATTCTTTTCAGCACAGTTAAAGACATGTTTTGCGAATAGAGAGACTTTGAATCTCTCTCTCGTCTCTTCAATGTTGTTTTTTTGTCTGCGTCCAATCCAGTTTTTCAGTTCGGTTTAATGGTACAATTTTGGTTCGGGTAAACCGGATGGTCAGTCTTACAGGGTCGATGTGGAACTGGAAGTTGTTTCCATTAATGGGCCTGACCAGCTCTTGTGTATATCACGATCTTCACCCAATATGAACCGAATGGGCCTAGTGTGGGTTAGTACAAAGGCGATTTGATTACAGTAAGAACAAAAGCAATTCAATGATTCAAAACAGTAAAGTGGTCCAAAGAGTATCATATTGCCTGCCTGCAACAGAGATTCTAGCAACTGGATCCATATAACTCGGATAACGAAGTCTCATAAGACAAAATCCTATTCCTGAAAAAATTAAATCCATAGTAACTCATTTTTTTTTCTCGTGACCACACATTGTTGTTCATATTATAGTAGGCATAACCATAGGTTATTATTATACATAATAAGAACGGGCAATATTTATTGATTATACCCCCTCAAGTGAAACAACTTAACTGCAGAAAGTAACCAAAACTGTAAATACAGAACATGATAATAGATAAACACCACAGATTGAATTATTTATTTTTGAGTTTTGTGATGTGGTCCAAAGGAACACAATGAAGAACGGAACCCGAGATTTCGTCTTTGATCATTCATCATCACTCTCTTGTCTTCCATAACGAGAGATTGGCTTATTTTGAAGAAAGATTGATGGAGAAAAATAAGGAAGCAAGTGTCTCTTTCAAAAGGGGAGGGACCAGAAGTTTGGTTTTTTGTTTTTTTTTTTTTTTTTTGGTTTGAAGTAGCAGCAAAGTGATTGCATCAGTGTCCATAAACCGCCTTTTCAGCTTAACATCGGCGAGTGCTAGTTTTCCTCCTCTTAGGTGAAGAAGCTGTGATTGTGATGCTCTTATCGCTTTCTTCACAGCTCGAGAATTGCTGATCAAGCACATTTACTGCTGTTTCGTTGCTTCCTTCGTTTTCTTCAACTATATCTCTCTCTTTCATTGCTTTGTAACACTCCATTAGCTCATCCTGCAACCCACGTTTAAACGATCATTTTCGCGTTAAACCATATATATATATAGCTCGATTTGAGATCATCATTACTTCTTTCCAAAAAGGCTTTTACCTTATTTACATATGTGCATTGGCAGATTCTGTTACTGAAACGTGGAAACTGTAGAGGACAGAGCTCAGAAGAAGCAAAGAGAAGTGCAGCGCCTGCGATTACTGATGGTTTAAACTCGAGGAATTTGATATCTGCAGCGTTTTCAAAGATAAAAAGGATTAGGACACACATTTTGATGAAAACGATTACAACTCAAAGCATGGAAGAAAAAAAAAAAAACATCAGTTGTTGTTACCATGTTGAAGATTGAAAGTGAGATCAGTAGCTTGAGATTTGAGGGAATGTTTTAGTACTGAAGGGTCTTCTCTGAGATCAAAGAGACTCGTGAAAAAGGCGAAAAAGGAGAAGGGAGTAACAGAGCGCATTCGCCATTTAAGAGCTCCTAAAATCACATTCTCCATTCTCTCTATCATCTGAGCATCAAATATCTCACCTTCCACCTGTTTATTCGTTTGTTCTTCAGACACACATCGTAAACATAAAAAAAAACACATTTCACAATGTAAAGATTCAGTCTTTTTAAGCTCTTACCGGAAGATCACAGACAGATATCTCTGGCTTTCTCATTTTGGCAGACAAAGAGACACAAGAAAGAGAGATAAGCTTGAGAATCCAAGGCTTTGATTGCTGCCGAAGAAAACAATTATAATATAAAAAAAGTCAAATCTCAGATGAAACAAACGACAGATTCTGTCGGAAGATTCTGTTTTTATTACCGGCATATCTTCGCTGGATAAGAATCTGTCTAGATAATTCACTGCAAGATACGTCAGAGATGGGTCGTCGAATTTTCTGGAATACTGCGAAATTAGTAAACACAAAAAGGTGAGTTTTTTTTTTTCCGATAATGATTTATTTAGTATTCAGACTAAAACCCAGAAAATGTTGAGGAAAGTGAAATTTTGGGTAAGTTCTAAAAAAAGGACCTGAATGATTGAAGAAATGGCGTGGTTTCGATTAGAGCGAAGAAAAGCAGAGGACTTGAGGCTGTGGAAGTAATGAGAAGAAGGCATGTGTTGAAATTCGACGAGGAAGAGAGAGTGTGGTAAAGTATCATCGTCTGTTTCGTCGTCGAAGTTACTGTGGAGAGAAGAATGTGAGAGAGGGTGTTCAAGATGAAACGCCATTGATTGAGAATTTGAGAGTCTCTCGAGCTTCCTTATTCTGAATTGGTGTTAGACCAAAGAAGAAGAGGGAGGGAGAGAGAGAGAGACATTAAAAAAGAGAAAGTTGTCTTTATTGTAAGGGAGAGAGAGGGTTTTTGGTCTTTTGAGGGATATTACTCACTTATTTATTTTATTATATACTATATTATCTACTTGAGTTACTAAACATATGATCTCTCTATAATTATTCGATTTTCTCGTTAATAGTTAAGAGTTAAGATTCTATCAAAGATAAATCAAAACTTTTTCAACATAAAGGAGATTCTTTTTAAAAAAAAATTATCATGTAAATTCTTTTTGGTAAAATGTTAGTATTAAATTTATCCGTTCGTATTTAAAACTAAATGAATAAAAACATCGTTTTTAATACGTTTAACTAATTTTTCTTGGTAAAAAAGTTCATAAATATTTAAAGAATTGAGTTTCGAATTTTACAAAACAGCTTTATTTATTACATATAGCTATTTTTCATTAATTTCAGATCATCCAAATTTAATATTTGTTTTTGTTTAAACCAAATTTAATAGTTTAGATCATGCATAACATTTTGGTTTATTTTTATGAATTTAGTAAGACCGGATTTTATTTTTAAATGAATGACTGACTCATAAATCTAATTTTCTTGGATTGTTTGGAATAGACAAGTCTGGATTTGAGATTCAATGTGTGATGAATATGGCTAGGTTCTTTGGAGTAGAATTTGTGTATTGCATCCTAGGATTAAGAACAAGGACCATTGAATTGATTTATTTGCTTGACACCTTTGGATTTGAGTCCCCGCTTTCAAACCTCTCTCTTTAGCTTGTGTCTCATTTGCTTGTGGATAAGCAAAATGCAAGTTTGGAGGAGTTGATTTTTTTTTTTTTTTTGAACAGCAAATTCATTAAAGGAACTTCAAAGGTCTTAATACAAAGAGTGAACACTCGAAAGGGCATTTTTTGCAAGAGCATCGGCTTTAGAATTTTCCGATCTCGAAATAAAGGTGAAGGAGATTTGGTCAAAAGTATTCGCTAGATGGATGATATCTTGTTGGATTCCAAAAATCTCAGCGATTTGATCTCCTGATTGCATGGCTCGGATGAGCGTTTGTGAGTCCGATCGAAGACTTAGCTTTGTCCAGTTGAGAGATCGGGCTTTTCGGAGTGCTTCATGGATTGCTAATGCTTCTGCTACCAGCGGTGAGGTGACATAGCTCTCTTTTCTTCCTTCTTGTTTGATGATTTGGTCATTGTAGTCCCTTGCGATCCATCCTAATCCTTCTATTTGTTGATCAGAGATCCATGATGCATCGGTGAACATTACAGTTACCTCCGGATCTACTCGAAGCGATCTCCGTCTGGGGGTTGGTACCGGTGTCTGTGTCTTCTGCGGTTTTGCCTGGTACCACTCTCGAGCCTCAGCAATTGCTTTGGTGACGAGATCCATAGGCTTCGTCGAGCGATCTTCGAAAATTTTGCGATTACGTGCTCCCCAGATTGCCCATCAAATTCAGGGGAAGAGAGATCCAGTTTCCAATCCTATCGGAGGAAGCGGGATCCACGCTTTGGATTGTCGGAAAGCTTCGGTGAGTGATTGGATTTGGAGGGATTCAACAGTTTCGAAGAGTGGGGTAACTTGCCATACTCGTTGGGCGAAACTACAATGGAACAGCAAATGTTCAATTGTTTCCTGTTCTCCACATCTGCAGCATCCTGCCCTTGTCGTCAATCCCCTGGAACGGAGGTTGCTTCCTATGGCGATAGCTCCCTGTGCCATTTTCCACAAAAACAGTTGTAATTTAGGTAATAGTTTCTTATCCCAAATGTCTGATATCCAGTTTATCACTTGGATGCTTTCATGTGTGACCTCAGGTTGAGACTTTGCCGCATACGCGGTATGGTACCCTGTCTTTACAGAGTATATCCCAGATATTGTTGATAGCCATATGAGTTTGTCTCTACTCCCCATGAGACTCGGCTTGATTTTGAGAATTTTCTGATCAATGTCCGGAAAGATGTTCCTCACTTTATCTACATCCCATTTAGTAGTATTTGGGAGGAAAAGCTCTGAGACTGACCATTTTTCCGTCTCATGTGTAGGAGGGCCACACGGCCTCTCAACTTCTGAAGTAGAGAGCCAAGAATCATGCCAGATGCTAGTTTCCTTGCCATTCCCTATCGCTTTCCCCATATTGCTTTTTAGAAGATCCCTGCCTAATAGGATCCCAGTCCATCCATGGGATGAGTTCTTTGGCTGTATAGCCTCCATGAAGGTTGTCTTGTTGCAATACTTGCCCAAAAGGATTCTTGCGAGGAGGCATGAGGGATTTGAGTGTATTCTCCAACTAAGTTTAGCAAGCAGCGCTTCATTAAAGGCCTGAATATCTCGGAAGCCCAGTCCTCCCCTTTTCTTCGATCTCGTAAGTTTTGTCCATGCTGTCCAGCACATTTTCTTTTTCCCGTTTGACTCTTCCCACCAGAACCTTGTTATGATTGACGTGATTTTTTTGTAGAGGCTTACCGGGATCTTGAAACATGACATAGTGTAGGTTGGAATGGCTGAGAGAACAGATTTTAGCATGGTCATCTTCCCAGCGCTTGAGAGGAAGCGGGATGACCAACTCATAGCTTTTTGTCTGATTTTATCAACAATGAGGGCAAACATATCCTTTTTTCCGGCCAAAATGCTCTGGTAGCCCCAGGTATTTCCCTTGTCCCCCTTCTTTTGTTATACCCAATTGTCTCTTTGCGTTTTTCTTAGTGGCTTCATTTGTCTTTGATGAAAAGGTTATAGAGGATTTGGCTACATTAATCTGCTGCCCCGAAGCTTCTTCATATTGTTGTAGAATAGATGCAAGAGTCTTACAGTTTTTGGTGCTCGATTTGCAGAAAAACATAGTATCATCGGCGAAGAGCAAGTGATTTACTCTCGGGCTATGGGTAGCCACTCGGATACCCGGGAGTTTACCAAACTTCTGAGCCTCCTTGCAGAGACCTGTCAAAACCTCTCCGCACAGAATGAATACAAAAGGTGATAAGGGGTCCCCCTGCCTGATGCCTCTGTGTGGTGTCACTTGTCCATGGGCAGAGTTGTTGATAAGGTATGAGTATGTAACCGTAGATACACACTGATGAATCCAATTTATCCATTTGGGATGAAATCCTAGTCTCTGTTGAACTGCATTTAGGAAATCCCATTCTATTCTGTCATACGCTTTACTCATGTCGGTCTTGACGGCCATAGAACAGTGTGTCTTTGCCCCCGATGTCTTTAGAAAGTGAAGTACTTCATGAGTTATCATAACATTGTCTGATATTGCTCTTCCAGGTACAAAGGCAGTCTGATTCTCGGAGATGATACCACTCAAAATCCCTTGAAGGCGTGAGGTTAGGATCTTTGATATCACTTTATAGTAGACATTACAAAGGGCAATATGCCTGTAGTCTCCCACTGATTTAGGACTGTTTATCTTCGGGATCAGCATTATGTGAGTATTGTTGATATTTCTGGGCAGGGATCCCGAGGTGAAGAAGCCTTGGATTTCAGTTGCAATAGCATCCCCTACAATGTCCCAGTGTGATTGGAAGAAGCTTGCCGAGAAACCATCTGGACCAGGCGCTTTGTCTGGATGTATTGCAAAGAGGGCATCTCTGATCTCTTCTCTTGTTGGGTCTGCTATTAGCTTCAAATTTTCGTCTAGGCTTATGCAGGGTTTCAGGACTCGATTTACCATTGACCATCTGTCGGCTTCAGTTGAGGAGAACAGCTCTTGATAGTAAGTAGATATGATTTTTGCGATCTGGGGTTCCTCGTACTGAGTTATGCCTTGGTCATCTTGTAACATTGAGATTTTGTTGATCGCTCTTCTATTTTTTGAAACAGCGTGAAAGTATCCATTGTTCTTATCTCCAAGCACCAACCAAAGTTGTCTGCTCCTCTGTTTCCAATATTCCTCTTCAGCCTGGTATGCTTTTGATAATTCTCCTTGGATAGATTGAACACGCTTTTCTTCCATGGATGAGCTAGACATAGCTTCTTCTAGCATCTGTCTCTTCTCCTCTATTCCTTTTTTGTTGTTGATGTGGTGTTCACGGTTCCAGTGATATATTTCTTTTCTGCAGCTTGTTATCTGTTGATCCATAGTAATCTCCTGTTCTGCATTCCAAGCTTTAAACACCAGTTTTTTTATTTCCTTGTTTTCCCTCATCCTTCTATCATATCGGAATAAGCCTGGTTTTCTTCGCAGTGCAGGTTCAAAAAAGGCTATTATGGGTCGATGGTCAGAACCTTCAAAACGCAGGTAATTGCATCTTCCTGTCGGGAAGATTTCTGCCCAGTCGTTGTTGGATAGTGCTCTGTCCAGACGGCAGTGAATTCGATGGGAGTGTCTGTTTCCCCTCCAAGATAGACAATTCCCCGTGTGCTGAAGATCAAAGAGGTCACAAGCTGACATGAACTCTCTAAAGTTTCCAAAGGAGCTTTCCGCTCTGGTAGGTCCTCCAGTCTTCTCCGTATTGTCCAAAATATCATTGAAGTCTCCTGTAAGAAACCATGGACCTTCTCGGTTTACAGCTAGATCAGTAAGTTTTTCCCACACCTTCTCCCTCTTTCCTCTGTCAGGTTCACCGTATACAAAGGTAGAGTAAAAGGTGTGGTTCTTATAGGTTACCGAGGTGTCAATGTAGTTGTCACAGGATGATCGAACGTCCACTGTGATATTAGAGTCCCAGAATAGGGCAAGCCCTCCCCCTCCTGGGCTGTGAGGTGAGACCAGATGATGCAAAGTATATCCCAGTGTTTGGAGTTCTTTAAGCACAAAAGCATCCGAGTTTTTTTGTCTCCATGAGGAACAGAAATTCGGGAGTGATACTGGATCGAATTTCTCGAATACGCCGAACTGTTGTGGGGTTCCCCAGCCCACAACAGTTCCAACTCGCCACTTTTAAGGAAGATGATTTGGCTGAGGCCGAAAATCCGAGGATTCTCTCGATCTGTCCGGAGCTGCATTGAGATTTTGGATAGAGACTGGTATACCTTTAGTTCCTTCTGTAGGTGTCCTCGGGGGTGGGTTTCTTCTTGAGGTTGATGCAGACGCTTGACGAGAGGTAGATGATTTTTGTACATTCCGGTTCCTAGGTGAATTCTGGATAATATTTGTCTTCTTCATATTACCCCCAGCCAAAGGTCTAGTGACTGTTTTTGGGGTCTTCCTCTTCTTTTTTTTCCGCAGGCTCTTGTCCAGAGGGGATTGGGTTTGTGATTTCCACAGCCTGTTGTGGTAGCATAGCAGCCTGGTCAAGTTGTTGCTGGAGATTCCTATGGTGTGATGTCGTTGCTGCTGCAATCATGGAAACTGCAGTTTCAGCCATGAGTCCCCTCTCTTCACCATCAACGACCCGTTGTAGTCTCGCTGCACTTTCTATCGGATCTCCGCAGTTGGTATACTGAACAGTAACATCCATTAGTTGCTCCATTACCTCTTCCATTGAAGGGATGGGAGATGGTATCGGGCGCATTGTCTCTTGGGATTCTCTCCTGTTCGGATTTTGTCTTGTCCCAGATGTTTCTGAGCCCTCATGAACGTGCTCTCTATTTGGGATTTTCTCTCGCCAGTAAGAGGTAGGAGCTCCATAGTTTGTTTTTTCTCTGGGTTTAGTTGGTAGAGATTCCCTCAAACCTTCTCTATGATGATTCATATTCGTAGGACCCCCTATTCCCCGATCCTGGTTGTGCTCGCGGTGGTATGAGTAGTAGTCGCTCGAGTGAGAGCGGTGGGTGGGTGATCTGTTTCCCCTTTGATTCTGTGAAGGCCTCATCCCAAAGGGCTGTCATATTTTCCTCCATTTAGTGTAAGTTTCTTATCATTTGAAATTGTATTCAAATTTGCTGTCAATCTTCTCTGAAGATGAATTTGTTCTATGTTTTATTGTTTTTATGTGTTATTGTAGTGTTTAAAGAAGATGCTTAATTCCCTTTTATTGTTTTGTAACCGAAGAGTTTGATTAATAGAAAGAAAAGTTTGTGACAAAAAAACGAAACGAAACAGTATTTTTAACCAAACTGCGTAGTCATTAATACAGCTTTGTGTAATGTGTTGTTGTATTTTATATGAAAACCCATTAAAAGATTCGTCACTTTAGAATCTCGTCCTAACAGTTACAAACATTGATTAACTTTTGAAATCTAAGTCTTGTTTTTTTTTCTTATTATACATTGTTAATAAGGTTGTGACAGCTTGGTTTCCTTGTCCTTAAGTCTTTGTACCCACCTTTTGTTAGGTTTTGAATTTCCCAATATATATGTTCAAATTAATTAAGTTTTGAAGTCAATAAAGAAAAATTGAGAAGTCAATGACCAAACTGCCATGTGAATACGCCATTTGAACAACTTTTTTTTTTTTTACTTGTATCTTTTACTGTCAAAGACTGGCTGTCTATTTTTAGACGAGAATTGCTGGAAAACGTGAAATTCAAAGCCCTTTGAAATTGTAGATGTGAACGAAATGATGACAAAAAAAAAAAAACATTGACTGACCGTTAGTACCTAACAAAAATAAGATGTAAAGAAAATACAAATTATATGCGTGTAACGTAACAAAAAGGCGTTTCAGTTTTGGGGATATTAGCTAGTAAACAATAGAGAAGTGATTTTAATAATATAATCAATAAAGAAGAGAGATATTAATCATATGAGGAAGAGAATTGCATAAGAAGGAATTAAATGGAAATTAATGAAGATTCAAAGTTTATTGAATAATGAATATAACACCCAAATTCTCAAGGGCCACCTACTTTGTTTGAACTTTAAAAGGATAATACTTCTTTGCTTTGCTTTTATTTTCTTACTTTTCTCCATACATTAACAATAATGTTAAATTCTTAATTATTGTTACTTTTTAAATGTCTATAATTCTTCTAAGTATATAATGCTCGGTAACAAAAATAAACAGCCAAATAAAAATCAACTCCCTGCTGTTTGTTTCTGCAACTGCAGTGTGTGTGGAATAGAGTGAGATCCACGATCAAATCATGGCATTATACTATACATTACACATTTTTAGTTGTCTGACTAATTAATGTGATTATCCAATTAATCTGTTTATACACTACATTTCAAGTAAGACGTGTCAATTATAAGTCGACTATCATTGGAAACCTTTTATATATATATATAGAGAGATTTGCATCGACCGGTCATCTAATAGCCACAAGGGTTCATCATGAACATAACGCATATATATATATATATATATATATATACACGAATTTAAACCAAGAAACGTTGATGGAATATACATTACAAGAAAGACATCAAATTCCGACGGCAATTTTGGTCGAAAATCCGTCGGAAAGGCCTGTTTCCGACGGATTTTCGACCAAAAGAGTCCGTCGGTTACAGTTCATCGGTCGGAAATCCGTCGGAAATTTCCGACGGATTAGTGTCGTCGGTAATCCGTAAGTAATTTCCGACGGATTACCGAGGAAGATAAACCGATTGATTTCCGACGATATACCGACGGATTTATTTGTGACGGATGCCCGACGGATCCAATTCCGACGGATGTCCGACGGAAATATTTCCGACGACATACCGACGGAACTCTGTCCGACGATATACCGACGGACCTATTTCGACGGATGTCCGACGGACGGAAAGTTTCCGACGGATTTCCGAGGGACGCTATTCCGACGGATTTCCGACGG
>JAHZTW010000001.1:445547339-445575140 GCA_020283515.1 Alliaria petiolata | reverse complement strand
TTTTTTTTTAAATGGTTATCCTAATATATTTCAACTTTTATAAATATTTAATTAGGTTAAGTTGTATCGTTAATATTATAAAAAATACCATATCAAAAAATTCTTAACAATTAAAAATATAAGTTATCTATCTATATATATAAAGTTAACTTTTCTCTCTTCTCATGCTGCCACCTTAGCAATCATTTTATTATCGTAAAATTGTTTATTTTATTTTAAACAACAGAGAAGTGATTATAATAATATAATCAATATAAAGAAGAGAGATATTAATCATATGATGAAGAGAATTGCATAAGAAGGAATTAAATGGAAATTATTGAAGATTCAAAGTTTATTGAATAATGAATATAACACCCAAATTCTCAAGGGCCACCTACTTTGTTTGAACTTTAAAAGGATAATACTTCTTTGCTTTGCTTTTATTTTCTTACTTTCCTCCATACATTAACAATAATGTTAAATTCTTAATTATTTTTACTTTTTAACTGTCTATAATTCTTCTAAGTTGTATATAATGCTCAGTAACAAAAATAAACAGCCAAATAAAAATCAACTCCCTGCTGTTTGTTTCTGCAACTGCAGTGTGTGTGGAATAGAGTGAGATCCACGATCAAATCATGGCATTATACTACATTACACATTTTTAATTGTATGAAGACTAATTAATGTGATTATCCAATTAATCTGTTTATACACTACATTTCAAGTAAGACGTGTCAATTATAGGTCGATTATCATTGGAAGCCTTTTATATATAGAAAGAGAGAGATTTGCATTGACCGGTCATCTAATAGCCACAAGGGTTCATCATGATCATAAGATTCATAACGCATATATTTATAATACACACGAATTTAAACCAAGAAACCTTGATGGAATATATGTACGTATATATATATATATATATATATAGTATGCACGATTTTCTAACCCTCTCTCCATGTATAGTTTACCAAATGTATAAGCAAGACATGTGATTTATTGTTTATTGTAGTATATATGAAAAACTATGAATAATTGAATCCGATGAGTTTTGTAATTTCCCGTGGAATCCAAAGCTTCGATATGCATATAGTAAAAATAAAATGTTGATAACGGAGATTGCAAGTAATTGATAATTAATTGTGAAATTGACTAATGGAGATAGGGGGGTTGCTAAATTCAAGATCATTAGTTTATCTTTTGCCCTTAACAACTTTGATTATATATATCTACTATCTATAGACATAATCCCTGATTTTATTTTTCCCCCTCTAAATCTCATAGTATGTTTCAAGGATTGCAATTTATATAAAGCACTGGAGAGGTGCTTTCTTCTTTTAAATTACCCATTTAATAATACGAGAAAAAGATAAAAAGGGAGCAGACGAATATTAGAAGAAGCGTCAGTAACTTTATGAGCTCACTTATTTGCCTTGGGGTGCCTTGCTTCACCATTGCGCCATCTTTATATTTGTTTTTTTTTTTTGGTCCTATATTTTATATCTAAACTACTAATTCATCATAATATATGCCTACTAATATTCTATGTATAATATCTGCAAATACACAAAGCAAAAATCCTAATCCTGATATTAATACCTAGAGATTTTAGGATATTAATTTGTGATCCGTTTTCTTGTGGTACACTAAGCAATAAAAAGTTACCGTTGGATTTTAGGATTCTAATCCTGATATTATACCAATATGTGTCGACTATTCTCTCTTGCCGGATTAATAAAAAAATATTATTACTTTTTCTTTTTTTTGTTGCTAAAGAATTACTACTTATTACTTGCTGAAATTCTATGGACCATAGAAAAGGTGTCAATTTCTGAATGAAATCCAAATAAGACTCTAAATTGTGAGATAATTTTACTTTTTTTTTTTTACGACGAGATAATTTTACTTTAACGAACGAATTTTCAAGGTTTCAGATATGATATGCATTGTTGGAAAGAGGACAAGAAAGATATGATGCATTGGATAAAGGGAAAGCCTAAAAGCACTCCCACAATTAAATTTATTTTCATTTCTTTTATTAATGTTTATGTTTTGTAACACTAATGTATTATTTTCGTGAAAAAATAAACTATTTTAAAAAGAACATTCGCATGTTCTGCATTTTTAACCATTACCAAAATAGAGCCGACCGAAAAAGTCATTATCACACAAAAGAACGAATGACCATAAACCATTTCAGTTGATAACTTGTGGTATAAATCGAAACCTAATTTCCTTTTCAAAAAGAAAAACTTGTGGTATAAAACGCATTTTCAGTAGTTTTAATTAGTTTACAAGTTAATATTTTGATTATTTGTTTTATATCATTCATATTGATCATTTTTAAAACACATTAATCACGTATGTATTTCCTGTGTGGAGATGCATGTTTGAATTTGCATGCAAGCTGTACAAACTTACGAAAATCAAAGATCACGATAATCGTATATGATTAATATTAGGAATATAACTTTCGACTATTAAATCTAGCAGTGGTGGAAGATTCAAGGCAAGAATGGGCACCGGATATGAGGAGATTTTCATAATTACGTGCCTAATTAATAATGCGAAACTGATTAGTCAATTAAGAAAGAAATATATGTATTGGGGATTATCCATTATAGTAGTATAAATTAAGTAACTAACTAAGAATAAACAAACCAAAAAAAAAGAGAAAGCAAAGAGACACACATGCAAGCACGTGATGAGTGCATGTCTCTCAGAGTCTCACGCCATGCACATTTCATCATATCACCTTAACTTGCTTATTTGACTCTATCTCTCAGTCTCTCTCTCTTTCTCTCGGTGTCTCTTTACCTTTTTCCTCTTTTCAAATTTTTTTTTTTTTGGACATACAGCTTTTTATAAATAACTTACTCTCCATTAAAAAAAATTTGTTCACAAAAGTTGATAACAAAGCCAAACCGGCTAAAAGATATGATGCTATAATAGCTAACCGAGAACAAACATAACAAGGATAGTTAGTTATCATAACACTTAAACAACTAGAGTCGTAGAGAAGTCCTCTAAACTCTTGACACCAATAAAGCTAAGAAGTAAGATGAAACATTGGGAATTAGAGAACACCTTTAAATTAGGGGTGTCAAAACAATCAGAATTTAAACCGCAACTAGTGTAGATTTAACAATCAGAAGCTCTTATAGCATCATACCTTTTAGCCGATTTGGCTTTGTTATCATCTTTTGTGAACATCTTTTGTGTAATGCACCAATTTGCTGAGCCTTTAGACAGAACAAACACAAAAGTATTTGTTTTGATACTAAACTCCGTGTGTAACAAAACCACTTAAAACAAGTGTCCTATCTTTTCAATCTAGAACTATATAGTTTAGTTATACTAGGAGAGAACCCGCGCGATGCGCGGGTTTTATTTTAATTTGAGTTTCTAAAAATATGTTTTATATTTATATTTTGATTATTGATTTTATATTGTTTTAAAAAAATATTATTTTCTACTTTTTTTATTGATGATGTATATAATCTCTTTCATACATTATTTCACGAATTTTTATTTATACTTCAATTTTCATACTATTTTCATTTGTCTAAATCTTAATATTATGATATTATTTATTTTTTTTCAATTTATTATTTTGAAGATTTTTTTTTTGTATATCTTTCATTGAATCCATATATTTTTCATATTTTAAAATTTTGTATATTTTTGTATCCATTTTTCTTATTCTCAATATTTTTTATATAATTTGTTATCTTCTCGATTTTTATTGATTTTATTGTTTTGTCTTATGATATTATAGGCCGGAGTTAACTTTTTAATTTATTCAAAATCATAAAAAAATTTGATTTGTGGTCGCGTAGATAGCGGTCGCGACCAAGCAGTCATAGGTGCTATGGTTTCTTATTGAAGAGTCAATTCAGAATTTTTGCATCTTCTTATCTTCTCGATTTTTATTGAATATTTTGTTGTGTCTTACGATTTATATGTTGTAGTTAACTTTTTAATTTATTCAATATCATAATTGTTTTTCAGTTGTACCAAAGTTAATTATCATAATTTATTTGTAAATAAGTATAAAACAACTTAAAAAATAGAATGATATATATATATATATATATATGTATAATATAAGATTTATATATATGTATGTTTTTAAATTAAATTTGAATTTCACATACTTACAATAATTTTTAAATAGTTGAATTCAAATTTAATAGTTTTTATGTATAGCGAATTATACATATGTTAATTTTTATTTATATTGCATGATATTTTAAAAAAAAATAATTAACTGCTTATATATTTTATACATGTGGAAAAATAATGTTATGATTGACTAATAAGAAGAAACTGTTGTGACATCTTCTAAAGAGTCTCATTCATCTGTTATATTGTAGATGATGATTTGTGATTTATGAATGTGTTATTTGTTTATTTTTTTCAATGATTTTTTTTTGTTGAATATGTTATTTATTATTTTTTATACTGTAATAATAGACATTTTATTATTTACATAACAGTTGACACAATTTAATCTGAAAGAATAAGAATGTGAAAATAGAAATTGTTTATAATTATGTTTAGTCTATATCTTTTTATCATATATAGTTGGATGCGTTTAAATTCGTAATTAACATGATCGCGACACGTGGTAAGTGAATTGGTTAGATTTCGACATGTGTTGCAATTTGAATATATTATATAGTTAAAATTAAATTTAATGAGTAGTTAGATTTTAATAAATAAATGACTGTTGGTATGTTATCGATTATGGAAAAAAAAATTAGTTAACTTCATTGTAAGAAAAGATAAGCTGAAACACTAATCCTTTAAAATAATATAACTTGAATGCTTTTTTTTGGTTTTGTGAATAAGATTTTATTTGTCATTAATTACAATAGATATTGTATATAATTTAGTGATTTGATAACTTATAGGTGGTGTTTGTTTGAAGTTTTTTTATTTTTAAATTCTATAATTTATCCTTTTGATTTATTTTGTTATGTTATTTTCAAAGTTGTAATGTATATTAGATCACCAAGTTTTTTTTACGCCTTTTACTATTATTATAGTAATTTTCGCAAAATTTGAGAAGGAGTACTTATGACATAATTTATAAGACTGCTCATTTTTATTGAGAAGATTCTGGGTTCGAATCCCCTTGGATGTGATTTAAAAGTATTTTGTTTGGTTCGCATTTAATGCCAAATGAAACAAAATTTAATAGGTACTAAAATTTAAAAAAATTTCTTAAATAAACTAAAACTCACATGGGCAAAATGTGAAAAGAATAAAAGCGGTCAGAGTTCTTTCTTTTTCTTCCACAACTTGTTTCATTCCTACTAACTCCATAAAGTTAAAGACTCGTATTTATAGCTTATATTTCTTTCTTTATTTCGAAATTTTTAAAGTTTAATAAATGAGTTTTATCTCTATTACTTATATTAATTTTGGTTAATTTCAACTTATAGAGATTTTGATCGATTTTCACACATGATTGCAATTCGATTTCACTATGAAAAATATTATAAATCAATATTACGGGGATCTGCACATCCTCTCTGAGGCATATATGAAACAATATTCATCAAACTTGTTGGATGATGCAAAAATTCTGGTTTGACTTTTCTTAAGAATGAATTCTTGTGAGTGAAAATTGATGAATGACAAATAGTACCCCTTGTATCTATTTCATCCATGCGGAATTTTTGTCTATCCATTTCACAAGCATGTGCACAGCTTGATAAATTGAAAGGGTTTTTTTTTGGGAGAAATTAAAGAAATTAAGGTGTAAAATATATTTACCATTTAACTAATTATGAATGGATTAATATTAACATGAATATAATAAATTTAAATTTGTTATTTTACTAATAAAAAATTTGCAATTTTGACTATCTTCAGAAATTCAAATTTGAAGTCTAAATTTACATATAAAATATTTAAAACTATCAATGGTATCTGCTTCTAATTTAATGTGTAGAAAATTGCATAAAAAGAGCGAATATCACATATTTTTAGAGAGAATAGCCAAGAAGTATTCATGGTCTAATGGTTAAAATGATTGACTTTTAATGAAAAGATTGTGGGTTCGAGTCTTGGTAGATGCAAAACAAATTTCTAAAAGTTAAATAAAATTAATTTTTAAAAATTAAATAAAAAAATGACAGGTGGCACTCTCTCACGTGCTGACGTGGCATCACCAGGAGAGTGCCTTTGTGCTTTTATATAGTAGATTGGCCGAAATGAATTTAATCAGCCCACTAAAGCCCATTTGTGTGGCCATTTAGCTGCATTAACTCTACTTTACAAAATTATACTCATTGCTTAGAAGTTAAAAGAATCACAAGGATTGTTGTTTGGAAAATTGATTTACATCAAGCAAGCACATGTTACTTTACCTGTTTTTATTAGATATAAAAACGTGTTTGTTCGAGAGTGCTGTATGCTATTTTTAATTTTTCTTCTTATGATATACCTTTTTGTAAATATTTCACTAGAGATTTTTTTTTATCGAAAAGAAGCAAAAAATCAAAATAAGGCAAAAGTCTAATTCGGCACTATCAAAAGGCTTCTGAACAGAATCATCGAGAAAATGGGCCTAATAGCTTTAAAACCCATTTAGTTTCTATAAATGAGCCCGTTTAAGGCCCATTGATGATGACGTCATCTGGAAATCCAAAATCTGGAGAGTATGTGGTTATGTGGAAGCAGAGGTTGGCGCGTGCCTTATCTGCTTCTCTCTCTCTTCAGTGGTCTTAAACTCTCTGTGTGATCCCACTTGTCTTCCTCCTCCTCCATAACATCAAAAGCTCCATTCCAAAACCCTTTCACAATTCGGGCTAAAGCTTTCGATGACATCAATGGCGTCCTACTCCCTTTCCCCTGCTACTCAGGTTCACTCTCGATCATTCGAAATCGAATCAAATTTCTCTGATTTGTTTCTAATTTGTCTTGATCGATAGGACGCAACCGGGTCTCTTTGTATATGAGTTTTCAGTTTTAGGGCAGATTTATTAACTGTTTTCTTTAAAGTTTGTGAATTTTGGTTTTTTCGGGTGCAGCTGGGTTCGAGCAGAAGCGCTATGTTGGCGATGTCGCGTGGGCTGTTTGTGAAACCGACGAGGACGAATCATCAAATGGTTAGGAAGGAGAAGACTGGAGTGAGGATTGTTTGTCAAGCAACGAGTATTCCAGCAGACAGAGTTCCAGATATGGAAAAGAGGAAACTGTTGAATCTTCTTCTTGTTGGGGCTCTTTCTCTCCCTAGCGGCTTCATGCTTCTTCCTTACGCTAAATTCTTTGTCCCTCCTGGGTCAGTTTCCTTTCAATCTCTCCCTCAGTTGATTCAATTTTTCTCTCGAAGATTGTTAATGAGATTCATAGATTTTGGTTTCTGTTTTTTTTTGGAACATTGATTGCATTAGAGAGAAAAAATCTTGAGACTCTTTGTATTGTGTTTCGTTTTGGTGAAATTCTCTGGTGTTACTGAGATGTGATTACAATTAGGCTTCATAGAGTTTCTTTTCTCTTTGTATTCTGTTTTGCTTTGGTGTGAAGTTTGAGCTTGCTCTGTAAGGTATTTGCTTTTGGTTCTATTTATCATCCAATATACATTTATGAATAAGTGGTTGGT
This sequence comes from Alliaria petiolata, assembly GCA_020283515.1. Lineage (NCBI taxonomy): Eukaryota > Viridiplantae > Streptophyta > Magnoliopsida > Brassicales > Brassicaceae > Alliaria > Alliaria petiolata. Next base: position 445,567,540 of record JAHZTW010000001.1, on the reverse strand, counting down.
TTCTTTGGTGTTACTGAGATATGATATTAATGAGGTTTCACAGAGTTTCTTCTTTTTGAACATTGATTGCATTAGGGGGAACAATTTAGACACTCTTTGTATTGTGTTTTGTTTTGATGAAGTTTGAATTTTTGCTTGGTATGTTGTTAGCTTTGTTGTTGTTATGATTCAATCCAATACGTAGCTTTGAATAACTGGAGATGGTTTCCTTAGCGTTACTGAGATGTGAGATCAAATTAGACTTCGTATAGAGTTTCTTTTAATTCATTGTTCTTGGTTTCAATCTCTACGTTTCTTCGAAAAATGCAGATCTGGAGGTGGAGGTGGTGGTACTCCGGCCAAGGATGCACTTGGGAACGATGTAGTTGCAGCTGAATGGCTTAAGACTCATGGTCCTGGTGATCGAACCTTGACCCAAGGATTGAAGGTAAAAGATTCCATTAGTACTATGAGAAGGCGAAGAAGTTATCTAGCCCTTGAAACACTACTTTAACATCTCAATGAAGGTTCTTGCATCTCAATGGTGTGTGGATTTTTATGCTACAGGGAGATCCGACTTACCTAGTTGTGGAGAACGACAAGACTCTAGCGACATACGGTATAAACGCAGTGTGCACTCATCTTGGATGTGTTGTGCCATGGAACAAAGCTGAGAACAAGTTTCTATGTCCTTGCCATGGATCCCAATACAACGCCCAAGGCCGAGTCGTTAGAGGTCCAGCGCCATTGGTAAGTCGAATACTTTACACTCTCTCTAGTATAAGATCTGCGTTTTCTCTCTCAAGTAGACTTTCTAAAGTAAACTTATTTCGATTGGAACAGTCGCTTGCCTTGGCTCACGCGGATATCGATGATGAAGGGAAGGTTTTATTTGTTCCGTGGGTTGAAACTGACTTCAGGACTGGTGATGCCCCATGGTGGTCTTAGAGCTCTACAACAGCTGTTTCGTGGGAAGAAGAAAGGCCGAGTCTTTTTGTGTAATACTTGTTTGAATGTTCTTGTAATGTAAAAGCTGTGTGTTATCATACATTTCATGGCATTACTCTGTGAATTCTTGCCGTTTATATGAAGTTTATGTTCATTCACTTCTCATGTCTTTTGTCTAATATTACTTTATTTTTTGAAGTCTTTCGGTGTACAAATTAGATTTGGTTAGTTCACAAATCTCTATGTGTTTGTTGTGTTTGAAGTACAGTTTTGAAAGAAATATAATTAAATATCTGTACCATTTGAACAAAGGCCCGTATAGCTCAGTGGTAGAGCGTCAGTCTTGTAAACTGAAGGTCCGTAGTTCGATCCTGCGTGTGGGCACTTTCTTGTCAATATTTTCATTACTATAGTATTGACTATTGTTACAGGACGCTTAAATTTATTTCCTCTTCACAATTGTTATAAACTATTACCTTACCATCCTTGCTATAATTTTCACCCTCATAACACAAGTGACAAATTAAAACCGAGTTACTAACAAATTATTATTTTTGTTGACGTAATTTCTCTATTGTTTATTATAAAAGTGAATTCAAAGACTTTCACATAGTTGGGAAAGTACCACAAAAGTGGTTCACCACTCCAAAGGATTTGGTCTTTTGCCGCCGGCTAATTAGTTAGTCAATTACTTTAAACCTATGATAAAGTAAAATACAACTTTGAATTAAATAGATGCTTGAGGATCTTGTTTACTTAATTCGAATATTATAAATTAGTATCCTAAATTTTGATAAAAAAATATGAATTGACTAAAAATAAAATGAAGTATTTCGGGTTGAAATTATGGAAACGATAAATTTTTATAAGACTTTGATACAATGCCACAAGACTCCTTTAATAGACCCAACATTTCCTCTCAACCAACAATAACCCAGCCCTAAGACAATCTCTCTCTATCTCTCCTATTTTTGTCCGTATTTACAAGTTATTACCTCGACCTTTTGGCTAAGAAAGATCTTCTTCAATCACATTTCTTTAAGATTCTTCTCCTTAGTTTCAGAAACTACCCTTATCGGGTCTCCAAGGGGCCAAGAAAGGACCTCTTTCTCGGCTTCTCGGAGTCTCATCATTCTCTTTTGTTTTTTCACGCTTTCTTCCTCCATACGCAACCTCTAATCCAAACCTAACTCTACAATGGATTCCACGGAGCTAAAACGTGTGTTCCAAATGTTCGACAAGGACGGAGACGGTCGGATCACGAAGAAGGAGCTAAACGAGTCATTAAAGAACCTCGGGATCATAATACCAGAAAACGAGCTATCGCAGATGATCGAGAAGATCGATGTGAATGGCGATGGTTGTGTTGACATTGAAGAGTTTGGAGAGCTTTACAAGACGATAATGGTCGAAGATGAGGACGAGGTAGGTGAAGAAGATATGAAGGATGTGTTCAACGTTTTCGACCGGAACGGAGATGGGTTTATTTCGGTGGATGAATTGAAAGCGGTTTTGTCTTCCTTGGGACTCAAGCAAGGTAAGACCTTGGAGGAATGTAGGAAGATGATCATACAAGTGGATGTCGATGGTGATGGTAGGGTTAATTTCAAGGAGTTTAGACAAATGATGAAAAAGGGTCGGTTTTTTAGCTCTTTGAGCTGATGATTAATGACTTTTTTTTTCGACTTTTGTTTATAGTTTTGGTTATTTGATCAACCATTTTTCTCTCGCGTTCTTGAGGAAAAATAACATGAAACGTAAATGATTTGTTTAATAGTCTAGACTTGGCGAGAGCACATTGTAAAAATTGTAGACCTGCTTGTTTATAATGTGATTTGTGATGTTTTTTTTATAACCTAAAAAATAATTTATATTTCATGACCTGTTTGTTTATATTATCATTGACGAGGTTTTCTTATAAGAAAAATTCATTTATATATCAGTAATTTAAATTCCTGATACGGTGATCATTTTCTTGAAATAAAATAAAATGCCTAGTATGTTTTGGTTGAAATTATATTATTTTATAATTCTAATCTCCAGTCCAAAAAGATTGGTAATTGATAGGATTCAAAAACATTTTAGTCTTCACCGTTCTACAAAATAAAACAAGGCCATGAATGAGTAAATGGGCCGGAAAATCAATTTCATATCCCCCAGTCATGTCTTTAGCTCAGGGAAACTCATTTGGTATGTCGGGTGGCAACAATATTTCTTAAACCTTTACCCCGATTAAACAGTGAATATATTGATAAGATAATTTATTAGGTCGATAATTTGGTGTTTTAGTTTAACTCAAATCTCAAGGCCGAAACCAGAGAAAAAGCTGATGTTGACACATGTAATTTCTGAGTTAATCAGACTACGAGCACATTGGCTAATGCTTATAGTTAAACTCAGAAAATTCTCCATCAAAAAACACATTTAATAGAAACAAAGCCTCAGTTTAATCCATTAGCTTCATAGAAATTGCAGTTTCTGCCAAGGGGATCTCCCTGAAAACAGGGTCTCAGCTCCACTGCACCTCGAAATTTGGATTTCCTCATCGGCAATAAAAAAACATTTAAAAAACGAACTATCAAGAAAACAATTAAAACAGGCTCAGATTTATATACAGCTTCTTCTATCAAGAATTTTCTGAAGCAGAACTGGCGTAAAGCTGTTAGATTTAATCATCAATGCCCAAAAATTAAACAAAAAAAAAAAAGACGAATCTAGAGGAAAGAGGCTCATATTAAGAAATTCAACCATTGTTTTTCCGTATATACTTCATTGGCAAAATCTCAGAAGCGCGGATAATTTTGTAATCATAGCCAGGTTTTCTGCAATCGATCGCGAATTAAATACGAAAAATCTAGACATTGCTTTGACACAGTTAAGCCCGATTAAAATAGAGACAGAACTGCAACACGAATGGCATAAATCTAGCAGGAGCTTTGGGGCTTAATTCCTCAAGAATTATTTATCAGATTAGCCCGGGAGGCTCCTGCGGAACTATAATTAACCATTCACCGTAAAACTCAAAAGATGAATAGAAAAAAAATTGAAGAACCCTAATTTACAAACAATCGATCGTGATGTAGAGTTAGGTTTCACGCGGCTGTTATATAGAGAGAATGCGTTGATTAAAACCCTAGCCCTGAAAAAAAACACCGACTCCAAAATGTCGAAAGTCGAAACTACCCCGTAATTGACTTTCCTTTTCGTTATTATCGGTTTAATAAATGTAAACGGTGAACCGAATGTTAATAGTATTTGGGCTTAGTACAAAAGCCCAAATTCAAATTTGGAAACTATCCCCACTAATTAATTAGCCTACTCGTTGTCTGTTTAATGTAAACCGGCTTGGTTATATATTTTTTTAAGGACGTTTCAGGAATCAAATGACAAATGCTGTAAATGCGAAGAGAGAACGTGGCACTACCAATTGTCCAGTGTTGTTTTGAAACCCTTGATTGATTGTTTTTTCAAGATTTGTGTTTTCTTTACTTGTGTTGGTCTCGCAGCTTTTTGGATAGTAGCTAGGAATTAATCATGTTGTAGATGATGATTTGAAGGAAATATTAATCAACAACTGTGATCGAGTCTTGACAGCCCAATTGTTAAAATCTTCTTGTAATCGTCGAATCTAGAGAACTGTTACATCGACGATTCTACAACGATTAATTCTATCGTCTTATGAGATCCACGACTAACGGCTCCATCTGCACCATGCTTACCATCATATGAAGATGTACGCCTGACGATTCTGCTTGCACCACGCTGAAGACCTCTTGTAAGCTTGTCTCCATGAATTTGCATACTTTTTCATTAATCTGCATAATTAATAATAAATCCTGCTCTCTGGAATCTGAAACCCAGACATCCTGGTGTAAAAGCATTAGTGAACCTTTGATAAACTATTCGACAAGAGGCTTTCACAAATCGTTAAGCAGAGTGATATGAACATTAGATTGCCAATGTGGAAACTTTGTGAGTGCTTCAGATTCCATAATTTATTTATAGTTTAGGACCAGGCCCAACTTTTGTTTTGTTTAATACATATATACTATTTTTTTTTATTGTTATTTAATCAAATCCTGCACGGCTCTTATTGATAGTGTTTTATAGCTTTAAGCATTCGAGTACTTGTTCGGATACGCATCAGTTTTATTAGATTTTGGATATTTTGGTATTAAGGTACTCGATTTTTACTAAATCAAAAGGAAACAAATATTTTAAACTTATCTTTACATTATTTTTAATGTTGTCTTAAATTAAAAATATATTTTTTTTTTAATGTAAACACGTAAACGGTTCTCATCCACCCATACAAAAAAAATTAAAAAATATACTCGTTTATTTTCAACTATTTTCCGTTTCATTCTAATAATCTTTTGTGATCATATATATCTCTTTCTTTTGTCGAGAATGATCATCTATTGACGTATTTTTTGTTCATGGTAAGTCACGATATTTCGTCTTATTAGAAGAATGAATTGGACCTTTGACTCAATCAATTCCTCCTTTTTCTGCCAATAATTTGGGTCAATTTTCTCAAAGCTAACTAAACTCCTGTCATTTAGGAGTAATCTTGTGATCAATATATATTCCCTTTGAGACGAAAAACATTTGGCTAAAAACAAATTCCTAAAAAGAAGAACTTGGATGGTCAACCTTAGTTTAGAATCGGTAAACGACTTCAAACATCTCATATATTATTATCACCTATCTTATATATATATATATATATAATAAGATACTCGGTAACTACCCTTTTAAAAAGGAGATTTGTTGTCATCTAAAAACAACTTAATTATAATGTAAGCCAATTAAACCTATATATATGTAGGGAAGAAAGAAAGAAAAAGCTTCTTCACTAAGTTAACCATTATTGTTAGATTCACCTGGCTCTCTGTTATCTGAGTAAAAGACTTCCTTTCAGATTGATCAAACGCGAGAAAAGTTACAAAACACTAATCCTTTCAACCATAAATGACAAAAGGTGTTTTTAACTTTCCTGCATCGAAAGTGTTTCTTCGGCCGGTTCTGATTGTCAACACAGCTTCTTCTCCTTCCCCGGAGATTCTGCGTAGCAGGTTCGATTTTTATTCTTATATCGATGATCGCTCATTGCATGTCACTGTTTGCTTCATTGACGAATTATGTAAACTAGCTTGCAAAATATTAAATAACTTTTGTTTACATCGAATTGTTTTAGGGATATGAACAACTTTTACTAACGACATGCTTGAATATATATACATCTTCGTACATAAATCTTAGTTGTTTTTTTAGTACTGTTCCTTTGTGGTGAATTGGAATTTGGCAGGCTTGAAACGCATGATTTCTTGTACCATATACCTAAAATAAAATATAAAGTTAGTAATTCTATATATCCTCGTGTTATAGTTTGTTATTATTCTAATTATAATCACATGTTAACTTCGTACAGATATCTTAAATGGCCGCTACGGATCCGAGAAACAATGGCTACGTTGCTCCGCTAAATGTAAGAACAATTTTGTTTGGTTTTAAGATTTCAAACTAAATTTTTATATATAAACGCTTAATTATTCCCAATTGAATATCAATAAAAAGCTATAAATATAACAAGTTCAAGAATCAGATGTTCAAGTGTCAAAACTTCACTTATATTAAAAGGAAAAGAGTAAAATAGCGATATCAATAACTAATTGTTTGTGGATATACAAAATGTTTAATTTGAATGGATATCGTTTCAAGGAGCGGGAGAGAGATGAAGATATTGAAGTTGGTGAGGTGGTAGAAGTTCAAGATAATCAAAGTGTGGTGTCTCTCAAGTCAAACGATTCTGACTTTAAGAAGAAGACGAAGAATGTGGAGACAAAAGAGAAGGGTGGCTGGACAAACGCTATCATTTTGCTAGGTACACTTTAATTTTGCATGACATATATATTGTATATAAGAAATTTGTATAACTAATTGACTTTTCACTAGCTAGTTTGTATTAGTAGCGTCGTCAATGTGTCATCACGCGGATTAAAACTAAACTTGCATAACTCACCATTTGAACAGCAAATCAAGGGTTAGCGACGTTGGCCTTCTTTGGTGTTGGAGTGAACTTGGTGCTGTTCCTAACGCGTGTTCTGGGACAAGGCAATGCAGAGGCTGCGAACAACGTAAGCAAGTGGACAGGAACAGTTTACATGTTTTCACTCGTGGGTGCATTTCTTAGCGACTCGTATTGGGGCCGTTACTTGACATGCACTATATTCCAAGTCATCTTCGTCCTCGGTGTGGGCCTCCTCTCTTTCACCTCATGGTTTTTCTTGATCAAACCTCGTGGCTGTGGCGATGGAAACCTTATCTGCCACCCTACGTCTTCCCTAGGCGTTGCTATCTTCTATTTATCCGTTTATCTGGTAGCCTTTGGATACGGCGGTCACCAGCCAACGCTGGCTACTTTCGGTGCGGACCAGTTTGGTGATAATGATAAAATCTCCAAAGCTGCGTTTTTCAGCTACTTCTACTTTGCGCTCAACGTCGGTTCTCTCTTTTCAAACACGATCCTCGTTTACTTTGAGGATATGGGGTTGTGGACTGAAGGCTTCTTGGTGTCACTAGGCTCTGCGATTATCGCATTGGGGGCTTTTCTCGGCCCGTCAAAACGTTATCGTTATGTCAAGCCCTGTGGGAACCCACTGCCACGTGTGGCGCAGGTATTCGTAGCCACTGCTCGGAAGTGGAGTGTTGTTCGACCTGAAAACCATCAGGAGCTGTACGAGGTCGATGGCCCTGATTCCGCTATTAAAGGAAGTAGAAATATATTTCACAGTACCAAATTCGTCTTCTTGGATAGAGCAGCAGTGATTACAGAGAATGACAGGTAATAAAACCAAATCTAACCACACATACTTGGTATATATATATAATCTTCATCTTTTAACTTGTGAATATTGCTTGGTCGATCTATAATAATATAGGAATGGGACAAGGAGCAACGCATGGAGGCTGTGCAGTGTAACTCAAGTAGAGGAAGCAAAATGTGTGATGAAGATGCTCCCAATATGGCTATGCACTATAATCTACTCAGTGATCTTCACACAAATGGCTTCTCTGTTCGTGGAGCAAGGCGATGTGATGGATGCTTACATCGGGAAATTCCACTTCCCGGCGGCGAGCATGTCGGTCTTCGATATATGCAGCGTCTTGATATCAACGGGAATCTACCGCCACGTCATATTCCCATACGTGAGACCCACGGAACTTATGCGGATGGGGATAGGTCTGATCATAGGGATAATGGCAATGGTGGCTGCAGGATTAACAGAGATCCAACGGCTGAGACGAATCGTTCCGGGGCAAAAGGAGAGTGAGCTCTCCATTCTATGGCAAATACCGCAGTACGTTCTTGTGGGAGCGAGTGAGGTGTTCATGTACGTTGGACAGTTAGAGTTCTTCAACGGACAGGCACCGGATGGTTTAAAGAACTTAGGAAGCTCGTTGTGTATGGCTTCGATGGCGTTAGGTAACTACGTGAGCAGTTTGATGGTGAATATTGTTATGGCCATAACCGCGAGAGGCTCGAGCCACGGGTGGATACCGGAAGATCTCAACGAAGGTCATATGGATCGGTTTTATTTTCTGATTGCCGTGTTAGCTGCCATTGATTTCGTGTTTTATTTGGTCTTTGCAAAGTGGTACCAACCAATAAGCCATGATGAAGATAGCATCAAGGGAACTGGTGTGAATCGGAAGGCTATCTCAGAGTTGGACCAAGTTTGATTTTCTTTTCTATCTAAGAGTTTAGTTTTTAGTTTTTAGTCATCTTTTGATTTTTGTTTTTGTTTTTTTTTTGTAGTTGAATAATTGGTAAGAAGACTATCTATGTTAGTTAGGGTCTTAGGGATAAGGTGAAAACAGAGCATAATGAATAATATCAGATTTTGTTGTTGAAGAATTCCTCTGTTTTGTTATCATATCTAGTACTTACAAAACAGAACCATTCATTCTACTAAATTTTTTAAATAGTTTACGTATACTCATGTTAACAATTTCTGGATCAACCCTGCTTGCAAAGGAAACTTGGCCTCCTCTGTTAATTAGTCCATTTCATTCTGACTTAACCCAATCTGGCTCTTGATAACAAAATTACAGAGAAAGGCTTTAACAAAGCTTAACTGAAAAGCGAATCTAGTAGAAAATAGGAACCAAACACTAAAGCAAGATTAGGGTTGAACATAGTAGTTTAGTAACAGATGTTAAAAGGACAGAGAGAGAGAGAGAGAGAGAGATATAGAGAAATTAAGGAGAGAACAAAGTGGCATAAATTTCTAAAAACACTTGAACAATGACACTGTGGTGTTGAAGAGAGTTTAACGATAGAAAACACTGAAGAAGCTTTTGTAGCTCAGCCGCTGCAAATATCTGTCTCTCAACAATCATCTCCACCATTGACGTCCTGAAATCCTCGTACGGATCCTCCGACTTCTTCACCACCGCAAAACTCTCCGCCTTGGAAGAGTCCGAGGAGAAGCTTCTTGAAGAAAAGAGTGTATCTGTATCGTCACTTTCGTCTTCGTCGCTACAAGACCAGCACCAAGACCCACTCGACTTAAAACGAGAGGCAAAGAGCGAATCGGAACCAAACTGCGATCTCTGCTTCCTCTTTGTCTTGATCTTCTTCCTTAAATCTCGAAACGAACGGCTCTCTTCGTAGAAAGGGTTTGGAGGGAATATCGGTGACGAAGAGAAAGCATAAGACTTGGGTCTGTGACTGTGCACTCGTGGACTTTTGGTTTTAGCTTCGGTAAGCAAGAACCTCTCGGAAGACGTTGTGTGACTTGCAACAGCACTTGTCTCAACGACGTCGTATAGATCTCGTGGTCGGCAAGAGCTTAGAGATGACCGGACTATTCTTGGAACCCTGAGCCTCATTCTTTTCTCCATGTTAGAGAATATCGATGAAAAGAGAGAGAGAGATAAAGAGAGGGAAAGGGACTATTGAAGAAGATGTATTAAAGGAGTGTCATATAAAGACTTTGCAGGGAAGGAGAGATAAATTCTCTTTATTTTCCTATTTCTTGTTTTGGTTTGCATATTTCGTAATATTAATGATAAATTTAATGATTACAACTTTTTACGTTTACTCATTCTGCAATGTCTTTTGTCTTTTCTTTGTCGTCTTTAGCTTAAACTATTCGAATAGCTGACACCAAAAATATACCGTTGGAATTTCCTTCTTGCTCTTTTCTTTCTGTTTTTATTTTACCTAAAGAGACGCTCGACCTTTCTTTGCTCGTTTTTTCCACTAATTTAAAATATTTTAATTTTGAAAATTTTGACATAAACTGCGTTTGTAATGCTTGTCATCTAGTTAAAGTCAGTTCACTTCAGCTTTTCGAATTCTTTATTATTAGGCAGTTTTAAAGTTTTTTGTGATACGCAAAGAGCAGAGTTTTTCTTTAGTTTCATTTTTTTCCTTGTATATCCTTTTTTTTCATTATTCTTATTCTTTCTACTAAAAGTTAAATACTTTTTACAATTTAAGTTTTTTAATGTGCTTTATAATTTTTTTTTAAGTGAAAGATAATAACCAACCTTTCGTCAAAGTTGCAAAATTATTATCTCTTTATTTTACATTCCGAATTGAAACTTTCTCCCCGGAGTTCGTGCATCGGTTACTGAATCTTGAGTGTGATCGTTTTATTCAAAAAGGTAACGTAATTCGAATTAAATGATTGAAAATGAAAATTATGCAGAAAGGTAGTGCACGACGATCACTAAAAGTCAAATTGAACGCGAAAGTAAAAAATATATTAGTATGATGTTGATATTTAATAATACAAAGAAAATTGACTTTTTCACTAAAAAGAAGAAACATTTACCAATGAACCAAATTTTCCAAAAGTTGCTAACAAGATATATTTTTCCTCAATAGTTTGGTTGAAAAGCAAAACATTCTGTTTATTCGCCATGACTTTGGGTATCTAAAGTGTTGTGCACTTTGCTTTAATTAACAAAAGAACAAAATGAAAGTTGAAAAAAATTAAACCTTAAAAAAAAAACAGATGTATAGAGACGATATAATCCGTTGTTATTTCGCTACTATATATTTTCATTGTGTTTCTTACTAAAATCCGTAGATTGAAATCATACTGATATTGTAAAAACTAAACATCGTATGTATCTATGGTTCTTTGCAAACAACATCAAACATTTACATGATCTACTAGATTCTCGGTATGCATTTTGTTGCCGTCATGTCCAAGGAAATAGTTGTATAAACTAAAAAAAAATGTAACTATTTGTATATTTTACAATGCAAATCGACCAATGGAGGTGTTACCGGTACAACAATAAAAAACAAATGAATGTTAGTCGATGGGTTGAATGTTTCAACATTTTGTTGCCGTCATTCCAAGTTCTTCTTTTCGAATGATCGTGGTAAATTTCTTTCAACAAGGATTTGTTTTGTTTCTGTCGAAGAAAACAAAATAAGAAAAATGAAAATAGCATGATTTAATTTCAGCTGGTAGATAATGCAATTTTAAGGACAATAAAATTTCTGTTTTGTTTTGTTTTTCAAATGCAGAAAAAGGTCAGATGTATGGAAGTGAATGCGTATTGGCTAATCTAATTTCCCTTTTTTACGTAAAAGTAAGGTTTGGGTGTGGTGGCAAATGGGGGGGGGGGGGACCGTATCAGCCTCGTCCTATATTAGGCGAAGCCTTGGTTCCAGCCCACTATTTGAATTTCAAATTCATACTATTCTTGGGTATGTATATTGTAGTAGGATGCATTTCAAAGAAAATGTATTTTTGCTTTTAAAGTGAAGTTTTTTCACCTTTTAAAATTGATTTCCTTAAAAAAAAAATATTTGCCAGCTGTAGAAACGTAAAAGAGAAAACTACACATTCTGTGGTCAGTGTAAATGACGGTAAAAAAAAAAAGCTACAAAAATTAAATGGGTGGCCTCTACGCAGGCAGAAACGACTGGACCCAGACACGGCTATATGCTAGGCTAATCGATTCGATCCAGATGCTCTTCTCCGCCTACGCCTCCTTTGCCGGATTCTCCAAATGCTTAGTAGCACTAGAACTCCTACAACCACAATCCGGAAATTTATTGATAGCCTTCCTACTTTGGAAATCATGCAATAAAGGTTTAGCATCAGACTCAAAGATCTTTCAAAAATATTACCACTAGCTGCAACACCAGCAGGTACGATCCATCGAGTAGCAACAAGAAATGGCATGTCAATCTGCAAATTGAGAGCAAGATAATAATAATAAACAACCTTTTGGTCCCTCCAAAAATTAATTAGAAAAACCGGGAGATAACATGAGAATTACCTCGTCTCTGTTGAAAACTCCCAGATACTTGCTCCTCGAAGAACTAAGCTCACTTCCTTCCCTGCCTGATCTCCAACGTGCTGGTCTTGTGTTCTCCACTGTGAAATTCAAGCCTCGACCCAAATCAACGCCATGATATCCTGGCAATCTACGGTTCCTTCCTCTGACATGCAAGTTATATCCTTTAGTCCCCCATACTTCAAATCTGGAGTCGCTCTCGCAGATTAGCTCCTTTCCGATCACAGAAGAGTATGTTGAAAAATTCACATCACTTCTTCGAGATGGCAGTTGGTTCTCGTCTGTGATCACGGGTGAATATCTCTTGGAAAATTTTGAGAAAAGTACAGGGTCTTTGATATTTGAACTCGTGAAATCTAGCATTTTCTTCAGGAGCCAGTAGCAGTTGGTGACCATGTGGCTACTGTCTAGGCAATTTGAGTCCCCATAAACACCAACTCGGCCTTCGCCGATCTCCAAAAGCCCAAGAACAGCAGGGTCTTCCTGTAAACAAGGCCGCATTACCACAATGCCATTTAAAACAAAATGCAGGGCACAGTTAGAAGCAAAGAGAGTGGTTTCTCATTACCTTCGACGACCCAGTTAGTAGTAGATTCTGTGTAGCGCCACTCTCAGAGCTGTCCAGCAGAGGAAAACTATGCAAAAACCCACCAGCAGGAAACCTGGCTATGTTTGTTCCAGAAGCATATCGACTCTGCTCGCCGTCAATACTGAAATCCCCATTCAGAATTTTGTCTCCAAACGCAATTCCAAATGATGCAAGAAGGTTATTAAGTGCGGGGATATTTGCACCTCCAGTGACTGGAGTCCACCAACTGCGTGTGTTATCATCGAAGAATCTCATTTTCACCATGGTATCGACATTATACCACTCAGCAAACACAACCAGACCCAGTCCTGAATTGATAACGTCATCTCTGAGTTTTTCAATTTCTTCTGGAAAGTATTCATCTTCAAGGTCAACCATCAAAAGGGTTCCATATTGCTGAGCATCGAAACATGTAAGGGGAGAACCAAGAGTCTCAATATATTACCCAGCATCACGTAACATGTTGAACATGATTTGAAAGTTTGTATGCAAGTGATCACCATGCCAATCAAGAATGTCATTGCGCACATCCAAAGAGTCTCTTGGAATATAACCTGGAGGATATTTAATGCTGTGAAATTGATCCCACAAAATACGTTTCTCTCGTGTTGGTGTGGGTATCACTTTCAGTTTCAACTGAAGAGAACAAGTACTTCTTCTAGGCCCACTTTCTCCAGGGGCTGATGGGCTATAGACTTTTACAGTTACTTTGCCCTCTATTTCACCTGCGAACTGTGCACCTTCTTCCTTGATCTGCATGTGCAAAGCTAGATAACCAGTCCAGGGCCATATAACATCTGGGTACTTAAAGTGAATGCTCAGAAGATTTCCTTCTTCGTTTGCAGGATGCCATGTCGGTGGACTTTCAATATAGCCAATGACCCCCATACCATTTAGAATTGTCGTGTTGAAAATGACAGGCATAGCACCCGCATATAGTGGCTGACGACAAAAGGGCCAGGAATATGGACAATCATTATAATCAAGAATGCTCGGGAAAATGCTTGCTCGGGGCTGGTAGCTCTTTAGAATTTCATATGATTCTAATCTGACAAAGAGTCGAAAAATTAGAGACTAAAAAAAATTAAGGAAATATGATCAAATATAAAAGAAAGAATCAAATGGTGATTATCGATATGGGCAAATTAACTTACAGATCAACTCTTCCTGCACCCTGCTCATACATATTAGGAACTGAAAGCTTAGCAGCACCTTCGACCAATGCCTGCTTCATGCTTGCTGGATTGAGCAGATCCTTCCTTCTACCTTCAGGAATAACACTTACAAGCAGGCAAACAATACCAGCAACCACAGGACTAGCCACACTTGTTCCAGACAAGCTTTTACAACCAGTGCTAATCTTGGACCCCATAATGTCACGGCCATATGCAACCACATCTGGTTTGACCCGGCCGTATCTGTAAGCAAATTGTTTTAAGTTAGGATTTTCATGATAATAAGCATTTTTTATCTCTACGATTGTAGGGTTTGAAACACGGGAATGTAGAAACAGCAAATATATACAGTACCCATGAGGGATCTCCCAGGTGCCTGTCTCTTATACACATCTAGATGTGTATAAGAAACCAGTGCTAATCTTGGACCCCATAATGTCACGGCCATATGCAACCACATCTGGTTTGACCCGGCCGTATCTGTAAGCAAAATGTTTTAAGTTAGGATTTTCATGATAATAAGCATTTTTTTATCTCTACGATTGTAGGGTTTGAAAAACGGGAATGTAGAAACAGCAAAGAAATACAGTACCCATGAGGGATCTCCCAGGTGCTCATACCGCGAGATGAAAATGAAGCTATGTGATCATCGTAGTCAATACCACCGACACCTATGACATCACTCTGGTCAGCTGGATTATTTAATGTTCCGTAAAGAGGCCCATCATTTCCAATTGCAGACACCATAATGATATTGCTGGCTGTTATTTCCCACACCTGTTCGAAGTTAATTAGTGCTTCTGGAACACACTACTGTTCATATATCTTAGAGAGAAACACCCCACCACTTGACTCAATAGGATAATGCAAACTTCAACCAAGAGATTAAGGAACCATTACCTTCTCTACAAAAGGCAGATCCAAGTAATCCGGTCCCCCAATGCTCAAATTTAATACATCCATATTTGTTGCTATGGCATAGTTGAAAGCATCAAGAAACCATGAGGTGTATGATACCTGCAACAAGCTGAGCGCAAACTTATCATAACCTATTTGATTAAGATAACTTGCATATCTGGTAAAATATGTATCGGAAGAGTAAAGGTGAAGAGGGGAAAAAGAGAAAAGGAAGACACTCAAATATATAGCCGTCAATTATACTGTCTTTATGACAAAATAAAGATCAACGTGTAGGTCTTTGTAACCAATATCAGTATCTTAGTAATTGTAAGATGTATCTGTTACGTGATCATGCATTACCTGGGCATCTGTGAACACCCGGAAAGCATAGATTTCCGTGTCCGAGGCAAAACCAAGACATTCTGAATTTTGACCAGCAATAACACCAGCAACAAATGTCCCGTGCCCCAGGTTGTCATTCAAAGTGTCCTCATTCGTCCAATTTGTACGCTCCTGAAAGTTACTGCGTCAATACCAGCTTCAGAGCTTAACAAGACAATCAGAATATCAAAGACAACTAGTAGCTCTAAACACTATTCTTATTCGAAATCTTCTAAGAAGACTGTGGTTTTATCTCTTTCTCCAGATAGTGTGTACCTTGATCTTACGGAAATGAGGGTGGTCAGATCTTATTCCAGTATCAAATATGGCCATTTTGACTTTAGCACCAGTGTACCCCTTCTTCCAGAGAACATCTGCTCCAAACATGGACGTGACTTGAGTCTTCTACAAAATAGAAAAAAGTGTAACTTGTAAAAAAGAACTCACTTACAGTTTACGATATGAAATTTAGCACATAGATCGAGTACTGACGAATTTTGGTGTCTGCACTATTTGAGTCGCATTTAATGAGCAAACAAAGGCAGATATCGACTACGTAACAAGATTAAAGACTTGACAATCTCTCACCTGAGCGAGAAGATGGCGACTCCAGTTTAACGTGGTGTTACGTGTAGCCGCCTTCGCAGAGTGATCAGCTCCTTCTTCGAAAGACATCGAAGTGAAGATCTTTCCCGGACGTTTCTTACCGTCGAGAAAAGATCCTCCGAGCAAAACTCTCTGGTACCTGAACTCCACGTTCACGTCTTTCACCGTCGCTAGCCTCTCAATCTCTCCGACCACGGCCTCTTTCCCGCTTTCCTCGATCCATAGAACACCAAAGTCTGTCGGATATTTCGCCGCCGGGTTATTCCTCTCGATCCACCCCCAACCACCGGATCGGACCTCCGATTCGAGGTAAATTCGATGGTTTTTCGCCGGCTTGTACTGCTTGAATCGGATTATGTAGTTTGCCTGCGTTGCAGTCTCAGACTCCGAGCGAGTTACGTTCTGCGGATTGAGATTTTGTTGCTGGCGACGGTAAGTGCTGTGACGGAGCCAGAAGAGAGAAACGGAGAGGAAAATGACGAGGATGGAGGATCTGTAAGCAAATGAAGAAGCTCCTGCAAACACCTTCATGGCGATGGTTGAATTAGGGATCGATAGCAAGATTCGCACACGCACATGCCGTAGCTGGGGAAATTGCTTCACTCCTGTGTATTTTTGATTTTCTAGACTCTGGGAGCAGCAGCGCAATTATGAACACGGCGGACTTGGTGGAGTGAATTTCGAACCGGTTGGTTGGTTCAGCTTAAGCACCACAAACCGATTGACTTATAATAATAGGTCATGGTTATCTTAATAGTATACCAGGGAAAATCAAGCAATCCCCTTGTCCACAAATTTCAGATTTATTTATATTTTCTAGAAGAAATATGACGTCATTTTCCTCTCCATTGGCAGGAGGATCGGTAATGCCGTAATGGTATCTTTGTTGTTGTTGTCTCTGGGGTTATGACTCTCGGTTTAGAATGACTTAACCAGCCGGTTTTGGTGGGTTGGTTTAGAAGGAAAGGTTATAGATTCAAAGAGGTCTTATAAAGATGTGAGGTCTTAATCATCTGTACGTGATCAAGTACTGTGATGAACTCATTGCCAACAACAATCTATTGCAAATGGACAAGTGAAAGAAGATCAAGCTGTGTACACCTATTTAACTTACTATCGAGAATATGAAACAACTCCAAGACACACTAAAATACGGTAAAAGACATTAGCTCTGGTTCAAGAGCTTCCTTGATTTGCTTTAGCTCAATTACAACAACATCGCTTTTCATTCTTTCGCTTGTGAGTCAAGGAGTCTAGCAAATCCTTGAGTAACCTCTGCTACATATCCATACTCTTCATTCTCTTTTGTCAAGATAACTTGGAGAGGGTCCTCCGTGTTCAAGTTCAACTCCTTAAAAAGTTCCTCGATGAAGACTTCAATCCAAAGCTTGCCCCATTTATAGTTGTCTACTTAATCATCTTAACCATATATCAATTTTCATCGAAATGGCCCATATCAGCAGTTTGGCATTGGCATAGCCATGACCGGTCTGCACAAACCGATCCAGTTGTTCAAACTGCCTCCTTCATTTAAGCTTAGATCGGTTTGGTTTTCCTCAGTTCATGACCGATCCACATCAAAATGGAACCAGATGGTCAAGTTCTTCTTTGAAGCTTGCTTGGATTGGTTTGCTTGAGGCTCCTTGATCGATCTACACCAAACCAATCTAACTAAACAAATTTCATAAATAATTGATTTTTTATTAACTTATTATATATCTTTAATATATATATTTTTGTTTTGAACATTATCTTTAATATATTTAAATCAAAATATTAATTTGTAATAAATTTCGGTTGCATAGAATTCGGGTTTGATACAAAATATTTCGGTATAAAATTTCTCAAACTATTTGGATTATTATGAAATTCAGTTTGGTTGATGAATTTTGGATCGGTTTGTTTTTTTTTACCGCCCCAAACTTTAAAGACCGACCGAGACTTTATTTTTGACCAACTTCCCTTTCTTCCGTTTCTCGTCATTATATGACCTCCATTATTAGCCCTTCAGTGAAAGAGAAGAAGACCAAAATACACAGTCACTTCACTTTGGGTCGGAGCCGTCTGCCTTTGTCTTCAAGTCCATCATCTCCATGTCTTTTCCACTTCAAGGTTTCTTGAATTGTTTTCTTTTTTAGCAACTTTTCCACAACGATAAATTGTATTATAAAATCGCTCGTAACTTCAATCAAGAGTTTCAATTTACTATGAGTTGACAATTGACAAACGACCCTTTTCGATTTACAATTGAATATTTCCTTCTTTTTTTCTTTCTTTCTTGGATGTGTCGGCAGGATAAGTTTCTGAAGCTCGCTGTTTAATGCACGAACTTGCCTGTTTTCTGGGGTTGAATCTGTGTGAATTCCTCTCATGGAGATTAGATCTGAGCTCCGACAGTTTTCCCGAAGTGGAAAGCGGAAATGGGCTATTCTGGTTGGGATTCTGGCTCTTACTCATATGTCCTTGTTACTTTCTTATGGAAGATATTTGTTGCCTGATGGCAGAAGACTTAAGCTTCCCAGTGAGATAAATGCGTTGGTGACTCCATCACAAAACGCTCTTCTTAGGAACACACTTGCAGTTAACGTTTCCGAGGTTCCTGCAGGCTTGGAGAGAAATGGGTATGTTTCAGGTTCTGGTCTAAGGAATGAGGCAGAGGATGACGAAGGGTTTGTTGACAGTGTTGATTTCGAGAGCTTTGAAGATGCAAAAGATAGTGTCATCATCAAAGATGTGGAAGAAAGCGGCGACAGTCTGTTTCCTTCAGAGAAAATTTTAATGCCGAATGAGGGAGTTTTAACCAGTAATCATGTGCAAAATGTGTCATTGCAAAGTCAGAAGAACGTGGAAACACTGGAAAGCTCTAAGTTAAGTGCAGGCTCCTCCATAGCTTCTTCTGTTTTAGGAAATAGTTCCTTGCCTGTTACTAAGCAAGTGAGTAAGAAGAAGAAGAAGATGCGGTGTGATCTTCCACCAAAAACTGTGACTACAATAGATGAGATGAATCGGATTTTAGCAAGGCACCGTAAATCTTCACGCGCTATGGTACGTGTGCGGCTCTTCTCTTTCAATTTCTTCTTACCAGTGGAACTTTAGTTAGTTATGATGCAATTGATAAAATACTACTTCCAATGTAGCGACCGCGTTGGTCTTCTAGGAGAGACGATGAGATATTGGCTGCAAGAAAGGAGATAGAGAACGCTCCTGTTGCAACAATTGACCGGGAACTCTTCCCTCCAATCTTCCGTAATGTTTCCATGTTTAAGAGGTAAAATTGCACAACTTAGACCTTATGTTAAACTAGGTTTGCTGGTTTAGAAAAAGAGTAATGGTACATACAAGAATTTATGATTTCTCTTACGTTAGTCCTATGTAGGCGAAAGTTCGGTTAAATCTGTATCATATGGTCCTAAGCTGAGATAATTTTTTCATTTGGAAGTTAGTATTTTGACGAGAGGGAAAAGGGAAGGAAGCCTTAGTTCATGTTATATGTTTAGTTAACAAATGTTGATCTGTTTGGTAGTGTTTTCCTATAAAAGGTAATCTTGACATACTCGATTCAGTTATATGCCTCAGGAGTTACGAACTTATGGAACGGATGCTCAAGATTTATGTATATAAGGAAGGAAACCGCCCCATTTTCCATACTCCGATACTCAAGGGGTTGTATGCATCAGAGGGATGGTTCATGAAGTTGATGGAAGGAAACAAGCATTACACTGTAAAGGACCCAAGAAGGGCACATTTGTACTATATGCCATTTAGTGCACGGATGCTAGAATACACGCTTTATGTGCGTAATTCTCACAACCGAACCAACCTACGCCAGTTTCTTAAGGAGTACACTGAGCACATCAGTTCCAAGTACCCTTTCTTCAACAGAACCGATGGAGCCGATCATTTTCTTGTCGCCTGTCATGATTGGGTATGCATCTCCTTCAATTCTTCTATGATTGAACTAAAACCATTTCGCCAATGGGTAACAATATTCACCACGTTAAATTTGTTTTCTCTAAACAGGCACCATATGAGACAAGGCACCACATGGAGCATTGCATTAAAGCTCTATGCAATGCAGACATAACCGCAGGCTTCAAGATTGGAAGAGACATCTCACTCCCTGAAACATATGTCCGAGCCGCCAAAAACCCGCTTCGTGATTTGGGAGGAAAACCGCCGTCTCAGAGGCGGACCCTGGCTTTCTATGCTGGAAGCATGCACGGTTACCTGCGTCCGATCCTGCTACAGCACTGGAAAGACAAAGACCCGGAGATGAAAATCTTCGGGCG
>JAHZTW010000001.1:445513208-445535559 GCA_020283515.1 Alliaria petiolata | reverse complement strand
TCAATATCTTGGAGTCTAAGATATCCATAAACAAGTTGGTTTAGGATAAGAGAGACTTAATACATTCCTAGTAGGATTAGGAGTTAGCTAGTTCTATTAGAAATAGGATTAGCAATGTGTGCTAAGCCTATATATATCGATGATCGAGTTATGACATTGATATCCAAGAACAAGGTGTTTAGTTTTTGAGTTATATTTCTAAACATCAATAAAGAGAGATATTCTTTATACAAAGTGTGTTTGTGTTCTTAGAGCTTTGAGCCAGCAATACCTTCTTCAATTTGTGTTTTCTCTTTTTCAGATTGAATCAAAGCTGATGGTGAGATCCCGACACTAAGATGTGGGAGATGTAAATTGCAGAGGTTTCTCTTCCCCAAAGACTTGGTCAATCATGAGACCAAGGGCTGAAGTTAAACTGTCTGGTTCAAGGGAGCTACGCCCAAGCATGCGTTTATGATGTGGATCTCTCAACTTGAGAGACTTCCGACAAAGGCTAGAATAGCCTCATGGGGCATGTTGATCCCGAAATCCTGCAGTTTATGTGCTCATCATGATGGAACAAGGGACCACCTTCTGTCGTGGTGTGACTTCAGCTCGGGGATTTGAGCTTTGGTTCAGCTAAGACTTTGTCTCACTCCAACGGTTTTCAACTCATGGCAATCTCTCTCGGCTTGGACAAATGCTTCGACGCATTCATCTCCGATGACCCTAAGAAGACTAGCAGTCCAGGCAACAGTATACAACATATGGCGGCAGCGGTTAAATATTTTGAATGATTTTCATTGGTTTTCAAAATGGGTTTATGCAATTTCTAACAAAGTTAAAAGATTTGGAATGTTTCTAATCAGTTTTTAAACTTTGCTTTGTGTAATGAAATCTTTTGAATTATAGGTTTTGGCTCCGTTACCTATTGGGTTCGCTGTGTTCATGGTGCATTTGGCAACCATTCCCATTACTGGAACTGGGATTAATCCTCCAGCAAGAAGCTTTGGTGCTGCTGTTATCTTCAGTTTGTTTTATGTGACTATGTATGATGTATCCTTGTACATTTTTATATTCAAACTTCAAAGTCTACATCTTTCGATCACTTAACATTATTATTTGTCATCCGTATTAAAAGGATTTGTTAGCGTCCTTCGAAATATACGCAATTATGCATGTTCGCATTCGCTTGTCTTTTGGTTTCTGGATTATTCTTATCCGCTCGGTGGATCATAGAGCCATTCATGTACTGACATAGTAACTAAGCCTAGGGAGATGGAATAAGGATGTGGCATAGCAATAAGCAATAAGCAGGTCAAAATTTCGAAGAGGGCTCGAAAACAGACGAAATTGGATAGAGAATGAGAAGGGACCATCACACGAAATGGTCCATACCCCACTTTTTAACACTCTTCAAGATGTATAATTTGCAGGCCACGCCCACCATAAAAATGTACCCTTGGGCAAAAAAAGTTTTTTTGTCCCATTTATTATAAATTAATATATTTTTCTTTTAATTTTTGTACAAACCTTAAAGCATTTTTATTATATAAAAAATATATGTTTCTAAATTATAGGTTTGATATATTTTAATAAACTAAATTTAGTAGAAAATCCGGATGTAATCTAGTTTTTAAATATAATTGGACCCTTCTTATGTGTATTTTTTTAAAAGTGGACTTTTTTTACATGTAATTTTAGGTTTATGTTTGAGTAGCAAGATAACTGGCCGGTTTGCACCTTTAATCACCTACTTTAGGCCGGGCCTCATGATTGAGGTTTTCTATGTATTTTCCGTTTTTGGGGTTTGAGCACAATGTCACAACTTCAAATAAGACTTTATACTATCATCTAAGATTTTAGGCTTATGTTTGAGTAGCAAGATAACCGGCCGATTTACCTTTTTGATAATTTTGAATTAAGAGTTTTTTTGTTATAAATCATGCAATTCAACTTGGCTTTGGCGGGCAAGTTGCTGGGCAATGTTGCTACTCCGGACTGGCAGGACAACTTGGATCATCTTCTTCAAGTAAGTCAATGTACCCTCGATCTTATCTTTTTGAAGATGGTCTTCGAGGCAACCATATACAGTATTTCATTTGGAGGGAGCAAAATTCGAGTCGACATAGAGGAGTTTGGAGTACTCACCAGCAACTATCTCACATTATTGATAAGGGTATTTATTTGGAACAATATTAGTTCCTTCAGCTATATCCGTATAAAGTTGAAGGTTTCATGAGGAGATGGTTTGAGGTCAGTCACCAATACTTTTCATAGGGAGAATAGCAAGTGTTAGGCACCCTTTTTTTTTTTTTACCACATCTGTAAATGAATATTCTTTTCTAGCTTAGCGAATAAATCTGATATTTTATCCCCAAATATATATATATTTAAAATTATGTGTATCAAAAATGAAAATAAAAATCTCATAAATGGAAATAAAAATCTCTACTATGTTAGACGATATTTTATGTCTTTTTCATCTTTTTCCTTTTTATATTTTCTTATTTGTTTAGTTTTTCTTTCTTATCTCAATCTCTTTTTGTATAAACTTATGCTCAGTTCAATAATCAATTTAAATAAGTGTATTATATTGAATTAGTGGAATTTAGTTTTAAAGAAATAGTAGAATCTTCAATCCAGAGCATCCACATTGGTCATACTCTAAGGAGTGTCTTAAAAAATAAAAAATAAATATGTTTTGGCAATTAAAAAAATATATATATATATATTTTTTCTTCCAATCAAAAATTGACACGTGGAGATCAAGAGTGTCTTAAGTGTTTCTCCAAAGACATCCACTCTCTACTGTTTTCTCCTTTTTAATATTTTTAAAACTTAAAGACACCCTTCTTTTTGTGCAATGGAGGTGGTCTAATAGACTAAGAGCATCATTATTGCACAGCTCAACAAGGGTTCATAGGTTAAAAAAAAAAAAAGGTGGCAGAGAGAGAAAGAGGAGAAACGGTTCTCTGCATAGAGACGAAAGAGCTGACTCTTCCCCTTTTTCAGCCACGTGTCGCAATCTGGTTGGTCAAATTTTGTTTTTTTCGAAAATCTTTTTTAAAAAAAAATAATCGATTTTTGTTTTTTTTTATAATAATAAATAAAAGTTAAAGAGCCCCAAAAGGGCTCTCCAATAATGATGCTCTAAGCATGCACAACACCAATGACAGATCGTCAGAGTTTGTCAGTTTGAGATGTAAAACTAGCAATTACAAATAAACAAGAAGAAGAAGCAAAAAACATGTAAGACAACGTAAAAGAACGTTGGAATGAAGAGAAAACAAAAATCTTTATTATTTGAAAGTTTTTATATAAATTAAATTTTTATTAATTCACACAAAATTAAATTATTATTAATATGTAGATTTTAATTGATTTTTTTTTTATTTTTAAATATAAGAGTTAAATTGTGATTAACAATAATATAAGGTATAGTTTCCCGGGTTCGGAATCAAATGTATAATTTCACAAGATCATAGTAAAAATGTTTTTTTTCAATTTTTCCAAGCCAAAAAAGCACAGTTACTACCTAAGATAGGTCAGCAAAACATACATATAACATCAGAATCCTCCTGATGATGATGTTTTAAGGACCCCAAGCAAGGTTTCGGTAGCTGATGATTGTACTTTTCCATTGGTTGGATAAATGAGTGTTACTAAATCCGGTTGCATGAAAGATGGGTCTGGAAGAAAAAGAAAAAGTAAAGATCATGCAGTTAATCTCATTCATGCGCCATGCAAACATATTCCATTAGATTTCTAGCAGACTCGACTATACGTTACATGCACTGATGCACATTCTATTTTCTTAACAAAGAATAATAAACCTGGAGATTAAAGAAGCTGGAAAGAACTTAACACAAAGAATTCTTCCAAAAAGAAGGCTTTCAGGTAACGAACGTTAAAAAAAATTTGCACCGCGTCTAGTTAGATCATAATGCTTGACCGATTAAAACGTGTCGAAATAAAAATGTGATTTTATTTTACCTTTTTTAGTTCAAAATACTTTATATGAAGCCTGAACACAAAATAATTTCCAGTTGTTTGTGTACTCTAGAGTATCCCTAAATTTGGAATTGGAAAACTAAAGACTAAAACTAATATTTTAGGATCTGTGAGTAAAAGAATCAACTTCAGAAAATGCTGAAAGTAAAACGAAAAATAAACAAAAACAATGTTTGAAAAAAAAAATAGATAATATGTCTAAAAAATGGCTACATAAAACAAGATTGAGGCGCAATCAAATTAGATAGGAAGATGTGTATCTTGCAGACCAAGATTGTGAAACTTGTGATGAACAAAATTCATTGTGTTAATTAATCGATAACATATCATGAGACAACTCTCCACACAAGAACTATAGTCACAAAACATTTGTTGTTCTACTAGAATAATTACTAAGAAACGTTTTAAAGGGAATGAGATTCAAGATGCTGACCATTTTTGTTGTTGTTAAAGTTCAAGATCCTGAATTTGATTCTTCATGTTGGCAAGATAATTAAATTACCCTTCTTTGGTTTCTGATGTAGTTTCAAATTGTGTCGAGAAACAAAAATCAGAAATCCATAATTGAATGTCTAAATTTGCATAACCTGCATATCGACTTCTAAAAAAAAAAGCCTTCCTAGTTATACAATATATCCGGAGAAAGATAGTATTGTGTTTTTTTTTTTTGTTGATCGTATTGTGTTAGTAAAAAACAATTTTTATATATGTAAATTTAAGGATACGTTTCTCTAAGTTACTTTATAATAATTTTAGAAACCTTTTAAAAAGGATAAGATTTTTAGTTGTTACCGACTTTTCTCTCTAGTGAGAGAATACAGAATTTCTTTACGACATAAAGTGGCTTAAACAGTAACATTCTACACTTCAAGTCTCCCAAGGACAAAAAGCAGAAAAAAAAGAGCATATGATAAGTTTCGACGACCAAAATGTGATGATCTCAAGTAGCTTTAGTCGGGTAACGCAGTTCCTCGTTCCAAGTTGTTTTTGATCTCCAGTGTGTGTTTCCCAAACGCGCGCTCGATCTTCTTGTTGAAATGCTCGTTTCTGTCGTTGATCGAATCAATATCCTTCTCTTCCCTGAACTNTTTTTAAACTTTGCTTTGTGTAATGAAATCTTTTGAATTATAGGTTTTGGCTCCGTTACCTATTGGGTTCGCTGTGTTCATGGTGCATTTGGCAACCATTCCCATTACTGGAACTGGGATTAATCCTCCAGCAAGAAGCTTTGGTGCTGCTGTTATCTTCAGTTTGTTTTATGTGACTATGTATGATGTATCCTTGTACATTTTTATATTCAAACTTCAAAGTCTACATCTTTCGATCACTTAACATTATTATTTGTCATCCGTATTAAAAGGATTTGTTAGCGTCCTTCGAAATATACGCAATTATGCATGTTCGCATTCGCTTGTCTTTTGGTTTCTGGATTATTCTTATCCGCTCGGTGGATCATAGAGCCATTCATGTACTGACATAGTAACTAAGCCTAGGGAGATGGAATAAGGATGTGGCATAGCAATAAGCAATAAGCAGGTCAAAATTTCGAAGAGGGCTCGAAAACAGACGAAATTGGATAGAGAATGAGAAGGGACCATCACACGAAATGGTCCATACCCCACTTTTTAACACTCTTCAAGATGTATAATTTGCAGGCCACGCCCACCATAAAAATGTACCCTTGGGCAAAAAAAGTTTTTTTGTCCCATTTATTATAAATTAATATATTTTTCTTTTAATTTTTGTACAAACCTTAAAGCATTTTTATTATATAAAAAATATATGTTTCTAAATTATAGGTTTGATATATTTTAATAAACTAAATTTAGTAGAAAATCCGGATGTAATCTAGTTTTTAAATATAATTGGACCCTTCTTATGTGTATTTTTTTAAAAGTGGACTTTTTTTACATGTAATTTTAGGTTTATGTTTGAGTAGCAAGATAACTGGCCGGTTTGCACCTTTAATCACCTACTTTAGGCCGGGCCTCATGATTGAGGTTTTCTATGTATTTTCCGTTTTTGGGGTTTGAGCACAATGTCACAACTTCAAATAAGACTTTATACTATCATCTAAGATTTTAGGCTTATGTTTGAGTAGCAAGATAACCGGCCGATTTACCTTTTTGATAATTTTGAATTAAGAGTTTTTTTGTTATAAATCATGCAATTCAACTTGGCTTTGGCGGGCAAGTTGCTGGGCAATGTTGCTACTCCGGACTGGCAGGACAACTTGGATCATCTTCTTCAAGTAAGTCAATGTACCCTCGATCTTATCTTTTTGAAGATGGTCTTCGAGGCAACCATATACAGTATTTCATTTGGAGGGAGCAAAATTCGAGTCGACATAGAGGAGTTTGGAGTACTCACCAGCAACTATCTCACATTATTGATAAGGGTATTTATTTGGAACAATATTAGTTCCTTCAGCTATATCCGTATAAAGTTGAAGGTTTCATGAGGAGATGGTTTGAGGTCAGTCACCAATACTTTTCATAGGGAGAATAGCAAGTGTTAGGCACCCTTTTTTTTTTTTTACCACATCTGTAAATGAATATTCTTTTCTAGCTTAGCGAATAAATCTGATATTTTATCCCCAAATATATATATATTTAAAATTATGTGTATCAAAAATGAAAATAAAAATCTCATAAATGGAAATAAAAATCTCTACTATGTTAGACGATATTTTATGTCTTTTTCATCTTTTTCCTTTTTATATTTTCTTATTTGTTTAGTTTTTCTTTCTTATCTCAATCTCTTTTTGTATAAACTTATGCTCAGTTCAATAATCAATTTAAATAAGTGTATTATATTGAATTAGTGGAATTTAGTTTTAAAGAAATAGTAGAATCTTCAATCCAGAGCATCCACATTGGTCATACTCTAAGGAGTGTCTTAAAAAATAAAAAATAAATATGTTTTGGCAATTAAAAAAATATATATATATATATTTTTTCTTCCAATCAAAAATTGACACGTGGAGATCAAGAGTGTCTTAAGTGTTTCTCCAAAGACATCCACTCTCTACTGTTTTCTCCTTTTTAATATTTTTAAAACTTAAAGACACCCTTCTTTTTGTGCAATGGAGGTGGTCTAATAGACTAAGAGCATCATTATTGCACAGCTCAACAAGGGTTCATAGGTTAAAAAAAAAAAAAGGTGGCAGAGAGAGAAAGAGGAGAAACGGTTCTCTGCATAGAGACGAAAGAGCTGACTCTTCCCCTTTTTCAGCCACGTGTCGCAATCTGGTTGGTCAAATTTTGTTTTTTTCGAAAATCTTTTTTAAAAAAAAATAATCGATTTTTGTTTTTTTTTATAATAATAAATAAAAGTTAAAGAGCCCCAAAAGGGCTCTCCAATAATGATGCTCTAAGCATGCACAACACCAATGACAGATCGTCAGAGTTTGTCAGTTTGAGATGTAAAACTAGCAATTACAAATAAACAAGAAGAAGAAGCAAAAAACATGTAAGACAACGTAAAAGAACGTTGGAATGAAGAGAAAACAAAAATCTTTATTATTTGAAAGTTTTTATATAAATTAAATTTTTATTAATTCACACAAAATTAAATTATTATTAATATGTAGATTTTAATTGATTTTTTTTTTATTTTTAAATATAAGAGTTAAATTGTGATTAACAATAATATAAGGTATAGTTTCCCGGGTTCGGAATCAAATGTATAATTTCACAAGATCATAGTAAAAATGTTTTTTTTCAATTTTTCCAAGCCAAAAAAGCACAGTTACTACCTAAGATAGGTCAGCAAAACATACATATAACATCAGAATCCTCCTGATGATGATGTTTTAAGGACCCCAAGCAAGGTTTCGGTAGCTGATGATTGTACTTTTCCATTGGTTGGATAAATGAGTGTTACTAAATCCGGTTGCATGAAAGATGGGTCTGGAAGAAAAAGAAAAAGTAAAGATCATGCAGTTAATCTCATTCATGCGCCATGCAAACATATTCCATTAGATTTCTAGCAGACTCGACTATACGTTACATGCACTGATGCACATTCTATTTTCTTAACAAAGAATAATAAACCTGGAGATTAAAGAAGCTGGAAAGAACTTAACACAAAGAATTCTTCCAAAAAGAAGGCTTTCAGGTAACGAACGTTAAAAAAAATTTGCACCGCGTCTAGTTAGATCATAATGCTTGACCGATTAAAACGTGTCGAAATAAAAATGTGATTTTATTTTACCTTTTTTAGTTCAAAATACTTTATATGAAGCCTGAACACAAAATAATTTCCAGTTGTTTGTGTACTCTAGAGTATCCCTAAATTTGGAATTGGAAAACTAAAGACTAAAACTAATATTTTAGGATCTGTGAGTAAAAGAATCAACTTCAGAAAATGCTGAAAGTAAAACGAAAAATAAACAAAAACAATGTTTGAAAAAAAAAATAGATAATATGTCTAAAAAATGGCTACATAAAACAAGATTGAGGCGCAATCAAATTAGATAGGAAGATGTGTATCTTGCAGACCAAGATTGTGAAACTTGTGATGAACAAAATTCATTGTGTTAATTAATCGATAACATATCATGAGACAACTCTCCACACAAGAACTATAGTCACAAAACATTTGTTGTTCTACTAGAATAATTACTAAGAAACGTTTTAAAGGGAATGAGATTCAAGATGCTGACCATTTTTGTTGTTGTTAAAGTTCAAGATCCTGAATTTGATTCTTCATGTTGGCAAGATAATTAAATTACCCTTCTTTGGTTTCTGATGTAGTTTCAAATTGTGTCGAGAAACAAAAATCAGAAATCCATAATTGAATGTCTAAATTTGCATAACCTGCATATCGACTTCTAAAAAAAAAAGCCTTCCTAGTTATACAATATATCCGGAGAAAGATAGTATTGTGTTTTTTTTTTTTGTTGATCGTATTGTGTTAGTAAAAAACAATTTTTATATATGTAAATTTAAGGATACGTTTCTCTAAGTTACTTTATAATAATTTTAGAAACCTTTTAAAAAGGATAAGATTTTTAGTTGTTACCGACTTTTCTCTCTAGTGAGAGAATACAGAATTTCTTTACGACATAAAGTGGCTTAAACAGTAACATTCTACACTTCAAGTCTCCCAAGGACAAAAAGCAGAAAAAAAAGAGCATATGATAAGTTTCGACGACCAAAATGTGATGATCTCAAGTAGCTTTAGTCGGGTAACGCAGTTCCTCGTTCCAAGTTGTTTTTGATCTCCAGTGTGTGTTTCCCAAACGCGCGCTCGATCTTCTTGTTGAAATGCTCGTTTCTGTCGTTGATCGAATCAATATCCTTCTCTTCCCTGAACTTCCTCCTCCTGCTACATTCTTGTCGCTTTGCTCTCTGTCACGTAGCTCCTTCGCCATCTTATCAATCTTATCTTTTGATGTCTTCGGAGAATAGGCTTTGAGATTATTTAACTTCTTTTTCTGCTTTTGGTCGGCGGTAGCTTGACAATTTTCCAGAGTTCGCAAAGATCTTGTGTTTGTAGCGAACCGTTTCTGAATTAAATAAAAATTTGAACGTTATCGAATTTTCGGATAAATGCTTGAACTGTTTGGGACGAATCCATTGAGATTTGTGGATACGAGCAGTCGCTTTGAATGGGATAATGCCGAATCTCGAAGCAAAAAGTAAATCTTTGAGATTTATCTTCAAGCCAACGGTCGAGATTGGGGGGAAGCGAAAAATCTTTCCTCGATTTTCGACAGTAATGATGACGGCTGCATAAATACAACCTCCCATTTCTCCATAAACCGCACACGCTCCACTACTTCTTGAGGTAACTCCTGTTTCCCTTTATTAATTTACTTTTCTGTTTTCTCTGTCTCTTTCATCTCTCATTCGGGACAGTGTCCAAAGGGAGAAAGAATAGAACGGGATTTTGGTTATTGATCCAATTTTTTTTTTTGCGTTTTTCTTTTGATTGTTCGTTTGGGTTTTAACGATTCTAGCTTTGGGGGTAGCGACTAGACTTTTTTTTCTTTGCTCTCCAATTCCATGGTAAAATCGGGCATTGCCGAGAGCCAGGTTTCGGGCCGTCGAGTCTTCAAAACGGCGGATTAAGCGGGTCCTCGCCCAAACTCGAAAATCTCACTCGAGGAGGCCGATAACCTTCAATCCCTTTACGGGGTCGAGATTGAGGTTCCTCGAGGGCTTGAGTCCGCGGAGAACATGAGGCCAAGCTATGGCTGTGCCTTTTAGCATTATTTTGAGTCATGCGGACTTACTTTTCCGCTCCCACCATTCTTACTGGAGATGGTGGCGGAGATGAAGATGGTGCTGCCGCATATGCATCTGAATCTGGTTAGGACTCTCGTCGGATTGCGCGTTCTATCTAGGGAGCTCGCGCTTTCGTTTGGTCCTAAAAAATTTCACCAGCTATGCATGGTGAAGAAGAATGCTCGCAGCGACGGCTCATTTTATGTGATTCCTCGTTCCAATAGGAGGATTCTCGAGGACTTGGCAGCGAGGGACGATGGGTGGCAGGAGAAGGTTTTCTTTTTCAAGCTCAACCAGGCGTCGGTTGGTGACTTTGATTTCTTCTATTGGGATCACTATCTCGATCTCGAATGCCAAGGAGAAATGTGTCTCTCACGTGTCCACTTTCTCTGTAGTTCTGTAGGCTCATATGACCCATGGTAATTCTTTGGCCCATGTTCCTCGAGCTCGGCTGATGCGCTTCTTCAATGATTTCAAGATCGTTTTGTTAGAGGACTCGGCCTACCCGTTGGACTGAGGATGTCTTGGGGGTAGCGTATCTCAGCCTTATCTCGTACCTATGGCAGAACTCTAGGAGCCTTGCCCTTGTGAACTGTGTTCCGCTATGGAGTTTTGTTAACATATCAAACTTGTTCTATCTATGCATGTTTAGCTTTTTAAATACCTGCGGGATTTGAGTAATTTAGGTTGTTTAGACATAGTAACTGGCTCTGTGGAAGTAGGTTAATTATCCATTTATGATTTGAGTTCTAGAACATTATCTATTGAAATCATGTTTAGTTCAATCGTTTATATCAATCTATGATACCTTGAAAATTCTCTAATACCCAACATTTTTTCTTACTCATTTATACTCGTTGTTTACTTGTTTTAAAGTTTATTATTTTGCATTTTTGTCACTATTCACAGCACACAAACAAAAACTCACATTTTTCATCTTAACTTAATTCTAATCTCATAAATTCGTTGTGTGATTCTCATGTTTCAGTGGATCGATCCTTAAGTACTACTCCGTTTGCTATGCAATTGCAGAAATATTTCAGGGTAAAACTCTGAGCACATCATGAAGTCCTTGTGATTCTGACCGAACTTCCTAATGTGTGTTACAGTAGGAGGACGTTATTCACCTGCTCCGCCTCTCCCTAGCCGTCATCATTGCAGCCATTCATGGTAGTTGGGGCGCATTTAATGCTACTCGGGCTTCCGCGACGTCTGTTGCTCATGCATCATACGCATGGACTTCTCCTGCGCTTAGCTGGAAATCTCTGCCTTTAGCTGAAAATCTCTGTCCAACAACTGATAAGTTTATAATAAATAAATTACAGGGTCAATTTGTAAATTTTAAAAATAAATTGTATAGTTAGCAATTAATAATAAAATATAAATGAAGTAATACATTGAAAAGAAATTTAACTCTATTTTAGAGTGAAAAAGAAATTTAACTCTATTTTTAGTTTTATTTTCTTGAATTTTCTTTACACTGAATTTAACTGTGTGGGTTGAGAACTAACGTTTGACTAGTTTAACCATACTTTTTCAAAATGAGAGTTAAACTAAAAAATTTAATGAAGATACATATATATTTTTTAATCTAGATCTAATCTAATTCACATAAACTATATATATATATATATGTATATATATATATATATATATTTATATATCTGAAAATATAAATTTTTCAAATATTATATATGACTTTTAAGATCCTAAAAACAAAATTAATTATTGGGAAATAATATAAATTGTCAAATTACTCTTTTTTAATTTTAGTTTATGTTCTCTTAATTCATCTTAGTTTTTAATTTAAGGCATTATTCATAAATATATGACTATTAACAGATTAACACATGAAAGTATTTAAGAAAATTATTTTTATTCAACAAATAACTTTTTATTTATCAAAATATATCTTTATCATTGTAATTTTAATCACTGGCACAACTTTTATCTCCATGAATACAATCATGTTTGGAAGAATCCACATTGATTGTATCCATTGCATTTAATACAAATGTACAATGATTATCTCTTACGTCGCAATATGCTACATTGCATCCGCAAATCCTACTGCGAGATTTTGTCCTAATTATAAACAACAACAAAAATAAAATGATTTGAGAAAAAAAAATAAAAAAAAAATAAAATAAACAAACTAAATATTTATTTGTGATAAATAGTTTTATTTAGTTTTCTCTATAGTTAATTCTTTTGTAAAATATTTTTTCTTAACAATGAATAGTTTCAATTGATGGCAAAAAGATTATATAATTCTTTTTGTTTTGTTTAATAATGTGACTGTTGGTAAGATATGACTTACTGAAGAAAACCACGACCAAAAAAGAAACCAATAGTAAAAGTTTAAAGGATATGCTTTTCATTTTTCAAATATTTTTTTTTTTCCTTTTGTTTTCGAGTGGTGATGTGCAAGACTACAAACTCTTTTTATAATCCAGTTTGGATGATTGTTTGACCGAAAAAGATTTTGAAGATTTTGTTTGTTATATAAGATGTAATTTTTTTTTTGCCACAAATGGTTACAAATAAGAAAGATGGAAATATAGGGTGTAAATGGAAATTCAATATATTAGTTTACAAACGGAAAAGTAACAAGTGTGTCTTGTTGAATAACCTCTGTATGGGACCTTAAAAAAATTTCTTAAAATCCTAACAATTCAAAATAGAGAAATCTACTCACTATTTTCATTATTGTGATTTCTATGTTAAGATTTTTTTTTTTTTAAAAACATTGAAATCACCAATGTCTCACTTCTATGACAGGAGAATGGATGAGAGCTTCACATCCAAATCTGAGACTAAAAAGTCTATGTTTTATCACCTTTGACTGGTGCTTGTATTAAATTTGACGATTATGATTCTCCTAAAATTTATGGTAAAGTCCTCAGCGAGAGACTATGTGAAATGTATGATTTGACCAACCAAAAATGGTTACTATCAAACAATCAACAAATATAGAAATGTGGTATATTGTAAAATGTAATTGATACTAAACTAATTGGTTATCCCGCACATATGTGCGAGCATGAGATTTTTAATAAAAATAAATAAATTATAATGTTTAACTTTATCATTTATAATAAAAAATAATTGTTCTGCAGAGTCACATAATATATAAAAGTAAATTATTTTGCATGATTGTAGATTTTGAAATTATTGGTTTTTGAACTTATATGCATGCATGAATTAATATTTGAAAGATAATATTTTTAATATTTTGATTGTTATATCAAAAATTAAGAGTTTGTCCGTTTCTAACTTTGATGTTAGTGTTAATATAAATATAATTAATAATGGATAACAACATATAAAAAAATTGATCCCTGAAAAAATTATTTTGTCCGTTTCAAGTTCATAGCTTTTTTTATTTTGATTTTTTTTCAGAATCTCCTTCTCCTTCACAAGATCATAGCTTTGAGTCTGATCCTTCTTCATAACCTCCTTTTCCTTCACAAGAGTTTAGCTCTTTCGATTATGTCCCTTCATCAAAATTTTCCTCTCCTTCACAAGATCATAGCTTTGAGTATGATCCTTCTTCATAATCTCCTTCCCCTTCACAAGATTTTCACCTCAGTCTTTCCTTTTTCATAACGTTCATATAAGGAAGGCTTATTCCTCCGCATAGTTGCATTGCATGATTCATAACGAAAAACTTTTAATTCAAAATTATCAAAAGAGGTAAACCGGCCGGTTATCTTGCTACTCAAACATAAACCTAAAATCTACTATATAGGTCGGATACGGGTAGGACCCTGACTTCCTCGGGGCAATCCCTTAAGATTATCTGCCGGTTTGTCTAGTGAAGCCCTTGTATTCTGACCGGATTTCCTAATGAATGTTACAGTCGGAGAGCGTTGTTCACCTATTCCAGCTCTCCTTAGCCGTCATCATTGCGGCCATGCATGGTAGTTAGGGCGGATTTAATGCTCATCGGGCTTTCGTGGCTTCTGTCTCTCATGCATCATACGCGTGGACTTCTCTTTGGCCTAGCTCGGCCCTACAACTGACAAGTTAAAAAAAAAATTAATGAATCAATTTGTAAATTTAAAAATAATGTGTATAGTTAGCAATTAATAATAAAATATAAAAAGAAGCATATATCAATAATATTTTTTGCGATAGAAATTACAGTAATACATTGGAGACAAATCTAACTATATTTTGGAGTAAAAATAGAATAATATATTGGAGATACTCTTAGCATAAAAAAAACTGGAAAAACTTTGTATGTCTTTAGTATTACTGTCATGAATTTTCCTTACTCTAAACTTAATTGCGTGGGTTTAGAACTAACTTTAGCCTAATTTAACAATAGTTTTTCAAACGAGAGTTAAATCCAAAAATTTAATGAAGAAATATATTTATTTTAATATAAAAATGATCAGTAATGATTTTACATGTCGTTTTATAATTTAGTTTAAAAAAAATTTACCAATATAAATATCAATTTACTTAGTCATTAATAGATCCGAATCTTTAATATTCATATTCACAAATAAAAATCTAGATAGTTATATATCTAATTTTGATCCCACTTATTAATTTTGGATCTAAAAAAATTATAGTAAATATTACTTACATTCTTATTTTTAAATTTTTTTTGAGTCGATGTTCATTCATACGACATTAATTTTCTTCTATAAACATATAAAAGTTTTTGAAATACATTACATACAATATTGGTTATCTTTTCATAACTATTTGATGTATTTCTAAGATACATTCATAATCTCTCTATCTTTATTTCTCTCGCTCTCATAAACACAATATTTTTGAAATTACATAGTGAAATTACCTTCACTATTTTTTTATAATTCATCTTCCTCTCGCCATTCTCAATGTATGTTTTTTCACTTAAATGTTGTAGAACTTTATAAGACTTGACCCATTTTTTATTCAAAAATTGTGTGGTACACATTAAATATTTGGAATAACAAATTATGTCTCTCATAACATGCATTCTTTTCATTCGAACTTCTAGAAGCTTCCGTTAGTAGTATATTGTTAATGAAATTTTGTTAACTTGAACACCGCTTTCTAACCATTAAAATTTTGAAATGCATTTTTTTGTTCCTCGCGGTCCCCACCTTTATAAGTCTATAATACATGTATAGTCAATATTTTGTTCCTAATTTAAAATGTTTAAAATTATAAAATATCAAATATGTTATATATTTTAAAAACACTGTACATTTTTTGAGGAATTATTATTATTGATATTTTAAGAAATTCTATTATATATGGCAACATTTTTTTTTTTTGATACAAAATTTTTGTTTTGGTGAGAAGTTATACAAATTTTTTGTTTTGGTGAGAAATTATTGAATTACAAACAACAATGTGGCCTAGTTTTAACTTAACCTTTACAAAATTTTGGCCTGGTTTTAATTTGACCTTCACAATATTTTGGCATGATATAAATATTAAACTTTACAACTATAAAACTAAGTAGATGAAGTAAAAATCCATATTGGTCTTTCAATGAATTAAAGATACAAAAATTCTTAAAATTAGTGGGATAATGGATCTTATTATTTAAGATATAATATATTAATGATGTTATTATAATGTTTTAATATTTTTGAAATATTTTAACTTTTTAAAATGGTTTTGGATATGAGAAGTTATTTTACGTATTTGGGAAAATTTGATATAAATCCGATTATTCTTAAAAAAAAATTATTTTCTATCTGTATATATCGAGTTATTTAAATACAAGTAAACGATTTTCACTAATCATATGAAGAAAAATTTATAAATGAGTAAAATTATTAATAATATATTTTTAAAAAATAAATGTTTTGTTGAACTATGTAAATAAATGTGATAAAATTAAAATGATTAAATTAATGTTTCTTTAAGTCAATATATTCATTATCTTTTATAATGAAATGACTTTTCAACTTCTATTTAAAATTATTATATCTATTAATGTTAGTTAGTAAAAGATAAAATGACATAAAACATATTAAATGAAACATAAAAAAAAAACTTAAAATTAAGAAATTGAATATATGATGTGGCAACATTTTAGAGCATGTGTGATGAGGTGGATGCATAAGAAGAGAGTACATTCTACTTTATATATATAGATATATATATATATATATATAACTATTAATTTTTCAAAAATTATACATGGCTTTGACTTTGAAAATCATAAAAACAAAATTAATTGTTGGGAATATAAATTGTCAAATTACTCTCTTTAAGTTTATAAATCTATGACCATCAACAGATTAACACATGAAAGTATTTAAGAACATTATTTTTGTTCAACAAATAAATTTTTATTCATCAAAATATATTTTCATCATTATTATTTTAATCAGTGCGACAATTTTTATCTCCAGGAATACAATGCTGTTTGGAAAAATCGCGCTTAATCTTATCCATTGCAATAAGTTTATACGTACAAGAATGAAAAGTTAAGTTGCAATATGCTGCATCACAAAAGAAATTCCTCATGCATTCCTCGTCTGTTTTACAAAAATTTAATAAATTTAATTAAACCTGAATATATGATCTAGTTCACGAAAATTCGGGGATTGTTTAGTCATTTAGATTTTCGAAAAAAAAACCAAAAGCAATGGCAATTTCGTGAATAAGACAAATTGAGAGTGGTGGATTTGGAAGAAAGTGGTTAATGTTGAAGATAGTAAAATGGTAGGTGACATTTGCAATTGACCAACATTCTTAGATCACTTGTGCAAGTTTGGGAGGATAACTAGACTAATTTTGGAATGTGGGTTTTTGTCTAGTTTGACTCAAAACTTTCTTTTTTACAAAAATAACCTAGCGTACCGATTATACCCTTCGGACCTTTGATGACAAAAATCGTAATAACGAAAGTGCATTACTTTTGGGTTGGCACGTCATATAACGCTTTGACGGTAGACTTATTATTCTTGGTCAACGGTACAAATCTACCGTAGATTTGTTTGCAGGGTATGAAATTTTGTAGAGTTTATTGATAGATTTATACAAACTTGGTGGAAAATATTTTGTAGAGTGGTAGATTTATTTTGAAATTGGTAGATATAATATTTTTGATGGGAGATTTTCAGCCGCGTTGGTTTTCTTGTGAATACATGTCGATAATCTGTGGTAGATGTATGACTGAAAAAGTTTTTTGACTTCCAACGACGGTAGATTTATCATTAATACAGTAGATATATTTGGTGATGCGACAGACTTATTTGCTGAAATGCAGCAGATTTGTGTTATTAGCATGCTGGTAGAGTTATATATTTGATGGTAGATTTGTAATAAATTGGTAGATTTATGTACAATGACGGTAGAGTTATCGTGTTTATGTTATGGAAGAGTTATATGTTTCTGTATTTACTAGAGTAACATTGTTGGTTGCTTAAGCGTGTTCGTTTTATGGTAACCTTTCAAATATTATATAACTTTTTTTGAAAATAGAAAGTCTAACAAGTTTGATTATTAATTTTTATATAGTCTAATGACAAAAAAAAAAAATCAGATGTGTAAACTTTTGGATAGCTTGATTTTTTTTAATGGAGGAGTTTATAAGTCTTACAAACTTTGGTTAACTTTTCGTTTTGCAATCATGAGTCTTACAAACTCTTGTAGAACATAAGTTTTGAAATCATGAGTCTTACAAACTTTGGTTAACTTGTCGTCTACGAAACTCATGTATCAAGAGGATATAGAAATTATGCTCTACTTTTCATTTTTCTAAATTCAAGGAAGGCAAAAATAGCTTGGAACAATGTATGCAAACTGAAAAATGAGAGTGGGATTGGCTTGAAGCTCATTTTTTTGACGAATCGTATCTTTTCCCTCACAGCTGTCAGCTGTGTGTGGCTTGGTTGAAGGCATATCTGATCTGAAAGGGGGCCTTTTGGACGATAAGTGAAACAACTCAGGCTCGATAATGGATGTGGAAAAACACATTAAAGACTAGAGAGCTAGCAAAGACGTTCCATAAAGTAGAAATCCAAAGTGGGAAAGAGACATCATTTTGGCAATATTCATGGTCCTCATTGACATAGCTCTATGAGATTCTACCATGGTTCCTAGGTTGAGAGAATTTTAGTCATTAACAACAAAAAAAACTATAGGGCGATTTAAATTTCTGATCCATTTAATTTGAAAAACAACATTGGTGCGTTTGATAATTTCTGTAAATCCATTATGCGTTTGACAATTTTAAAATTACTAACTAGAACAAGATCTAGTTTTAATTTTAATTTACTTTTAAAAAAGTGAATATTAGTTTGAACTAAATCTAGTTTTAATTTTAATTTTGTCGCGCACGCACGTGATTAAAAAATGACATACACACTGAGCTACGTTAAATTAAATTGGGCAAAGCTTTTTATGTTAGAACAGTGGTATTATTTATGATATGAGAGTATAATTATATTTTTAAATAAAGTATACATAATATTTTAGGATTTTTGAATATTTTGTAATGTCAAAATTTTATTTTTAGGATCTATTGTCAAATAATTAAAATATTTTTAAAAAATATGACGTGGCGTGTTTTATTATTAGTGACTCATACATAAATAGTGATGTGCCATCCATGACATCATCGGTCAACGATAAATGTATGAATTGGCCTAATCTTTGAAGTTTGTGTATAAATTGATTAAAAAAAATATATGAATTGATGTATGAGTTGAACCAACTTCTAAGTTCGTGTATAAACAGAAAGAACTTAACGCAACTGTTGATGTATGAAAAATCGATTTTCCGCGAAAACAATAACGAACTAATGAATGAAATCTTTTTCTAATATTTAGTTTCTTGCAATTGATCTCGAAAGTGTAAGATGAATTAAACAAGTACGAGTCTAGAAAATTGATACAATTAAAGAAAATACTTTAAATATCTTCTTAGATATTGGTTGCTTATGTTAATGTGTTTATATCAGGTAGGTGCATGGTTAGGTTAATTCAATCTCTAATAGATAGATTTCACTTATATATGGTCATTGTTATGAAGGTAATAATTATTTTGTAACACTGTTGTGATCAAACACAAACTAATCTAGACTATGCCGGAGCTCACCGAGGCACCGGTATGGCTCGAACTTCGCGGAGTCCCACCACACTTCTTCCATGAAGAAGGCCTGGAATAGCTGGTCTTGTCGGAGATCCAGTGTCCCTTCACCCATCAACATTAAATATGACGACCTTGGAGGCTGCCAAAGTCTTTACGATCGTCGATTTATCCAAGCCATTTCCTGAAGCGGTCAACGCCTAATTTGATTCGGGTGAGATAGCTAGGTTAGGGTTGAAGTGTTTTGCCCCTGTTTACCTCCCATTTGCAATCATTGCCACGAAACTGGCCATAGCATCAGGAGATGTCCAACTGCTCCCATCACCTGCACTGGCTGCAAATCCACTTCTCATGTCACAGAAAGCTGCCCTCGTAGCAAAAAGTCAGCTCCAATGAAACCTGATCCTCCTGTGGTTCCTCAGGTGGATTTGAGTGCAAAAGCGAAAAAAAAGAAAAAGAAAAAGCCTGCCAAGTCTCAGCGAAAGTCTGAGGATCTCGAGGCTCCTTCGGCCAATAAATATTACCTGGAATCGAGCATACAACCCAAAATTGCAAGTTCCAGCAAGAAGAACCCTCCGGACCAGGTGAAAAGGAAAGGAAAGAGCAAGAAGAATATGGTCTCCTCTTGTGACTCTAACCTAAGTCCCTCTTCCTCCTCGGAAACCCCGGCTACAGATCGGCATCAGGAGACCTCCTCTTCAGACTCCTCCAATGAGGAAACTGAAACAAGGAACAACGTGGCATTTAAGATGGTTTTGTCTAAGAGGCAAAGGAAAAAAGAGCGGCTTCTGAAGGGGAAACACCCCAAGTCTCAATCAAATATATGATAGTAGACTCTTTTTGTTGGAACGTTAGAGGATTTAACAATAGTATTAAGCGCAAGAGCTTTAGGAAATGGCTAAGGCATAGTAAGCCTTCTTTTGGTAGTCTAATTGAGACTCGTGTGAAGATTCACAAGTCTCAGAAGTATATACAATCTTCGTTTCCAGGATGAAACTTTGTGGGAAACTACGAGCATGCAGAACTAGGCAGGATTTGGGTCATCTGGGATCCGGTGGTCCAGCTAGCAGTTCATTCTAAGTCTGGGCAGATGATTACTTGTATCGTCAAGCTCCCTCACTTGCCAACAGAGATAGCAGTTTCTTTTGTGTATGGAGTTAACTGTAAATACGCGAGACATGAGCTACGGGACGAGTTGTGTCGCCTGTCTAGGGACAACATAATATGCTCTAAACCGTGGGCTATCCTTGGGGATTTTAATCAAACTCTAAACCCCTCGGACAATTCAAAAGA
Source organism: Alliaria petiolata (assembly GCA_020283515.1). NCBI lineage: Eukaryota > Viridiplantae > Streptophyta > Magnoliopsida > Brassicales > Brassicaceae > Alliaria > Alliaria petiolata. The sequence goes on along the minus strand of JAHZTW010000001.1, from coordinate 445,514,986 downwards.
AGGCACTAGAATCCCGAGTGGAATGCAGGACTTCAAGCAATGCCTTGTCTACTCAGCTTTGTCTGATCTCACCTTCCGCGGTAACAACTTTACGTGGTGGAACAATCAGGAATTGAACCCGCTGGCGAAAAAACTTGATTGAATTTTGGTCAATGATAACTGGCTCCTTGCTTTTCTTCTCTCGTATGGCCACTTCGGGGAAATAGACTTCTCGGACCACTGTCCTTCTACCATTGTTCTCGGCAATAGAACTCACTCGAAAAAGCCTTTTAAGATCTCTCACTTCCTTCTTGACCACAAGGACTTCCTCCCTAGGTTGCTTTGCTTTTGGAAAAATACTCACTTCTCGGGCACAACTATGTTCAGGTTGTCTAAGAAGTTAAAGACTCTAAAAATGGTTCTTAAAGATAACAAAAAGGCTCATTTCTCTGACCTAGAAAATCGGGTGAAGGAAGCCCACGACGTCTTGATAACCCACCAGGCGGCTTTCTTGAGTGACCCTTCTCTGCACCTGGCAACTGTCGAGAAGGAGGCCCACTCGAGATGGATCACTCTGGCTCGAGCTGAGGAGAGTTTCTTAATGCAGAGATCCAAGGTGAACTGGATTGCCGTCGGAGACTGCAACTCGGCCTTCTTCCACAGAGTAATGTGTTCTCGCCAGTTTACTAAACAGATTCACTATCTTCTAGACAGGAATGGGGCAAGGATTGATAGCTTGAAGGAGATTCAGTCACAGTGTGTTGACTTCTATAAAGATCTTCTCGGAGGCTCTTCTAGGTGACTCTCTCAAGCAGATAAGGAGGAGATTAGACGCTTTATGCGGTTCAGATGCGATGATGCGACTAAGGTCATGCTTCAGGCCAGTGTCTCGCCTGCAGACATCAAAAGGGAAATCTTCGGTCTCCCTCCCATCAAATCCCCGAGGCCTGACGGTTACACCAGGGAATTTTTTAGGAAATCTTGGGATATTATTGGCAGTGATATCGTTGAGGCGGTTCAGGAGTTTTCCACTCAGGACATATTCTAAAGCAATGGAACGCCACAGCGATCACCCTCGTTCCTAAGACAACAGGTGCGGACAGGCTTGGAGATTTTCGACCGATCTCTTGCTGTAACGCCATCTACAAAGTGACCTCCAAAATTCTAGCTCGAAGGTTGGAAAAACTTATGCCAAGTATGATTTCCCCTTCTTAATCGGCTTTTGTTAAAGGAAGACTTCTTGTGGAGAACGTATTGCTAGCTTTGGATATGGTTCAAGGTTTCGATCGCAAGAAAATTTCACCTAGGGGACTGCTCAAAGTGGATATCCGTAAGGCTTTCGACTCGGTAAGTTGGGATTTTCTTTTAACGGTGTTTGAGGCGGCGGATTTCCTGCCTGTTTTCATTAATTGGATAAGGCAGTGCATCACAACCACTTCTTTTTCTATTAATGTAAATGGAAACTTTTGTGGCTACTTCAAAGGAGAACGAGGGATGAGACAGGGAGATCCAATTAGCCCCTCTCTGTTTATACTAGCTATGGAAACTTTTTCAAATCTGCTGTCCTCATGCTTTGAGGCGGAAGCCATTGGCTACCATCCTCTAGGCCGAAATCCCAAAATCTCGCATCTATGCTTTGCGGACGATTTGATGATCTTTTTCAATGGATCTTCATCTTCTCTGTCAGGTATTGCTTCTGCCCTTGATCATTTCTACTTGCTGTCGGGTTTGGGTCTGAAGAAAGAAAAGACATCTATCTTCCACGCGGGAATCAACACGGTAGAGGTTGATGCGCTTAA
>JAHZTW010000001.1:445453251-445482364 GCA_020283515.1 Alliaria petiolata | reverse complement strand
GTCTTAGCTTAATTTTGGTCTAAAGAATCGTAGTGTAGCCTTTGGAACTTGTGGATTCGATCCCTAAATACTACGACATTGCTGTGCACTTGCAGTAGTTCTTTTAGGGTTAAAACTCGACATATCAGTATTATCCTTCCACTCCATAAACATGATCTGAGGAGACATAGTCTACCATTTGATAATTTTTTGATCGTGAAGGCAGCGCCTATCAAAACGATCGGCTCGGAGAAGGCAGAGCCTATCATCCCGGCATAACAAATAAAAGGGGAAGGCAGAGCCTATCTACCCGTAAAATTTAAAATAAATTTGAATTGAACACAAATAAATCAAACCTTTTTGGTATACAGATGGATTTGGTATACAGACGGATCGAGAGACGTTCGTGCTGATAACATGTTATAAATTAACTTTTAATAAAAGGAAGATATATTATATGTGTATATATGTATGTTATATTATATGTATGAGAGAGAGATTTGGTCGAAGGTAAAAAGAGAGAGAGAGGGGAAACCACTTTCTCTTATAACTTGTGTCTTCTAAATTGTACATAACATGTTCTCTTTATATAGGTAGAGCAACATTATTAATCTAATGACACGTATATATCAATGGTAAAAGACAAAATGATGGTGAATCATCATCCTTATCACAACATATTTCATTTTATCTCTTCGCATATTAACTTATCCAAAAAGTCAAAATCCCTTGAGCGTTTAACTCTTCTAGCTTGGCAGTGTACAATCTACTCTCTATGAGCGAGACCTGAGACTACACCTATGGCGACTCAACCCGATAATCTTAACCAGGTCGCCGTCCCGAGTCTAACTCTAACCAGATTCCATACTTAGCATATTTTCAGATTTTTTTTAAACTTAAACAACGGATTCGATTCATAAATCATTCATTCTTATTGCATAATTATTCCAAATCCAGACATAAAACCAGGGTTCTCAAAACATAAAACTAACTTAGACAAATTCGACCTAAGTTATAAACAGTAAAACCAAAGCTAGATAATCCGAACAAGTCTTAATAAAATAAAATCTCCAAACCCAGTCCTAATCCACTTCTTTCTTCACTGCCTTCAAGTCCGCCTTCAAGACTAAACGTCCCGGATAACTTCTTTACCTGCACACTCCACACATAAGAGAGGCATAAGCATTATCATAAATGCTTAGTGAGTACGGTCATCCCGTACCACCAGCCAATACCAGAAACGCAATCATACATCAATTATACAATTCACATTAACACTTAGCAAGCAAGCACTGAAAACAGATATGATCATCTACCCTAACTTGCGGACCATGACTTATGGACTCGGTTCTGCTCTGACGTGAATCACACATCACCCAAGCAAGAGACTCGATCCGGCTATCCAAACGAGCTAGTTAGACATCATGTATTCTCACGGTTCACACTTAACCAAATCANCCCAAGCAAGAGACTCGATCCGGCTATCCAAACGAGCTAGTTAGACATCATGTATTCTCACGGTTCACACTTAACCAAATCAGAATCACAGAAATGCATTGACCTTGCTAAGCCGAAACCATTAACTTACACAAGCAATCAATAAAAACCAGATAACCTAGCAATCCTACGGTTCCAGATCAGCCACAGTCACGCACTCACCTTAGACACAAAGGCAAACATTTCAGTCGGAAGAAACTCGGTGATTTCTCGGTCAAAAACAGAGATAGACGGACGCACTTGCGTTCTCTCAGCTATCGCTACGGCCAAAACCGCGAGATCCAATCTCCTCTCAGCTATCTTTCAAATCGCTCACTTTTCCTCGAGCAATAATCTGTATTCCCTCGGAAACAAACCAAAACATGAGGATTAACTCGATGTTACTCGGCAGAAACTCAATAAAACTTGTGATCTCTCATCACTTACCGAAATCTCTCGGACAGATTTTCCTTCTCTCGGGTAACTTTCGATCCGATCGAACAACCCTTGGGAAACTCTCGGATTCCTCGGCTAACTCACGCCTACAAACAGATTACACGATTATCTCTCGGTAAAAATCGCATCAGAACAGAAGTTTCTCGGCGAGAATCGGCTTACCTCGATTATCTCTCGGACTCTCGCAATCCGATCGAGAAAACCTTCGGCCGAACACACTTCTCTCGGCAAATCGACCCTTCTAAGTCGTTTCTCTCGAACGAAATCCCCAGAAACTCGACGGACAGCAAAATCTCTCGACGGCTCTCAGATTTCTCTCGGCGGCTCGGATTTTCTCTCGGGAAAAATCGCCTTAGGTGCTTTCTCTCGAGAAAAATCGTGATTCTGTCACGCGGCCACGAGATAAAACACATATATAGGCCCGAAAACCCTAGCTCGACCGTCCAAACCGACTTATCCCACACGGTTCACTTTTTCTCTCGGTCCAATTCAAGTTTCTCTCTGCCAAACCGGCCAACTTTATTTTTTCTCTCGGCCAGAATTAAACTTCGGCCAAACACGGGAAAAATCCTTTTTCTCTCGAGAAAAACCACAGCCCACGGCCTAATACCTTTGTCTCTCGACACTTAGACAAATTTCCACAATATTTACTCGGTCCAACCACGGTACGGTACTTAACCTCACAGACGCAGACACGGTACGGTCCTTGACCTCACAGACGTACCACTGTACATACTTATTTACAGAAACGGACGAACCTCAATCATACCAGAACATATATACAACGGCCATCTCATGACCCGAACGACCATACTCGGGATTTCTGGTCGCGGATGCTACAACACCAGTCACCACTCACCAGCAACAATTCAAATCGGGAACCAAAATCGGAATTCCTCTTTGTTCTTGGAGAACACGGTGAAGGACCGCAAACATAGCTTATGTGTGAACTCATGAAGGGCTTTCAATTTCTCCACAACTTCTTCAAAAGCTGACGAATATAGAAAAACTTTAAAACCTTTTCAATAGGTTCTTCATGGAAAAAAAAATGAATTATACTCCCTATTTTCCATATTAAAAGATGTTTTAGAAAAAAAATAGTTGTTTTATTTTATATGATATTTTATAAGTTTCTATACAAAATTTAGTGTTATTTAATATTTTTGATTTAAATTCTGTATAATTTTTTATGATTGGTTGAATAATGTTTTTTTAACTTATTATTAAATATATTCTTTTAACCAAAAAAAATTTCTTAATTTTTGTGCTTTTAGATGAACATTTTATATTTTATTGATATAGTTCATATAGGGAATACCAAAATACATATATAAATTTAAAATGATAGAAAAATGAACTAAAACCGAACTGATATCTGGATCGAACACTTTTAATTTAAATAATAAATGTTTAATTAAAATAGTTAAGTTTTTTAATGTCTAATAATCTTTTGATATTTCTTTTTGTCTCATTTTCAATGTCAAATAATTTCTAGTTATTTCTGGTGTGCTTAATTGTTTGGATTTGATGGTAAGATCATAATACTAATAGGCTTATGATATCTTGTAAAATCGGTTTGAGCTCTTAGGAGGTGTATTCAACAACTTAACATTTGAAGTGATTTGAAATGATTTGAGTTTTAATGAGTTTTTATATGATTTGATTGAATTATGGAAGTTGTTATGATTTGTTATTGAAGTTATATCAAATTTCACCTAAAACCATGAGATTTAAAATTTTATACTTTTAATTAGGAAACTTCATCAAAACATCATAAAATCATTTCAAATATCTTAAAATCCACGACTTAAAATATTTTCAATAACAGGGAATCTGATTTACTTTCTATCAATTCTGGGTTGAATAACATAGAATTTGATAAGATATTTAGAAATCATCAGTTCAACAGAGGATTTTAATAGAACCATCAGATCTTCTAAAATTCTTGATGCAATACACCCTCTTAATTTCAGTTAGAAGACAGAAGAACCATAGACCAAGAAAAGAAGAAAAAGGTAAAAGAAATAGACCAAAAGAAATTGAAATGCAATGCATGTGAGAGAGAGAGAGAGTTGAAAGAACTGAGAAAAGTCTGTCAGAGACTTTCAGTTTCAGCTGCTGCCTAAAGAAGCCCTCTTTTTTCTCTCTCTCTCTCTCTCTCTCTACCAAATCCTCTGCTCGAATCAAAAATTAGGGTTTGAAGTTGACGGCGAGAAGATGAGTGCTTCAAGGTTTATAAAATGTGTCACCGTCGGTGACGGCGCCGTCGGCAAGACTTGTCTGCTCATCTCCTACACTAGCAACACTTTCCCTACTGTGATTTCACTCTTTTCTCTTTCTCCAATCTCGAATTATTCGTAATAAAGTTTCCAATTTCAAAGAGTTTCTTGTCTACAATCCGATAAAATTAGCTTAATACTGTTGGGTTCTCTCAAAGGATTGATCTTTTCCTTTTTTGTTCATCTCAAAGGATTGTTCTCAAATGATAAAATTAGCTTAATACAGTTGGTTATGTGATTAAAGGCTTTAGTTCAAGGACCTTTGGCTCAGTGATTTTACCTTTATTGATCTGCAAGATTGAGATTGAGATTATGACAATCCTCTCTGATGTAGATTCTGACAGGATCATTAGAAGCTTAAGAGGGAACTTTGTCTCAGTGATGTTACTTTACTGTTATTTAGGATTTGAGATTGTCTGTCTGCTTCATAGCATTGTTTAATTATTTGGGATGTTTCTAATCTCTATGACATACCCTTGATGTTGTGTTGATAATTGAGATTATGACAACCCTCTGATGTAGTAGATTCTGACAGGATCATTAGAAGCTTAAGAGGGATCTTTGTCTCAGTGATGTTACTTTACTGTTATTTAGGATTTGAGATTGTTTGCTTCATTAACATAGTTTATTGTTTTATTTGGTATGTTTTTAATCTCTTTATGACAATCCATCATCCATTGATGTTGTGTTGACAGGATTATGTGCCAACGGTGTTTGATAATTTCAGCGCCAATGTGATTGTCGATGGGAACACCATCAACTTGGGATTGTGGGACACTGCAGGCAAGTTATAGCTTTTGGATGTAATCTCTTTCTTCTTTTGTTCATCCGTCTCTTTGTCTTTTAACTTTATGTGTTTGTGTCTGGCATGTTGAAACACAGGACAAGAGGACTATAATAGACTAAGACCGTTGAGCTATCGCGGCGCTGATGTGTTCTTGCTCGCATTCTCTCTCGTCAGCAAAGCTAGCTATGAAAATGTTTCTAAAAAGGTTAATATCAATCTCTGCTCCTCCTGTTGAAACTAGTGAGTAGTGATTCTGATACAATCTATTTGGTGTTTTTGCTTCAGTGGGTTCCTGAACTGAGATATTATGCTCCTGGTGTTCCCATCATCCTTGTTGGCACAAAGCTCGGTTTGGTTCTACTTTCATTTCATATATTATCATCCAAAAGTCAAGATAGTTCTGATTAACAGAGTTCTCTTACAGATCTTCGAGATGATAAGCAGTACTTTATCGAGCACCCTGGAGCTGTGCCTATATCTACTCCTCAGGTACAACCTTTCCTCAGCTTCTTCTCGCTCGTGCACCGTTTCTTTTGCTTATGTTCATTGTCTGGTTTCATTATCTGTCTAAAGGGTGAAGAACTAAAGAAGCTTGTTGGGGCTTCTGCTTATATAGAATGTAGTGCAAAGACACAACAGGTATACCTCAGATTCATTTATCTTTTTTATACTTTTTTTACCTCTCCGCAAACAAAATCCCGCTGACAAGAACTCCTTCGATCACCACGCAGAATGTAAAAGCCGTGTTTGATGCGGCTATCAAAGTAGTTCTGCAGCCACCCAAAAACAAGAAGAAGAAGAAGAGAAAATCTCAGAAAGGCTGTTCTATATTGTGATTCTAGAGAAGAAGAAGAAGAAGAAGAAGAACACACGAACCAACAGTTTAACTAATCCTTGTTGGCCGAGTTCGTGCGCGGACACATTTTTTTTCTCATTTCCATAAAACAGTAATCTGTTTTGTTTGTAGTCTAAAGAAACTGACATGTCAGAAGAACTCATTGGTCAATATTGAAACTTTTTGGGTTGTATTCTTGTTTGAGCTCCGAATCTGTAAATATATGAATCAACGATTTGCTTTCGATTCTATTAGTCTTAGAGATCATTCTCCCAAGTGGTTGATGCAGGTTTGGTGTTCAAGATGGTCTCGAGAAGAGATCAAGACCGTTCCTTCTTTTTCACTCTTTCTTGGTTTGGGTCCAATGAACATGGACAAGAAGACAGGAACAAAGGGTATTGTAATAACGATTCTTTATGTTTAAAAATTCTGATTCTCAGTTTCTTTCTGGAGAACAAGAACTTCACCAAGTCCCACTAAAGACGTATCAATAGATACGGTATAAAATGCATCAAGCATGTAAGTCTCTCTTTCAGAATCAAAACAAAAGAATGGATCTTTCTCCATTACCAAAGCGGGCGGCTCAAAAGAGAGAGACTTTGGCAATGACAATTGTAAATGGAAATCTTAGTGCAAACAAGAGAATAACCCAATCTCTGCTTATGGTTCACGCTTTAAAAACAGGCCTCTCATTCTCTGATACGTATATTTTTTTTATCTATTTCTTGATTTTGTAAAATAATTAGGATTTTCATTTTCTTATTATAAATAAGGATTAGGTTTTGGTTTGTGAGATCTATCCAAAGCAAGATAGAGAGTTTTGGAGGGTGAAGAGAAGCTATTCTCTTTGGGGAGTTTTTACTATAAAGGTTTTGGTTTTTGAGTTCCTTTGAATCAAACACAGTTGCAACCCGATGGCAACGAGAAGGATATTGAAAGAGCTAAGGGAGTTGCAGAGAGACCCTCCTGTATCCTGCAGTGCAGGTAAAAGATAAAACTTTTCAATTGTATATAATCTGATGCACAGACAATATATAAGCCATGCATCAAAGTAAAAGATCACTACTGTTTCTTCTAAATGGTTTGATCTTTTGTCTCTCTACTTGGTCAGGTCCAACAGGAGAAGATATGTTCCAATGGCAAGCTACGATAATGGGTCCAAACGAAAGTCCATACTCAGGAGGCGTTTTCCTTGTCAATATCCATTTCCCTGCGGATTATCCTTTCAAACCTCCCAAGGTAAATCACTTCCACAACACACAACTTTATAGTCTCTTCCTAATATAAGATCATGATCGGATTGTTTCTGATCTGGTCCAAGATAAAGTTTTGATCTTTTCTTTTGTCCTCTTTTTGTTTGGTTGATGTTTTCAGGTTGTATTCAGAACAAAAGTGTTTCACCCAAACATCAACAGTAATGGAAACATATGTTTGGACATTCTCAAAGACCAATGGAGCCCTGCCCTTACCATCTCTAAGGTTTGAAATCATTACAAAAACATCTTTTTTCAAGATTTTCAATAACTCAAATCAATTTTGGTGTATACAGAGAAGCAGCTTAAGGCTTTTGGATCCGTTACATAGATGGCACAAATTACTAAAACATTTTTGGTCTTGCAGGTGCTTCTCTCTGTGTGCTCTCTTCTTACAGACCCAAACCCTGAAGATCCTTTGGTACCAGAGATAGCTCACATATACAAAACCGACAAGGTCAAATACGAAGCCATGGCTCGAAGCTGGACCCAGAAGTATGCGTAGTTCTAAAACTCACAACTTCATTCTTTGCAAAATGTCTACAACTTCTCTTTTTCTTCTTCTTTTGGTTTGGCCTCTTATTTTGTAATAATAAAACAAAGAAATGGAATATCATCGGTGATCTCTGTTTTTACATATTGTTTTGAGAATCTTGCTTTTTGTATTATATTAATTATATTATTTTTCACATATTATAAAATATATTTGTTAAAGACGGATTAACACAATAACAATTATTTATATAACAAAATCTAATTACAAGTAAATAAAATAAGATTAAAAATGCCGATAAAAAATCAATCACCGAATCCTAACAGATATTTTGTTTTAATTTTCTTATTTTATCTTATATTATTTTATTTTCACTTAATTTTGTCACATGTTTCCAAATATTTTGGTTTTTTTAAATTGTTATTTGAATTAAGATTACTTTTTATTATTTAGCTACTCATATATCTATCTATTAATAATAATCTGAATAAATGCCAATTACATTTCAATAAGTTGTGTCTTTTCAAAATTATTATTTGTATTTTTTTATGAATTCTAATTTTAATCCAATAAATGTTTATTTGTGGTTGCGTCTTTTCACTTATCAAACATTGCTTCTTTTCATTTATGTCTTTTGAAGATTACTTATATTGTTCAAAACCAAATAAAAAATAGTCATTTGATAGTGATTCATACTATAATGGTGTGTCAAAAAAGTATGTTATCTAGATGGTTTGCTCTAAATAAAGTAGAAGAAAAAGTAGAAAATCCAACATATGATCGTTTTCCAACAAAATATGTATGGAACAAAAGTTTAAAAACTTGAAAAAAGAGTTAAGATTATAAATCAGCTTGTGAAAATATATAATATTTACCCTTCTTATGGTGAATTATATTATCTTCGAACGTTAATCAATTGTTTTTAAAGAAACAAGTTTTTTGAAGATATTTTTGCAGATTATTGTTAAATTCAGTGTATTTTTGAAGATACATCTACAACAAGTGGTTTAATAGAGTGATGATGAATGCTATGCAACAATGAAAGAAGCTTCTTTTTGGGCTACACCAAATCAGTTGTGTAATTTGTTTGTCATATTAGTAAATTATTGTGATATTACAAATCCATTACGATTATGGAGTACATTATGGGAATATGTTACCGAAGAAATAGTTTTCCAGGAAAGCAAGTTATGTAATTTTACCGGCATGTCTATAATATACATGTTGTTCCAAAAGAATCGAGTAAACATAATTTGGATAATACAAAAAATAATTGCAGCCAAAAATGCAAGAGTTTTAAAGAACGTGAAATGAATACATGTGAAGTTAGTATGTGTGCTGGTCCAGGAGTTTATTGGCAGCCATATCGGAATCAACGAAACCTGAGTGGATGCGAGAAAGGAGTGGATGGAGAAGAAAGACGTGTTGGTACTAGTGCTGCAATTACTAAAGTATTCATCAATTGGAGTAAAAATAAGTTGCATCTTTTCAATATTGTTTTTATTTTTATTTTTTTATCTTTTCAATATTGTTATTTGTGTTTCTATGAAACCAAACTTTAATCCAATAAATACTTATTATGGTTACATCTTTTTATCATAACTGTTATTAGAGTATGTGTCTTTTTATTATACATTATGTGTCTCTTCGTTTATAACCGCTTATTTTATGAAAAGTTGTATCGTTTAATATTCATGTCCTTTCAACTTTATAAAAAAAATACAAAATTTCTAAGGATCTTCATTAAATTTTTTTTAGATGCATGTTTAGCTAAAAAGTTTATTAAACTAAAATGAGGAGTGACACGAAACAATGAAAGAAATATTACTTATTAATTGATCAGGCAGTTTTTATTGTTAAATTTGTTTATATACATTTTCTATTTGCATTTTTAAGGTATGATTTTTTTTTACTTATTAACTATAGTATTCATTATGTATGTTTCGAATAATATAAAAATATTTTGGAAAAACAAATTTTTTTTTTATTTTTGTGCTTGTGAATTATAAATTTTAACTATACAATCTTAGAAATTTTATCGGATGATCACATTTTTTATCGTCATTTTTTGTTTAATACACTTTCACTTATAACCATTTTTCATTAATTTTATAACATCTTTTGAAAAACCGTGTGCTTTTTTACAGTTATAATCATAATAACTCTATAAAATATTTTGGAGTTGATATATATGTATACATTATAAGTAAATCTTATAGATAAAAAATATTTATTAAAAATGAGTTTCCGCGCGAAAGCGCGGATTCTATACCTAGTTCTTTTAAAACCATAACAAGTTAATTTTTATATTTATATTTGAATTATATTTAATTTGTTAATCAAACTGAGTAGTATTTTCTTTTTCCTAGTAGGGTTAGTTTTTGATTGTAAATTTTCATAAACTGAATTTTTATCTACTTTTGTTTTTATTTCTTTTTATTTTTTTACTTGCAGTAATCTTTTTATTTATTTATTTTTTTAGCCCTTTTGTTTTTAGGATTAGTATTTGATTGTATATTTTTTAAACTTTAGTTCTTTTATTTTTTTTGTAAAGATTAATATTTGATTGTATCTATCTATTCTAATATAGTACGATTTTTTTTTAGAGTGAGCTTTGAAATGATGCCATGTGTCATTCTAAACATTGACATGTGTCATCTACATTTAATTTAAAAAAATTTAAACACAGAAAATATTGATATGTGTCTTTCATATTTATAACACTTAATTCTTTAATCTCTTTATTTTGTTATTCTTAATTTAATGATAGAGTTATATGGATGAATAACCTAAAAATCTATCTATTCTAATATAAAAACAGATGTGATATTATATAAGATATAATAAAGTTTTTTTCAGACGGACCCTGAAAATTTTGGGCCGGGTTCTCGTTCCCGTCCCGAATTTTCCATCCCATGCCCTATCCCGTTCAAAACTGAAATTTTAAATTATCCTGAAATTTCCCCAGAGGTTATTACCATATTTGTTTTTTTGGAAATTGTTTACCAATTCACAAATTTTCTGTTCCCGCCCCATAGCCGTAAATTCTCATCATGAGTCCCAAATTTTTAAGAGTTGATATACCTTCATTCTACACATTTATATTTGAAGGAAAAACTGATCAAGATTAGAGAATAAAATAATCAACTACACTAAATAATTAAATACAATCCACAAAAAACACCAAAAAAACTGCAATAGAGATTCTACAACAATCTATAAATAGCAAGAACAATACAACAATCTACAAACACAACTCACTTTTTTTACCACACAAAATTCCAATAGAATATATACTATATGCATTAAATTATCATATAATTTCTTTCACCCAATGAACCGGAAACAAACTTCATCTCAAAATCACCCACAATCCCTTTTAGCACCGATCAAATACTACAAGCAAATAACTATACCTTTAAAGATGTGATTAACTTCTACCTCACTTATCATGATATGGATAACACAACATCAAGTACATTAACCGAGAGTTTAATAAATATTATTTAGACATATATACTATCACGTCGACCACATAACACACAATGCCTCGAAGTCTCTTTTGAGATTGAATATTTCAACTCAAATGCATCAAAAAAATTATATGTTGATTTTGTAATTGGAGACTTAGAGAGAACACAAATTCATGCTATATAAGAAGAATATGACAATTGTAATATATGTCTTGATAATCTACAAGAGGCGAAAAATATCTTAACACTTTATTTTGAAGTCACAAATTTCATCGCAAATGTATTTCAGAATAGTTATACTACAAAACAACATGTCTTTAATTATTGTCGAAAAGAAATAATTTTATATTTTATATACGAAGGAGAAAAAAAATTCTCATTCACGAAAGAAATTATTATTCCACCAATCTTTTAATACCAAATTATAAAACTATATGATATTCCCAAATTAGAAATTAATATTTATCCACAAACTTTTACTAACAAATATTATAAAATAAATTGTAAAATTAAAATATTTAAATTATCTTAAATTCGCGCAATACGCGCACCTTCTCCTAGTAATTTCATAAACTAAAGTTTTATTTACGAAAATATTTTAACCGTGACACATATCAAAATTTTATAACTAACTTGACACATATCGCGATTATGTTAGACTTATAACTTTGAAATTCAAACTTTGTATAATAACGTATAGTGCCATTACTATATTTGATATCGATTTTGATTCTTGCCTAGATCTTTTTATTAATTTATTGGCATTCAAGCTGATTTTGATTCGTTGCTTCTTGGTGGTTGATCAATCTCATTCTTTGTAATAACTACTTCTCAATTCAAAACCACCAATTATTCGATAGGTACATGTAGGATTGTGATTATTTTTAACAGATACGATTCACCAGAGCATCTATGTGTTGCAATATTTCGGATAAGTTTTGGTTGTTTTATTTGTTTTTACATGTTCAAATATTATTATGTCCTTCTCAAACTAACATTTCAAGTATTTTAGATAGATTTCCCAATATATGCTCGATCAATATGGTTCCAACTACAAGTATTGTATATTTGTATCATGATACAAAGTATTGTATAAGCTCATAGGAAGGCTAAAGACTAATAAATAAAAATAATAAATAAAAATTTCAAAAATATTTTATATAACATCTCATACTAGCTACGATTTTATCTCCTTAAGAAAAAAATTCAACAAGACCTTATTATTTTCATGTGTTTAGGTTAAAAATTATTCGAGTGAATCCTGAAAATTAAATTAGGTATCTCTACATATCATGTATTCATATGTAATACAATTTAAGTAAATCTTATAACACCACATATATGTGATATATAACTTAGCTTAGACCAGTCTTATAACACCACATATTCGTTTTATATATTATCCGAGTCTACCTAACCCAATGGATCCATTTATAGACCTAGCTACTACACAGGGTACGGACCTAGCTAGCCGGGCTTAGCTTCGGCAATTAGCTTTGTGCGTTTGAGTCCTTGATGACTTTAAGTTACTTCAGTATCCACAATCACTTGACCGTATGCCAATACGGTCTAGAATGGTATATATATACGTACTAGCAGTTGAATGGTCAAACAATTATGGAAAACTCACTACATACAAACAAAATTTACTTCAAAGCCTTATGATCAGAATCTAGACGAGATAGTAATCTTTTTAAAGGCTAAGATATATTACAGTTTTTTTTTAGTAACTAGAAGATCGTAAACTAAAAAGTAAGCTAATCTGTGTTATTAACATATAAATTATGTAGTGGGTCAAGTAGTAGGTGTGTCCAACATAGATTGATTTATGGCTTCAGCCATAGCTAGGTCCATAACTAATTCACATCAACAATGTAATAGCCACAGATTCACTTTAACATATATTGTAATAGCCACAGATATTCGCATGTTATAGATAGCTAAAAGAAATTAACACCACAAAAGACACAAACTATATTTTCTTAAACCATATGCTATAACTATATATGAGTACGCAATTAATGCTATAGACCTCGAGACAGTGTATTCGTTATATCCTTCTATGATTAATATAGCTTACACAATAATGTGCTAAATAAAAATAATTAATGAAATATATTTATGTGTCACATGCTATATAGTACTTGCATAAATTAACGCGGAAAAGTGGGCACAAATGTTTTTCCTATTGCTTTGAGCACGGAATAGATCTGAACAAAAATAACTAAAAGTATCAAATTTAATTGTTTGTACACGGCTAAAATTATAAAATTCAACTATTACTTCTGTCTCTTATACACATCTAGATGTGTATAAGAGACAGGAATAGATCTGAACAAAAATAACTAAAAGTATCAAATTTAATTGTTTGTACACGGCTAAAATTATAAAATTCAACTATTACTTCGTACATAAGTTCCATACAGAACGTTTGAGTTTTTTTTTTATATACAATATATGTATATACATGAATATGTTTTTACTATATGACTAGTGATCATATGCTAAATTGATTAATAACCTATGGAAAAATGTTGGTGAAGACGAGTATCACATCAAATAACATGTTAAACCCACGGACGCAAGCATCACGACTTTTCTGCTTAGACGACACATGGTATAATGGACCGCTAACATAATTTTACATTCATTGAATCACTCATTCTCAATGATAATTTTGTCTGATTTCTTCTGTTATAGTTTAAAAAAAAAAAAAAACACCTTAGGTCCTTCTAAGACTTTACAAGTGTGCTATATGGACATAATTGATAATACTATTCACGATATGTATACTCTTTTATTTGCATATACAAAGCTCTCAAAACTACAATGTTTTAAAGGTCTAGAACATAGAACAATTAGTACAGGTATAATACTTTTTTCTAATTGCCTAAATCCATTACAGAATGACTTTATCATCCAACGAGACTGAAGTTTTATAATTATGTTACGGTTGAAGAATGTCCTAATAATTGATCCATGCATGAGTTGAAAACTCGAATGCATGTTTCAGGATATATATATATATAAAAATTAATCGACGTAATGTCTACACATAGAATTGTGCAGTGGCTAAGATTGGAAAGAATATTTGCTCGGCTGCGGAATATCTAATGAATTATTTGAATTATAATATTAGGAAAAACCGAAGTATCTTTTTCTTAAAGAAGTGTTTAAGACATTGGTAGTGGCAGCTGTCTAGCTGATAAAATATACATATACAATATGTGGTCAAAACGTGATTCTTATGTCACATTTTATTTTCGAAAATCTGTTAACCTGTACGTTATAGACTATATGATTTATATAATTTAGGGAATATACATTATATAACCCTATATTCATATATTAAATAAATGACCTTGACTTTTTTTTAGTAAACACTAAACAGTATTTTGGTTTATTTAACTTTAAATTAGTAAGTTCTTCGTGCGTGCCCGCATGGCTGTGGTCGAGTAGTTGGTGAGATCTGAAAATATGTTAAAACATTTCCCATGTGGTTCGGGCTTCTTTTAAAACAAAAAATCACATTTATATGGGAAGTCTGAGTTTGGATTTTGGTACATGCAATTTATCTGGTAGTCCGGTAATATGTGATTTGGCTATCTCCTAACATTAGTCAGAAAACATTCCAATCTCGGGATAGGCTGTAACGATTCGGACTCGATCCATTTGAATAAGTTTAAATGGATTGATTTGGCTATCTATGTCATCAAAGTGCACTTACCTTTTCCGGTCACTTACCCTAAGAGAACTCCAGAGTTAAGCGTGCTTATGCTGGAGTAGCACTAGGATGAGTGACCTTCTGGGAAGTCCTCTGCGGAACCGTGTGAGTGAGGGCAAAACACGGGAAAAGGTCACGTGGTGATTGCAGGGACAATTAAATCAGTCGGTCGGGCCACCGAGAAAAATAACGCACCGACCGTCGGACAGGGGCGGGGCCCACGAACCCGACGGAGGGATGGGTGACTCGCCGGTAGGGGCGGTCGGGGTGTTACAAGTGGTATCAGAGCCAAGGGAAGTCAAACTGGTTCTGTCCCAGGAGACTGTCTTGAGGTTTGGGGGTTATGGTTCACACTGGCGGGATGAGAATTCGGGGACGAATTCCCGTTAAGTGGGGGAGAATTGTAACGATTCGGGCCCGGTCCATTTGAATAAGTTTAAATGGATTGATTTGGCTACCTATGTCATCAAAGTGCACTTACCTTTTCCGGTCACTTACCCTAAGAGAACTCCAGAGTTAAGCGTGCTTATGCTGTAGTAGCACTAGGATGGATGACCTTCCGGGAAGTCCTCTGCGGAACCGTGTGAGTGAGGCCAAAACACGGGAAAAGGTCACGTGGTGATTACAGGGACAAGTAAATCAGTCGGTCGGGCCACCGAGAAAAATAACGCACCGACCGTCGGACAGGGGCGGGGCCCACGAGCCCGACGGAGGGATGGGTGATTCGCCGGTAGGGGCGGTCGGGGTGTTACATAGGCAATGTGGTAATCCTTAGAGATAAGTCCATTTTGTAACACTTTAGTGCGTTCTTACCGAAATTGACCGGATCAACCAATGGATAATAAAAAATAAAATAAAAAAATTTGGTGCGTAATATCAGTTATTCCGATAGAATTTTATTAATTAAAAGTATGATGTCGTGCGTACTTATTCATGAGGTATGATCACTATTTTGCCAATTACACTCTGTTTTACTAAATATCAGTAGGTTTGTCCATTTTGAGACGAGTTTTCTATCCTAAATTTCTCATCTCCTATATATTCTTTTTCAAAAAGTTACATTTGAAAATATTGAATTTAGTCCAACGTCTCAAAGAATTGAATTTAGTCCAACGTATAAAATCATTCATTATCAAAATTATCTAATGTACCTTATATAATTTGATACAAATCATGCCTTGAATAACAAGTCATCGTTGGATCCATATTAAAACTTAGTGAGAGCCTGGTTATTGATTATTCGTGGTATCAGAGCTCGATCCACACACTCTCGTTGTCCGGCCCAAAAAGTGGCATTTGCTCCTCGACCCGAAATGGATGGTCATGGCGAGATTAATGGCTAGAAGGGTCATTATCTCGAGGGGAGCATTGGGATTAGTAGAGATTAATGGGCCATGAGGCCTTAATCTCTAGAGAGTATATGTAAAATGTCCCACATTGGAAGTTGGGAGGGACCTTGACTAATATATAAGGGACTTGAGCCAATCCACTTAAAGCCAATTGATTTTGGGTTGGAAGCTCAGGAAACTTAACTTGATATCAGAGCAGGACTCGATAGAGATCTGTTCTTATTTTCGGGTATGGTCCTGGAGTAGATTTGTGGCAACGAAGAACATAATCAAGTTGAGAGCGTTATCGTGTGGAAGGGTTGTTTTGCTTCGTGGTTGTCGCCAAGGAAGAAGAAGCATTTGTCTTGCTGCCATGATGGAAGAAATGTGAAGAAACATGTGTTAGTGGTGCTCTATGAGGTACGACTTGGTTGGAGTTTTTAACTTAGTTGTGCACTCAAGCAGGGGGGAAAAGACAGAGAAGACGGCACTTGAGCTTGTCATATGGGGGATTTTTGCTTGGTGTCGTTGCTGATTGTTGTTGATTGATAAATGGAGTGCTTGAGTATCAAACTAACCTAAAAAGGGGGAGACTGGAGATGTTAGGTTTTCTGAGATCGGTTCTGATGCAATCAGAAGCATGAAGTGCAACATGATTTGAAGAAGTCAAAGTGGAAGCTTCAGAGGATGCTCACAAGCTTGATGATCGAGGTTTGAGGGGGAGTTTGAAGCTCTAAAACTCAGTCATCAAGGGGGAGATTGTTGATGTTTTGCTGACTGGTTTGAGAAGATGCATGACCACATCATTAGAAAGATGATGCAGACGCATCAGACGTGACATCAGACGCGGCAACAGAAAGATGATGCAGACACATCAGACGAAGCGACAGAAATCTGAGGCATCGGACGCATCAGACTCTACATCATAAAACAAAGACTTATGGAAAGTTTACATATTCAAGAGGTCTTGAATATATTACTTGGGGATAAAGTTCAAAGAAAAAGGAAATTAGAAAACATATGGAAGTTCCTTATGGAAAAGGAAAATAAAGGAAAAGGCATATGAAGGTAAAGAGGAATCTTGTCTTTTAAAGAAAAGGAAAGACAAGTGGTATAAAGAAGCAATTGGCGTCTCTTGAAGACTCACGCGCCTAGGGCATGGCGTCGTCCCACCATGTTAGAAGACTGGTGGTATTAGCTATGAATTCTGCAGCCATTGAAGATGGTGATGCACCGGTGAAGCCTGGTGGTAGTCAAGCTTGCGAGCTTGATACTGTTTTCATAGTGTTCCATGTAGAAAAGATTACTAAAAGTACTTGTTATCTTATTCTAATGGAATCTTTCTGGATTAGGTTCCGGGGATGTAGGGAAATCGAACCTCGTGAAAAAACTCTATGTGTTCCTTTATTTTATGCATATCATATGTCTGTCATGCTCTCGATCAAACGTAGCCAAGGGCCACAAATCTGCACTTACAATTCGAATTTCTGGAATCCCTCTTGTTGTCCATCATTCAAATTAGTGAAAGTTTGGTTATTGGTTACTCGAATTTTCGGAATCCATCTCATTATCCCTAACTTTCGTCTCAGATTTTATCGAAAACATTTCGAATAATGCTTTTCATCAACCAAATTGACCATTTTTGGCTATTATCCATTTCTGTTTTTTTTTTTAAAAAAGAGGATAATTTATTTCTATATAGCCGTTTCCGTGCCGTAAGTAAATGAGGCAGCTTTCAAGGCTTTTAGGCCGTCTTGGTTACGCTCATAACCCGCAATAGCCGGTGGCCACACGCATTCACTTTGTGACTTGGCCCTTTTAAAAAATCTCCTCTTTTCATGCCCCTTCCCGCTAAATTTGCCGGTTTCCTCTAACTATATCTCATTTATTTTGATCATATATAAATAAAACTAACAAACAACACACAACAAAAAAAACTCTTTTATTTACCTTTATTTTCCTTTTTTTCCCTTTCAATTACCCAAAAAAACTAAAAATTAAAAAAGAAAGTAAAATTGGAAAAAAAAAACAAAATTGGTCCCGTCTTCTTTTGCTCACTGGACCCTTTTCTTGCCTTCTCTCAAACTCAATATCTCTCTCTCTCTCTTCTCACCGACACTTTCTTCTTCTCACTTCTCTTTTCACCTCTTCCTTCTTCTCTGATGATCTGATCATATCATTTTTTTATTTTTAAAGAATTTAATAAAATAAAGCCAGTCTTCTTTATTTTCCTTTCAAGAAGATAAGAGAAGAAGATCAGCATTTACCTCTTAAAGAAAAAATCCAGGTCCTTCAATGTAAGTTTTGTTTTTCTTCTTATTTTATAATTCCATTTGGGTCAATCTATCTGGTTTTATTAGCCGTGGCAGAAGCAGGTACAAATGCTGATGGCACATGGCATCAAAACTATCAATTTTATTTTTTTTGGGGCCTAAAGACAATTTAAAAAAAATATTAAATACAGAGGTTTTAGGTGATACGATGTTGTCTGTCAATGCTCATCGTGCATCTTCTTTAAATCCAATTTGCTTATTTTATATTCTTTAAATGTCCTTTGAATTTTCAAGTGTCTCTCGCTCTCTTTCTCTACTCTGGAGTTTATGTTTGTTTGTATCTGATAGTAGTTGCAACATCAAGTTTTTGACTTTTCTATCTTTTAACTTCTATACAAATTGAGTTTTTAATTAACAGCACAAAATTTTAGGTATTTATTAATTTACTTGATCTCGATTAAGCCATTGATTTCTCTGTAATTCGCATTTTGTATTAGTTTTTTTTTCACAAAGGGGGAAGAAAAAAAATGGCAGTGGAGAAAAACAAAAAAGTGGATAATGTGAATGTGAAGCAGAGGAATATTGTATTGGTTGGAATTAAAATTGATGAGAGTGGCAAAGAGATCTTGAAATGGGCACTTGAAGATGTTGCAGAACATGAAGATTGTGTTGTTGTTGTTGTTGTTCATGTTTGCTCAACTTCTCGTGAGTTCTTTTGATCCTCCCTTGTTAACTATTTCTTCTTTAAAGGTTTCTGTTTACTAAGTTTTCTTGTATTGTTTCTGATTTATGGAGCTTGTATGATTTGATACAGATCGTGCCTTGAAAAGCAAGTCATCGTTGGATCGGTACTTAGGACATTTTAGTGAATTCTGCTCAACAAAGAAGGTATTTTTTTTACATCTTTTCCGAGTTTATTTCGCGTAAAAGACGCGGTTTTGAGCAACGGGTAATGGAAAATATTTGGTTTTTGAGAACAGATTGAGCTCAAAGGAGATGTTTTGAAGGGAAATTCAGTACAAGGGGTTTTAGTTAAAGAGGCAAAGAGATACAACGCTATGTCCATTGTTGTTGGAGTTAAACATCAAAGAAAATTAAGGTGAGAAAATCTACAAGGAGCAAAAACTGTATATATAAAAGTTTGATATTCTCTTACTGATTTAAGATATTTTTCTACAAGTCTAAAAGTAGCTAAAGGCTGCGCAAAAGAGCTTCCTCCAACAACTGATGTTTTGGCCATCTATAGAGGGAATATAGTCTTTAGACGTTCCAACCATCACCAACCACTTCTTGGTTCGTTAGTTCTCTTAATCTTTTTAATATATATATATATATAACTCTATCTCTATATAACATTCTTGAAGCTCAAATCAGTTGAGCAGAAATGGGTTTGATGATTCTTGCAGCTCAAAAGACAAGTTCAAGAACAAGTTCTTATGATGGATTTTCAGACAAAGAAAGCGAATTGAAATCGGAAGAATCAACGGTTAAAAGCAGAGAGCTCGAGAGAACAAGCCAAGAGAAGAGAAAGGTTTCGGGTAGATCGCTTTCTCTTCCATCAGTAGAGGTAATGGACCATAAACCTGGTTGGCCATTGCTAAGAACAACCACTTTAGCTACTACTCCAGTGGTTCAACAACATCACACTCGGAAAATATCTGTTGTCAATTGGGTCATGAGCTTGCCTGAACGGTTTCCGCATCATCCGAATCTGACTTCTCAACCGAGCTTTTGCGATTCACAACTTAAAGACATACTAAAGGAGATAAACAAGTGGTTTAGCTATGATGTTCTTAAGACAGCAACATCAGATTTCTCCTCAGGTACTAACTAACAACTCTGTTTTTTTGTTGTGTTCTCAGCTTCTTTTTTGTTCATTGGATTCTTGTTTTTTTCGATTACAGAGAATCTTATTGGAAAAGGAGGATGTAATGAAGTCTACAAAGGGGTTCTTGAAGATGGTAAAGCCGTGGCGGTGAAGATCTTGAAATCATCTTTAAAAGAAGCAGTGAAGGATTTTGTTCAAGAAGTGAGCATAATCTCTTCTTTGAGTCACCAAAACATCTCTCATCTGATAGGTGTATGTGTTCAGTATAACGACCTAATCTCGGTTTACAATCTCTCATCCAGAGGAAGTTTGGAGGAAACCCTTCAGAGTTAGCACAATACTTCTCTACTCTCTTAACCATCTCGACACAATTTCATTAGTATATATAGACTAAAGTATGATGAATCATTTTCTGCAGGTAAGCATGTATTGAGATGGGAAGAGAGATTCAAGATAGCAATTGGGTTAGGGGAAGCTCTTGATTATCTACATAACCAATGTTCTAATCCTGTGATCCACAGAGATGTCAAATCTTCGAATGTTCTTCTCTCAGATGAGTTCGAACCTCAGGTATTGAGAAGTACCGACTTAGAACTCGTAAATCTATGTAAAAAAATCATAAAGATTTAACCTTTTTCTGACCCTTCTTGCGAGAATAGCTTTCTGATTTCGGGCTTTCGATGTGGGGATCAAAGTCTTGTCGATACACAATACAAAGAGACGTGGTGGGGACGTTTGGATACCTAGCTCCTGAATACTTCATGTACGGAAAAGTCAGCGATAAAGTCGATGTTTATGCCTTTGGAGTAGTTTTGCTTGAACTCATATCAGGAAGGACTTCTATTTCATCTGATAGCCCAAGAGGACAAGAGAGTTTGGTCATGTGGGTAAGTGTCGATTTTGGTTACTTGTAGCGTAGGAAATCCTCATTGGAAAACTAAAATAGAGATTACTTGGGTTGCAGGCAAAGCCGATGATCGAGAAAGGCGATCCAAAAGAGCTCTTGGATCCGAATATTTCAGGAACTTTCGATGAGGCTCAGTTTCAGAAGATGGTTCTTGCTGCTAAACATTGTCTCACAAGAGCAGCCACTCATCGTCCCAATATCAGAGAGGTTAACTACACTAATTTCACAGACTTATAATCCCGGAATTGAAGTGTTGGATCCTCTGCTTTATCCGTGAACTGGGCCAAGATCTAACCTTTTAATCTCTTTTCAATTACATTTCTTCAGATACTCAAGCTGCTAAGAGGAGAAGATGAAGTAGAGAAATGGGTGAAGAAAGTAGAAGAAGATGAAGATTGTTTCGATGACGAGGTTTACCCAAATTCGAACACAGAGTTACACTTGAGCCTCGCTATGCTCGACGTGGAGGATAATGACTCTGTTTCAGTCGGAAGCTTGGAGAGAAGTAACAATAGCCTCTTTTCTTCTTCTTCCTCTCAGGAGCTTCAGTCTTAATTAGGGTTTGTGCTTAGTGTCTCGAGTTTGCTTGAGGATTACGTCATCTATCACGGTGTCTGCAATCAAATCACGCTAGATATTACTACTCTGACTTGGCTTTTGCAACCATTGTCGGAAAGGTCTTTGTTTTTCTGTATAGATGAGAAGAGGAGAATTAAAACTTTATAAAATAATGATTAAAGTTTTTAGTGTGACTAAAAGTCTAAAACTAATTACTAATTTGAAAAATTGGAAATGGTATTTTCATGAATTATTATTGCTATTATCATTTAAAACTATTTTTATAAATTATTTTTTTTACTCTTGTACCCTTATAAATTGATTTACGTGAGTTCGCCTCGTTTCTATCAGGATTTTATTTTAGTTTTATAAGTGAAAAACGTTTTGAGACATTGAAAAATAAAATGACGGAGAGAAAAATAATTTGTTAATAAATTATAGACATATACGAGACTTAATTTTTTTTTTGTTGCAAATCTATCATCCGCATGACGAAAAATGCAAATAATACCATTTAGAAAGAAAAAAAAGAATTAAAACAATCAATTGTAAAAAGAGGGATCAAATCGTTGACATCACCAACAAATCCAACAACATGCATGTTATTTTTTTTTTTACCAAAAACATGCATGTTTATAATCATACCAGTGGTTGGTCCACCAGTGGTTGGTCCGCGCTTCGCGCATGAGTTTTTTGTCATTAATCTTTAGTTGTATTTTTCCATAGTATAATTATTCTACTATTGTGTTGATTCATTATACATTTTCTATTCTTTAGATATATCTTTTAGTTCTTATAATATTCGCTCACGTCAAATCTTGATCTATGCTCTCTTACTTTCATTTTGCAGCAGGATTTTATATATATATATATTATTTATGTTTTGTGTTTTTAATGTTATTTAATACTTGGTAATTCTCGAATATTCGTATGTGTTTGATGTTATGGCCATGTTTTGATTTATTTTCTTACTCATTGTGTTGTGTTACTTAAATTATATGGAAATGAATTTGCATATTTCTTCAGGTAGAGTTAATTTTGAAGCGGACAATTGAAGAGTGTTAGTATTAATTTTGTTTTCCCTTTCTTTTAAAGGGCAATCATTATAATGCATGAGTAATTTTAATAATTAATAACCAGTCACGTTTCTTGTTTTATGGTCACAGCCTCTTATGTAACCCAATAGCGCAAGAACCCCAACAATTAATCATTATTTTAACCCGGTTTTGTTTGGACTCGTAATTACCTGAAAAGAACATGAATTTCGATCCAATGAGTTGAATTCAATTCCCATAGACCGAGCGAGAAGCAAATGAAGACCACCAAGAAGGTCCTCCGCTTCACGCCGTGATGATAATCAATGGATACAACTTCTCAACCGTCAACAATCCAGTCGATACTCTGGATCTAAATCAACTCTCTTATCCCCAACCAACTCTCTATTGCCCTATCCTTATATAACTATACTTGAACCGTATTTAATCACTTGAAGAAGGGACCCAGATCATGTTGTGCTATCTTATGCATTTAATTTTGTGTTCAACTACAGTTGTAGTCTAATTTTCCTTTTCTCCTGCGTATTTGCAAGGCCTGAAAATTCAAAGTAATTAATAGTCTATGAATTTGAGAAAAAAGATTTCAGATGTTAATTTCTATAAATATTACATGGCGGCACCGTGATGCTATCGAGAAGGGTTTCCATGCCTGTAGAAGGAAGCGAAGATTTCGACTGAAGAAGAAATCAGAGTGATTTTAAATTGGAATGAGTGAGGTTGGTATTGAAATTTGTCCCAATTATGTGTTGTCAAATGTAAGAGGATGAGGTGGAAGGAGAAGTGAGAAATAATAAGCATGATTACTCAATTTTATTTTTTTTAAATTATTTTTGTTAAAAATTAACCAATCATACATAAATTATACTAATTTTACGTTTCATTCTATACATATTTTTATTAAACTATGGGATTTTTAACAACTTAATTTTACTTATTTATCTTTTTATTAGATGTTAAGATTTAAAAACTTATATTTTTGTTTATAAATTTAGTTCTAGGATAACTTATATTTTTAATTGTTATGAATTTTTTGATATCGTAGTTTTTTATAATATTTTTTTTTGATTGAATATCAAATTTATTGATTAGAAGCTAAAAGAAAGGTTGTTTACAATTGTGTTAGGCAATGAATGAAGAAAACCCAAATAAGGACCATGTAATTTGTATTAAAGAAAACCGCATTCGAACCACCTTCTCATAAGTCCCTTGAACTTGTGCGGGTGTCGATAGCCGAGTGACGTGATACGATTCCTGATAACTTTTTCAATAGTGCGAGTTATTTGAGTGTGAGGGATACTATTTCCGCCATGACACCTGGAGTTACGCTCCCTCCAAATAAAATAAACCGTTGCTTGAAAGGCAAGTCGTAATAAGATTGTGTCCAAAGCGTGCTGATTCAGTTTACTTAGATGGTGTATCGTGTCATTCCAATTTGGGTTTGCCATATTTCCCAAAAGTTTACCTGCCAGCGCTAACCAAACTGTATAGGTATAGGGACAAGCAAAGTAGAGGTGATCCCGCGTTTCATCTGGCTCACCGCAGTACACACAACTTTGCGATTGTCCTCAAACTCGCATGCGCGCACCCGTAGACAGTCTATTCCAAATTGCAAGCCACGTAATGAAAGAATACCGAGGAACCCCTTGTGAGAACCAGACCAATCGATACCAAGGAACTTCCTCCTTCTTTGCTCTGATCTGATTCCAAGTGTTGGACGATGAGAAATCTTGATGATATGTTCCGTCAGTGTGCCTCCATAAAACAATGTCTTCTCCCGCCTCAGGACATGGGGATGGTTGGGCCAGAATTTTCTCTCGAAGGTTCTGGAAGTGTCTACCCCGGTGGCCCCGGATTTCCCAGCCCTTATCAGTAGCCGCTTCTGCTACGGTCGCATGCTTCGAGATACCAAAGATTTGAGTTCCTACCTCTCCTGTCAGATTGAGGAGCTTACCTTCTTTCAACCAGTCATCATACCAGAAATAAGTTGATTGCCCATTCCCGATTTCAAACCGAAGAAAAGAAAAGGCTTGATCTCTAAGCTTGAGTAGCTTCCGCCAAATCCATGATCCCTTGGAACCTTGTCTCACTGCCCAGAAATAGTTCTTGTTCAAAAAATATCTATGGATCCAAGCGACCCAAAGAGATCCCGAGAGTGTGAATATCCTCCATATGAGACTTAAAGCAAACACCTTTGAAGTATCCCTAAGAGAGCGCACCCCAAGGCCTCCCTCTGATTTCGGATAACATATCTCTGTCCATGAGATCTTTGCTTTGTGTGAGTCTGTGATTGATCCTGACCACAGAAAAGCATTACACAAGCTCTCTATCTGAGACAAACATGGCTTAGGCAATATGTAAGCTGAACTCCAGAAATTCGTGATACTGTTAAATCACTGATTTTATCAACTGCAAACGGCCAGCATACGAGAGGGGACTATGAGTCCTAGAGAGAAATCGCGAACGTACTCTATCAATTAACGGCTCATAGTCTACTGGTGTAAGCGTCTTCGTTGTCAAAGGGAGCCCCAAATAACGGATCGGAAGATTACCCTTAGAGAGACCTGCATCTGCAATGGCATTATGCAACTCAGCCCGCCCTTCTCCTGATACATAAATGGAAGACTTGGAGACATTTATATGTAAACCTGACATGAGCGCAAATTCTTTGAAAACTGACATGACTCCATTCAAAGAAACTGGTGAGCCATCTGTGAAAACCAAAATATCATCGGCAAAGCTGAGGTGCGTGATACCCAATTCCTGACATCGCGGATGATAGCCAAACTGACCTCTCCCTGCCGCTCTATTCAACATTTTCGATAAGACATTGTTGAGAATAACATACAGATACGGTGACAACGAATAGCCTTGTCTAATCCCTCTCGCACTGTTAAAAAAATCCCTCCAAATCACCATTTACTGCCACTGAGAAACTAGCCGTGGATATACAGATGTAGATCCAGTGAATAAAAAGGTCTGGAATCCTCATTGCCTGCAACACAGTTCGAATGAAGGACCATTTGCTCGTGTCAAAGGCCTTTGCAATGTCGAATTTGATAGTTGATCTATCTGACTGAGTATTACAGTGATACCCGTCCACCAACTCTGAAGCTAGCAGCACATTTTCAAGGAGGAGTCGGCCCTTTATAAAGGCACTCTGATTTGTTTCTATAGCCTCCGGAAGCAGTGACTTCAATCGCTTAACTAGAATTTTAGATATGACCTTGTAAAGCAGATTACAACAAGCTATCGGCCGATAGTCCTTCATTGTTTTCGCATTATCATGCTTTGGTATCAATGTAAGGATGGTATCATTGACACTGGTCGGCATAAACCCAAACAGGAAAAAGGATTGAACAGCGGTAATGAAGTCCATACCTATTACTGACCACGCTGAGATGTAGAACTCCTTTGTAAACCCATCCGGGCCTGGCACCTTATCATTAGGTAAAGCGTGAAGAGCTGCTTGGATTTCCGTGGCCGTGATAGGAGCAGCCAGTTCTGCCGCAGAGACATGAGTACAACGATAGCTGAGTAGCTCCTGTATATTTTCCAATGATGCATCCAACATATCTGGTGTTTGCATATGAAGAAACCTCTGAAAATGGGACACTGCCTCCCGCTTGATATATGACAGTTCCGTAAGCACTGAACTTGATTCTATCTCCAGATACTTAATAGCATTACGGGCTGTACGCCCTGCTGCCGCTCTGTGGAAAGCAACCGTGTTCTGATCCCCTAATCCTAACCACTTTACACAAGATTTTTGCTTGAAGAAACTCTCTTCAATTTTTGCCAGGTGATGCCATCTATCAGAAGCTTCTGCAGCAGCTTGCATCGTGGCATCTGTCGGATTCAGCAATACCTGGTTCTGTCTTAAGCAAAGATCATCATTTGCACTCTTGGTGCGATTCGGCAAGTCACCATACTTCGTTCTATTTAGTGCTCTGAGATCATGCTTTAGTAGCTTGAGTTTCTTATGAAACATGTATAAGGCTGCACGTGAATGATAGAGGGGAGGCTGCTCATTCCAAATCCTTGCAACCGTGGGTAGGAACTCAATATGATCTGCGATGTAGTTGAAAAATTTGAAAGGTTTACGGATCGTCGAAGTTGTCTGGGTTAGCCGAATAACACATCTGGCATGATCTGATATCCCTCCAGCTTCGAAGCTAGCATACGACTGTGGGAACCCATTAATCCACTCCCCGTTAACAAGAGCACGATCGAGCTTTTTTCCAATTGGATCATTTTGTCGTTTATTCCACCAAGTGAATAAGGAACCAACATGAGCAAGATCTGTTAAATTACAATCAGCTACGAGTCCCTGAAATTGTCGCATACCCACTTGACCGACCCTCTGATCATATCCCCGAGAGTGCTCCATAGAAGCCAATATTTCATTGTAGTCCCCTATTAAGATCCAAGATTTTGACAAATGCCCATACACTGCTTTTGTAGACCTTATTTCGTCCCAAAGCACCCGGCGATCCGTCTCAAAATTTGAAGCATATATAGCTGAACAGATAAATACTTCACCCGTACTAAGCACCTGAACTGCACAAGTCATGATATGTTCACTCTTATGAAGAAGAGTTATCCCCACTGCATCTGACCAGCAAAACCAGATTCTCCCCAGGCGGTGGTTCTCATAGTTAGTGTGAACTTGCCATCCCAGAAAAACAGCTTCCACTATCCCTCTGTGATTTTCCTGAAGCACCCTTGTTTCCACTAGACACCCGAAAAGAGGTTTTTCCGCCTGAACCCATCTACGAACCACCTCGTGTTTGCGTGGTGAATTGAATCCACGCATATTCCAACTAAAAAAGCACATCATAGTTTCCGAAAGGAAACTTTCTTGGATTCTTTTTGTAGAGCCGCATGCATTAAATCTTTGGATCAGAATCCCACTTTCTTAGGCGTTTTTGGACCAGTTTTATGATGAGCTTTCCCTTTGAACGACTTATTTGTGTTTTTTGTTTCTTCCATTCCCTCCCCAACAACCTCTCCCTCTTCTACTTCCTCTTGTCCTCCCCTTCTTCTACCTCATCATTGATATTCGCCAGAGCCTGATAGCGAGTTGGGGAGCCCTTAATCTGCTTTAGCCCCTCACTGGCTTTTACGATAGGAGGGGATATACGTGCACCTGAGATTTGAGTCCATACTTCCTCAGATACCTCATCTGTTACTGTTTCCCCCCCCCCCCACTATATGGCTGTTGAGCTGCAGTCGGAACCTTGTCCCAATCGTCATTATCAACGTGCTTCTTCTCTTGGGTCGAGAAACATGTCGCATGCTCCAACTCTGCGATCAAATCTTTGACACCTATATTAGCTGCAGGATTCTGATCCAATATAGGTACCTCCTCCGATCTTACTTCCTTTTGTAGGATGGTGACATTATCTCCTTGACATTGCTTGGTTTCATGTCCCCACTTATGACATACAGAACATCTAGTGGGGAGCCACGGATAGCGAACTAATACTTCCACCTGAGTCTCATCCCTATCCGTGAATCTAATTTTCTCAGTGAGTTGTTTATGAAGTTCAACCTCTACAAGAACTCGAGCCATGTCCATACGCGTGCAGCTCTCTGTGGTCGGATGTATTCGGACGTAATTCCCAGTGACATTGGCCAAGAACTTGAGCCCTTTATGTGAAAACAGGTGGCTTGGGATTCCTTGAAAGTCGACCCATAGCGGCATGGCAGATAGATCCGGTGGTGCTTTGGCTGTCTCTGGATTCCAATCATTAACCACCAAAGGGACCTTTGAAATATGCCAGTATCTCGCACCACACGTTCTATAGTTTGAGCATTCTCAATTCTGAACAGTACCGTGTTCTTATTTATGAACTAGACATCAATTTTAGAGTCTTTATCAGGAACCGCCCAGATCCGATTGACTGTGGCATGTATCGTTCCAACATGGGGGCGTCACCAAAGAAATACCCGACTACAAAGCATTTCCACAGTGGTTCGGCATCCTCAATTATCTCTGGAGGAATAATCACCGACGCCGTACCTCCGGCTAGCACAAATGAGGGATTGCTTTCCTCCGACGATCCCGCCGCGTCATCCACAACTGCTGACCAAAGTTTATTTGGGACCTCTGAGACTTGGATCTGAGAAGAGAGATGTAGCTGGCCGAGATCTGGAGAGGCCGATTGCCCCATCGGAAAAGTGGAGATCGCCTTCTCAATCGCCCTTTTTGTCAATCGCCCTTTTTGTCAATCGCCTACGATATTACCGATACATCTTAACCTAATTCTTTATAAATTTAGTTTTAGGATAACTTATATTTTTAATTGTTAGGAATTTTTTGATATCGTAGTTTTTTTATAATATTAGCGATACAACTTAACCTAATTAAATATTTATAAAAGTTGAAATATATTAGTATAACCATTTT
>JAHZTW010000001.1:445402115-445448928 GCA_020283515.1 Alliaria petiolata | reverse complement strand
CTCCTTGAACCTTTTGAATCGATCGAATGCTTCACTCTTTTCCGTCAATAACATGGCCCACATGTATCTCGAGTAATCATCGATCAAGACAAATACATACCGATTGTTTGCTGGTGTTGGTGGAGAAATCGGCCCACACAAGTCACCGTGTATCAACTCCAAAACTTGTGCTATACGAAAGATTGCTTTGATTGGGAAGGTCCCTCTTGTTTGCTTCCCCGAGAGACAAGCATCACAAACACTCTTCCCGTGTGTGATGTTTGGCATCCCGTGAACCAGCTCCTTCCTTGCCATGTTGTTCATCACCCCGAAGCTTACATGACCCAACCGTGCATGCCAAATCCTCGTAACATCCTCTTCTCTTGTATGAAGACACTTAAGGTTGCAAACTTCCATTGGTGCTTTGTAGAGTCAATTCGTCGATCTTCTGACTTGTACAAGTAATCTTCCCCGAGTGTCTCGTAGAGCCAAAATATCTCCCTTCATGTTGACTTCACACCCACACTCTGTTACTTGTCCAAGACTAATGATGTTGTGCTTTAGGTTGGGAATGAAGTAGATATCTTTGAGTGCTCTTCTTTCTCCATCTTTTCCCACAAAGACTATCACGCCCTTCCCAATAATGTCAACATGCGATCCATCACCGAACCTAACTTTCCATTTGATGGTTTCATCAAGACTTGTGAAATAATCCTTCTTCCCGGTCATATGATTACTCGCGCCATTGTCTAGATACCACACGCTTGTGTTGTCGGTATCATAATTCTTTGGAAAAACTTTGTCTTCGTTCAAGAATACAACCTCGTGAACATACAGTGCATCGGCTTCCTCTGTATCGTTCAAATTCGCTTCTTGACGAGTTGTTGATCTCTCGGGACACTTTGACGCATAGTGACCTGGTTTTTCACACTTGAAACAGATTATTTTGCTAAGATCCTTCTTCTGCTTTTGACGATTCTCTCCGTTTCCTCCTCCTGATGATTGGTTGTTGGATCTTCCTTGACCTCTTCCTCTACCGCCACCTCTGGATTTTCCCCGAGAACCACCATGTCCACCGCGATTGCTTTGTTCGTTGTTTGCCCACATGAGCTTGCTTTGCTCATCTCCTAGGGTTTCTTCATTGACACGCTCCTCGTATGCCTTTATCCTCCCAACGATCTCCGCAAATCCTATCGTTTTTAGGTCTAGGACTTGCTCAAGAGATGCTACGATGTGAATGAAGTTTTTTCTAGGAAGACCTTTACGAAACTTCTTCACCATCTTTGATTCTTCTATTACTTCTCCGAGGGATGCTGCTTTTGATGCAAGTTCTGATATCTTTCCCGCAAAGTTATCAACCGGATCTGCATCATTCATCTTTAGTCGATCGAATTTCGACATCAAAGTTTGTAATCTCGCCTCTCTTACACGATCCCCTCCAAGGTGTTGTGACTTAATGGCCTCCCAAATCTCCTTTGATGTATTCATGTCTCCTACTTGCAGAATCAACGTCTCGGGTATTGTTTGAAATAAGATCGCGATCACCGAATAGTTCTTCTTTGGATCGGCTAATCCCGGATCGATTGTCTCCCATACTTCATGAACTTGAAGTATGATCTTCATCCTCATCGACCAAACTGTATAGTTTGTCGATGATAGCATAGGACATTGGATTGGTGAAGTTCCAACGTCCTTAGCTCGTGGCTGTGGTATGATCACGTCCCCCATCCTTTGGTTACGTGATCTTTACAGCCAACGTCTTGGTCGAGACTTCCCCTTGAAGCTCTGATACCAATTGAAGGCTATAAACCAAGAAAGTATAAGAACAACTTTTCTTATTGATTTAGAAACTCTCTCAAAACTAAATCTCTCTCTTGAGTCTTATGGAACATCTCCATAAACTCTATATTTATAGAACTAGATTTCCTTTTCTAATACTAATATAGATAGGAAACTACTCTTTCCTTTTCTCTTTACAATAAAGATTTCATTTTATATCTATTGAATCTATATTTCCTTTTCTCTTTTAGAATTATCCAACATTGTTATCATGGTGCAGCTTCAAAAAAAAACTTAGTTTGAACTTCTGTTTTGAAGATCTACATTTTGCTTTTAAAAAACACAATATCATACATAAATAGAAAGGGAATTGTTATTTTAATTCTAATTTTATAAAATAAATCGTAAATTGATACCATAGTTTGATATTTGTGTATACTAATTTTTTGTTTTTTATTAATAATTTTTTTTTATAGAAAGACAGTTTTAATCATATGTGAGATGTTGACCTTACCAAAAAAAATATGTGAGATGTTGAAGTAATTAATTTAATTAGTTGTACGAAATTATCTCAGAAGACTTAAGTTTGATAATCTTTTTTCGATAACGTAGAATTTGAGGTACTTTAATTTTATTTGATGAAGTTGAGAAAATTTTAAATGAAAATGGTAATGATATATGTTTTTGGTTTTGAGTGATATGATTTTTAATTATTTTTAGTTGAGTAGTAAATATATACGTCTAATACGAATCCACTTTTTATTTTAGAATGTAACTATGAAAACTGTAGAATATAAATTGTATAACAAACAAATTATGTTTTTTATTAAACTTTTTTTTAGTATAACTAACTAAAATATTTTTTTAGCATTTAAAATACATTTAAACCATCAAAAAATTTTAGTCTAACAATATTGTTTAACTATACAATATTAGAAAAATGGATTTTACAAGAATGAAACAAAAAGTGTTAATAAATGAAAATTTGGTTTTGATAAAATTAATCTTGTGTCAAAGAGAAATTTTGATTTTTTTAGGGGAAAAAAATAACAATATTTAAAATGAAAACAAAAAGAAAAAGTTTATAGAGAATAAAAATCTCGGAAAGGGGACTTTGAGAAAAAAAATGAAAACAAATAAGAAAAACTGAAAAAGACTTCTAAAATTTTAGAAAAAAATACAGTCAGAAAGTAAAATTGAGAAAATAAAAACTGCGAAAACTTTAAAAAAATTTAAAGCCTCCAAAGTCTTGACCCCAATGAGGCCTTAAGACATGCAAGTGAAAAATGATTTACATAGTGATTAATGATTTTCATTCGGTCATTATTTGAAACATTTCACTCATGCGTGAGGCTGCTGCAACAAACTAACTCCAATATCACCCAATATTTCCGTCTTTGGGATTTGCTTCGCCTCATCTTTCGGTTTCTCACTCCCTAAGTATTCTCTGACACCTCGTTTATCTGTTTCTTAATTAATCCTCCAGTAGTCTTTTTCATAACTTTCTAAATACATAACGACCATGAAAAGGAGACTCTCCAATAAATCGAAAGCCATGAAAAAGAGACTAGTCAAAGAGTGAGTGAGAAACCGAAAGATGAGGTGTTAGAGGATAGTGGAGGAGTAAGTGAGAAACCTAAAGAGATGCAAAGCAAACCCCAAAGACGGGAAAGTCGGGTGATATTGGATGTAAGATTGTTGCAACAGCCTCACGTATGAGTGGAAGGTTTCAAATACACAACAGTTGTAAAAAAGAGGCTCTAAAATTCATGGAAATCTGAACTAAACAATAGAAAACAGAAGAGGCCCTCATCTTCATCAGAGGCCGTCTCTGTGAAAGTGAAAAAAAATGGAGAACGTTCTCCTAAAAAATCATAGAGTAAAATATTTTACAATGAATTTCAGTGTATATTGAAAGACAACGATTACATCCTTTTATACAAAGAGAGCATATCTAACTTTTCAATGCTAAAGATTATACATAATGAAAATTGATTGATTGATAAACACGAGCAACAATCATATCTCAATATAATGATTCAAGATATCAAAAATCTTGAATCTCTATTTTATTTCTTAATTGACAATTTTTGTGTCTTGTTTGGCAATTTGTAATCTTATTGTTTTGGTTAAATATGTTTTTTTTTAATTTAAACTCTTCTTCCTTTTTAGAGAAAATTGATCGTTCTATTTTATATAAAAATCATTTTGTCTTTAAAAAATATTCTCTTTGTTTCTAAATAATATCAGTTTTATAATTTTCACACATATGAGTATGTATATATGTTATAACCTTATTTTATATATATTATTCAAGTTTTATTTTTAACTAATAAATATCTAAGGGTACAGAGCCAATAATAATGATCCAAATCATTGTAGAAATTATCTATATATTAATTGAGAAGCAGTTAGAGACAAGCCTTATTTTTTAACATATTTACAGTGATGCCATTTTGCTGATGTGTGACCACCATATTCATTCTCACAAATCTTTTTAAAAAAATAGAACAAAATTTTTACTTTTGTGGATCGAACTTAAGACATTATAGACAACATAATCACACACAACCATTTTCATATCTTTGCCAATCAATTTTTTTTATATATCTCAAACCAATATTTTAATTAAATGTATTTTAACGAAAAAAAAATGATTAGTCTAAAGTATGACTAGTAATCCGATAACATGGACGAATTCTTCATATTATACACATTAAACTACTACTTTGCTCAATTTTGCTTTCTCTTATAATAAATTATTTTTAAGAAAATTTATTATATTGTCAACATAATAATTTATTTTTATTATATAAAAAAACTGAACTAAAATATTTTACTATAATTTAATTTTCAAATTATACAAAATTAAATAATAAATACATTTGAGTTCACGTAAAAAGAATTCTATGAGAATAAGAATTCGATTTTATTAATAAAAATTTAGTAAAATGTTATTTATTAAAAATATAATTTAGTTATTAAGTTTAAATTCAAGTTCACGTATTAAAAAATAAATAAATTTTTTAGGCGCACATTATCTCACCTAAATGATATGTATATGAGGAGCCTAAAACCCAAGTTCAGTTAACCAAAAACCAATAAAAAAAAAAATATAAATATTACTCCAGTTAATTCGTTGTTTTTTATTTCTTAAAATTTATTTTATTATAACGCAAAGTAAAAACGAAAAGCTGAAATCAAATCAAAATTTGATACGAATTTAATTAGGAAGAAAGAAGAATCTCTGCAACTCGAAAATCCCTTTTATCGTACGTCCATGTCTTTCCGCCATGGAAATGATGCCATCTGTTAATACGCTTCTATCATCAATGTTGTTATATCACGCTTTCGTCTCTAGGGCTTCCTTTCTCTAATCCTCCCCTTCTCGCCGATTCGCCTCGCAAGTTTCTCAATTCCAAATTTAGGGTTCGTAATGGCGATTCTCCTGCACTTCTCGTGAAGTTTTTCCGTCCAATTCCTTCTAAAGGTACGAAATTTCTCCCAATTTAGATATTGATAATTGGATTTTGATTTATTCTGAATCGTTTGAATTGTATCAGCCGATGATTAGATACTGATAATTGGATGTTTGACTTCTTCTGAATCGTTTGAATTTGTGTTTTCCCTCTGAAATTAAGTCTTTTANGAAAATCCCTTTTATTGTACGTCCATGTCTTTCCGCCATGGAAATGATGCCATCTGTTAATACGCTTCTATCATCAATGTTGTTATATCACGCTTTCGTCTCTAGGGCTTCCTTTCTCTAATCCTCCCCTTCTCGCCGATTCGCCTCGCAAATTTCTCAATTCCAAAATTAGGCTTCGTAATGGCGATTCTCCTGCACTTCTCGTGAAGTTTTCCCGTCCAATTCCTTCTAAAGGTACGAAATTTCTCCCAATTTAGTATCAGCCAATGATTAGCTATTGATAAATGGATTTTTTTCGAATTCTTCTGAATCGTTTGAATTGTTATCAGCCGATGATTAGATTCTGATAATTGGATGTTTGACTTCTTCTGAATCGTTTGAATTTGTGTTTTCCCTCTGAAATTAGCTCTTTTACTTGATCGGGAAAGCTCTGAAATCGCACGAAGTCTCGATTTGGGGTTAAGATCGATCAAAATAGCTGAAAAGGTGACTACTTTGTTGCTGGGTTCTCTGTAATGGACGACGGTGAGCTCGAGTTCTCCAACCAAGAAGCTTTTTCGAATTCGAACATTCCTGAGTGTTCGATGGATTCTTTCTTCGACGAGCTTCTTAAGGATTCTCATGCTTGTACTCACACTCACACTTGTAACCCTCCGGGACCAGAGAACACGCACACACACACTTGTCTCCATGTGCACACCAAGATCCTCCCTGCGCAGAGCGGCGACGACAAAGCTTCTACCGACGACACATCGGAATCTTCGGGGAAGAAGAGCAAAAAGAGGCCTTTGGGGAACAGAGAAGCGGTTAGAAAGTACAGAGAGAAGAAGAAGGCTAAAGCGGCTTCGTTGGAGGATGAGGTCATCAGGCTTAGAGCTGTGAACAATCAGCTGTTGAAGAGGCTGCAAGGCCAAGCCGCATTGGAAGCCGAGGTTACGAGGCTCAAGTGTTTGCTTGTTGATATAAGAGGAAGGATAGAAGGAGAGATTGGTGCATACCCTTATCAAAAACCCGCGGTTACAAACGCAAACGCGCCTTTCTCGTATATGATAAACCCTTGCAATAATATGCAGTGCGATGTTGACAACTTGTACTGCCTTCAAAATGGGAACAGCGGAGAAGGCGCGTCGATGAACGAGCAAGGGCTTAATGGTTGTGAGTTTGACCAGCTGCAATGCTTGGATAATCAGAACTTAGCTGGCAAGGAGATCCCTGTCTGTAGTAATGGAAATGGAACATTCAGTGTTAACTCATCCGGCGCTAATAAGAGAAAAAGTGAGATTCTAATACCTTAGGAGCTATATCATAAACTTAACCTGATATTTGGTAGGTTCTTGCCTTAGACAATGAAGCCAAACTGTTTATGTTTCTCTTTACGTTTTCTGGACTTCTGTCATTTCTGAGACTCATGGTGTTTGCTCTTGCAACAGGTGGGACTCGTGAGGCGAAAGCAGTTTGAAGTATCATCATCAATCATGTTAATTTCTAATAAGTAGTAGAGTTTTAACTGTATCACCACCAATTTCCCCCAAGTCCCTTTGTAGTTTGTGCTATTATCATATTTTTTGTTTCTCTTTTTTTTTTTTTTTTTTGTAATTGCATTTCCTTGTTGAGGTTACGACTTGTTAATATTCAATTCGATTTTGCCCCTCCTACAAGTCCCATAGAGCTTCTTGCTCCCAAAATCACATACGATGCATCAATTCTGAACTTATGAAATTGCAGTTTTAGGAGAATTCGGTCTTTGTTTTCTCTTATATGCTCCATGGAGTGTGCGTAAAAGAACCAAGATCGCAGATGATTGCTGAAGTGAGATCTCTAGGGTCTCATATTAGTTAGAAAATTCGATGTTGCAACAAGAGTCTAAAGGGAAATATTCAAACTCCGAACATGATAGATTAACAAAACAGAAATAGTTCAAGTTAGTTCCAATACAAACGCAAAGCTCTGTCTGTTTGAAGTTGGCCCAAGCATAGGTAATTAGAGACCAAATCGTTTCTTAGTTTTATTTGGGGTCTATTGTGCGTCTTGTTTGACGTCCTCCGCATCGATCTCAGCATCATCTTCGTCTCGATAGATGCTTTCCGCCATCTGCCACACCTGAAGACTGTTGTCCTCGGCTACACTCGCAATGACCCAAGGCTCGTTTTTGTTCCAAGCAAAGTCTGATATCTTGGCCTTGTGGCCTCCGTGAGAGAAGAGCAGCTCTGGTGGACCATCTTCTGCATCTAACTCTATCTCAAGCTGCTCTTCTCCAACCCTGTAAAACCCCCAAAACAAAGAAACCTTACTCATACTGAACAATCTTCACAATAAAAAGTCGAAAGGTCTTGAGTTCTAGAAAGGAGATGATGTTACCTGTTCAGGTCCCAGACCATCAGCCTTCTGTCTTCACCGGAAGATGCGAGCACCGTTTCATGGTTTGGATCCCACTCCACTTGGAAAACTTCTCCCCTGTACTCAAAATCATTCATTAAAACAATATATAGATAGCTTGGAGGATGTGAGAAATGTAAAGGAACATACTCATGGCTGCTCAAGACGTGCAGTGGTGCATTCAGCTTCCGGAGGTCAAACAAGGCAACAGTGGAGTCTGAGGAAGCTGTGGCCAAAACCCATTCGTTGAACGGATTGAAAGACAGATAATTCACCTGAGAAACACAAGAAAGCATGGTCATACAGGATGTGTACCGAGTTTAAAATATTTGATTGGGAGATTGTGTATGGTCAATGACTTGCTGTTATCGACAAATACAGGACATGCAGGCTTAAGATATCAAACAATGTGCAGAGATGTTGAAGATGGTTTCTACCTCTCTCTCGTGAACTTTCACTTGGTGTTGCATTTGGTTTGTCCGTATGTCCCATATCACCAATCGACCATCATCACCAGCAGACCCAAAAAGGTTCTCGTTCTTCATGTGCCAAGATACATCTTCGATAACACTTTCATGTCCCTATACGCAATACCAAGGGAATAAAATCAGATCTTTTGGAAACAGGAGAAAGATTAAACACCAGTATTTGTTCCACTTACCTCATACACAAACATTGCGTTCAGAACTTTCTCTTGCGGTGTAGCTGAAACATCCCAAAGACAGATCTTCTGATCCTGTGAACCACTTAGAAGATAACCCTCCTTGAAGGGACTCCAAGACAATCCATACCCTTCCTTGTCATGTCCCACTAGCCTCAGATCAGGATCACAATCACTCGTTTGTGGCTTCGCAGCAAGTTTGGCGTAATCAAACAGAAACACCTCACACCCACTTGTCTTAGCACCCACAAGCGTCGGCTTTTGAGGCATGCACCTCGCTCTGTTCACTTCTCCATCAACACGTATCTTCTGCCTAATTTCAACCTGCAACAAATCGATTGTGTTTCCCTAAGACCGTTCCCGAAACTTTCAGCTAGTAATTTTATCGAACACATGGTGCGCATAGAACACAATCTACGAAGATCGCCTAAAAAGAGGAATCTCCATGAGCCAAAAAAATTACCTTAGGGACTATTGGATCCTGAATTGATCCGCCTAACCCAGGTTCAGCGTCGGGAGTTGGGATAACGGCGTCGGCGATCATGAGGAAATCTTGGGCATCGCCGGAAGTATGGGTGCCGAGTATAAGCTTGTGGATGCCGAAGTAAGGGTCCGCCGCGTAAGGAGTCGGAGTCGATGGGACCCAATGGACGGTGAGAGACGGCCATTCGAGCGGGTGAGAGATCATAAGGTCGTAGAGGAAAGGTGTGTTCTTCTTCCACACGGAGAAATCCTCCTCCACCTGATCCATTCCCGATTCCTCTTTACCTTCATCTGCCATCTTTCTCTCTCTCTCTCTACTCTCAGTCTACTTTTCTCTCTCTCTCACTCTCTCCTTCTCCGTCTCTCTCTCTCTCTCTCTCTCTCTCACTGATCTCTGTGCTCGAGGGTTTTCTGGTTTATTTTCCCGCCAAAATGAGGCCGAGAGATCTCCCGAGCGAGCGAGGGCTGCGAAAACTTGGCGGTCAAAAATGCAGAAACGAGTTGTGATGCTGTTTGTATTTCCTACAAATGAACGCTGTGCCGTTTTGTTGTTGCCAAACGAGCATGTATGTTGTCTTCTGTATTCTGAGTTTTCTGCGTTATGAGTTTATTAAAATCACTTACCAACAGGATTAAAAAAAAAAAAAAGATTTCCCTCCCACCAAACATTAATATATTAATGATCCAACAATTCGTTATTTTAATCAGGATAACATTTGATCCCATCAAATCCAAGTTTTGAATAACATTTGATTTTAACTAGGATTTAGAAATTATAGCACCAATAACATAAGATTTTGATATAAAAATTTAAAATCAATAATCTAATAACTCAGTGATTTTGATTGGAGTTGAGAATCTACTAAAATTTATAAACCAATAACCCCACTGAATTATTTTCTAAGATTTAACATACAAAAAAAAATGGATAAAAAAATGCCTCAACTATTAACCGATTTATTTCAAAACCTTCAATTATTTATTTAAAATCCTTCTTTTTGCAATTAAAAAGTTTTGATAAGTAAGTTTTGCTTATTGTAGTAAATGTTGAATACAAGGATGAACAATTATCATACAAACTGTTGAAAATTTCATATATTGCAAAGTGTCTCCTATTTTTAACAATTTGCAAAACAATCAATATCTAAAGCTCGTTACTAAGAGGAGGTTCCGCGCGTTGCGCGGATTTGTGATAATTTAAATATTTTAATTTATTATTTATTTTTTAATATTTGTTAGTAAAAATTTGTGGATAAATATTAATTTTGAATTTGTGAATATTATGTAGTTTTATAATTTTGTATTGAAATTTGGAGGAATAATAATATTTATAGTGAATGAGAATTTCTTTTATTCATCGTAAGCATATAAAATATCAAATTATTTCTTTTCGACAATAATTAAGGACATGTTGTTTTGTAGTATAACCAATCTAAAATATATTTGTGATGAAATTTGTGACTGCAAAATAAAATGTTAATATATTTTTTGGCCCTTGTAGATTATCAAGACATATATCACAATTGTTATATTCTTCTTGTGTACCTTGGATTTTTATTCTCTTTAAGTCTCCAATTACAAAATCAACATATAGTTTTCTTGATACAGTTGAGTTGAAATCTTCAATTTCAAAAGAGACTTCGAGGCATTGTGTGTTATATGGTCGATATGATAGTATAGATGTCTGAATAAAGTTTATTAAACTTTCGGTTAATGTACTTGATGTTGTGTCATTCATATCATGATAAGTGAGGTAGAAGTTAATCATATTTTTGAAGGTAGAGATATTTGCTTGTAATATTTGATATGTGCTAAAAGGGATTGTGTAGTTGATGTTCTATTTTTAACAGAGTGAACGTATGATTTTGAGACGGGGTTTAATTCCAGTTTATTGTGTGAAAGAAATTATATGATGTGTAATGCATATAGTATATATTCTATTGAAATTTGTGTGGTAATAAAAGTGAGTTGTGTTTGTAGATTGTTGTATTGTTCTTTTTATTTATTGATTGTTGTAAAATCTCTATTGCAGTTTTTTTTTGTTCGACATTGTATTTAATTATTTAGTGTAGTTAAATTTTGTATTCTCTTTTGTTGATCAGTTTTTCTTCAAATTTAAATTTGTAGAATGAAGGTATGTCAGCCCTGAAAATTTTGGGACTCAGCACGGAAATAAAAAATATATAGAATTTTTAAATTTTTCATTTTTAAACGGGTAAATCGGATACCCGATCTAATACCTATTCATTTTTCGTACTCTTTCCATATCCGTTAAAATAAAATAAATGGTCTCGAAAGGGTAATTGTTTTAAACAGGATAGAGAATGGGATAGAAAATTTGGGACAGTACAGGAGGGAATGGGAAACCCGTCCTAAATTTTTTAGGGCTCTTGATGAAAGAGCTTATCATATCTTAGATAATATCACATCTGTTTTTTCTATAGTTATGTAGTTAATTATAGTTTTTTTTTTGTTATTCATCCATGTAACACTATCATTAAATTACGAACAACAAAATAAAGAGATAAAAGTATTAAGTGTTACAACTTACAATTATGAAATACATATATCAATTTTTTATGTGTTTATGTTTTTTCCAATAAATATAGATGACACATCAGACATTTCACGTGGCAACATTTCAAAGCTCAACATAAAAAAAACCTTACTATTTACTATATTAGAATAGATAACTAGCGGACGTAGTGACTCGTCTAGTTTTTTTGGGGTTTCTATGTAATTTAGCTAAATATTTTTCATATGCCTCCAATTTTTTTTTTTTTCTGGATCCACCCCTACATATAACTATATGCATCTAATATCTCGTATCTCATACGTTTGAAGCTATTGATCAATCGCATGATTAACCCATTTGAGTATTTGAACAGTGTCCTTAGAGGAGTACATGACCATTGATTTCATCTCAAAGAATATGTAATGTGGTTTTCATAAAAAACAATGGAAAACAAAAACCTTAAGTCTGAAATCAAGAACAAGAACTTTTACGGTTTGACGGTTATACATTTCTCATTTCTTGATTACTTGCTGCAATTGAAGATGATATCCCGTTACAATTACCATTTATATTTAGTAAACAATTGTAAATTTTATTTCTTATCAAAATAGTATGAATTTATATATAAAAATGTGTAATATGATATCACGCAGCGCAAGGCGGATTTTTAACTAGCTAATAGTAATGATACTAAAAGATTTATTTTGAGCTTGTTGCTTTCAGATGTGTGAACCTTTCAATTTGACCATTATTACA
Source organism: Alliaria petiolata (assembly GCA_020283515.1). Lineage (NCBI taxonomy): Eukaryota > Viridiplantae > Streptophyta > Magnoliopsida > Brassicales > Brassicaceae > Alliaria > Alliaria petiolata. Next base: position 445,436,730 of record JAHZTW010000001.1, on the reverse strand, counting down.
TAAAAAATACCATGTATTTTATGATGTACATCATCAGTTGGCTCCAATCAAAATGTTAGAGTTCCCGTTTTACGCGATATATTTTATGATGTACATCAATTAGTTTTTTTATTAGCCATTTTAAAAGAAAATAAATAATAACAAAAATGTTTAACGTAAAAAATCAAGTTATTTACATGTACAAGCACTCTAGGCAGTTTGTATTTCATTTTAGGGACTTTTAGCAATTGATACATTTTTTATGTTTTTTTGTTTAGACAATGTCCTTTTTATCCTTCCAGTTAATGTTACTTGCAAAATTGTTTAACCTCGACGCCAATGAGGATAAAAAAAGTCGTAGTGGTCCAATCGATTTTTCGGCAGCTGCTGTTTTTCATGTTTGCTGTCTGCCTTGATTTCAAGCGGTTAACCTGAGTTTACTGGGAGGTTGTAATCAGATTTCAGTAACATTAGGTCGAAGCTTCACTATCGAAACTCAATCGGTTATCTACAATATCAACATCACCATCGAAAACATGGGGTCAATGAATCAACATCACCATCATTCTGCCACGTTTCATTCTTGGTTGAAAGCTCAATTGGTAAGTTTATTATTTTATTCTTAGTTTTTTGCCACTTTTCATTATGGGTTAAAGGCTCAATGGTAAGTTTGTTCTTTTATTCTTAGTTGATTTAAAAAAAAAAAATGTTTTGAATCAAATTGATCTTGTTATGAAGGATTTAAATTTATATGGTTTCATAGTTGGAGCTTTTATGAAAGAATCTCGACATTTATATTGTTCAAATAAGTTGGAAGTTGTTTTTTTGTTTTGGTATCCCAATACTTCCACTGCTCAAAGCAGAAAAACTCCATGGCACACATAGCCGTGCTTACCTTTGTTGGAAAAAAACAAATTTCTTAGGCCACACTATATTATAGTTTTAAAGGTCACATTTTTCTAAAATTCATCTTAATCTAGCTATTTAATTCTTTTTTAATGATAATTAATTTCTCTAAGGTTTGAATCTCTTAGTTTAGCTGGTTTTTGTATGATGTTATTTTTTACCAAAGGTTTTCAAAATATATTTTTCTTATTTTTTGCTCTAGTTTCTCATTTGTTTTGCTTATCTTTATTTTTTTTTTTAACTTACAAAAAATTGTGTGTTTGTTTGGTCCAATGGAATTTTCAGATGAGTCCTTATCTTTAATTTATTTTAAGAACCAAACTTATCTTGATGTTGTTCAACTTGTAGTTTTATTTTTTATATATGATGTTTGCCTTGCTATTTATATTTTTTATGTATGATTCTTTTTTTTTTAGCAACAAGGATTTTCTTTTTCTAACCCATGATTTATTATATGGGTTAAAATGTCGTTCCTGGTTTTTTATATGGATTGCATGAACTTCATGAATTTTTCTATAAATAAAGACATGCAGCCATCATTTTAACACACACAACCAAAAAACACAAATTTTCATTGTAACACACACAACCAAAAAACACAACAAAAAAGGCTATTCCCATGCTTCCACCACTTAAAGTTGAAAAGGTCCCATTCCGCCGATCAGAGTTTCGTTTCCTTCGACGTCTCGTCCTGTGCTGAGCATTGGTTGTCAAGATGACTAAAAATGAACCTAGCAAAACGAAGACAACACTAAAAAAAAGGCTATTCCCATGCTTCCACCACTAAAAATGAATCTAGAGTTTCGTTTTCATCTTCTCCTACTCTCATGTGTCAAATTCTGCGAGATTCTGAGGTACTGCCATCTCAGAGATGGAGACGCAGGGATGGAGACAGCAGAGATGGAGACAGCAGAGATGGAGACAGCAGAGATGGAGACGGCGAGATGAGACGGAGAGATGGAAACACTGTTAGCGCGAGATTTAGCTTTTTGTCGCTTTTTATAGATTGTACATGAGGCCTATTATTTCACGAATTGCAAGTTTTTTGAAATTTTTTGAAAAAAAAAAAAAGTTATCAAAAAAAAAACGAAGACAACACCCGTGGAGAAAAAAGTGGTGAAGAAGTGAAGTGATATTTTTCGTTCTATTTCGTTTTTTTCCCTTTGTTTTCCTCCTTTTCAGAAGATCCTTGGAGTTTTTTAGAGCAAAAATTTTTAGATCCGGTTTTTCTAGATCTTCTTTTTGCTTCTTCTTCCTCATGTGTTCTTCTTTTTGGTTTATCTTTTGAGATTAAGCCTCTATTCCCCTCCAATTTATAGTTCTGTCAAGGTGACTTCGGATGGTGTTTGTTTCTTTTGACGATTCCGTCCGCTCCTCTCCTTCGTCGTTGGTTGGTATGTGTTTCTGGTTGATTTGTGGCTTGGTGTTGTCTCTTGCCTCTTCTTCTTCTCTTGAAAGCTCCTGTTTCGGATGTGCTCTTCTTGGTGTACTTGTCTTGCTACGCCACCTCTTGCCGTTGGAGATTTCCTTTTTGATTTTGCATGCAGCTTCTACCGGTTTCTCTTGCTGCTTCAGTCGATTTTGGGATGGAGTTGTTGTTCTTTGGGGTGGCTTCAATCCCATCAAGCTTCGGGTTCTATTGGTGGTTGGTTTCGGCAGAAGCCTCGGTCGTTCGGTGTGGTCTCACAGCTTTGCAGGTCGCGTTTCGTGTAAAGGGTTCGAGACAAAGGTGAAGTGAGTTGTGCTTCCTGTTGTTTTCCGTTTTCATCTAGATCCTATTGAGCTTGTTTCTTCCTATCTTTTTTAATTGGTCCGGTTTTGAGGTTTAATTTCAATTGTAGTGTTCTGTATCGTTTTAGTTCTTGATTTCCAACCATGTATTTCATCTAAGTATCCTTCTGTGATCTTAATAAAATTCAGATGTTAAAAAAAAAGTGAAGTGATATGTTACTATTAATCCATGTTCGAAAACTCGGCCGACTGGTCGATTCTGCGGCCGAGAAGTCGGTGGGTGGTGGTTCACCGTGGCGAATAGTGGTAATCGGCTGTATTAATCGGTGAATGTAGTTTGTTATGCCTAAAATTGTGGTTTCACAAAAATCGGCTCAAAAATGTTGAAAAAACTTGTTTTTGTGTTTGATTTTGCTTGAAAATCGTATAGTTGTACTAGATCTATGAATTTTGGGTACAAATTGGAGAAAACTGGAAGAAAAAAATGATGAAAAAATGGTGGTCGGCTGCGTGTTCGACTTAGGGTTAGAGAAGAAGGAAGAAGATAATACTGAAAAGACAGTTTTACCCTTCATTAAGTCAAAATCAACAAAAGTTCTCAATCGTGAGAATCGAACTTGCACCTCTAAGACCCATAAAAGAGCTCAGACCACTACACCAAGTTAAACTTTAATATTTTGTAACACGATAAATGTTATATATTCAATAAAACTAGATAAAAATCCTAAAACTAATCCCCGATTAATCCTCGTATAATTTCCGATTAATTGATTCGGCGCTAGGCCCGGACCGACCGCCCGATTAACGCCTAGCGCATTTCCGAACAAGGCTATTAATTATATGATTTATGCATAGTACTTTTATTATTCCTGCATAATAATTAAATAATATCTACTGAAACAAATTAATAGTAATGATATTATAAGTTTTATTTTGAGTTTGCTGCTTTCAGATGTGTGGTGGACTTTTCGATTTGACCATTAAATTTTTTTGTAAGCGAAGTAAAGGATTAAAAAACGTTCATTAACGGATGAAATTCAAAGATGAGTCAGATGACACAAAAATTTACTATGATAATATATAGTTTACACAAAAACTTAAAATGCAAAGTTAATATCAATAAAATCACTTACAGATCGTTAATTTAAAGAGTTCCTTACTTACCAAAAGGCTATGATCTGCTTTGAAAACATTTTAAGCAGCAAGAATTTAATATATTTTTTCATTCATAATGAAGATTATCTCTAACCCACGTTTTTCTTGACGAGTATGAGCTTATATTTGAGCTCTCTTGTAGAAACAAATAAAATATTTCAATCTTAGAAATGAGCCTATATGTTGTTCGGGCCAAACATTGTGACCAAAGAAGCTTTTTGTTGGTCATCTATCACGAAAAGACTTATAATCAATCACTAATACTAAAAAGATAATAAAAAAGTAAATAATAAATTTTTTATAATGATCATTTTAATTTATTTTTACGAATTTAAAATATTTTATTAAAAACTCGCATATATGCGGATCCTAATCTAGTACATGTATAAAAGGAGAGAATACATCTTTAATCTAGTGATAATATAAAAAGGTTGGTTTTTTGTATTTTGGATTCAAGCGTTTTTTTTTTTTTTAAATTATTCTTTAAATCAAAATATTTAAAAGCTGATATTGCGAAAGATCATAGACAAGATCCGGAAATCTCACAAATGAGGCCAAAAATATATTATATATTACAGAGAACAAATATCACTAAGAGGATAAGAGCATCTCCATCAATGAGATCTAAAGAGTTTCTTAAAAAATATTAAACAAAGAAAAAATATTAAAATAATGAAGGGTTTCTTAAAACCCTTAAAAACCGAGCCATGAGCTGAAATATCCTTTTTGCTCAAAACCAAATCTCTTATATCCCAAACTAATCTACTATATCCCTTATACTTGGAAAGACCAATTTGACCTTACTATTTAATTTAATTTATTTCTTTATTTTAATGGAAAAAAACAAATTGCAAAGAAAAAAAACACAGGCTCCGGCTTCGGCTCCGGCTCGAAACGAGCTTGCTCAAAACTGAACCGGAGATCTTCGTTGCCGCCGTCGATCTCGAGCTCTATCGCCGTCGATCTCGAGTTCTATCACCGCCGATCTCGATCGATTAGGACTTTAAATCAATAACTAATGGATTTGAGTGGTTGAATTGTGTTCAATTGTAAGTAGATTAGAACTAGAAACGATCCAATTTGAGTTCTTGCGATAGGAAAACTGGGTAAAACTAGTATTACTGATAAATGTAATATAACTAGTAAAACTGATATTACTGGAAATCATGATTTATTGAGTAAAACTTGGTGCAACTGGTATTACTGAGTAAAGAGAAGGTATAACTCTGAATAACTAATATTAGTGATTGAGTTTTTTTTGTATTGTTTTGCCATGATACAATGAGCAATAACGTCTGCATACATTTTAAATGTCAATGTCGCATGTATAGATTAATGTTGAAGACATCAGTGAAGAACATAACTTTATCGATGATAGAAGCTAAGATATACATGAAGCTTGGGTTAGATGAAAGTAAGGTTAAATTGCAATTGAGTTATATTCCACAGCTGGTGAAAAGTGAGGAAATGTTTACTCTAACTCATTAAAGGTCATTTCCATATTGATATAACTAAGCAAACATGTATGTGGTAAAACTGGTATTACTGATTAAAGGTTATAATGGAAAAAAATAATTTTGATTTTTACAAAATCTAAACCAAAATTACTCAACATACTTATTGGCATTGTGACGTCACAAATAAATTTCATAACGTGTATTAAGTAGAAAATTATGAAATTATATCATATTGAGTTATTAAAGAATTTACACAATATACTCCTTGTACTTTTAAGATCACTTTGTAAATAATAACCAACTTATGATGAAAAAATTACAGAAATCTTGATTTTAAACATATCAATACATAAAACAATCAGAATTATATGCTAACAGACTTATATCAAGTGTAAAACTACAAAAAGAAATTTTAAAGGTAGGTAATACTAATTAAAATAGAAAACACTCAAAGTATAACTATTTGAAAATTTCGTACAACTACTATATTATGTATAACTATATGTAAAATTGGCACGCACACATGACTAAAATTTTGGCGCCCAATGCTCAAAATCCCCAAATTTTTGGCGCCCAATCCTCTATATCCCCTATTTTTGGCGCCCAATACTAAAAAATCCCCAAATTTCTTTATTCTCTTCTCTCTTTCTTTCATTGTCGAGTTTCCTCTCTCTCTCTCCTCTCTCTTTCATTCCTCATCTCCTCTCTCTCATTCCCAATTTCTTTTCTCTTCTCCCAAGCTCTTGATTATGGACCGCTCTATAGTGACGAGAAGAGGAACTATAGGTGGTTTCTGGGTCGATTAGGACTTTAATTCGGTAACAAATGGATTACAGTGGTTGAATCGTATGGAATTGTCCCGAATCGATCCAATTAGAGTTCTTGCGATAGGAGAACTGGGTAAAACTAGTATTACTGATAAATGTTGTATAACTAGAAAAACTGGTATTACTGAAAATTATGATATATTGAGTAAAACTTGGTGCAATTGGTATTACTTAGTTTCAGAAAAGGTATAACTGTGGATAACTAGTATTACTAATTGAGTTTTTTGTACTAAAGGTGAAAAAATTTCATTGAGACATATCATCGAACACTTGGTGAGCTTAACATACCATGTTTCCACTTTAAACTTTAGAGTATATCTATCGCATAATCTAAGATAAAAGATTGATAATTCTACAAACAGAGAGAATAATGAGAGATTTTTTAACAAGAAAAGTGAAAGAAGGCTCGCGAGAATCTCAGAAAAATCCTCACCAAGTATTCAATGATATGCTTTAATGATAATTTGTTACGTAGTTATACATAGTTTTACGGAAAGAGATAAATGAAAGAAAAGTTATGGTTGAACAGCTCGCTGAACGGCTCAAACGGCTCGAGTTTTCTTATAATTTTTCGGGTTGGATCCGAAAAACTTAGATCAGATGGGTGGGGCGGTGGCACAAAAGTAAATATGTACAACTTTTAAGCTTTTAAGTCTTTAACTTATTTTTTCTTCTCTCAAAATAATTCAAAATTAAAATGAAAAAGCAAAGTGATATTTCAGCTTTTGTTTTAAGAGAAAGGGATATTTGAGACGAAATCTCTTAAAAACCCACTCAAAACTTCTTCAATAAACTTTTCATTATTTTAATATTTTTTTCTTGTTTAATATTTCTTAAGAAACTCTTTTGAAACCATGAATGGAGATGGTCTAAAGATGTGAACATTTTGCAAAGGACGGACACTAAACCCTCTGTCGAACATATTCATTGAATGGATACGAATACACTTTTACATTTTGTATCTTATTTTTCCTTTCTGACATGTTTTTGTGGTGGTTGTACGAAACTCTAGAACAGCCTTTCTTTTTGAATTTTTGTTTGTATTTATTGTAAAGTTTCTGCCGAAAAATCTTTTTTTTTTCTTCATATAAACTCGAGAATGCCCAAGAAGATCGGGGGGACCATACAGAAACAAGTTCAGAGAAAGATAACTGTGTCCTTTGAAAGATCCAAATCAAAACGTAAAACCAAAAAAAGAACGAAAAAAAGTTTGCTTCTCTAAAAAGGAAAAGAAAAAGTAAGATTGTTAGGCATTTGCCATCAATTCCATTTCCAAATCATTATCATTCTTTTTTGGAAACATGCTTGTGTAGTTGTGTGTATATATGTATCTCGTGGAATTTGCTCTGTCTTTTGTGTTGAAAAATTGTTCCATCTTTACCAACAAACACACATCAAGATTAGTAGTACTGTTTTATGGTTTCAGGTCAAAACATTTAACATTAAAGGAATATTATCACAACTTATCTATTGAAGCTTTTGGGTTTTACATTTTTAAACCCGGAAAAAACAAGAAAGAGTAGATTTGTTTTTGTTTATTTTTCTCGAATTACATTTACAGTTGCATACTTGTAAAAGAATCATTTTTTTTTTCAAACCGTAAGGAAAAAAAAAAAACCTTTTAACTTTACAGGAAAAAATGAAGGAAGAAGAGGGAAGAAAAAAAAAATCAAAAATTATAAAACGGGATTAAAAATTCTATTTGGAGTTGGCACAACGATGCTCTGCGTCTCCACCACCGTCTCTTGGGTATCTCCGGCGGCCCATCGCCTTAAATACCTCATCAACGACGCCGCTTTCCTTCCTCCCCTCGCCGTTCCCGCCCCAATCATCTCCCATATAACCCTTTCTATCCCTGGGATCGCCGCCATCTCCGCCACTAGCTCTGACCCTCCTTTCCGGCACATCGTTACCAGCGTCGCCGCCGCGCTCTCCCTCGTCGTATCCGCCCCTTCCCTCATCATCTCTCCCAACATCCGTATCGAACCGAACGCCGCAGACACCGCCATGAGTCCTCCTCTCCTCACGACCGCCTCCACAACAGCCACCGCCTCCTCCGGCAGCTCTCGGAATGCATCTCTGGCGGCTTCCACTACCCCAGCTTCGATGAACCTCCCCACGTTCTCCCTCTCCGCCGCCAGGTTCAGGATCGCCACGAGCGCGTCTCTTTTCGAGCTCGTGGGGCCCTGTTTCGCAAGGTCAACCAATCCGCTCACGACACGTGTTTTTCTCCCGAGTCTTCTTTTGTAAGCTGAGACGCCAGCCAAACTGAACAGAGTCGCGGCGGCGTTTGCCTTAGCCTCCCACGTGGCGCCCGAACGAAGAACCTCGATAACGCCGTTTAAAGCTCCGTCTGTTTCCATGATCCTCGCTTTGTTCTGTTCCAAGATAGAGAGGTTGAGGATCGTCGTCACGGCGTTTATCTGAAGGCTCGAGGAATCCGAGCCTAGATAGCGTACCAGCTTCGGTATGGCTCCAGCCTCGGCTATGCAGGCTCGTGCCACCGAGTCTGACTTGGCGAGTGCGCGGAGCTCGAAGACGACGTCGTTCGACTCCGCCACGGAGAGCTTATCGATCAGAAACGAAACCAACATCCTCGTGAACTCCACCGCCTCCTTGCACGAAGCATGAGACCCTACGCCGCCGCCGTCTTCGTATATCTCAAACGGTATCTTCTGATCGCGGCACCACATCACGATCAGGTTCTTCAAGGCACGGTTTGGTATGAGGTTGGTGTGCTTGAGGACCTGGCCTGTTTTGGGGCAAGTGTTGTGACCCGATTGGATCCAGAGATTGATCGACTCTCGATCGTATGTCTGGCCGGTGGAAACCACCACCGGGTCCCTCATCAGCTCCAGTGTGATCGGACACCGGAAATCCGCCGGGATGTTTGCGTCTGACAACGACTTGTGGCGGCGGAAATCAGGATGAGGCGATGGCGTCGAGGGACCGTACAGCACGCAGTTTGTGTAACGCACGAGTCCGATGAGAGAAGCGGCTGAGGATTTGGATCTCTCGTCGATCTGATCGTGTGTTTCATCTTCCAATCTCTGGATTTCGTCCGTCAAGCTAGCGGAATCGAGAAAGCCCAATTCGCTGAAAGTCTCGATCAGCCTCGATTGATTTGGGGAGATCTGGTGCTTGATTCCGTCGATTGTATCCGTCACTTTCCGACGGAGAGCATCGTCGCGTGGATCGACGAACTGAACCGAATCGGAGCATTGTTTTCTGAGGAGAACGATGAGATCTTCGGCGTCGTCGCTGAGGATGAAGTCCTTGACGGGTAAAATATCGAGGACAGTGGATAAATCGGTGACGAGCTCGTGAAAACTGAAGGCGACGTTTTCGATCTGCAAGAGTAGCCAGAGCTTGCTCGCCCTTGAGCAATCCTCGATCAAAGCCTTCATACGCTGCATCACGATTTGCAGTTCCTCGAAGCAGAGCTGAGCGGATTGCGAGTAAACCATCTCGGATCGGAGAAGCTCCTCGAAAACCGCCGCTAATATCTTCACCTTGCGTATGATTGAGAGAGAGTTCCGTCTCAGGATGAAACGGAGAGGCTGCATGATAGAAATCTCCTGACACGCGAGGAACAGTGACCGAGTTAATTTCGCATCTGACATCTTCGGGGAATCGAGAGATCCGAACGGGCGCCGTTTTCTCGCCGGAGAAAGTTCGAGGGTAACAGCCATGAGCGAGGAAAAAGTAAATTCTCCGGGAAAAATTCTGGATTGGATTGTTTCTATCTTTGAATTTTCCGAGAAGATCAGAGAGACGATGGAAAAGGAAGGAAGAAGAAGGAAAGAGACGATGGCCGAAATTAAATAAAACCAAAATATTATTTATTTTTGACGGCTAATGACTGCTTGAATTTGTTAAATGAAAATGTATAAAATACACACGGCTTGTGAGTTGTCGAGCAACGATATAAAAAAATTGTGAGAAAATGGATATAAGGTCTTCTTCAATTTGATGACATAAGAATGTTAAACATTTGGTACATGTTTGACCAATATATAATTATATGATAATGCAACAGGTTGGTACATATTTGTTAGAGTAGAATTGATCTGGTCTCCATTATTCAAATAAACACTCCATAACTAATCATTATAGTTTTTTTATAAAATTATTTATTGAATCGGTTGTGCTTGCTTTGCCCACTTTTGGCCGAATAATTGAAATATATCTATATATTTGAATCGGTTGTACAATGTTTCCATTAGCAATGTTAGTTCCCTTTATTTTGAATAATTTCTCTTTTAAGCAATCTTTGAGATGTGTGCATTTAGGAATACACAAAATCCAAAAAAAGAAAGATAATCGGTAAAAAATCCGTTTAATTTTCAATTCAAGAAAAAAAAATCTTCTTCTTTTTGTCAACGCAAGAAAATGAAAAACTAGTATTACTGAGTAGCGATTAAAATAATTGAAAAACGGGAAACAAGAGCTTATAAGGATGGCACCACTCATGCACCAGCAAAAGCAATGCCTTAGAGCATCTCCAATGCAAGTTTTGGAGAGAGTATCTAAAGAATAAAAGAATGAAAAAAAAGAAAAAAACAAGAGAAAGATCTAAAACCGGTTCTAAAAAAAGACTTTAAGAAATACTCTTATACTAGGTGTCATTGTATGAATGGTTTATCTTTCTTTTTGAAATTAAAAATTAATTATTTTTATTAATTATATTTAAATAATAATATTTAATTGGTAAAAGACTCTTTTTAAATATACCAGCGTTGGAGATGGTCTTAGTGCACACACTAAGCTTAAATAAACTTGTTATATTGCAATATGAATACTTATTGTAATGGATTATGATCATGTCTTCCAAGTTCCAGATAGACATTTTTGCTTTGTAATATATTAAACCAAATCCTATTATTTGTTTATTACAACTATTTGACATAGAAATCTTCTTCTGCTCTAAGTTTAATGTCGTCTTCTTCTTTTTTTATGACATAAGAATGCAACAGTTGGTACATGTTTGTTGGAGTAGAATTGATCTGGTCATCATTATTCAAATAAATACTCCATAGTTGACCATTATAGTTTTTAGAATTATTGGTGAATAAATCTTTTCTACTTTTGGCTGAAGAATCTGAAAGTTGGTAAAATCAAAACTTTGAATACTCGGAAAAAGTAAGTTTTCCTTACTGCATATTAAAAATATTGATTACAAAGATGAATAGTGATAATACAATGTGCTGAGAAGTTCATACATCTTCTCAAGGGCTCAAAGAATTTGTAACCATTTCAAGAATTGAGGCAACTATAACTTCAGGGCTTAGAACCACACTGATCTTGAATATCTTTTCACAGTCATCATCAGCTTGAAGCAGATCAAACTGAGACTGGAGAAGAGTGAGAGGCATGAAATGTTCTCCCTCGGAGGCTCTCTTCTGTAACCGAGCAGCGATCACCTCTGCATTACCTTCCAATAAAACAAACTTCACCTTGCAACTCGAATAGCTTCCCGGTTCGTAATCAGGATCAGAGCCTCTCAAGATTTCTCTGTACTGTTTTCTCAACGAAGAACACGCGAGAACAACGGTTTCTCCATCGAGCAAACGTTTTCGCAAACTCTCCTGTATTTTCTCAAGCCATGGCATCCGGTCTTCGTCCGAAAGAGCGATGCCTTGGCGCATTTTATCTGGTGTTTACCATGAGAGCAAGTAAGTGTTCAAAACATGAACTTCTCAACCTATGTTAAACTTCGAATCGTCAAAATATATTCGAATTTTTTTTTGTTACCTCTGTTTGATAGAGAGTGAAAATCATCGGCATCAAGAAAATCACAAGATAAAGCATTCCCCCAACATCTTGCCTATGGTACTAACAAAGTGAATATATAAAGATCAATCACTCTTTTTCAACGTCTCTATCTAGTAACAAAATTAACATTTTTAAAAAGAAAAACTTACGATTTTCCTGCTCCGCTTACGCCCATAATTACAATGACTTTGCCTGTCACTATGATAAACAAGAATGAGTGAAAAACAGACGAGAACATTGAAAAAAATGTTCCATAAGAACAACATGTTGAAGCTTACCGTCATTGTTCGCCGACATGCCTGCTTAAACAGGTTTTGTTGATTTTTGAAGGTATAATCTGTGAGCAAGAAAAACAAACATATCCATTAGCTTATAATTGTTCAACATAGAACTATATAAATGTCCTGATTAAATTATGTCTTAATTTCAACAATTTGCAAAAACAATTCATACCTAAAGCTCTCAATCTTAGCTTATAAACCGTAATTACGAGATTGTTCTATTTCCTGATCAAAGTATCTCCTATCACATTCCATTTGATGCTAATTAATGATCACTCGCATGATTAAATCTATTTGACTCTTAACAATGTGTTCATTGACTTCACTTCATCTCTAACAATATCTATGATCTTTTGATAAGAATCGATGGAAAAACAAAAACCCTAACATGAAAATCCGAAATCAAGAGCAAAACTGTTACGGATCGACGGTTATACGTTTCACATTCCTCGATTGATTTCTTACTGCAATTGAAGAAATCTGAAACTTTCTCTCTAAGCGAAATTCGGCCTTATATGAGAAGTAAATGATGGAAATCGTTCGTTTACTGTTCAAATTTTAAAAATAACACAAAGACTTACTGCGATTTTTTTGTTTCTTGAGAGAGTTGGCGGCTCGATTGATCAAAGACAAACAAAAATCACGAAAACGATAGAAAAAAAAGAAAAGGAAATAAGGAAAAATGAAGAAAATCTGAGAGTTTACTGAATAAACAAACATAAATAAAATTTTGGTAGGTGGCGAGAGGAAGAAAGACGAAACTTTTTCAGAGAGATAGGAAAAGGAAAAGGAGAAGCAAAGATGAAAATGATGATCTGTTAGGACTTAGGATGATGGAAGGACAAAAATGTGGATTAATTTTTTTTTTTTTTTTTTGTCAAATGTTGATTAATTTCAAGGTCAATTTTATTAATAACCAAAACAAAAACAAAAATTAAAAAGTAACCAAAATATTAGAAAAAAATAGAGAGAAATGGAGAGATAAATAGGTTAGTTTGTAGATGTTGATTTATGTCGTGGTTATTATACAAACTAGGTAATAACCCGCACAAAAATGCGGGGTGAAATATTTATTATTTATTTAAATTGGTATTAATTAAAAATCATGTAAATAAAAAAATTGGTTTTATATAAGTTTATATAATATTATGCTATAACATTGACAATATAGTATGTTTTTATTTTATTTTATGAAACATATTGTAATTTGATTGTTATCCGAAATAAAATATAATTTTTATTATTAGTTGTTAATTTTGTTACCCGAAGTATATGTTTTAGCATTGATTGTATATACTGTATATGAGATGATTTAGCATTAATTTTTTTATTGATTGATTACTTAACTATAGTTTATTTAAATTGGTATTAATTAAAAATCATGTAAAATAAAAAAATTGGTTTTATATAAGTTTATATAACATTATGCTATAACATTGACAATATAATATATTTTTATTTTATATTATGAAACATATTGTAATTTGATTGTTATCCGAAATAAAAGATAATTTTTATTATTAGTTGTTAATTTTGTTACCCGAAGTATATGTTTTAGCATTGATTGTATATACTATATATGAGATGATTTAGCATTAATTTTTTTACTTAACTATAGTATTATTTATATCTAAATTTATTGATTGATTGTTCAACTGATTTGAATATTATAAATTAGTTTTATAGTTACAATATATCACTGTTTTATAATATACAAAAACAAAAACATATTTTGTTTGCTAAATGATTTTTTTTTTAAGTTATGTTTTGGTTCATGTGTTTATTTTTAAATTTCGTTTGTGTAATAAAATATCATTTGAATTTTTAAAATTGTATCATATATTTGGATATTTTTTAATCATATGTTGCATGTAATACCTCAAATAAAAAAATGCTTTTAAATTATTTTTGGTAATAATATATCATTTGAATTCTGTAAAATTGAAAGATATCAAATATTTAGATGTGAAGATTAATGTAGAACCGGTCAAATATTGCATATAATAATTTGGACTTTTAAAAAAAAATATTTTGCATGTAATATTGCATAACATATGTTTGTATGGAAAGGTTAATAATCAAATAATATGTATTTATATTACATGTTAGTCTAATATATAGAAATGTAGTAGTGGCATATGATGCAATTAATCTTGTGACAAAATTTATTTTTTTAAAATGTTTTGTAAAAAGTTCTATGGTGATAACACATCAACAAAATGACATCATTGTAAATAAGATGTAAAAGAAGGTTAATCTCTAAAAATGCTTCTCAATTAATATATATATATATATATATAGGGGATTAACAAGAGCATCAAGGTGAGTTCTAAGCTAGACTCTTTACAAGGCATTCATATCATTGTTTCATATACAGATGAATGTAATCCTAAATGCTTCTAGACTCAATCTTATGATGCAAATGCTAGTGCAACTACATGATTAATTTTCTTTTTTTTATGCAAATGAATGCAACTCAAGAGATGGAAAACAAAACAACTAAAAATTTGATTAGACTAATTTTTCCCTCCCCCAGACTTATCACCATAACAGTTGAATTAAGCAGATTATACCTCAACTCACTAACTAGTCTCATATATACATCAACTCAATTTTTCCGTTTATTCATACATCAATTTATAAAAATCATATAATTTATACATTAACCCTATATAGGGATTTATTATTAATTAGTCTTTTAATATAACCAAATAAAATTGAAATAAGTTAGAATATCAAACCTGCTACCCAAATATTTTCGTTTATTTCTTAAGTGGATGCTTAGGTGGATAATAATTATTATTAACATTTAAACTTATTTTTAACAATTAAAAACGAAAATTAGATAATAAAAAAATCTCAAAACCATGCCATCTCGTTTTGTGTCGTGCTTTAGCTCTTCAATTTCTTGATACCGCAGAAGTTCGTCGAGAGGAGTTTGAGGGCGAAATTTGCATCAATTAGCAACAAATCAAGGTAAGTAAGGATTGGCATCATCTCTGGTGAGACTTTCGTCTGAAAAAATGAGGTAATTAGCAGATTTAAGGTTTTCATTCAATTTTGCATTTTACAAAGGTGCAAAAATAAAAAAATAAATAAAAACAAATATAGAAAATAACAGAGTTCAAAATTTAAAATTAAAGTATTTACATGAGTCTTGGCGCAGCCTAATCGTAACAAGCTCGATGCTCGTTGATTCAAGGGAATAGCCGAACAAAGAACAAACTCTAAACTCGTTGATTCGCGAGAATAACCGAGGATCAAGAGATAGATGCTTAAGAAAGCTCTGAATAAATTCAATAATAATATGCCGTCTAGGCTTACAATAAGGAGGCTATAAATAGCTAAGATAAAACACCAAAACCCCAAAATTTTATAAAAAGGAAAATCTACGAAACTTAACGCTCAAGCAAAAGCTTAGAACCCAAATACTTAACAAAGCCCATACATATAAATAGATAGATAATTATAGGTAGTAAATAGTTGTAGATGCGCTGAATCAGGTGTGATCTTGGTACCCTTTTCAGAAGTAGAGATGAGGAGGTAAATCTTGAGGAGGCTGACCGTGAGGAGGAGGAGGCTTGATGCAAAGGTTTCTCGGCACCCAAAAGTTATGGCCTCGAGGGTGTCAGTTCTCATGTAGTCCTGAAGCTGGGGCTGCGGAAGTCCTTCGACGGTCGTTGTGCCATCATCATCTTCAAATGAGTGGAAGTAAGCTTTCAAATACTTGAACTTTTCGAGCAAAAACCTTGTCTGCAGCAAATAGTGGTAGTCCATGAAAGTGCGCTCTAGTAACGCCTTCTGTCACGTTTTCACCTTGCGATCAACTGAACAAGGTAATTACTTCTTGAATCTCCTCATCAGTTTAGAACTATGACTTCTCAAGAACAAGTTGATAATGTTGGTAGTTCGTCAAATCAAACACAAAGTGAAGAACCTTCATTATGGAGTTATGTTATTAGAACCGAGTCGAAGTTCTAATAAATATTTTTATCTTTAAGATTTATTTGTAGTTTATACATATATCAACTCTAATAACAACATCAGAACCATTATTATATATATCGGCTCTTATTGTTGTTTGATTTGATTTTATCTATTAGAGAAAATGTGGTTTTAACGATATATAAACATCAACAATAAATTGATAAAACAAATTTTCACTTTTAACAATAATTGAATTATTACAAGTAATATTCTCTCATTGATATGAACTCTCTTAGACTTTTTTCAAATGACTACTTTATACATAATTCAATGGAAATAATATTCATTCATTCTTATCTCTATAAAATAAGCAAAAAATAAGCAAAAAATAAACAAAAATAAGCAAAAAATAAGCAAAACAAAAAGAGACACTAATTTAATAAACACTTTTTTTAGACACACATTGAATTATTACAAGTAATATTCTCTCATTGATATGAACTCTCTTAGAATTTTTTTTCAAATGACGACTTTATACATAATTCAATGGAAATAATATTCATACATTCTTATCTCTATAAAAATAAGCAAAAAAATAAGCAAAACAAAAGGAGACACTAATTTAATAAACACTTTTGCTAAACATCGATCTAAAAATAATTTTTTTAAAAATGTTTTTTATAGAGTTAATATATATCAATGACAAACTTTTATTTGTAGATGGTTGTTTGGAGCAACCTCGTAGTTCCAATAATTTTCCCGTATTTAGTTTATTTTTGGGGTAAAATTCTCTTTTTTATGGCATCTCCACCATCATAGTACCCTCCTACCAAATGTATGTGGATGCTCCCTGGGAGATTCCCGTCTTGCATACAGGAATCACCCCTCCATGATATATTGTTCTTTCTCCAGCTGAAACATCAAAACAGAAAAAAACAACAAGTTTTAGATTGAAATCTTTGAGACAATTGTAAAACACAATATATTTACTTACATCGCTGTAGCTACAAGAAAACATGACTAATTTTTATCAAAATTCTTACAAAAAATTTGGTAGGAGAAAATTATTACCAATTTTCTATGAAATTATGACGAAAAATAAGAGTGGTAGGAAATTGGTAAGAATTTTTCTACTGTCAAAATCGTCAAAAAGTGGTCAAATATTTTCTTCCAATTTGCTACCAAACCGATGTTCGTAAGAAATTTGGTAAAAAAACTGGTAAAAAATTTGTTGGAAATATTTGACCGTTAAAAAGTAGGAAAATCGTCAAAAATTTCTCACAATTTCCCTACCAAACTTTGTTTGTAGATTATATATAATAATTTTAAATATAAAGTAGGAAATTGGTAGGTAATTTCTTACCACTTTTCTACAGACTATATACTTAAAATAATAATAAATTGTTATTACCTCAAACCCTAAACTCAAAGTACAAACCCTAAACACTAAACTCAAACTATAAACTATAAATCACAAATTTTAAACCTTAAACTTCAAATTCTTAAACTTAAACATAAAATCATAATTAACCAAACCTCTTAAGAAACCACTCCAAACCCTTATATACAAAAAATGCAACACTTATAGAAAAATCATACATTTTTTGTCATTACTTAGCTTATGTTTGTACAAACTTGTATAAAATCAACATATTCTCCGATAGATATAACAAATTTCAAAACTTACAATTATAAATCATATTCTAAATTTTAAACTCTAAACCTTAAAGATAATTAATCATTGTATATATATCCAAAACTTAAAATCACTTATATTTTTTTTAAAAAATATTCAAATCTAATTATTTTCTAAATCACAACCCCAAATCTCAAATTGTAAACTCAAAATCTCAAATCCTAATTTATAAAACCCCAAATATATAAAAAATAAATCCAAATTTATACAGATGAGGATCACATTTTACTTTTATCCTCAACCATTGATTGAAAAAAAAACATAAATTATAAAATTTTTTAAAAAATTCTATTTAATTGAATGAGAAATAAAAAAAACTTTTAAAAAAAATCTATCTAATTGCATGAGAAATAAAAAAAAACTACAGCCCAGCCCAATCAAAGTGTTGGAAGAGACAAGCCCAACAATAGGGGGAAACTAAACAAAATTAAGAAGCCCAATACGAAAGTCACAAGACAACTAGATCTAAGTAAAAGAGGAAGATGAAACGATATGTCTTCTCCATCATTCCTTGGTTCCTCCGCTTCTCCTTCTCCTCTCCGTCTCTTTTCTCTTCTTCTCCCTCCTCCGCTTCTTCTTCTTCTCTTCTTCTTTCATCTTTGTCTCCTCCCCCCCCCCCTCTTCTTCTTCTTCTCCCTCCTCGTCTTCTTCAAATCGGACTGCTGATGTTCTTCTTTTGCGCCTCCGTCGCCGATCCACCGTAAGTATTCTCTTCTTCTTCTTCCTCTGATTCTTCTCCTCTTCGTCTAATTCCTTCTCTTGTCCCATACTCGCCGCACCGTGCTCACGACCACTGACCTTCGGTGCCTGGTTGGTCCGACAGAGCCATCTCTGAGGTCTGATTTTGCAGAAGTGGGTTCATCTTTGCTGCCACTCTCTTGCTCACCGTTTCGTACTCGCTCCTCTGAGCTCACCACCTCTGGCCGTCGGTGCCTTCTGTCACATCGCCGCCAACCGCTTATACCCACCACCACGTCACCGTCGACCAATGATCCCACCGCCACATTAATATTGATAAAAATCTGTATTATTTGTTGTTTTAACAAAAAATATGTATTGTATATTAATGTTAAAAGAGGTTCTAAAATTAATGTGAAATTTTATTGCTTTTGAGTTATAAACCCAAAAAATTTAATTAATGTTAAAAAAAGTTCCAAATTTTTTTTATTTTTATAAATTTAGAAATTAATTAATTTTTAAAATTATTTTAAATAATTTTATTATTATTATCGTAGAAAAAGATTAAATATTATTGATAGATAACTGGTGGGAAATATTTGTTTTTACCGATTTTTTGGTAAGAAATATGTGAGGAAATTTTTACCAGTTTCCTACTAATATTTTCTATGAATTTTCCTACAGTACATATTTCGTAGGAAAGTTTCTACTATTTTTTTACCATTTCCGATTTTATACGGCAGATAACCTACTACATATTTTCGTAAAAAAGTCGTAGGAAATGACTATTTTCTAACAATTATTTACCATATCTTCTGTAGAAAAATGTTATGTTTTCTTGTAATGTGTGCATTGAAGAACATATATAAGCGTCTTTTGCAGAGCAATGATGTAGTCATCCGGCGGTTGTTTCTTCTGCGGGTGTCGTGGCAGAGTCTTGATGAGTGTCGTCGTGAGTAGCACCACACTCACGACCAGGGGCGGTTCTACGTGTAGAAAGTTGGGGCACGTGCCCCATACTCATTTTAAAAAATTTATAATTACATGTGACAACTATTGATTTGTTGGGGCAATTGGTTATTGATGTCTCCTCAAGATTTATAGGTAAAGAGTTCGATCTCACTCCCCCTCTTATTTATCAACATTGTTACCATTTTTATTAACTTGCCACGTTTTCTCTTACTTATCCTATATTATCTTTTTGTTTTCTCATTCCTTTTTTTTTAAATAATGGCATTTTACATTTCTTTCATTTCTGTAACACGTTTTTGCAATATGTTGTTGTTAGTTTTTCTTAACGTGAATATGTTATTTTTTCTTATTTTCCATTACAATTATACTTTTTAACAAATTAATTTAAGGTAAATCAATACCATGATACCATCTATATTCTATTAAATTTATAAAACTTATTAGTAAATAAAGTTAATTAAATGATTTGGATCCAGTTTACCAAATATTTTAGAATCAATTTTTTATATAAAAACTATTTTACCATATATATTCTATATATTAGATGACAAAATATAATTATTTATATATTTTGTGTATGTAAACAAATATGAAAATGATTTTGTTTACTATTTGTTTTTTTTTTGCAATTCAAAATATAAAATATATTACAAATGTAAAATATTTATTATGATTATTTTTAATATATTTTATTATTTTATTTTATTTGTGCCCCATACACATATTATTTCTGGATCCGCCCCTGCTCACGACTCCGACGATCCACATGCACAGCCCCACCTTGCGCCGCAGTCCACAGAGCCTCTTCTTCTTGGGCTGGGTTGGTGGGAGGACCCAGCTCTTCTTGATATTCTGGAGCCTCAGAGTCCAAAAGAGATTCTTCATCCTCCATGCTCTGTTTCACAGCTTAAAAATCAGTTATGAGTTCAAAACAGAAAACAAACAAAAGTTTCAGGCGACAACTACACTTGGTTATTGGGTTTTAAATCAATTGGTACAAGATTAAATTGGAGACATGTTGGTCTTGTGCTGTAACGGTTCTCTCTACTCATAAGGGAGAAGGATGAAGAGTTTGTTAGAGTCATCGAAAAACAGATAAGCTCAGAGAAAAATCTAGAGAGCGTTCTTGAGTGAGTTCTTTGTGGGCTAACAATTTTTTTTTAATGGTTTTTATAGAGTTAATATATATCATTGACAAACTCTTATTTGTAAATGGTTGTTTGGAACAACGTCGTAGTTTCAATAATTTTCCCGTAGTTAGTTTATTTTGGGGCAAAATCCCCGTATTTAATAATATATTATTTTTCCTGAATAAACACACATATTTATTTAGAAAATTAAAATAAGATTTTTTGATATTCAATGAAAGTAAATAAAAAACAAACCTTTAATTAGCGTTGGTTGTGTGGAACAACTTCCTAACTTTATTGTCTTCTCCATATTGCTTATCATTTTTTTTTCTTCTGCAAATAATTTACAATATTAAATAAGTTACAATTTTATATTCAAATTTTACGGTTTTTATTTTTGTCGAATAAGTTCTACTGCTATAAATGGCTTGTTTATATAAACTGCATTAAAAAATAATGAAACTTTTACCAATATCCTATAGGTTTGATGAACATCCTACATAAATATAATTAAGAAGCTAATTAGTTGGTACATAACAATCTAAAAATGTTCAAACAAAATATGTATGAATAAAAAACCTTCATTGTTAAAAAGTATTGGAATCGTATATCTTATTTAATTTGTATTTGTACAAGGCAAACTGGTAACTTTTGAAAACAATCTTACAGCATTGCGTTTTGCAGATAAATTGTATACTCGGTAAATAGAATGTTTACCCATTTGTAAATGAAAATTTAAAAGACAGTGTACTATTAGTTTTAAATATATTGTTATACAAAGTTGTGTTTTTTTTACTGAAAAGTTGTGTCTTTTCTTGTGGAGATATAATATTTCATTTTAAACATCGTTTTTGTTGAAGTTTTGATTAATAATATGTTTATAAAATGATAGATTTTAAATAATATATACCATAATGTTCGTGTCTTCCCTGGCAAATCATCTACATGGCCGCCAATAAACTCTGCGGCACCCGCACACTCACTAACTTCATATGTCTCCATTTCACGTCATTTAAAACTCTTGCATTTTTTGCTGCAGTTATTTCTTGTACTATCCAAATTATGTTTACTCGATTCATTTGGAACAATGAGTATATTATATACATGCTGGTGAAAATTACATAACTTGCTTTTCCAGAAAACCATTTCTCCGGTAACATATTCCAAAATGTACTTTATAATCGTAATGAATTTGTAACATCACAATGATTTACTAATATGACAAAAAAATTACACAACCGATTTGGTATATCTCAAAACAGAAGTTTCTTTCATTGTTGCATAGTATTCCTCATCACTCTCTTTGAAACCATTTGTTGCAGATGCATCTTCAAAGGTACACTGAATTTTACAATAATATCTGCAAAAATATCTTCAAAAAAAACTTCTTTTTTTTCAAAACAATCAATTAACGTTCGAAGATATATAATTCATCTTAAGAAGGGTAAATATTATATATTTTTTCAAGTTGATTTACAATCTTATTTTTTTCAAGTTTATAAGGTTTTGTTCCATACATTTTTTGTTGAAAAATGATAATATGTTGGATATTATACTTTTTCTTCTTCTTTATTTAGGGCAAACCATCTAGATAACATATGTTTTTGGTACACCATTATAGAAAGAATCACTATCAAATGATATTTTTTATATGGTTTTGAACAATATAAATAATTTTCAAAAGAAATAAGTGAAAAAATATTTTTTTTATAAGTGAAAAGACGCAACACAGATAACATTTATTGAATTAAAATTAAAATTCATAGAAAACCACAAATAACAATTTTAAAAAGATGCAACTTATTTTTTGTTTGTTAAAGAAAACAAAAAGAGGAGAGATGCAACTTA
The DNA here is from genome assembly GCA_020283515.1 of Alliaria petiolata. NCBI lineage: Eukaryota > Viridiplantae > Streptophyta > Magnoliopsida > Brassicales > Brassicaceae > Alliaria > Alliaria petiolata. Next base: position 445,414,368 of record JAHZTW010000001.1, on the reverse strand, counting down.
ATAAAATGCAACTGGCATTTACTCAGATTGTTATTATTAATAGATTTTCTCTTAATTTCCCTTTTGAATATGTAGATTTTTTTTTTGGGTGGAAATACTCAATTTAATACTCTTGTTTTTAACATTCCGTAATATACAAACTAATTTTCTTCCAAAGTTTGACATAAGTAAACAAATTTAACAAAATCGTCTTAACACAAAAATCATAAGAACATACAGTATTTATAAAATAAATTAAAAATACTTTCTGATTCGTTTGTTTGCCATGAAATTATTTTATTTTTATCAATATATATATAATGGTGTTTTTGCATTACAAACATAATTTTATCAAATGTAAATGTATTTCTTTAACATTTTACACTAAAAAAAATGAAAATCCATTATCTTTCAGCAACTACAATAAGCAGAAGTTCTCTTAGAAAGAAAAACATTCAACCGATTGAGCTAATAGCAATACCATTAAAATCGAAATTAATTGACTGTTTTTGTTTTTGGGTGTCAAATTTATTTAAATATTAGGTGATCGGTCCGCACCGTGTGCGAGCTATAAAACATTTTATATGTTTAATATATAATTATATTCTATATTGAAGTTGATCTATTTGTACATAATTAATTATGTATTAATAATAACATTATATAAATATTTAATAATAATAAATCAAATGAAAAATGTTATAAATTTCAATAGAAATTGAAGATAAAAGCCCTTAACCAAGATTACAGTAACATGAATAAGAAGTAGAAATAAAAATATTTTCTTAGTCCTTCTTTTCAGCTGAATTAGGATTCTGCTCACGCCTGGCGATTTATTACCTTATTCTAGGGTTTTCAGTTAAGAAGAAGAGCTATGGATGGCCAGGATGTGGTTCCATTGGCGGAATTAATTCGAACCATTAGGGTAAAATTTTCAGCTCAATTTCGGATTCTCCGAATAGCCATATAGTCTTTACACTCTTCCAGGCTACCGAGAGGAGAAGAAGAGCCATGGGATACGACGAGACTGATATAGTTCCAGTGGCAGATATAACCCATTTCGTTAAGGTAATTTTCGCCTTTAAAACATTTTGCTCCACCGTTTATTTTTCAGCTAATTTATTTTTATTTTTTTACCGTTTACAGTAACATATAATTGTAAATGTATAAGTTATATTAAATAATAATTAAATTCTTATAATATGTCTTGAATATTATCTATACTATGCTTTCTTTTCTCTTTACAGAATATAATCTTGCCAATATATATTTTTATTTTTATTTCTACTTCTTATTTATAAAAATAAACCAAAATGGGTTTTATAATTTTTACTTATAATAAGAGCGGGTAGATGGTTGGTCCGCACGTTCATGCATATCAACCACCTCACCGCTCTTAGGACATATAGAGATTAAAAAATATATATGAATTGCTTAATAACTAAAATTAAAATTGGATAGTAATCGAGGTTAACAAAATGCACGCACGACAAGTTTGCATGCGACTTTAACTTTTGCGTAATTAATATTTATATCCACACGCATATTTGTGGAAAAATCAAAGTATGGCTTTTATGTGTTAAAAAAATAACAAAATATATGTTTTGTAATATATATTTTTATAATGTATGGTTGAATTTTTAAAAGAAATAAATACGTATATGTATGCATCTAAGTATGAGTTAAAAATAAGTGAATTGTAATATTTAGGTTTTGGTTAGTTTTCCTGATATTTTTCGCAAACCTTATGTTTTTACACAATGCAGTTTTTTGCATTTAAGAACAATCACGAAAACCGTTTCTATCGTTTTCATATAATCAAAATTTCATATTTTTCAGCATTTTATGATATATGGTTTCAAATTAAAATTTATATTAAATATTAACAAAATTTACAAAAATGTTTTAAAAAATTTAATATAATATTTGACTTTATCATGAAAATAAATATAATACATTGGATAATCTATTAGTAATTTTCCTTTTCATTAAAATTTATAATAAAAATTTGTTATAAAATTTGTGAAATCATATTTTATAAAATTCTCTGGTAGCTCTCCGCTCATCTCTTTGAACAATATTGAGAAATTGGTTTGATGAAGAAAATAAATTTATTATGGTTGACATGCACGCATGTGTTCATTATAGAATTTGAGCCGCACATGTGTTTATTATAAAATTTGTTTCTTAAGACTTTTAAATGACTCCGTAAAACAAAGCACGAGAATGTTACGGAAAAACAAAACTGTAGCGATTTATTATTATTTTTACTTCTACTTCTTATTTTCATATTTGTTTTATCTTGTTATAATTTATTTTTTCATCCAGTTACATTTAGTTTTATTTCGGATCTCAAATTCTCGATCTAAAATATAAACATTTTATTTATTTATGAAAAATAAGAGATAAAAAAGGTATAACGTATTTACTATCCTATTGGATAATATATTATTATTTTTTATATAAAAATATCATATATATTGGTTGTAAAAATTTTGTAATCATATTTTATTCAATTTATTATATATATATATGTAAAAATAAATTGAAATCATAGTAACTATCATTTTTGTTAATTTAAATTTATTAATTTTAGTGTTATAATCTAGTTTATTTATGTTTTAATTTTATAATTTATTTAATTTTAACTCAATCAATCAAAACATTTCGCTTATTTTAGGAAATTTGACATGTCACATTTACATGTCATCAAAAAATATACTATCTTTGATTCTAGTGATGACAAATTAGTTTTTTTCATAGTGATTTTCAATTAATAGGTAGGATGATTATTCTATTTTGTTTATTTTGATTTCCGATATTTGCCTAATTAATTATTTTTTTATATTAACAAAGGAAGCAACAAAATAACTTTTTAAAAAGTTTTATCCTCACCAACACAGTCTCCGTCTTCTCTCTTCATTTCCACTTCTGAGAGCTCAGCAAAGTAGGAGACGCCATGGAAAGGCTTCTACAACCACCGTCTTTTCGCACAGTATCTCCCTCCAAATCCCAACCGAGAGCATCTCCGTTGCTCCTCCGTGCCCCCCGTCTCGACTCGCCCAGTCTTAGCTTCGCCTCCTTGCCTCGCCGAGTCAGCTCCATTTCTTGCCTCTTCCGCCAGAATCCATCGCCAAATACGTCTCCAGGACTGAACCAGACTAGAAATTTCTTGCCTGAGTCTCCTTCTTCCTCTCCTGAAGCCGAATCGTCGAAACCTAATCCTAATCCAGGGTTTCTCGAACGGATCGTGAAGGGGAATTTCGAGCAGCGAAAGGTAACATCATATCCGTTGATAGTTTGTTAAATCGTAGCCCGTGATTTGATGAAATACAAAAGACGATGTCGAGAAGAGCATCAATTTCTATAGGATTCAGTTGTTTCAAAGAACCATGGGAGATTCAGTACTAGTAGTTTAGGGTTTCGTGATCAATGTTCGACATTCGTTTGCTTTGTTAGGGTTATGATATGCTCTACCCTCAGCTTTTCCGCAGTATTATAGCTGCATTGTTGTGGAATTTAGATAGATTCTATGATCACAGATCGCTGATTGCATATCAACTGTTGGATCTTTGTCAAGTGTTGATTCAACTGTTGGATCTTTGTCAAGTGTTGATTCAGTTTACATAAGAGGGCTTCCTTCATTTCCGAATTCTTAGTTTCTTTTTGGTTCTGTAACTATATGATGAGGTCGATGTGCTAACACTTTGTTAAATGTTAATGTTCTTTGTGTACTTTTACCTTCAGATTGTTCACTGCTTTATGCAAAATCTGTGTTTTCTTGCAGACCATATCGGCTGGAACGATCATACTAATCTCTGCTGTATCTCTGCTCTTGCTTAACCCGATACTTGCGCCACCTGCTTTCGCTAGCTTTCAAGCCGCGGCTAAATCCAGTGGCGCTGCTGTTGGTGGAAAACTCCTCCGTACCGAGATACTGACCAGTGCCTGGACTGGTTTCTTTGCTGGCTGCTTACACACTCTGTCTGGACCCGACCACCTCGCTGCTCTGGCTCCGCTCTCGATCGGACGGACGAGAATGGAAAGTGCTGCGGTTGGAGCCCTCTGGGGGTGTGGCCACGACGCTGGTCAACTCATCTTTGGTCTACTGTTTCTTCTTCTTAAGGATAGGCTCCACATCGAAGTCATAAGAACTTGGGGGACGAGAGTCGTCGGCTTGACGCTCCTCGTGATTGGCGCTATGGGGATCAAGGAAGCCTCCGAGATCCCTGAGCCGTGTGTGGTGGCCTTGGAGAACGGGGAGACGACAGATGGGGAGAAAAGCTCGAAGAAGAAGAAGAAGATAGGGTTCGCGACGTTTGCGACCGGGATCGTTCACGGGCTGCAGCCGGATGCTCTGATGATGGTGTTGCCTGCGCTCGCTCTTCCTTCTCGGGTAGCCGGTGCTGCGTTTCTGATCATGTTCTTGGTCGGGACGGTGATTGCGATGGGGAGCTACACGGTGTTTATAGGGTCATGTAGCGAGGCGTTGAAGGAGAAGGTTCCTAGGATCACGGAGAAACTAACTTGGGCGTCTTCTCTTGTGGCTATCGGACTTGGATTGGCAATTATTGTTAGCCAGTTCTTTGGATTCAGCTTGTATTGAGACAAAACATCTGCAAATTCTCTCTTGTAGCTCTAGATGATTACAATTTTTTGCATGTACCAACAAAATTTGTATCTTGCTTCAGAATCTCTTATTTTGGTTGCTTTATGAATCCTAAATGATAACCGAATTACTCAAAAACCATAAGAACCAAACCGATCCAATTGTTCAGGACTATTATTATTATACTGCCAATCCATAAATTATTATGCTATTTCATAAATTTAATGTTTATTATATTTTATTACATCTCATACAAAATATAATGTCGGATGATACACCTGATTATCCATGCTATGAGCAAGAAAAACAAATATTAGGAGCAAAAGTAATCATTTGGTGTTTGTTAATTTAGACGTATGTATTATCACTTTCTTTCTTCGACATACATGTCTCCGAACATTTTGCGACGCATGAGTCAAACTGTTCCAAATCATCTGTTCTCATCGCAAGTTTCCAAAAAGAAAAGATAGAAAGACAAAAAAAAGAAACTTTAGTTAGATCCAAAAAATTACAGCTTTGATTCTTTGAATATATTAGATAGAATAATTCAGTAAAAATACAACCATACATAATTTGAATTATCGAGTGAGGAACAAAAATTCAGTTTTTATTTATTTGAAAAGATAATTTAAATTTAAATTTCTTAAGCAAAATATGATAAGTTTAGATCCACAACCAAAACTTGTATAATGTATTATCAATAATTTGATACTAAATCCGAGCATACTATAAGCCATACATTTGAAACTCTTCAACAGATAGAAAGTCATTTTCTAATGATTAAGCTAACTTATAGATAGGTTAATCCTTGATTAAACGCTAGGTATAAGAAGAAAAATTAATAATACGAAGAAGTGACAACTTACTTGGGTCTTTGCCATGGTTAAAGCAACTATGAATAGAACAATCAAACATGCAAACGTAAATTTTTCCGGGTGACATTGGTGAAGGAGAAAGATGAAAACTGGAATCAAAGCTATAATCTGATGAAGGAGCAGGAGATTTTGAAGAAGGGCCAAAATCGAAAGAGCTATGTTCTTGTGAAGGAGCAGGAGAGTTTGGAGAAGGAGCAGAACCGTAAGAGCTAAAATCCTGTGAAGGAGAAGGAGATTCTGAAGAAGGATCAGACTCAAAGCTATTATCTTGTGAAGGAGAAGGAGAATATGGAGAAGGAACATAATCGAAAGAGCTAAAATCTTGTGAAGGAGAAGGAGAAGGTTCATGACGACCACATCTACCAGAACTTTCACACAAGGGACGATTTGCCTGAACCAAAATGTTCTGCATTCCCATTGTTACCATCATTAACATGGCTACATTTTTTAAGTTCATCATTTTGTTCTTTTCTCAGAGAGTATTTTAGATTGAAGTAGCTTTTTGTTACTTATGAGCTGTGAATGTAAATGTTTGATTGCTTTGTTGTGTGTATTTATATAGTAGGATGTGTGTTAGTTTTTCTTATAGATGATATGAAATTATTAAAAAATCATTTATAAATCATGATGGTATAAAATTTGAAATATTATATAGACATTTTCTTTTTATAAATTTACTTAATTAGTGGAAATCATTAAGAGCATAAGTCTTTTATAATAAATTTATAGTTTAAAAATCTGATTCTAAGTTTGACTTAGTTTGGATTGGTAATATAACTTGTGTGATGTTGATGAATTTAAAAATTATATAAAAAATAATCATTGTAATGTGATAATATGGGAAGTACTGTGATTTTCTTTGCATTTTTAGTTATTCAGTCATGTTTCTATTATAATATTTTAAGATTTTCTTTTTAAAATATAAATGTCATTAAATTAAGAACAATACAATGCAAAGAGAAAAAAATACACTCGACAATCTCTCCGAATTTATCACAATTCTTATATACACGTGGCGATCTTTCCGAATTTATCTTTAAATAAAATATCTTAAAATATTAGAATATATATCTATATATATGGACAAGTATCACACTAATTATTTTGAAAAATTAAAATTCTTGAAATATCAAGATCATGCATTCAAGAATTAATTAATTTAATTAAATTTCATTAAATTTTTATGTTTCTTAGTTGTAACCATTTGTGGTAAGTAAAAAATATATATATTTACATCTATATGTAGATAACCTTCATGCAAACTGGATTATAAAAAGAGATGAGTCAATTTGGTGGATAATAAAGGTGTCAAAATGGGTCAAAGTATTTGGGTCAACCCAATCCAACCCAACCATTTTTTATACTAATGAGTTAGTGGATCAAATGGGTTGATGGATCAAATAGGTTGGATTGAAATGAGTCAAATTGAAATGGGTTCATGGATTAAAATGGTTACCCATCAACCCTTTATCATAAAATCATATATATTATTTTATTTTATAAATAATCCTTATAAAATATATAATTTCACTATTTCTCACTAAAAACACAATTTTTCGATTAACAAAAATACAATTTTCCAAATCTACCCATCAAAAAGTGATTTTTTTATTTTACCACCAAAAATGCGGGTTTCACAAATTTTTCTCCCAAAATTCAGTTTCACTATTTTCTCGTCAAAACGCGGTTTTCACAAAATTTTCCACCAAATAAAAAAAATCGATAAACTTTCTTGCCAAACAAATCATGTTTCACGATTTTCGAGCCAAAAACGCGGTTTACACAAATTTTCCCACAAAAAAGTATGGTTATACTATTTTCTCGGCAAAATGTAATTTTTTTTAATTTCCCGTGATATATCATGGTTTTTACCCACTTTTAGGCCATGATTTAAGTGTTTTTATAGAGTCTTTTGTTAGTTTTCCAGTCCTTTCTGAGTCTTTATAGGTTGGACTACGTTTGGAGCATAATTGGAGATTCTGAAGCTTTTTGGAGCATTCTGCAAGAAGCTGCGAAGTGATGAAGTCAGAAGAGTGGAATTACGCACAGGGTGTCGATCGACACCATCTGTGTCGATCGACACCAAGGAAGGACGGCCAAAGTTTCCCAATTCCATCAGAAAAAGGAAATCACTCAAGCTTTGAAGAATTACAAGATTGCCCCTGGACGAAAATCCTTTTCTATAAATATAGTTTTTCAGCCATTGTTTAGGCCACCAATTATTTTAGAGAGAGATTTATAGATAGTTTTTGGAGAGAAGAATTTGTCTCCCTTAGAGCAAATTTGGAACTCCCTTATTTATTCTATTGATTTCTTTCATGCTTTCTATTCAAGTTATGATTTCTGTTTCATTGATCATGTCTGAGTAGTTTGCTTGTTAGGTTTAGGGTTTTTCAAAGGTGATTAATGAATTGTTAGGTCGAATTAAATTGTTAGGATAAAATCATTAGAGTTCTTCATCTGGATTTGTGTTTAATGCTTATTCTAGCTTCGCGACCTAGAATCTGATCTTAGGTTAATTAATAGATGCGAGAGTATTATTAATAGCCTGAACTAATGTTAGATGAGCAAAATACCTATTCGCAAAGAGATTTGGTTTAGGATTTTGTGAACAATTGAACCTGATATTAATGCTTGTCTGAATTGTTTGAATTCGCAAAGAGATTTGGTTTTCTGGAATTTAGGCATAGATAATCTTCGCAGCGAGAGTTGGTTGATTTTACATTAGTGTTTCAAGTTCAAGAACAGTGCTTAATAATTCCTAACATTCGCCTAGACCTAGAATTTAGATCACCTGAGAATTTTCCTGAACCTAGCGTTTCGTCTCCTGAATTTACTAAGTTTTTAATTGCTTTCTGTCTTTTAATTCCATATTATTTCTTAGCTTAATTCGAAATTAGAAAACTGCTGTGTGACTATCCCTTCTCTGTGGATTCGATCCCTAAGTACTACAACTGATCTCTTAATTTGAGAAAGTTGCTTAGGGTAAATTTGACCCATATCATCCCGCCAAAATTTATGTTTCTCTATTTCTCGTCAAAAACACGGTTTTCACAAATTTTTCCACCAAAAACGTATTTTTAATTTTCTCGCCAAATTTTTTACGATTCTACTATTTTCTCATCAAAAACGTTATTCTTCGATTTTCTCGTACAAAACGTAGGTTTTACAAAACTTTCCCGCCAAAAAAATTACGATTCCACTATTTCCCGTAAAAAAAACATTTATTCAATTTTCCCGCCAAAAATAAAAGTTCCACTTAATTTCCTGTCAAATGTAGTTGTCACAATTTTTTGGTATTTATTTAATATGTTTTGTTAATTATTATTATTTTAATAACAAAATTATTATATTAATGGTTTTATGGTCATGGATCAACCATTTAACCATTTGATCCATATAATTAGATGGATCATAGATCAATCCAATCTACTTACTAAATGGGTTGGTTTGACCCATGACCCATTAACATTCAATCCATTAATTTAACCATATTGAACATTGTAATTACATAAATTTGACAAGTAACCATCACATTGTATTTTGAACAAAAATAAACTTCTCTTCACATCATTGACTATTTCTTTATTTCTATACTATTTTTGTGTTAAATTTAGAATAAATATATATATATCCATTTCATCTTGTTATAACTTTAATCTCTTATAATCAATTGATTAAATCTTGGAATCCTAATAAAAACACAAATATTTATTTACATTTAGCATAATTTGAATTAAAAAAGACATACATTTTAAACTCTGTGAATAAATTTTAAAATCAACAAATTGTATATTTTCTTAATGTAATACATTCAATGATTTTCATAGGAAAACACATAGTATAGAATGTAGTGTGTACTATATAGAACAACAAGTTTTTACTTATAATTGCTTATCCAACTTTGTGCCCATTTAAAAAATTCAAACCATGTCATGTGTAGATTGCAACTTGAATCAATTTTGTTTAAAGAGATTGAGATCAAATAAGATGGAAGGGGGATAATATTTTTGTGTAAAGAAGAAAGAGAAAAAGAGAAGAGAAGAGAAAAAAAAAATCGTGTGATAGAGGGGTATTTGTTGTCTTATTATACTTTTTATGAAAAATATCATTTTGGTCATAGCCAAAAGTTTTTAATGGTCATTTAGTGAAATTATAAATTTTTGGGGGTTATTGATGCTAATTTCTTAAAAGAGATTGTAGACTTCCCCTTAACCACTCAAAGCAAAAAAGGAAAAAAAAATTGAAGAATGAAAAGCATATCATTTAAACTTCTGCTATTGGTTTCTCGTTTCTCTTTTGGTCACCATCTTCCGAAGTATATATATACCTTAACAAGATTCTTATTGTCAAACAAACCAATCGAATTATACATATCTCCTTACCAATAATTGAAGCTTACCAATACATTGTTAATAAAAAAGCATTTTACAAAGAAACTGAGTTTAGAGAAAAAACTAAATGAAAAATTTTAGTTCGTTTATTTTGTATTTTTCAATATTTTTGTTCTAAAATCATTTTGTTTTTTCCCCCTATAATTAGAACAAAAACTCGCAGTAATGGATTCTTGTACAACAAACAAGGAATGAATGCAGGTGAAATTGCCAATGTAGGTAGTAATTTTTGTGTGTATGGATTAAATGCTATGGATACAATTGATGTTGATTCTTTCAAACAATATTGTATTCCTGAAAATAAAGGTTGTGGCAGTGGAGATTCTCCACCACGATGAAAGCCCCTCTTTTTTTTTTTTTTGGACAAACACGATGAAAGCCCCTCTAATAAAAGTTATTTCTGGTTGAAAAAAATAATTTCCTTAAATACTTTTGTGTGTTAATCTGTTAATGGTTATAGATATACGAATAACCACTTTAAATTAAAAATCAAAATGGATTAAGATCACATAAACTAAAACTTATAAAAAGAGTAATTTGACAATATATATATTATTTTCCCACTAACTAATTTTGTTTTTATGATCTTAAAAGTCATGTATAACGTTTGAAAATTTAATAATATTATGAAAGTAATTATATATATAGTTTCTGTGAATTAGATAATTACTTACAACATTACTAATCATTTCTAGATTATAATAAATATATCTTCATTGTTATTTTTTGGTTTACCTCTCGTTTTGAAACTATGGTTAAACTAGGCTAATATTAGTTCTCAAACCCAAGTAATTTAGAGTAAAGAAAATTCAAGAAAGTAATACTAAAAACATATACATAGTTTTCCTAGTTTTGTGTATGCTAAGTCTCAAACCATTTGGTAATGTATTTGGTGTTATACAGTATATAATTGTAGTCAAAATTTCAATAAATTTCCATATTTAATAGTACCATTTTTTGTTAGTCAAATCTAGTATTAATTACATTTACAATATTTTGTATTCAAAATTTTACTACATTTCTAGATTTATTAATAGTTTGATATAAGTATATATATAACAATTTTTGGTTTGTTTTTTTGTTTTTGTTTTTTTTGTTAGCTTTTGGTTGGTGAAATTATACCATTGACATAGAGTTTCACTGAGGAATTTACCATACAATTTAAAAGAATCAGAATCTTCAAATTTAATACAAGCAGCGGGCAAAGACTTCTTCAAAACAATTTTATTAGAATTTTTTTTAGGTAACTTAATTGGATTTATGCAACTTCAAGAAGCATACATCTTGAATCGCAATCGATATCAACAAATCTCTCATACACTTTGTTTTGGCTATTCTAAACTTGAAATCCCAATTTTGTAAGAAAAAAAAAACTAACAAAAATCATCATTCGACCTATATTATATCTTATCCTTTCATTATTTAGCTTAAAACGAAGTTTGAAGAGAAAAGAAAGTGCACCAGCCAGCTTTTCCTACACAACAGCAAGAGTAAAAATTGGTAAAAATATTCGAGTTCAGATGTTTATGGATGCAGATAGTTCCGGGTACAAGTTATTGGGCTTTGGATACTCAGTTTTGGGCCAAGAAATGAAAAAGTTAGCTTTGTAATCTCTAAAGGCTTCTTGACAATTACATTTATTTATCATATATACTAATTATGCTAATGCTTTTTATACGAATCCAAAACTAGTGTAGTAGTAGTATATAGTATAATTTCACAACTAGCTATGGTTGTGAACCATTTTTGTTGACCATATAACCACTAAACGTGGTATCTAACTTAGTTTATAAAAATTCTAGCTCCAATGACAAATAGTGAACAAAAAATAGTGGCATACAATGAATTTCTCACATTGAGTTTGTCATCGTGATATATAATTATATAGTCGATATTGTTCATTTTTATATTTTTACTAGAATAGGACCCGCATATATGTAAAATATTTTAAATTCGTAAAAATAAATTGAAAATAAATCGGATAATATGTAAGAAAAAAATTTACTTTTAATATTCCAAATATATATGTTTTAATACTCTTATATGAATTAGGTTGAATTCTAATGTTTTATCTATTTATATATATATCTATAATTTTGACGAATTAATTATCCTACTTTTATCATAACTAAAATCTAGATTAGGATCCGCATATACGCGAATTTATTATAATAAAATTTAAAACCCGTTAAAATATTTTTTTAAGAATATTAAAAACAACACCGGATCACTACTGAAAAATATTTATGAAAAACACAAAATCGAAACCTAAAAGTTATTTATTTATTTTAATTTATTTTGAATTAAAATATTCAAAAGACAGAATCTGTTGCAAGTCCTAAGCAACATTAACTCTACTTCTCATATAGTTCACACACTTTTTCAACTATTTTTTT
>JAHZTW010000001.1:445387022-445398760 GCA_020283515.1 Alliaria petiolata | reverse complement strand
TTTTGCTTTGTGTAATGAAATCTTTTGAATTATAGGTTTTGGCTCCGTTACCTATTGGGTTCGCTGTGTTCATGGTGCATTTGGCAACCATTCCCATTACTGGTACTGGGATTAATCCAGCAAGAAGCTTTGGTGCTGCTGTTATCTTCAACAATGAGAAAGCTTGGGACGACCATGTAAGTAGTCATGTCTCATTACAATCACTTTTATATAATTCTGTGAAATGTTAATTAACTTTGTGTCAATGGATTTAAATTTTGAAAGTGGATCTTCTGGGTGGGACCGTTCGTGGGAGCATTAGCAGCAGCAGCATACCATCAGTACATCTTGAGGGCTGCAGCAATCAAAGCCTTGGCTTCATTCCGTAGCAACCCAAACAATTGATGATGATGCATGAGGAGCTTTTAAACAGTGGTTTTGTGTGTTTGTTTGTGTTAATGCTCTATGGTTTCAACTATGTATGATGTATCCTTGTTCTTTTTGTTTTTTTCATGTAGTATGAGTATATTTTTAGACTCAAGCTTCAAAGTCTACATCTTTCGATCACTTAACATTATTATTTGTCATCCGTATTAAAAGGATTTGTTAGCGTCCTTCGAAATATACGCAATTATGCATGTTCACATTCGCTTGTCTTATTGTTTCTTGATTATTCTTTTCCGCTCGGTGGATCATAAGCCACTCACATATTGACATAGTAACTAAGCCTAGGGAGATGGAACAAGGATGTGGCATAGCAATAAGCAATAAGCAATGTCACGTCTCGTCTTTTCAGAAAAGTGAAGACAGAGAAGAGAGAGAGAGAGAGAGCTAGATATAGAGACGTGTGTGTGGTCCTTCTGATAAAGAGGTCAAAAAATTCGAAGGGGGGGGCTCGAAAACAGACGAAATTGGATAGAGAATGAGAAGGGACCATCACACGTAATATTCCATATAAACACTCTTCAAGATGTAGCCGTTTTGTTTATCTCGTATAATTTGCAGGTCAGGCCACCATAAAAATGTACCCTTGGGCAAAAATATTTTTTTGGCCCATCTATTATAAATAAATATATTTTTCTTTTAATTTTTGTACAAACCATTTTTTTTTATATAAAAATATATGCTTCTAAATTTTAGGTTTGATCTATTTTAATAAACTAAATTTAGTATATTTGGACCCCTTATGTGTATTTTTTATAAAAGTGGACCTTTTTTTACATGTATTTTTTTTTAATTATAGACTCCGTTTTTTTTTAAAATGGATCTTTTTGATAATTTTGAATTATGAGTTTTTCGTTATGAATCATGCAACGCAGCTATGTGGAAGAATAAGCCTTCCTTATACGAACGTTATGAAAAAAGAAAGAATGAGGTGAAAATCATATGAAGGAGAAGGAGATTCTGAAGAAGTATCAGACTTAAAGCTATGATCTTGTGAAGGAGAGAGAAATTTTGGTGAAAAAAAAGGAACAGAATCGAAAGAGCTAAAATTTTGTGAAGGAGAAAGAGATTATGAAAAAGGACCAGACTATATATTACATTTTTGACACATTGTAACCCAATGTTTTCAATGGTTTTTTGAGTCAATGTGTGTTTTCAGAGTTTTTTAGTCCTTTATCGAGTTTTTCAGGTTTACGATCGATTTGAAAGAAAAAGAGTCATTATAAGTGCAAAAGGACATTTGAAGATGCAGAACCATGTAAAGAGGTCAGAAGTTTGGCATTCGTTAAAGCATTTTTCACCGACGGATCGAGCTGAATTTAGTACACAAACTAGATTTTTGAGTTAGCTTTCATTTGGAAGTGGTTGATAGTCGATCCAACGGTGCGATCAAAAGTTATGTTAGTTTTTGTGAAAATTGTCCAGCCTGGCGAGAAGATGAAGCAGTTGCAGAAAAAGTCCAAGAACCATCAAATCGATCATCCAACTTAAGATCGATCGATCCAATATCTCGAAGATTCCAGGAGCTTTTTAGATTGACCATTCCAGATTAGATCGACCATTCCATATTAGATTTACCATTCCAAATCTAGATTGATCGTGTAACCCTCAGACGAAAAAGGCAATTTGAAACTTTCCGTTTTGCCACGGGATCATCCTAACTAAACATATTTCGACCCTAGACCTATATATACTTATTTTGGCCATTGTTTAGACCACGCTTCTTTTGACATCCGTACTTTTGGCTTTTGGCAATTTGTAAGCTTCGGGAAGACGAATCTCTGACTCTACATCTCTGAGAAGATTTCTGAACCCCTTTGTATTTCTATTTTATTGATTATGAGTTTTTCTTCTTCTCCTTGTTGTTTCTCTGTTTCCATGGTTGAGTAATCTCTTAGTTAGGTTTAGGGTTTCAAGGAAATTTAGGAATCATTGAATTATACATAGATAGGGATTTATCAATTGTTGTCTTCACCTATCGTTGTGTTCATTGCCTAGACTGAATTGATCAATTAGTCTCTGATTTAGGTTTTAATCTATTCATCAAGAGTATTATAGATTGCTTGATAGAACATAGGTGAGCGGATTGTTCTTAGCTAAGAAAAGCTGATGCTAAGGCAATTCGTGAACAAATTAAACATGTTCGTTAATGCTTTTTAGAATATAAGTTCAAACGACAGTTTAGAATCTTAGGTTGCTAGATAAAGTGATTGATACCACGACAATGCATTGGTTAAACATTTATGTTTGAGTTCTAGACTGTGCTAATCTGATCCCTGAATAATTGTATGGTTCATGATCTCCGAATTCCTGCGAATTACCCTTGACCTAACGCTTAGTTTAATTGATCTTTACATCGTTTTAATTGCTGTTTTCGTTTTACATTGTTACCAACAAACTATATCATTGTCTTAGTTTAGTTATAATCTCAAGAATTTCAGTGTGACTCTTGGAACTCGTGGATTCGATCCCTAAATACTACAACATTTGCTGTGCACTTGTAGTAGCTTTTTATAGGGTTAAAACCTCTTTATCAGCTATGATCTTGTGAAGGAGAAGGAGATTCTGAAAAAGAATCAAAATCTAAAGAGCTATGATCTTGAAATGGTCAAAATTATATTTCATGCATATAATTTTTTCTGCGGTAACTTTTGTAGGGTTAAAACCCCTGTATCAAGTTTTTGGCGCCGTTTCCAAGTTCCAATTGCGTTACCTTCGAGTCTAGGTCTGAAATTTAGTCTAAGACACTAACTTTTACTAACTTTTTCTTTTATTGTTTTTGTTTCTTACAGTGTATGGCCATGGATTACAATGATTGGACACAAGAAGAAGATGCCACATTTGATGAATACATTCAAGATGAACCATATGTGAAGCCACCACTTGATGGAAGTGTACCCACACCGGAACAAATAGTTGAGTTGGATGAGCTACACAAAGAAAATCCAACGTTGACAAGGAGTAGGCTAGCGATCATGATCCGGCTGAACCTCCTGTCATATCGAGCATCACTTGAAGGAAGGGAGCTCAGTTTCGATGAGATAATGATAGCTCATGCACTTGAGGAGGTAATATATTGGGTTTCACCAAGCCCAATACAAGGTACACCATTCTTAACCTTAGAATCTCATGATGATGAGGATAGTTCCATACCTTGCATTGAAGATGTAGCTTCTAGTTTGCACACTCCCTTGGTCATTGATGAATGCTATGATTTAATATGTGAGTCTAAAAGTCTAGATACTTTCAGAGTAAAAAAGCTTGCTAGAGATTACCATGGAGTGTGCTATGATATTAATTATCTATGTTATATTGAGTATAAGCTTTCAATGCTTAAGGAATCTAGATCTCTTCTTGAAAATTCATACCTAGGGGATGTATAACACCCCGACCCGATTTTTCTAACCAGCAGACGAAGCATTCCTATCCCGGCCTCACCATGACCGAACCTTAGGAAATTTTTGCCTTTTTCCTTACAACTTCCTATATGAGGTTCAACCTTTTCTTTCAAGCTAACAACCTAAAATAGTCCATCCCATGTCCTTAACCCATTCACGGCTTAACAATACCTTGGCCACTCTCAGCTTTGGACATACCGGCCGAACTCCTTTGATTCGCATAATCCCATGAATGTCCTTTACCGCTTGTACCTCCTTCACAGGGACCATTCCACACCCCTTCTGACTCAGCCACAATGCTGGCCAACCCACGAACACATCTCTCCCCCCCCGTACTTAGTCACTCAACCAACAATCCCCACATGACCAAGTACAGAAGAGCGACGGCTTGGATCCCTGATCCTTTGCACGTCCAGACACGATCCACAGTGATCGCCAGCCACGATCCACACCGATCCTCAGACACGATCCACATCGATTGCCATACAGCCCAGTTCATGATCTTCTTGACCATATCCACGTTTCTCCTGACCACGGTCATAATCTCTCGATAGAATCTATTGTCGGACAGTTTCTCCCGACTATTCTCTCAAGGAACCACTTTCTCATGGTAATTCCTTCAGCATGATCCATTTCTCTCGAGAATCTACTCGGCAATACCGTTTCTCTCGGCTATTCTCACCACAGAATCGGTTTCTCTCGGCAAATTCACTTGTCATGAAATCTTCTCTCGGATACAGTCATATCCCTCGACTATCTCTCAGCTATAGTCGGATCCTCTCGGTTATCCTTCGGATATAGTCGAATCCTCTCGGTTATCTCTCATATATAGTCTAATCCTCTCGGCTATCTCTCGGCAGAACTACTTTCTCTCGATGAAAGTCACGACGGAACGATCCTACTCGTTGGATCTCTCAGAATTACACTTTCTCTCGGTGACAGTCACGGTCCTCTCCTATCACTCAGGTTAACTCCTTGAACCCCCCCCCCCCCCCGTAACTCTCAATCTAGTCAGGCTTCCTCGACCACAATCGATCCTTCCCTCGGTAAATCGCCTATATCAGATTGATTATCATGGACAGAATTGGCAGAAACTCAACGGAAGACGCGATCTCACGATCTCTCGGAAACTCATAAACTATAGAGTAAAAAACTCTAAACAGAACGGCTCCCCGAGATAAATCCCCAAAACTCGATTTATATACGCGAAGCCCTAAAAATAAACCGCCCAGCCATGACTTAACCGGTGCGTTTTACTTTTCTCTCGGTTATAGCCGGTCCATTTTCATTCCTCTCGGCTAAAACCCGTACCGCTCGACCATTCACGCGAGAAATCCTATTTCCACTAGGAAAACTCTAATTTTTGCTGACCAAACTCAAGGTCCACGGGCCCAGCCGTTTTCCTCTCGATACCTAACATTTTTCTGACAAGTTCACAACTCTACCAGACTCAGCAGACTTGTCTCCCAGACCCAACCGACTTGTCTCCCAGACTCAGCCGACTTGTCTCCCAAACTCAGCCGACTTGTACTTGATCGTCAACATTTTCACTCGGAACAACCATGGTACAACCATTTCTCACAGACAGTCGAACCTCACTCGACCCCGAATATATTTTCATCGGCCATCCCACGACCCACTCGACCATAATCAGATTTCTTGGTCGCGGATGCTACATGATGTGTTTGATATTGACAAGATTTGATTTAGATAGAGAATCCTAAGGTTGAGATAGATTCGAAGGAGGATAATGTTGTGTTCTACATGCGTGATGGATATGAAGTTGATTATTTTGTGATAAATTTATTTAAACCTGAAGTTGACTTTATCTTTCCACCAAATGCATTTGATCCTCATGAACATTTAATCATCAAGAGAGATTCGTAGTAGACTTCATTGATGTGAATTTTGTCACTTGGGATTGGATAATTGCTTGCCATTTTGCACATTTTGTTTCTTGTCCTAACGTACAGGAGAAGGACCAAAGGTGCATTAGCTCAACCTTTTGATTATCATGATTGACATATGTGCTTACAAGTCAAGCTAATGACTTAAAACAAGCGCTTGGTGGGATGCAACCCACTAGTAAATGTATATATTTCGTTTTCATTAGTTTTCGAACTTTTAATTTTGGTTTTAAGTGTTACAGGTCTTAAGAAAAAATCAAAAAAAAAAAAAAAACGGCCAGATCCACCCTCACCTCCCATTCGACCACGGAAAGGTAAGTGTTTCAAGTTGTCAATGACCCTGGTGGCAACTGCTTCAATCAGTACGCTGCATCTCCCCCAATAGAATATGGGAAGAGTACGCTTCAATCAGTACGCTGCATCTCAAGCAGTTGTAATATACAGGGTTATCGAATCCCAATAGACTTAAGATTGTTACACGACATACTTTAGATTCGAATTGTGCTAAGCAAAACAAGTTTAAAGTAAAAAGAAATAAAAGAAGCGATTGATTGTGGGTTCTTAAAGTCTAATGAGACAAGGCGTTAGGCGTTGGGAGATTCGCAGGTTGATTCAAAATCATAGAAATAAAATTGTCAGGATATTTAAAACCGTTCTAGATCTCGAAACACGAATATAAAACCAATCAACTTCCGTTGCAGAGATTCTCTATGCTTAAACCCTAAAATTCCAAATTCCTTTGCAAATTCAGACAATTTAAACAACCATTTAAGTTCAAGTTCGATTTGTTCACAAAATCCCTAAACCAAATTCCTTTGCGAATATGTATTTTGCTCATCTAGGATAGTTCTGGTGATTAATAATGTTTCCACGTCTATTAAACAACCTAAGATCTGATTTCTAGGTGATCAATCTTAAAATCACTGATTAAAGCAATCTAAATGAAGAACCAAAAGATTTATCCTAACAGTTATGCAATTCTAACGATTCATCTTCAACCCTTGAATAACCTAAAATCTAACTAGCAAATTACTCAGACATAGATATTGAAACACAAATCATGACTGAAATAAATTGCATAAAAGAAAAAAGTAATGAAACAAAGGGGTTCGAAATTCATCTCTAACAGAGTGCGGATTTGTCTCCCCAAAATCTCTTAACTCTCTCCAAAATCTAAATAGAAAAAGAAGTTACCAGCTAAATAATGCCTTTGAAAACTTAAATAATCCCCAAAACACGAAAAGGGTCTAAAGTGTATATAATAATAACTTATGGGCCAAAGTTGTAAATTTCAGCAAATCTTTTTTAAAACTTCGCAAGAGCTTTCATCCACAATGAAATTCTTGTCTCCGAGTTCACGTATTCAGCATCTTCCCCAAAACTTTTCAAAAAGTTTCAGATACTCCACTTATGGTCCTAATGTTCATGATCATGTAAAGACTGTAAAAGACTCTAAAACACTGAAAAGACTATAAACAAAACCTATATCATGGTCAAAAAACATGGAAAACCATGATATATCAAAATACTTCGTTCATGTTAATTATAATAAATATAAACAATCTACGATAATCAATTTAGAGTCAACAATAATGACTTTAAAAGCAGAAGAAAAACCTAAAATTAAAAACACTTATAAAAATGGCCACAAATGACAATATCATCTTAGCAGTAACAAACAACAAATATAAAATAGAACATAAAAAAAACTAATACTCACAATAAATAGTCAACAAAAAAAGTCTAATATTAAACTACACTAAACCAAAGTAATAATGATAATTAAATGCTATCCATATAAAAATACAAACAAAAAAACAATAGAAAATCAAAAACAACCTATAAATAAGAAGAACAATACACTCTAATCTACTAACAAAACTAATGTTTGTTTCCACCAAAATTCTAATAGAGAAAACACTATATACATTATACTATCAGAGAATTCCTATCACCCCATTAATCAGAAAAAACTCTATCTCCAAATCACATGTCCAATTCGCCAAGAATACAACATCAATTACACCAACCTTTTCACCACCAGCCAAGTATTACAAGCAAATAACTTTAATTTCAAAGCTGTCATTGAAAAATATAAATATTTACTAATAAATACTCTGAAATAAATTATAAAATTAAAATATTTAAATTATCACAAATCCGCCCAACGAGCGGACCTTCTCCTAGTTTATTATATTTTCATATTTGTTATTTGTAATCAGTTGTGGTGAGTTAAACAAAAATAATAATTACTTCTCTAACATTAATTTCTATATGTAGATAACAAATAAAATCTTCAAGATCTTTCGGTTAGACAATCATCTAAACTGCATTATAAAAAAACTTTGTAGCCTTCCACTTCACCATTCAAAAGAAAAAGAAAAAGAAAAAAACAAATACTCGAAGGATTAAAAACATATCCTTTAAACGTTTTCTATTAGTTTCTCTTTTGGTTGTCGTTTTCTTCCGAAATTTATATTTTACCAACAGTCTTATTGTCAAACAATCCAAAAGAATTATACATATCTCTAATCTCTTTACCATCAATTGAACTGAATCATTGTTAATAAAAATCATTTACAAAGGAATTTACTATAGAAAAAATTATATAAAACTATCCATCGCGAATAAATTTTTATTTTGTTTATTTTAATATTTTTGTTTCTCAAATTAATTAATTTGTTTTTTTATCTATAAATAGAACACAATTTCGCAGCAGATTTTTGTAAAACAGACGAGGAATGCATGAGGAATTGCTTTTACAATGCAACATATTGCAACTTAACTAGTCATTCTTGTACGTATAATTTTATTGCAATGGATAAGATTAAGGTCGATTGTCCCAAACATCATTGTATTCCTGGAGATAAAAGTTGTGGTACCGATTAAAATAAAAATAATAAAAATATTTTGATGAATAAAAAGTTATTTGTTGAATAAAAATAATGTTCTTAAATACTTTCATGTGTTAATCTTTTGATGGTCATATATTTATAAATAACGCCTTAAATTATAAATCAAAATGTATTAAGAACACATAAACTAAGGAGGTGTTATTGGTTCATGGATTTTGTTGATTTAGAAATCTATATATGATTATTAACAGGGACGGGCAGATATGCAATCTTGATAGCCATGCATCCTTGACAGCCAAACATGTAAATAGACAGCCCGGTAACCCTTTTAACCCGAGGTGGCCGCTGCAAGCACCTTCCCGGAGAAAATGGATCTTCGACGCCGGTTTTTCTCTGCCTCTTCCTGATCAGTGTAGTAACCGCGTCTCCCAGGCCCTTGATTTCTGAAGATCTTTCTCCCGTGAAGCTCTTCTTTCTTTGCCGGTGCTCTCAGCGACCCTCCTCTCCCGCCCTTTTCCATCGCGATGGCTGAACGACGACGACGAGCTCCTCTGAACTATCCGGCCGGAAGCAGCGTCTTTCAGGTCGGAGCTCCGATTCCGTTCAGTTTCCGGTGATGACCAGTTCGATCCAGATTTGTTGCCCTCAGCCACCAGAACCTCCGGAGCCGCCGGATCCGCCGGACCCTCCTCCTTTGGCGGCTCCAGATTTGGCCATTCTCCCTCCGTTGTACCTGCTCTCTCTCTCCCGTCGTGCTTCTCTCGACCTTCTGAGGGTCTGCAAAAAGCCCGTCGGTCTCCTTCCTCCACCGGATCCCCTCAGATATCCTCCGCTGCTCCTCATTCTCCACCGTGGGAAGGTTCCTCGGAGCTCCTCTTTTGCTGCTCCGTCACCTTCAAGACCTTCTCCGCCGATCTACAATTATTTTTGTTGGATTTGCTTAGTGGGCTTGGATCAACTTCTGGAAATGGGACCAGCCCATAGCCTTAGTCAACAAGATGTAACTGTGCTGCAATTTTGGTCGTTTACGATCCTTTTTCTCATGCGTTGGGCACTCTTTTCTCCCTATGGGAGAGATCTTTACCTCTGTCTTCCTCTGCTTGGGATAGATATGTGCAACCTTCCATCACCGTAAACTCCTACCACCCAAAGCTTCATGTCCTATTCCTCACCGGCGAAAGGACAACGGGACCATGTG
The DNA here is from genome assembly GCA_020283515.1 of Alliaria petiolata. Lineage (NCBI taxonomy): Eukaryota > Viridiplantae > Streptophyta > Magnoliopsida > Brassicales > Brassicaceae > Alliaria > Alliaria petiolata. The sequence continues at coordinate 445,388,979 of JAHZTW010000001.1, read as the reverse complement.
TTCCAGTCATTTCCACGACTATCTTAGCCCTGTGTTGTAATTTCTTGGGCGCGGCCCATATCATTCTCGTAACGAGCTCACGGCCTCAACTCCAGTCTTCAAAAAAGCTCGGTTACCGCTTATTACTCTCTTCCGTTGTGGAGAGATTAATTTCAACAATCTTTTCCTTCATGGAGTATGTTTGCAAAAGCTCAGCCTTTACGGCTCTTCGAGTTCAAAATTTCGTTCGCTTGCCTTCAATGGCAGAAAAATGGATAATCGATTTGATTTCAATCGATTTTGAAGCCCTTTTCAAGAAGCTTCCGGTTTTTATTTCTTATTTAAACCGCATAATCTATCTTTTTATTGTTTTCCACCTTAATTTCGATTCAAGTGTTTACTTTCTGGCAAAGAGCGAGCAGCTTGTATGCGTTGTAGTTCGGTTTAAGTTTTAATATAAAACAAAGTTTGTGACAAAAAAAAAAGAAATCTATATATGATTTAAGGGGGAATTTCAATAATACAACTCTGGTTATACCACTTTTCACAACTACCACTAAGCGCTTGCCATTTTCATTTTTACAATTTAATGAATTGTAAAAAGACTAAATTGACCTTGTTAACAAAATAAGCTAAACCTAACCGAAGATCATCAAATCGCCGTATCAGATTTTCTCCGTCGTCTGTCACCATTTCTGCCGTCTTCTGTCGCGATTCTCGCCGCCGTCTCTCGCGATTCTCGCCGCCTTCTCTCTCGATTCTCGGCGTCGTCTACGTCTCTCACGATTTTTGCCCCCGTCTCTCACGATTCTCGCGAATCTCGTCGCCGTCTGTGACGATCCTCGCCAAACATCATCGACCTTCTTCGTTATCGAGCCTTGTCGTCTTTGTTAAATCTAGCCGCCGCCTTTTAAATTCAAATCGATTGTAAGATTTACTCTAATTTCCTATGCTTAAAACTTCCAGATCTGCTTAAAATTTGATCCATGTCCGTCATTAAAATTGATCGATGTTCAGAGCTAGCAATGGTTTTCCTGATTCTTTTGGTGCATCTAAAGAACAATAACTGTTTTGTGTGAATTAGTGTTGTTGATCCGATTGTGTGATTTTGTGAATAGAGATTTATAAGGATTTAAAAGGGGTTATAAATTTGATCCATGTTCGTCATTAAATTTGATCGATGTTCAGAGCTAGCAATGGCTTTCCTGATTCTTTTGGTGCATCTAAAGAACAATAACTGTTTTGTGTGAATTAGTGTTGTTGATCCGATTGTGTGATTTTGTGAATAGAGTTTTATAAGGATTTAAAAGGGGTTATAAATTTGATCCATGTTCGTCATTAAATTTGATCGATGTTCAGAGCTAGCAATGGCTTTCCTGATTCTTTTGGTGCATCTAAAGAACAATAACTGTTTGTGTGTGATCATGTGAATTAGTGTTGTTCATCCGATTGTGTGATTCTGTGAATAGAGTTTTATAAGGATTTAAAAGGGTTATAAATTTCTCGTATGACTTCTTCTTCATAAATTGTGTTGTTGATCCGAATGTGTGTTTCTGTTAATAGAGTAGTTGTTGAATACTAGTATTCGATTATATGATCCTGTGAAGTAACTTTTTAAACTACTTAATAATTTTTTTGCAGATTATGGACCAAGATGATATCGATACAACACTGAAATTGCCTTCGAGGATCTATCAGTCCGGGACTGAACCAGACAAGATAAATGCTATCATGCAGTATTCCAACCTGAGCTATGTGGATAGAGTGGCAACGGTATTAGGGAAATCATAGTTTGCCATGATCGAAAACTCATACCTCAGCCCGATAGTCAAGCTCGCAAGGAGGGAGGACATTCAGTTTTCTGGAAAGCTGTTCCATTTCCTGATGCAGAGAAGAATATTGACACAAGGAGAAGATTTGTGGTTTGCGTTTGCGGAACAGCCAATGAGATTCTCTCTGCGGGAGTTTTTTCTAACCA